>JAOXXN010000364.1:21385092-21419127 GCA_026770055.1 Myrmophylax atrothorax | reverse complement strand
GTAACTTATATTACATTCCATGCCTCCTAATCTAAATGAGATTATTGATGCATCTGCCTACTATGTCATTGTTTTATTTACATAAAAGTTGCACATAAACCCCAACATAAGCTCTCAAAAATCCAAGTCACAATAATCAAAGACTTTAAGCGACTCTTCGAATGAAATCATTTTATGTAACCTAATAGTGAAATTAACCTGCATAAGGATGTCCTAGTTAATGAATTGGGGTTCTTCGAATTACTGGTTATAAAAGGTTTGGTAAACTTATGCTTAACTTTCGTAGTAAAATGTAGCAACAGATGATCCATCTTAATCATGTACAAAATTTTGTAGCTTTATTACCTTCTTCCCTATTCTAGTTTGAAAGATGTAGGCACATTTTCAAGAGGTATTACAAGACAAGAAACTGTAAAGTTTGAGTGATGCCTTTGTGTGTGTATTCAAAATTGAAAACACTCTGATAAGCAGACATGACTGATTTTTCTGTTGCTTCTATTTTTCTTTTTCAGAATTCACATTAGAAACTTATCCAAGACTTTTGTTTTAAACAGTATCACTGAAAGTGATCTTTTAGAACTGCAAAATATTCATTACTTTGGTACAAATTCATTAAAAATATTTTTAATGTGAATTCATAGAAACTAATGTTTGTTAGCAAAAGTAAATTGCTATGTGATTCTAAAAATAGAACATTAATATTTCTGTACTGTAGTGAAAAAAAGAGGTAATTTCTGGATCTTTCCTAGTTTCTTTTTAGTTAAAACAAAATCTCCTAATTACAGGCAACTTAAACATTAAGATCATTATAAAGTTTCAGAGTATGAAAGCTATTCATAATTTACAGCTAGGCATGATTTATTGCTGTTTAGCTGTCAGTGGAATGGAAATACTTTATTTCTGTCTCAACTTGCAGTGGTTTACTTAGCAAAACAACTTGCTACTAAAGCTTTTCCATCCAATATATATGCATGGATGAAATGGGATTCTGGGGTCTTAAGACAGAACTTTCAAATCAATTTCCATGTTCAATTTGCCCCGTTCTGTACAGCATTGTGTGGTAATCACTTTCCAAGTTTACAGAGGAGCGTTGTCTTTTGATTTTCATTGAGGCATGGTTGAGAATTAGCTAACTCTGTTTTGATAGGAAAAGACTGCCAAAACATTATGCCAGGCAGAATAAAAGTCACAGTTTTGGCAGGTACTAGATCAACATCCATAAGCCATAGATAATACTACATTATTGGCATTGTGCGTGTTGTTCTGCCTACATCTCTCTAATTAGGAATCATAATCTGATAATTATTTGAGAGCAATTATTGTTATAAAGCAGAAAAAGAATGTGATTGTGGAGGTAGCATAAAAGCCATAAAACTGGAGTAAAAACTCTAGGAAATGGAGCCGTAGAAAGACTCAAGAAGGATACCTGAGGACATCCTGGAGAATGGAGTCACAGCCTGTGTGGAGCAGTTACACAGTGACAAGACAGATACTGTGAATGAGACCGATTGCACCAATGCTGTGCTGTTTGCGGAGTAGGTGGGTTGATTTGTTCTATAACTCTGTCTCTTAAGAGGAATAATCTGATGTTTTGAGTGATCCTTCAAGAGTGTTTCACCCTCCTTTTTCATTCTGTTGTTCCTTTGATGAATAAACAAGAAATTCTATTTTCATCACATATAAGAAAAAAAAACTGTGGAAAGCATAAACTTTCATCTTAAAGGATAACGAGGAAATTATCTGAACAACAAGAAAAAAGGAGATATTTCATGTCCTTTTGCTTGGGAAGAGCGCCTTGAGTTTGTAAGCCATAGCAAATGAATGTAAGCAGTGGCAGGAGTCAAAAGTTCATTGCCAAAGGTTGCTCAAGATCAAAGTCTCCTTGCGTCCCCCTCCAAAAGCTGGTTTTGCAGCTTGGATAAATATGTAAACAAATAAACAAACTGTGCATCCTTGATTTTGAGGGAGAGTCTAGATAAAGGGAATAGTGCAATGACATTCAATCTGCTCTATGTCATGACAGAAGCTTTTGCTGAGGAGGTTGCACGGATTGAATTCATATGAAATGAGAAAGAGATGGAGGATTAAATGGTAAACCCTGATTTAAATCCAAGTGCAAGGTGAATCTATTCAAATCCATCCACACTGCAAAAGCATTTGCCCAAGGTTAACTGTTCGTCACATGGTTTTAATCTAATTACAATCATCACCGTATTTGCTGTCCCTCTAAAATGTATATGAGTGGTTCCAAATTGAACTGCACTCTTCCGGGATGCAGAATACAGCCCACAAAAAGCCCATCAGCTGCTTACACAGGGTGTTTCAGCCTCTTTTGGTTTGTTGCTCACAGAACTCCATGTCTCAGATCTCACAGATCCCGCTGCTATGTTTGAGGAAAGGCTAATTTGAGTACTCCAACTCTGGGTGGTGTCATGAGGCTTGCAGTGGCATGGCTTAGCTGACTAACACCATTCTGCAGAGTAGTATCTTGGTCACTTGCAGCACCAGCTCAGCTAGATCTGTCAGGAGGCTGTCTCCAGGCAGCTAGCTTAGCTGAACAATCGAATCCCTATCTTCTCTACAACTCACAAGCGTGAGCCCTGAAGTTGTGGGCAGTATTCACGTCATGTGTCCATTCCATTTCTCTGCAGAGCATCAGCCCATACTCAGGCAGGGAGTTTCTCCTGGGCTGGGATCAAGTAAAATAATGTCAGGAAAAGAAGCTTTGGAGGTCAGTCAGGGCTTATTTGGGGGTATGTTCATAAATAGCTCGGATGGCAAAAGAGAAGATGGAGCTTAGAAAAAACTCTGAAGTGTCCATGAAGATAAGTGTAAGTCAGTTCTTGTTGTCCTTCTAAAAATATCCTCCATTTCCTTATTTACAGATCCTGCAGCAGAGCTGTGCATGGATTTCCCTAATACCATGCCCTGAAAGGTACCTCCTCCACAACAGATGCGAAACCCTTAGATGTCTTCACATTTTGACTACATGCTTGTGCAGTAAGGTCAGTAGTGGGGTTGAGGTACCATGCTTTGGACAAATTTTGTACGGACTGGTGTGAGTCAAAGGCACTTGGCCACCAGCAGTTTTCCTGGATCAACAGGTTGTTGATGGAATTTTTTCTTCCTCAATGAACTCGCTTACTCCCTTTTCTGGTGTCCTTGAAAGCGCCTGAAAAGAAGGCAGAATGTACTGGCAATGTGTTTCTCTTTGTCTGTGCTTGCCATGGGGTTTTTGCTTGCTCTATTCATCTCTGCATGTTTTAACACCTCTTTTTTCACTCTTGCTTTTGGAAAGTTATCAGAACTTGCTTGTGTCATCTTGAGTTCTCTTTTTAGCCAGGCAGCATGTGTAGTCTTGACTATGCTCTCTCACAAAGATTTTCTGCTTTTTCTCTTTGGGGTTTTCTCTCCCTCACTTTGTATCTCACCTGTGGATTTTTGTTGTTGTGGTTTTTTGTTTTGTTTTGTTTGGGGGTTTTGTGGGGTTTTTTTTTGTTCATTTTTTATTACTTTTTTGTTTTATTTGAGTTTTTTTGTTTTATTTGAGTTTTTTTGTTGTGGTTTTCATTTCCTTTTGTTTTTTTATTTGTTTGTTTAATTTTCTACCTTCATTTTCAAATGTCTTACAAAGGGGGACATGCTAGCATTGGGAAAATGCAGACAAATCCATCATGTCTAGGTCTGTTGTCTGGAATAGTGCTCAGGTACTGCCATTTTTTCTTTTCTGGAGAGAGGGCCTGGCTGTACTGTGTTTATAGTGCCATGTTGCTTTATACTGTGTTTTTCTTCTGAATCCTGATTTCCACATTTTTTCCAAAATATTTGCTTTTTGCTTTGCCCACTCCACACGCAAGTTCTGTCATACACAAATTGACTTTCAGATAGGGTCAGTTTGCATGACAGTACAAGATCTGTGTGTTCGCCAATGATTTCTGTGCATCTTCTACACTTTGTGGCTCCTTTTGCAGGTGAAGTTGTTGGCTTTCAGGGAGATGGTCTTCAGCACTTCTTGACTAAACCTCGTTGGTTTTATTCACAGTCAAAGAATTGCAGAGTAACCATCAGTCTAAGTTGGCTGTTACTGCCCAAACTCAGATACTCTACCTCTTGCCTGCTGGATTTGGACAAATATGTAATTCCCTCAAAGCTATCTTGATGTCAGTTTGGTTTTATGGTGAAGTGGATCAGCTTCTACCTCTCATTCTTGTGTTGCATTAGAGGTGCTGCTTTTTTCAACTGCCTATTTCAATAGAAAGACATTTGTAGATAAATCGCTTGATTTCTGATGAGTTTCACACCTCCATACTCAGCACGTTTAATTTTTCAAATATACTGAGTAGTCACATCTCTCAATGAAACTCATGTGCCCTTGAAGATGCACAACTTTTCAAAAAAACCCAGAAAAATTGTCTTTCAGCAGGATTTTCAAATATGTACTTTCACCAAAGATGAAATTTAATTTTAGTCAAAGATGTTATGACTGGTTATATATATTTTTCATGGTGGATTGGCTGCGTAATCCTGAAGAATATCACAGCTGGAGATGCAAGCTACTCGATTGGTGTTTCCTCTTTCTACATATCTACTACAACATTTCTTTTGAAGTATTTTTAACACACCATGTATCTTAGATGAGGTGATAGGTGAGATATACTATAGATGAAATCATAGAATAACAAAATCATAGAGTATCTCAAGGAAGGGATTCACAAGGATCATTAAGTCCAACTCTTGACACTGCACAGAACAACCCCCAAAATCACACCATGTGTCTGAGAATATTGTTAAAGTGTTTCTTGAACTCTGGAGGGTTGATTCCTTCATCATTTCCCTGGGGAGTCTGTTCCAGTGATCAATCACCCTCTGGGGAAAGAACATTTTTCACCTCCTCATGTCCTACCACTGTTCACTAGAGACAGATCAGCACCTGATCCTCCACTGCCTGCCTTGAGGAAGTTCTAACCTGCCATGAGGTCACCTCTAAGCTTTCTCCAAGCTGAGCAAACCAAGTGACCTCAGCCACTCATCCTAAGTCTTGCCCTCGAGACCTTTCTTCTTGGCTGCCCTCCTCCAGACACACTCAGGTTGATGTCCATCTTATACTGTTGCACCCAAAACTGCACACAGGACTCAAGGTGAGGCCACACCTGTGCAGTGGGATGAGCAGCTCCCCTGACTGGCCAGTGATGTTGAGCTTGATGCACCCTAGGACACAACTGGCCTCTTGTGTTGCAAGGGCACAATGCTGACTCATTCAACCCAAACCACCAGATCTCTTTCTGCCAGGCTTTTCTCCAGCCTCTTGTCCCCAGCTTGTGCATATAACTAGGATTATCTTATTACATCTGAAGAATCCAGCACTTGCTTTTGGTAGTTTTTGTATGGTTGGGGATTGCCTGGCTCTCTAGTCTAATCCAATCTCTCTATAAGGCTTCTGCCCATGAGGGATTCCACAGCTCCTCCTAATTTAATATCATCATCATCAAACTTACTTAATGTATACTTGACCTCGTGTATGAATCATTCATAAAAACACTGAAGAGCACTAGCCTACAAATGAGCCCTGGGGATTCCTGCCAGTGGCTGTCTTCCACTCAGATGTGACCTCACTTACTACATCTCCTTGAGTCATCCAGTTCCTCACCCAACATATTATGGACTTGTCTAGCTGTGTGCTAGACATTCTAATCAACAAGATTCATTGAGAGACAGTATCAAAAGCTTTGCTAAATCCCAAACTCTCATATTTTCTTGCTTCCCTAGGTTAACTAGATGGATGAGCTGAAAAAAGGGACTTAAGCTCATTAAGCAAGACTTTCCCTTCATGAACTCATGCTGGCCCTGATCAAAGAGTGTGCTGTCTCTAAAGTATTTTTTCAGTATCTCTCAGAATAACCTTCTCCATAACATCTCAATGTCCTTCCTGTGCTGAGGACCCCAGACCTGGATGCAGCATGCCACATGGTGTCTTATGAAAGGGGAGTAGAGGGCTAGAATCACCTCCCTCAACCTGCTGGTCACAAAGCTTTTGATGCAGACCAGGATACAACTGGCTTTCTGAGTTGTGACTGCACGTTACCCTGTTAAATTGAGCTTTCTGTCAAGAAACATTCCCAAGTCCTTCTCCTCAGGTGACTGTGCTCTGCTTTCAATCCATTCTTCACCCAGTCTGTACTGGGACTGCCTTGACCCAGCTGCAGCAGCTTGTACTTGGCTTTGTTGAACTTCACAGTGACCACCTCTCAAACCTGTCCAGGCTTCTGTATGGCATCACTTCCATCCACACGACACAGCTTGGTGTCCTTGACAAGCTTGTTGAGGTTGCACTCCATCCCATGCTTAAGTCACTGACAGGTTTTAAAAAGCACTAGTCCCAATTCTGACCCCAGAGAAACCACCAAGTACAAAAATTAAGGGTACATCTAGACCAAATTCAATATCTAGAAAGATAATAGCCAGAAATATTAGTAGAATTAACGGAAGTTTCATGACTATAATGCAGCACAAAATATTTTTTCTATGTTTAACATCATATTTCTGTTTCCAAAGCAAACTACATTATATTTTCACTCTCTCCCCCTGAAAAGAAAGCACCCATGGAAAGTTTTCCTTTTTTATCTATATAAGTAGTCTAAATATATAATATAAATATATGATAGGCTAAGCAATCAGTGACATGAACTGGTTAAAAACTCAGCAATAAGGAACGAGAAATGTAGTGTCATGTATCTTGTTGCATAATACAACTGCAATATACAAACCCAACCTGTTTCTTTTCCTTAAGCAAATTCTTTAAATACAGTAGAAAGAGTGGGACATCTTTAAGTATTTTTCATTATCAACACAAAATGACAGTCTAACAGAGATACAGTCACCTGCAAGAGTAGGTAATTATTTCTCCCCGGCTCATCCAGTAAATTTTAGTTTCAAGGGAATCACATAGGACTGAATTTTCTCTTTCTCATTGTGAACTTACCTGAAAGTGGAGACAAATTGAAAAAACAAACAAACCAACAAAACACTATTAAAGCCATATGAATAATTGATTTTATTCTTTGTGACAGTTCTTCCAACAGGTAGGAAAAAACCAGCCTAGAACAACAACAAAAAATACCTTTTTTTCAACGTCTTCAAGAAGAGGAAAGTTTGCAGAAAGTAATTTTTTGCAGCTCAAACTCACACAGGCTAATGTGTGTTTAATATTTTATACAACACTAAATTTGCCTTGTGAATGTTTTTCAGAATTAAACAAAACATTGGATGGAATTTCCCAGTAAAATATCAGTGAACAGAAAAAAAATCTCTTCTGCAAACAAAACAAATGGATACATCCTTTTTTATTTCTCTTTCTATGCTCAATTCCTTCTTCCCTAGATTCTGACACAAACAAGTTTGCTTCTTTGAAATGAATTTTAACTGTTGGAAATATTGTACTTTTTCTATCAGAAAAGTTTTGGCCACAGTACCTCACTCAGCTCTCTTCAGGCTATTTCTGGAATATTGTTGCCAAGTGCTTTTAAAAATCTGCCCAAACATGTCAGACTGGAAGCTCTTATGGGTAGAGGACATCTGAATAAGATTATTCCTGTGCCTTGTTGGAAGCAGAGATTTGAAAATTTGGCCACAGAGACACTCATTACTTGGAAACCAGGAGACAACCAGTAAGTACACAAAACTATTGATATGAGCTGTCAGGCATTTGAGACAGATTGACTACATATGAAGATTTATAGTTGTTCACACATCTCTGATGTTCTTAGCACTGTGTAATAACAAGTAAAAGAAGACAGGGTCCAGCCCTGCTTTTCTTGGAAGTCTGTATTTGAAACAGCGTGTCCACCTGACTACACTGTCACCTGAGAATGCTAGTAAATGTTTTATTCCAATCTTGTTTCTAAATTTAACATAGGAACATAACTTCCACGGGTACACTTTATTTTTGAACTGAACTTCTATTTAAAGCCCTTCTTTTCTAAATTTGATCTTACCCAGTATACTAGTTGAAGAGTGCAGTGTACTCAAAAATGCCGAGGCATGGTAGCTTTTTACTGTGAACTTCAGACTAATGGATGCTGCTGTCACAACACTATCTTTGGTAGTGAATTTTCTCCTGCTGCTCATCCTTTTAATGAGCCATCTGGCAGATTTAGGATGCTAACCAATGGAGCTGTACTGTGCCATGTATTAATATGGACCTTATGAATCACTCAACATGTTTAACTCTAGAAAAACAAGATTTCTGAAGCAGACTTCCACTAAAAATTCAACATCTGGCTAATTAACAGATTCCTTCCATGCCCAAATGTGCAAAAGGGGTGAAGGGGTAATGCCTCATCAGAATAAAATGGACGGATGAGAATGATAAGGCCTTGTGGCTATTTAAGGGAGATTGTGTGGCAATATGTCCCAGTCAAAAGTGTTACTTCCTTTCACTTCAAAGGTCCTCAATGCAAAAAAATCCTGATGAAACTCTCTCAAGTTACAGTCACCAAAGGGCAAACAGACTTCCTTGCTGATAAAGATACCGGGTACATTAAAACACTCCCTTTGCATTGTCTGTGCTCTCCAGTCTTTCCTTGATTTCTCTAGTCCTGGAGAGCTGCAGAAAGAGGAGTCAAGCCTCCGTGTTTAGCTGCAGAGCTGTGAGCTAGCAGCAACTTCAGAGTCCAGGGAAGGAAGGGGAGGTATGCTGTAAGCAGCTGCTCTTATAGACATGACTTTATGAGAGGTGCAGTGAAATCACAGCTGGGTTTTTTCTGAGAGGTGAAATTGCCTCCGTGCTCTTTCAAGGAGCCAAGACTGCTGTAAATATCTAAGTGACCACAGGGAAATATTTTGAAATGTCTGTCTTAATTCCTTTTCCCATTGAGAAACTAGCTCCAAAGCCCCTGTATTTACTGATGGGAACCAAAAACATGAGAAAACAAATCCTGGTTCATGCCCATCCACACCTTGCTCTTGCTCTGAAAAACACTACATACAAATCTAGGAACAGAAGGGCTCAAAGCCCAGTTAGGATTGTGCTCCATCTTTTTTCCATCCTCCTCTTACAAAAAACCAGGATGGATAGTGGTCCTGATGCTTCTTTGTAATGGTGGGGTTTTGCAACAGGGTCCACATTTCCCCTGCACTGGCACTGTCATCTTTACCGCCCCTTGCCTGGGTGGGGGCAGGAAATCCCTTCCCAGCTCACGTGATGGGCCAGGGTCTGGCTGCTCATAACTTGTGTCACCCTCAGGACGATGAATCATGAATAGCACTGATGAAATTCCTAGTATCAACTGCCTCAGTAGGCTTTGGTAGTTGACCATAAGAATGGGAATTATTCATTCTTTTAATCTGATTCATATTTGTAGCTATTATCAAACAAATAATGTAATACTTGCATTCTTATCCCACTTCCTCCAACAAAGTGGCAAATTGTGTCAGCCTATTAAAGAACACTGTGCTAAAGGAAACTGGTGGGATGATTTTTTCTTCCAATATCATGTGGGGGCTCAAGGCAACTTTACCTCTCCTATATAAAACCCTGTCTTTTCTTCTGTAGGTGTATTTGTCGAAGTCTTTCTGGAGGTGCTCAGACTGTGAGACTCATGTTAAGAAATATGAGAGAGTGTTAACATCTTTGGAGGGTAAAGAAGCTGTTCAGAAGTCCCATTTCCCAGCAGGGGGTACATGAATAATAGTATAATAACACTGGGTAATGGAAATGCCACATCAGACTGTATTTTTGATGTCAAGTACTTGCTTAAGGAACAGTGTCCTACACTACCCTTGTAATGTGGGTTTTTATGCCTTCTGCATGGCTTAATTCTCATTAATATAAATCTAAGCTCTTCAAGTACCTGGCAGCAAAGACTGAGAGATCTGACAGAGTCCTGAGGGTTGTGTTTGGCAGTCCTGAGAACCCATGTCTGCAAGTCCCTGTACCCAGGCAGGCAACGTGAGCAGGATCTGTTTCTGCCCCTTTGCAAAAGGCCTACGAGGCCTCCCTATCATGTCTGGGTCTCTCCCTCATGCTCTAGTCTGAGTGCACCCTCAGATTTACCCGACCACTCTGTGCCTAACCTGACCATTTCTGCAGTATGGGGACACAGATGGACCTTGCCCTGAGGTCCTGTTCTTGCCAGGATGATGAACTCAACTCTCCTTTTCATTGTTTGTTTTTAGTCAATGGAGGTTTTTGTCATCTATCCAACTGCAATGATTCTAAGATCAGTAGCTCTGAGAGGTTTAGAAATGATAGTTCATGCCCTGCAGACCAATGTGGTGGTGCATGCTAAAACAAGGTTGTTAAGTACAAATATGAGGTAAGAGCAGGAAGAAAGAGCAGAGCTAACATACAAGGACAAGTTGTCTTTGGGTAGCTGAACACATATCTCAACATCTGCTCTTTTCCCACATCTGTGGACAATGTAAGAAATATTAAGCTGTTGTACTATTCATTCCTAATCTTCTCGTGCTCTTTCATTAAATGTCACATGATTTGGTTTTGCAATGGGCAAACAAAATTGGACCAAAAGAAAATAACTTTGCAGAGGTTACTGTGCTTATCAGAGAAATTGGCTTACTCTACCTTTAAACAAGCTTGTGATTTATTGTGTTTATCTAGCAGAAAGAAAGTTGAAGCAACTTGAAGCATTTGGCCCAGAAAATCTTCAAAATATTGTACTTCAAGTGGAGAAGACATGTGCAAACATGAACGAACACCACTTAAAGCTTTCTTCCTGATCTTGTGCATTCCTGCACAGAGTTGCTCTGCTTTACATGTAGTTGAACTGAATAAATGGCCTGTCTTGAATTACATCTTGGATAAACTGGGTGTGTAATGTATCCAGCCAGCTCTAGTGTTCATAACTGTCACTTGAATAACTGAGCAGTGTGTTTCTGAGGCATTGCCAGGTTCAGAGACATCTCAGAAGAACAATCTGTTCTTACAAACAAATATGAAATGTGGTGGAGAAAGGCAGCAGGGAGGAGGGAAATCTATGCTTGATAGGCATGTTGTCTATATTGTATAAGCATTTGAGTTCTGAGGGCAAAATAAAGGAAAACCATTCAGATTTTAATTGTATTCTGGATGTCTTCAAAGCATTCTGTGATAGTAAAAAAGGGCAGAAATTACTCTACTATTCTATCATCCTTGGATTACTTCCTGCCCTAAGACTCAGGGGAATGGAGTAGGTCACAATCTCTACCACTCTTTTCCAAAAAATGTCTCTCCCTCTTAGTAGCATTGAGTAATATCCTCTTTCTTTCATGCACTAGGCCAGAGAGTCCCACTCCCACGTCTGCAATAACATAGTCTGTCTCAAAGTGTGAAGGCAACAGCTCTTCAAACATTAGAAGGCATAGTCCAAGCACATCAAAATATCTGAGCGGTGAGACTGTTGGTTGTCAAGACTTGCAGTAATTTCTCCCACTCAAGCCCTAGATCAACGTTGTCTGATGGAAGTATGTAGAAAGGCTGTACTTCAAGCAAGTCACAGATCTATAGCACCAAAACTTGTTCCACACAGCAAGGGGCCTTTACTCCTCCCAGTCCTCTCTCCAGTCCCATCATCTTTGCACAGTCCTCACAACTTTTTATCTGGTTTGACAAGATTTCTTCTTTTGTTGCTCTCAAACCACCACAGACATTAGGAAGTAACAACAGTTTCTTCCTTCTCTTCCTTGTGTGACCACTCAGAAGGTTATCACTGGAGGTCACAGCTGTTGCTTTCAGGGTTCTTTTTCATATTAAACTGCCTCTCTTTCTCCTGGCATCTTGAAAAGGTCAAAAGCAGTGGTCTGTCTTTCTCCTCCCAGAAAAAGGACAAGAGCATAAGCAGTGGCCAGTCCAGCACAAGGTCAAGCAAGTCTTTACATTCATTGCAATTTTCTAAAAAAAATTATCATGAGCCAGAGTCAGAGCTGGCATAATAGAGCAACTTCTGCCTTTCCATGAAATAGAGCTTATTTCTGTCAGTGCTTACGTCTCAGCGAGGTTTAGTTTCCATGGAAAGCGTGAGTTAAAAAAAGAGATGGATAGATAAGAAAAGAAAAAATTAAATGCTCCCTGCTTTAGGTTTAAGATTAGTACATCAATTAAAATCTGTTTATAACTTCTCACTGGTCCTTGTTCTTCGATGCATTTCAAGGTATATAAGCTTATATCCATAGGCAGTACTCCAGTATTCAAATGCAGACCAGATGCACTTGCATATTTTGGGATGAAAAGCTTTAAGAAGCAAAGCTGATGATTCAGATTTGCCTGTTTTGTCCTCCTCCATGATGTCTACTTGCCACTTTTTTTGCTAATGTGATCCTTTTGCAGGACCTTTGACCTAACCTGCAGATGACTTTGTACTTTTATTACTCAACAGGGTAATATTTTAAGCTATGTTACTGGTTCTTAAAAATGAGATGAACACAAGTGCAGAAGCCATGAAAAACCCACATTTTCTTAAAATATTTACAAAACCACTGTAAAGAAGGTCTAAACTAAGGACTCTGAGTCTCCCTGTGTGCCAAAGCAATCAGTAGAGCCACAGTGAGGATTTAGTTCATTTCATCATACCACAAAGAATATGGAACTCTGATTTCACAGGTGATAATCATAAAGTGTGTTCTTCACCTAAATGCAAAGAAAGGTATTTGGCATGGCAAGAAGTGATAAGGTCTATGGTCTGTGTGACAGCAGGGTGAAAGAGGACTTTGCTGAATTGGTCTCATTTTGATGAGTGCTCTGACTGATTTCACAGGAAAATGAAACTACATCCAAGGAAAGTCATTTTACTGCAAAAGCTTTCTGCACTACATGGGCCTCAGAAGCTACAGTGAAGTTTCCAAAGCTTTGAAACATCACAAAAATGGAAAATTACAAGTCAGAAATTTGAAGTAGCAAAGATATATATTCCACTGGAATAAAGAGGTGACATTGTATAGCTTACTGTTCACTTCTGGCATTTTGGCATTTCTAAACAATAGTGTAATTGCTTCTTTAAAGGCATGTGCAAATTACCTGTAAAACTGAAGAGCAAGAGATGGCGAGCATTGAGAAAAGAGTGCAGAGAAGAACTTCAAGTTGTTGCTCCAACTTCTCTGATTTTCTTGGTGTAATACATTGTAGACAAAGCCCTCCTACCACACCCAAAAGCATGTTTGAAACAATCAAATTTATCCTGGCTCTTTCACATGTGACGGTGTAAATGGAGGATCAAATTCCTTTGTTTCCTGTCTTTTTACCATCAAGGAACTTGCAGGCCTACACACCACTCAAATTCAGCCAAATCTGTCTAACTGTATATAATAATCCTCCATAATGCTCTAGCTACCTGTGTTAGCAGGTCCAGCATTATTTTTTGAATAGCAGGCACCAGACACAAAAAGCTTTTTTTTTTTCTTTTTTTCTTTATTTTTTTTTGCCAAGGCATCTGTCCTTGTTTCAGCTAGGGTAAAACTAATTTCTTCTCAGTAGCTGTTACAGTACTGTGTTTTGGATTCAGAGGGTGAGGGGTCTGTGAGCCACTGTGTGGTGCTTAA
The DNA here is from genome assembly GCA_026770055.1 of Myrmophylax atrothorax. Taxonomy (NCBI): domain Eukaryota; kingdom Metazoa; phylum Chordata; class Aves; order Passeriformes; family Thamnophilidae; genus Myrmophylax; species Myrmophylax atrothorax. The sequence continues at coordinate 21,405,600 of JAOXXN010000364.1, read as the reverse complement.
TTTCCATCTCTGCTTAAACCAAGACAGCTTCTTAAAGCTAATGCCAGCAGGTGAAAGCATTCTTCTCTGTATTTGTGTTTGTAACAACACACTTCTGCCAAAAGCGAGGAAAACCTAGTTTGCTTGCAGAGTATTTTCCCTCCTATCCTTATGAGAAAATCATCATCCATTGGATGACATGCTCAGACACGTAGTGTGATTTTTTGGAGTTGTCCTGTGCAGGGCCAGGAGTTGGACTCTATTGATCCTTGTGGGTCTCTTCCAGCTAAGGGTATTCTGATTCTATGAAAATGTTTACTATTTTTTTTGTTTGTGCTTGTGTATTCTTGTTTTTGTCAGCAGTGTTACAAATAACAAGGTATTTGTGGTAGTTTTAGTTTCTCCTATTTTCAGGGTAAACCCTGGTGTTCCTGCAAGACAATCTATTTGATTAAGTAGATCTGGCCTGCCCTTGAGAAAAGTGGGGAGGGCATGGGGTAGGAGATTTTTGTGCCTTCAGCACCCTGTAAGGAGCAGATCTCAGAGATCACTGGTGCATGAAGCTGCTTGGCAGGGGCACCATGCCAGACTCTACCTCAAGCCATGCTTCACTTGGGTCATGCTGCCAGGACATATTGTTCTATTTAGATGTCCAGTGATTTTGAAGGTGGAGAACAAAATAGATAGAAGTTAGTTATTTTGGCTTTGATTCCAGGTTTCTGCTCATGACCCAAAGAAAAAATGTTTTCATTAGTTTTTCAGTAGCCTTCTCAGGGTTTCTTCTCTACAAGAGATGAAAGGACTAGCCAAGCCTGGCTCTCACTGATGTTTAGCTGCTTGTGGCTGCCCTGCAGAGATGCTTTTCCAGGTGGATAGAGGAAGGAATGTGAGGTTGATTCCAACTTTTAATGGAGACAACTGGGCACATATGCTCATGGCATTTGCCAGCATTGGTCCGCTCTGTAAACTCTTGCCATTCCAGCAGTCTCCGAAGGCAAATATTCTCACCTGAAGCATCCTCATCTCTATGGGTCTCTTTTCAGTAAGTTCAGTATTTTCTCTATGTTAAGGTATCTGCCTAAGTATTGAAAAGGTATCCGTATTTGGTTTCTTTTGGTGAAGAGCTAAATATCAGAGGAAGGCACAGAAGTGTTGAAGCAGGTAAGCAAGCAAAGGGTTGCAGTTGTACAGATTACAGTAGATTCACAATAGGTGTGGATAACAATAGACACAGAATCTAATGAGCAAAGCAAGACTATATAGAGTTAGTGCTAGGACAAAAATAAGCAGTAAACCCAGCAACAACAAAACCTAAAAAGACCTGGAGACCTTGTGGATTAGGACCAACCAGATTTTCAGACAAGCTCCTGATTTCTCTGTCTTTAAACTATTTGCAAACTTCTATCTATAAGCAATTCTATGTAAGCGCTGAATGTTAATATGTTTTTAATAAACAATCAGCCAAATAACAATGAAATAAACAGTCTCCATAGCAGGTCTGCAAGATAGGAAAACTCAGGCTTGCAAGAACTGCTACCAAATGCAGAGTCTATGGCTCAGAGTTCCCCTTGTCAGGGGCCAAGACCGTATTGTCAGCCATCCTAAGATCAAACTGAAGGAAGAGTTGCTCACCATGTCTGTATCTTACCCACTAGTCAAAATGCAAAGGCGACCTTTTGCCCAAGGAGAGCACTTTGCTGGTGCCAGCATGGTCTGCCTGTGCACCGCTGCTGCTGCACAAAATTTGAACCATGACTATGAGACCTTTGTCATACTCTGCACTGCTGAACCTAGGAGCACCTTGTAAGAACATCTCAGAGATGTCAATGTAAGATGCAGGTTGAGCTGTGGGGGTTTTAGCTAACTCTGAGACAATGCTGGGATTCTAATACAACTAACAATTTAGGCAGAAGTGGGAAATAGTGTAGAGATGTGAGCATCTGTGCAAACAAACAGTGAATAATACTACATTTGTGGCACATAATGGTCATTCGAGATAAGATCCAATAAATGAGGAATTAGAAGAAAGAAGGTGAAGATTAAAACAGCAGTGATAGGGAAGTAATTCTTGCAAAAGTTAGCACACTTGCACCTGAGCATTTGACAATGATTTATGGTTTAATTGTATTCAAACTTGTCAAACAAGTTAATTAAAAAGCATAGTAGTATCTCATAGCTTATAATTAGACATTTGCATTCAGAGTGGGCTTTTAGGAAAGGACTGAAAACTCACAGAAGACCAGCTTTTCTCTTTCCAGAAGAACTAACAACCCTGAAAAACTGTGCATTTAAAAAAGGACAAAGTGAAAAAAATGTTAAGGTTTCTTTTGGTCAGCAGGTCAAATGGACAGTGGAGACTTAAGTCACAAGAGAGGTAGGTAGATACACATAACAACAGAGTGGCAGAGCTGTTGTCCTGTGAGTGCTCTTAAAAGTAATTCCTGAAAATTCAAACTTGAGAAGCCAGGTGAGGTTCACAAAGAGAAGGTTTATTTGCTCAGAAAGATGAGGCTGGAAGATGATCTCAGGAATTTATTTCTGATGTGCTTCTTGGATTCCTGTCAGAATGCTGTAGTGGGCATGTGTGAAGATGAAAATCTGAAAGTTTCAGAAATATGAACAGAAGAAGAAAACTGAATGTTGCTGATGGTATGTAGGAGTGAGCATCAGCACTTTCACACTGCTTAGATGTTAAAGTGAGTGGAAGGAACATTGTGAATCTATCAAGAGATAAAGAGTAGGAACAGAGAAAAATTAAGAGGGAAGTGAAAGGACTGAGCCTTGACAGTACTAGGTCATATCTTCAAAGCATGTTTCATGGTTAAACTTCACTGATGTCAGCAGAAGTCATCTGATTTCCCAAAAACTGAGGATTTTAGACTGCCTGAAAGGGATATAGGTTAGCAAGTGGAGACTGTAAGGGCAGACAAAAACTGGAACAATTTGCTGACATAAGCAAGCTATTCCAGAGGTATTCAAAGGTATTAAAGAACAGAATCAACAAACTAGTGCCAGGATTGACAGACTTGGGTGTGGCTCAGCCTGCCACAGGGCAGAAAGGTGATCAGAGGCTTCTGCTCATGTAGTTTGAAGAAATGGGATTCAAATGGAGCTGAAGACATAACAGCCTGCATCAGATGGCATGACTCCTGCTCTTTTCAAGCACAGCAAGCATACTTAAGGCAGCCTAATCCAGTAACCTGAACAAAAAGTTGTATTCTCCTATGGACCTTGACCTGCAGAAATCTACTCTCTTGCCTGCCTTTTGTCCCATAGTGACTTAAAAGCTGGTTATAAAGTCATTGGTTTCATTGGACACTAAATTCTTCCTTCAAACAAAAAATATCTAGATGAATTAGACTGCCAACAACTCAAATTCTTGTGGCTGGGAAGTCACATCTGAGAATAACTGGAAAAACAAATGTGATGGAGGAGAGAACAATAGTAACATTCAGATAGAAGTCCAGCAATTGCATCTCTGATGCAAACTGATTTTGTGAAGGGCTTCTTTGAAATCCACACATACACACACACTCACACCTCATTTGGAGGTAACACTAACATTCATGAAGAATAAATTTTTTATAAAGTGCAAGGAATTTGTGTTGCTTCAGAGAAATACAGTTCTTTTTATAAAGTAGGAGAATGCAAGCTGCTTTTCTCTCAGGTCTGTTTTGTCTGAATTATAATTCCAATTGAATTGTGAGGATTAGAGGGGGAACAGAAAAGATTACTTTTTTTTTTCATAGACATGCACAAGTTCAGACACATGCAATTCAGAATAGGTAGCTGAATTGCAAGCATAGTTGTGTCCTGATTCTGACAATAAAATATTTGTACCAAGTTGTCAAAGTGTAAAACACACACTCTGCAGAAAAAATCTGTTACCAAGGACAGTTAAGGGAAATGTTGACGAAGTAATGTGGAAAAAAAGGAAGATGGCCAGTTTTCTGAATTGATTTATTCTGCTTCAATTCACATATTTTCAGGAATCCTGACCATACAGACCTGGTTTTACTGTGTATTTACTTTGTCACAAAACCCTCCAACATACAGCAAGCTACAGTGGCTTGAGACACACAGGTCAGGTCAGGATCAAATATTCCACAAAACTCCAGGGTTTTTCAAATCCCAGGTTTGCTCTCTCCCATTTCATATAGAATATTCAGTTTTGTGTTTCAGGTGTGACTTTTCTTATCTACAGGGAAATCTTTGTTTGAGTGTTTTTTCTGTGGTGTCTTTTCCCAAGATACTACTAAAACAAATTAATGCAAGCTGGCATGAATCAGAGATAAAAGGAGACATAAAACTATAGGGGATAATGTAAAAAAAAAGATTTTATTTAGGCTGAACTTTATCAGTGCTTACAATTGAAAGCTTCATTATCAACCCTGTTTTTGTCTGAAAAGTTTCACAGCTTTATTCTGAAAAGGCCTAATCCAGGGATAAGTGAAAAGGAAAACTACATGTATGAGTTAGATGGGACTCCACCATGCCAGCCATATGCGGTCTTCTGACTGAGTGACTGAGTGAACAGTCAAGCTCTTTAGACATCCTGAGGGAAAATAAAGGAAATTAGGTAAGAGTCTGCAAGGGTTTGGGGGAGGAACAAGGTAGCCCTGGACTCCATACAACTCTTGACTATCAGGAGTTACCTAGAGACTTGGACTGGGCAGAGACCTTCCCTTTGGGTAGTGAGTCCAACAGATGTAATGCAGAGGCTGGTCCTTGCTACTCCTCTTCTTTGTCTTTCACCATGCTCAGACTGCAGGTGCTGTGGACCTTGGTTCTCCTGCTTGTGGTTATGCTGCCTGTCCACTTTTCTACCCTGCTTGTGTTGTGGAGACAGCTGGCAAGGCCCACACCTGTGCCGTGCCCATCCCATGTAATCTTCACTCACCAGCAAAGAGAATCCATGTTCCTTCCACACATCCTTGGCCCCCTGGGGAGCTTCAGAACATCTTTCTGCAGGGCTTTGCCTAAGCTCCGAGAAGAACATAATTTGCATTTATCCTAGGCAGTTTCCTCCCCAGCAAGGGTCACCCATGTGGTTTTAAACTGAGATGACAAAAAAGCCTTCAAAAAAGCTCGCTCATGTGGGTAAGACCACCATTTCTCTGGGCTGAGAGCCCTGACATCTCCAAATAGCACTGTGAAGAGAGAGAGCAACACAGCCTAGGTGGGGAGGATGGCACTGAGGTTCTCCTCCACCTCAGACATACTTCCCTATTTATTCAGCACTCATTGCTACAATGCAGTGGACTTACGTGGGCAGAGAGGTAAAAGTGTTGTGTTGATTTGTTTTTCTCTTTTCTTGGGCTGTGCAACCTAACAGTGACATTCTCCTTCCCTGCTTGTGATCTCCACCAGTGCTGGCCCCAGACTCCCACTAGAACTAGCTGCTGCTTCTTGCAACCAGCACAAATTAACAAATGTGGAAGGAATGTTGAGTATTGGTAGGGCGTCTAGGCTAGCAGCTCATGCACAAAGTAAGAAAAAAACATGAAAGAATAAAAAAAAAAAGAGAGAAATTCCCTGACTTCAGTAAAGCATTACTCAGTAATAAGCTATGTACTTCTGAGCTTCTTTTGCTCCCCTGCCAAGAATCTCAGAGAGGGAAAATGTGGACATATATATGAAAAAAGAACGAAGAATAATATATAAAAAGGAGAAAATAATAATTTCTTAGACTGTCCATAACTCCACTCACTGTTGACCTGTTTGACTTCTTCCTAGTGACAGCAACAGAAGCTTGTGCTTAAACTGTATTTCAAAAAATTGTTAACTGCAGAGCATCTCCATTTTCCCCTTGCTTTGTCCTGTTGTGTAACTGTGTGTCAGGCCAGGAGGCAGAGAAGTTGACATCACATGGCACGTCCTGGGTCTTGCATAACCTTAATAGGACAGCCACTTGGAAAGTGTTTCTGTGCCTTTATGTGCCCTTGCTTTTCTAGCTACTCTACTGCATTAGAGAATCGGAGTCATTACAGACTAAGCAGAAGTATTAATTGCATTGGCATCATTGATGTCCACAATAAGGTATTACAGTACACCCTTATTATTCAGGTCCTGTTCCCATCCCTCTAGAAGCAAAATCCTACTTGTGCCAAGTGATTGCGACAGCAGTGCTGTTGCACTTTGCCCTTGGAGGGTTTCATTACCTTGGTGACCACTCTCTGGGTTCTCATCACAGATGCCCAGCATGCTGCTGAACATGTAAGTTTAAGGTCTGTGATCAACATCATATGGTTTAAGTGTCTAGATAACAGCATTCGTGTTTGCAGTGGTATGCTGCTTCTTGGGACCCAACCCTGTAATGTGCTTCTCCTTTGCTGGCTGTAATCTAGGTTACAATATGTGGTAGCAGACTGAAAAAATGTTTGTCGGCACTAGGAACAGAGATATATGCGTGCTGCTCTGAAAACACGCCCTTTTCCTCCCCCTTACTTCTGTGACACTTCTCACTGGATACTCATCCACTCTCCTGCCTGGTAACAGGTAGAGTCTAGGTAGACACTGACTCTAGTACATACTGCTTTCCTCCACTCACTGCTGGGATGAGTCTTGAAGCAAATTAATATTATTAAATGCTGATGCAAATGAAGAGCTGCCAGCCTGTATCTTCCATTAGCACTGCCCTTCCCATTGAAAGGAAGGATTAAGAACATGGTCATGGAAATGAAACACCACAGAAGGCTCTGCTATTCTTTCAGTGGAGAAGATGACACACACTTATCTTCCTGGCCCTTACATGTTTTGTGGTGGTTGGACATATGCACTTTCTCGTATGTTTGAGAAAGACAGGTCACCATTCAGAAAAAAACCCCAAAACACAACGAGGTAGGGGAAAAGGTAACAGGGAATTTTCCACCAACTGAGATGAGGCTCAAGTCCCTATATACTTCAGTACAATTTAATCTTCTTATACAGGTACAGATGAACTTACTCTAAATAGTATCAAGAGAAAAATGATTGCTTGTTTTTCTTCCAAGTGTCTCTTCTTATTTAGCAGAGTGATGGCGTAATTTTAAGGTACTAAACAAGATGTAAAAATGTTCTGTCTCATTCTCTTCCTTTATTTTATCTAAACGTTTTTAGAGATGACAGCTAGCAGCATTCATAAAGCGAATATTTATTTTGGTAAATTTGTTCCTCCTGACAAGCTCTCAAAAGGAAGATCTCTCCTAAAAACTTTGAGTGAGAAGCTTCGATTGTACTTTAAGGCTGAGAGAGAAGAATCCTGCTCTGCTGCAGAAACCTTTCACATACTGCAGGCTGTTGCCATTCTGCTTCCATATGGTCCCAGAAATTCTCACTTTCTCAGCAGAGTAAGTTGGGGTAAAGAAAAATAGGCATTCTCTGGCATGTCCCGCCATTTTCTTTTTTCTGGCCACAGCATTTCTTCTTTGGCATAAGCAAAGAAAATGCTTTTAAAATGGATGAATTGCCTTAGTGTAAGAAATCAGTTCACAGAAGAACAGTTTACCTCATGGATCCTGATGATTTTATAACCATTTGCGTCACTATAGAAGGTAGTATCAAACAAAAGAATCAGACAAATCCAGAAGAGATTTTGCTTAAAGACCTCTTCCTTCAACTGGATACCTACAATGGTGTATAGGATTTACAGAGCATTAGGTATCCAAACAAAGTACTCCAGGGTCAGTAATATTCAAATTACAGATGACTTTAATTTTTTTTTGGCGTTTATACACACATCCTATTGCAAGCTTGCTTGATTTCTCTTTGCACTGGAAAAAATGTTAAAGCTGGAATGCAAATCAAGAAAATGGGAATTCATATATTGCGTGCATACGTGGTTTAGTGGTGTGTGCCATTTGTACACATCACTTACTGGGAAAGTTAAATCACTTTTGGATACAAATTTTAGCAACTGCTTCCAAAACTCCATTGACTTCCAAACTTTGAAGTTTCATTCTCCACAACCTGTTATTGAAATATTTTTTTGCCAGCTCAAAGCAAGCACCATTTTCTGAAGCAGAGAATTTTCTTCTGTTGCTCTGCAGGCTGCAAAGTGGTGCTCTTTATTTGCACTTACAGACTGGCTCCCGCAAACTGGAACTCTCTTCTCTCTGTTAGGAGTGCTGTGTCTCTTGTGCACTGAAGGTTTTTATTTTGTTTTTAACTTCTCGTATTTCCTTCATTATCAATGATAAAAACAAATGCAGTGTTCCTCCATGCACAAACAGGACCTCATTAATTTACACAGTTATTAGGGAAGCCTTGGAGTTGTGGACAGATGCACAAGTCTCTGTCAGTCTCCGCACACTACTGGTCCTTTGTAGTGGGTGCCTAATACAGTAATGACACAGAATTTACATGACAAAGGAATTAAAATATATCTTTAGCTCTGACTTCCAGATGACTGAAAAGCAAGTTGCAATAAAAGGTGTCGTGACTCATGCACCAGTTTGCAAAGATGCCTTCTGTCACAGAGGGAACAGCTTTCTATTTGCTCCTTTCAGGCTGTTTCCTACACTAGGGGATAGACTGGGCACCATGGGAGCTACTGGTCCCTCTGTGTTGGGAAGCTGAGACTCTCCACTGAATCTGCTGGTTCAGATGTGGGTCTGCTACAGTTGCTCTGGCCACTGTTGATCCCTTGGTTCCCTGGGCACCATGCCAACCACACGAACAATCTTCAGAGGGTGAGCAGTCCTAGGTTGGTGGGGTCAAGTGAACCCGTGCACTGACATTATCTGGAAAGGTGCTCAGGCCCTCAGAGTTGTCTTCTCTAGAGGCTGCTGAGCTTGGTGGCCTCCTCAGCATGCAGGAAGTGCTTCTTCAGAGATGTGGTTTCCACCAACAGCTCAGCTAGTGAGGGGAAGAATTTGAAACCTTATTTTCCCCACCACTATTGGTGCCTGTTCCCTGGGTCCAGCCTCCCTTGCTCCATGCTTCCACAGTTTCTCTCAAACATTCAGACTTTTTAGTCTATTTCCCCTCATCCTCATTACAAAAAAAAAAAAAAAGATGATGCAAAGAATCCCTCTCTGGGGGAACTGGTCTTTGCTCAGCGATCACTGTCGCTGTAACCTTTCCAATGGAGTTTAGTTATGTGTTTGTGATTAAGCAATTACGTGTTACCAGGAACAGGGTAAATCAACCCTTTTATCTCCACTAACAGGATATTTCCTGTGAGCACTTCTGCCAAAAGAACATAAGGGAAAGATGGGATAATTTTGCTTGTTACATAAGCATGTTTATTTTGGGAGCTTGCAGCACAGTGTGTTGGACACAGCCACTTCTGCTCCAGCTCCAGCTCCAGCTCCAGCTCCAGCTCCAGTTCCGACATGGACATCCAGCTCCTGCCCTGCATGGCCAGGGGACCAGACCTGCATAGCAGCCATTGGCTGGGTGGCTGTCAACTGCAGCTGTCAAGCCCTGCTCAGAAGCAGGGAAATAGGTTTCCAAGATGCTATGCACTCACAGATGAAGTTTCTCAGCCTCAGTGGGATGCTTGCACTGTCTGAAGGCACTTTGTTTGCAGACAGGGGGATCTTCGAGCTGCTGTGTGCTTTGCTGTGCAGATAAAAGAGGAAAGAGACCACCCAAGCTCTCGCTTGCTCTGTATACAATTAGCTTGTTCACTGATGGGCTAACACTGCAGAATGGATTTTCCCACTGAAAGATCTGTTAATGTAAATGAGCTGGGGTTTTAAACTCAAACCATTCATACTTCTATCCTTGGAGCTGTTCTTTCCTTGTGTTCAAAGTGTTCAGACTGTGCTTTCTCTCCAGCTAGGATATGCAACACCCTTGCACTTGAGGACTTATGTTATCCTTATTTCTATAAACATCCCTGAGAATTCAGTTTGCCTCAAAATCTCTGTGTTTATTTATTATTTGGCCTGTCTCTCCTCTACCTGAAAAGGCTCTGAAAAGTTGACTCAAGCAACTCTTTCCTCTTATCCCTCCAGGTTTTAACACAGGAATAGATAATGCATTATATGTGTGATTTTTTTCTGTGAATGTCTACAAAGGCATGATTGCCAATAATAATGATGTTTTGAGCAAACTGAGATTTATTCAGGCATTATCAAATTTAACTTTGAGAATGGTATTGTCCTTTTTTGAATACAATATATGTCTCTGTTTTATAATATTTCCCTTGTTCATGATTCCCATCTTCCCTATTAACTTTTCAGATCTTGATAAGGAGCTTTACCTCCTGTATCTGCAGGAATAGTTACTTAGTGCCTAATATTTCACTTCTCCAGAGACAAACTGTCAGCAGAACAGAGCCTTTGGGATCTGTAACAGTAAAAAATCCCCCAAAACCCCAAACCAATAAATATTGTAGAAGTCATTAACAGTACCGAGAGCTGTACATGAGGCTTAGATTGTTTTACACAATTTATTAGCAACAGTTAAACCTAAGAAAATGGACTTGACATAGGAACTTAGCAGAATAATGGAATTATGCCCACCTTCCAAAGCAGATTGGGTCAGTACTTTGCAATCCAAAATCTTACCCTCAAAGTCTAACTTCTGTATGCTTAGAGGTACAGAAGCATATAGATAAAATGCTAGAAAGGCATTGCTTGTGAGTAATATTATAGTTGCCTTCTTAAAAAAATGAAATGACAAATGCAATTTTTTAACTTGCTATTTTCATGAAATTGAAATTTTCCTTAGACAAGTAGAGTATTTGAGAGCACTGCTATTTAACATCTAATCACATTAAAATTGGAACCTCGTAATAAATATTTATAAAGGCAGTATCTCATGAATTTGGAGATTATTTCTATTAAAAGCAACATAATAATTATTGCTTTTGGTTTCTGGATGAAATCTGGCAAGAAAGTCCCTCAGGTAGAACTGAAGATATTGTAATTTCTTGCTCTCAAGAATAAGTCCAATTGCACTTGGGTAAACAGGTTTTAAAATAAGAATCCCAATTTTTAGATTAAAATTATCCTTTGGTGAACTGAGTATCTACTTAAAATAATTTGTACTGTGTTTTCTTTTGCATAGTCATAGAAGGTGGTTGGAAAAAATCTCAAGTCAATGAAGGAGTGGATAGAATTACTTGACAGAAATCTTAGAGGACACAAATTGAAGTGGAACTAATTTGAAGTGCAGTCTGTGGGTTATTCTGAGTGTTGGTGTTCAAAGGCAGTATGGTCTCTCCTGTTCAGAGCTGATTCCACCTCTTGCGTAGCTTTTCCCATCACACCTGAGCGTACTGGCTCTTCTAGACCAGACACAGGAACTTCTGGAGGTTCTGGGGGATATGGGTCAGCTCATTCATTACAGTGTTGTGCCTGAAGTGAAGAGCACTGAAAATTAAGGATGGACAATTATTTAGGATGATCCTAAAATTTCTTATGATAGAAATCCTTGTGCTTCAGTTAAAAATATCAGTCTGGCCAGATGGCTCTTACAAAGGCATCTGTGCAGGTTTGAGATAGATGACCAAAATCAGAAGTGGCACAATGGGAGATGCTCTCCCACTGGTATTCCTTGGCCCCATGGGATAGAAGGCCGATGTGTGTGTCTATCCAAGAGGGCTTGGGAGCTGACAGCTCCTGTGCAGAACCCTCCTGCACCCATGACCAGTCCTCCTGGAGCACACTGTGAACTTAATTAAAATAAACATACTGTGAGGGAATGAGGAGAATGAGAGAGCAGAGAGATAGGAAAGTGTAAATTTCTCTCTTAACCATGCAACAGCATAGTCCTTGTATCAAATGCCCTGTTGTTCCAGAGATCACCCACCCCTCTCCTGTGTTGTCCACCCTCAGCCCCCTTACAGTGCTTCACCTTAGGGTCGTTTCTGCTCCCTGTGACCCTTGGGAGCTAAGTCTGTGGCTCCTCTGCAACAACTGGACAGGGTCTCATGGACATTCCTGCTCCTCTTTAGTGATACCCATGGAAGCAAAAAACCACAGGAGTTGAAGAGGCAACATCTGAAATGCTGAGTAGTTTAATTTCTTTTACAGCAGTGCTCATTCCCATGGCTTCAGTTTGTTCCACGGCCCAAAACAGCAGTAAAGGATGCTCATGAATGTGGTAAAACAGCATCTCACTCTGCCTGCACACAGACCAGTAGGCTTTTCTTCAGAATGAGAATGCTCAAAAACATTGCAAACAAGTTGCAATAGCTGTCTTTGCTCATCAGCCACAGAGGTGAGGTTGGTTTTGTCATCCTAAATATGGATTTTAATCAACTTCTCTGTTAGGTCAAGAAGTGTGCATGCAGGAGCACCATGATTTTGTGACTTTAATCAAAAGAGAGTCACCAAGAAATCATCCAAAAGTCATAATCTTCTCCTCGTAGTGGCTCTTGTAGATGAGATAATTTTCATTATTCCAAATTTCAGAGCCTGTCATCGTGTATCTACTTGCCCTTTGGATTGCAGATATAAAATCTGCACTGTGTACAAATTACTGGACATGCCATTCCTCATCTAAACACGGAAACTACAGTATTTTTAATATCTCAAAGCTGTTCATTTGCCCTTTGGAGGCATTTATTGCATCTTTTAATTTCTCTCTGTTTCCTCCCTCTTACAGTTTGGATTCAAATACTTCATCTAATACAAATATCTAGAGAAATTTAGTTTTCCAGAAGTCTGAGAGCAGCAAAATCAACATAGGAAGGAGAAGTCTGAAGTAAACAAAAGAATGAAAACTCAGCATGTTACAGTAAAGACATAATTACAACTGACTAGTTTTTTCTGTAGACAGTAATGTTTTCAAAAATCAAAGACAGTTGCAAATTTCCTTGGTCCTTTCAAGATAAGAAGAAAAGAAAATTACAAACACTTCACTGAAGAATAATGGAATTAGGCAGTTATCAAGAACATGTAATTGAAAATTATCAAGACAACACACTTAGAGGTACAAGAGTCCAAATAAGCTTCTTGGATGATAAAATGGTAGTGTTTTTAACTATAAGCTGCAGTATCAGTAAGTGGTTGACCATTAATACTAGGAAAATCCACTGTGTTTATTATCCACTCTCTCATGACTCATACAGTGCATTATCTTCTAGCAACACAAAATGAACATACCAGATTTTCTCAAGATCAATTATCTGTACATCCCAGTGGAAGGTTGGTTCAACATCTACAAGAAGAACAGTCATGGTCAGATATAGGGCACAGAGAAGTTAGTTTTACATTTTTTTCCTAGACTTATTCTTATCAAATTTCTATCTCCTTCCAGTCCAGTTTTGCAAAGACTTCAGCAGTATGCCATGTGATCAGTAGTTCAGAGGTCATGGACAAAAGGTAACTGCTTTTCACAATAAATATGTTTTTTTTCTGTGCTCAGAGACCCTGCCCTGCCCACCCAGCGAAGAAAATAGGCAGGTTTCTCATGAAGTTTTCCTGCATACTCCCTGGCTGGAAGTAAATATGTCAAAATAGGACTCATCTGCTTGAGACTGGATCAATGAAATAGTTTTATGCCCTGTACAGGGATAATGCTGCTGCTTTTGCCTAAGCAGCGATGTCTTTCCAACTTTAATATTTCATCAGAAGGGAGTAGTTGACTTCTAAGGCTCTCATGTGGTCAGTTTTGCTAGGCCCCAATCATTATTATATATGAAAATAATTATATGTAAACTCAATTTCCTCAGCAACCATCATTTCAAAATGCTAGCAAAGGCCAATGTCGAAATTGTATCTTTTCTGTGTTGCAGCTTCTAGAGTTGGTGCGAGGGAAGGGTAGTCTAGGGATGACTTTTCCCATACTTGGGGATGGCTGAGACGTGAAGTGGTGGCAAGGCTTAAAGTGCACCTTGTACTGCCTTTCTCCTATTGCCAGGTTTGTGCTAAGATGGTTTTCAGCCTTCAGGAAGGACTATGCATAATTATGCAAAGGATTCAAGGCTCACTCACTTGAGATCACAGACTGAAAGAAATTTAAAAAGAAAGCAGGAATGTTTTGTCTCAGATACTCAGATCATTTTATTTATCTCAAAAGTTTGAACAAAATATTCTGATATTTTGGAACTTCCAATTCCATTAAGAAGTTTTGATAATTTGACTTCTCATCCAGATGCAGACCTGGCATGTCTAAGAAGATCTGATTCTGACCATTACTATTGAATACAGCATTTGATGGAAAAAATAAGGTGACGTTTCTGTGCTACCCCAAGAGACTGAAATTCCTTTGCAACAGCTCTCTGAGCTCTGGACTTTCTGCTTGTTGAGTAGTCCTAAGTTTTCATACATGATCTTTTCCCCATCTTTCCCATACAAAAAATGCATGCTAGGATCCTCCTCTCTGCATCACACTTCCATCTGCATCTGCAATCATCCTGATTGGGGGCCACTTGCCTTTGCGCATGGGAAGAAGAATGGAAGGTTCAGCAAAGTGTTAAATGCTACAAATCATTGGCTGTGGTGGCTTTTACTGAGCTCTGTCTGCCACCTTTATACCACTTTTATTGATTGTTACAGAGACAGATAAATGTGAATCTGTTTACTGCAATCAGCAGCTCTGCAACATCTCTCCCTCAAAACCAGTAACTTAGTAGTTAAAAAATTACAAAGATGCACAACTTCATCACAGATTCAATATTTATGATTGATGTTGCTGAAGAGCTGTGTAGGAAAAGCAGTTTGTTGCCCTGGAGTTGAAATCTACAGCAGTGCATTCAAGATGTCTGAGCCCTTGAGAGCATTTACTGGTATAGTGAATTAAATTTAGAGCTGTGCAAATCCAGCTTTGGATTTAGATTTATGAGATTCACCTTTGACCTGGCTTTGGATGGAGATAGGGATGTCTGTCTTGTTCAAATATGTGGGCAGTGTGCATTCAGTGCTATCTTGCAGGATATAGGGAAAGGGCATGATTTCCACTGGGAATACTTTACCCGCTGGTTACAAATTCGGGCTATGATATCCGCTTATGTCTATGTCCCTCCTTTTCTATAAGATCAGGGTTTAAGGTGTCTACTATATGAAAAATTTCAATTTAATAGACTTAATACAAAGAGCAAACTGGGAGAATGCAATCAAACGTTGCAAGTGGTAGACAAAGATCTGAGTAAGTGGATTAATGTATAGACTTCACTCAAACTGTAATAGACAGCTTTTCAAACTGCAAGACAGACCTGGCTTGTCAGAGAAGCCTAGGTTTGCACTATGATGTCTTTTGTATTTTCTATTTCTTTCATGAGGATAGGGGAAAATAAAGATGAGGAGAGAGTTTCTGGATATCCAGAAAGATGTTGGAAAACACTGAGTTAAGAAAGGGATG
This sequence comes from Myrmophylax atrothorax, assembly GCA_026770055.1. Classification (NCBI taxonomy): domain Eukaryota; kingdom Metazoa; phylum Chordata; class Aves; order Passeriformes; family Thamnophilidae; genus Myrmophylax; species Myrmophylax atrothorax. The sequence goes on along the minus strand of JAOXXN010000364.1, from coordinate 21,390,384 downwards.
TTTTAACTAAATTTTAACTGCTGAACCAACCTTGAGACAAGAGATGGCCCCACTCACTCACCAGAATAAACCAGAAGAACCTCTCTGTGAGAACTGCATGTGGCCATCACCCTCCAGCTAGTTCTTCCTCCCCAGAATTCTCATCCACCCATGGGCATCAATGTCAAAAGCTGCATCTCTTTTCTAATCTGGTTTCAAAATGCTCCTCCATCTCAGCCATCCAGATTTCCTGTGCTAATGGTTGCCATGACAGGAATTTTCTCTTTAATCCCTTTTTGGGGACACCCTTTCATCTACAGCAGTGATTACAGTGTCCACAGCTTCCTGCTGAGCCCTGTCTGTCTGCTAAAAGGAAAATTGAAACAAAAATGGAAAGCTAGACAAGGTCTTTCCTATATTCAATACAGAGTAACACATTACACAGGCAAAAAGCAAAACAAATAAGATTAAATAATATAAAACAAAGTAAAATGAAATGAAAGAAATAAAAATTAAAAAGGCAAGGAGATATTTCTGCCCTTGTTAAAAAAAAAAAAAGAAAACATTGGTTTTCAGAATGTATTCATATAATTGAAACTTAGAGGAGTGAAGATGAATTAAAAGCCTCTGATCTTGATTTGAGGAGAAACTCCTTGGGCCAAAACCTAGAAAGAACATTCACTGATTGCAAATTTGTCAGCCATTAGGAGTTAAAAGGCACCTCTTGGAGTATACTAGAGCCCATCAGCTTCCAGAACTGTACCCTTTGTGCCCATTCAGGCTGTCCTACCACCCTCCAGCCACAGGATGAGGGGTTCAGCATGGCATCAGAGCTCCCTGAGCATGCAGGTGACATTTATTGGACCCATCAGCGACTGATTCCGTCTGCTTCGAGATCCTGAGCATTGCCAGGTCCCAGCAGTGGCCATGTGGCTGTGCTGGGCAGGAACAGGCACTTGCAGCAGGTGAAGGGGACCAAAGATTGTGCATGCCTTTGTCTGCTCAAACACTACAGCCCCAGCACATGGACCACTCACCCCTCCTCACAGGGTCTTCTCTCTGTTGTTGCTTTGACTACCCATTGTTGCACTGTTGTTTTTTTACATTCTTTAAATATTGATACAGTAAAACACTTTAAATATAGGCTTCAGGTCAAGCTGCACTTACAGAAAAACCACCACAGTGAGGACCAGGTTTCCCAGTGGCAGTTTCCCATGGACTGTGAATCTGTGTCTCTTGGGGAAACACAGAAGGAGAAGGTGGCAATTAATAGCCTAGTAATACTAAAAGCAATTTTGGTGGCTTTGTCAGAGTCAGAGTGCTCTGTGAATCTAGTTTAGCTGAAGATGTGGACCTGTTTCAGCCAGGAAGCAAGACAGGAAAAGGTTATACAAAAAGTGTGTGAAAAGAGCAGCACATTGAAATTACACCTTTTCCCACCTATGCATACAAAGAGACAATACCAAAGTTGAGATCATGTCTCACCTCTTTCTCCTTTTTCCAAAGCTGATGTGAGACCATGTCCTGTAGCCCTAGGCAGGAATGCAGAGCTGGAAAGGATATGGGAAGCATTCAGTGGGCTGGTCCAAATGGAAAACTGGGAGAGATGCCAACACTCTATGATTCCCAGACCTCATATGTTCACAGAAGTACACACATACAAGACAGCTGTAGGTAGGAAGACAGCTTTTAGCATGCTGAAGGCTTCTGCTATTTGTCTGAACCTTCTAGTTCTACCAAAAGCTTTGCTGCTTTAAAGTCTGCTTCTTCCATGTTGCTGTTCCCTTTGCTCAGGCTTTTCCTGCCCTTCTTGTACATGTAAACACCATACCAATGGAGCAGGAAAAGCCTTGCACAAAGTGGTAGCTGCAGCTAAGTCCTCTGTCATCTGAGGACTTCTGTCATTCTCTTCCACCAGACACAAGTTGCTATGATGGTTTGCATACCCGGGACTGTCTGTGTCCAAGATTAGCAGAATAAAAGAAAGCTTACAAGGAAATGTCCTAATCAGAGTTGCAGAGAAAAGAACTCAAAGCTGAGGATGATGTAGTGCACATAAAACTTGTGGAACTGAATCAAGAATGAAGAATGGGGTTTGGATATCTCAATCTCCAGCTAAAATGCCAAAAGTAATATGAAATAAAACAATTGTGAAAATGTGAGAAAGCAAAGTACATTTTCCTTTCTTCATGATAAACTCAGTTTTGGACTCTTTCATGACAGTCTATTAATTTTTTTGTGGTTTTGGCATTGGAAATATTATAAACACACAGAGTCATGTATTCTGCTGAATCTTAAAGCTTAGTTTTAATGCTAAAAAGTCAAGGGCAACAGATTTTGTACACACTGTAAAAATATAGATATTTTAAAACTCCCCTAAAGCTCAAGGTGTTACTGTCCCCATCTGGATTACTCATGGTGAAGCACAAAACAAGCACTCATCATCACACATCCATGCTGGTCGAATCGTCTTGCCACAGGGATCTTCTAGGGAGCATTATGTATTCACACAAGATGGGACAGATACAGTGAATCTGTTGGGTTTTGGACTGTCACTCTAGCAACCCCTCCCTTTATCAAGGGCCACACATTCTGATTTTTTATATACTACAGCCAAAGCTGAAACAAGGTCACCAAGACCTCACCCTTTACTTCTTGAGGTTTGTACTGGGAGCTTGACCCTGGTCCAGATGGTTTGGAGGCTTTTCCAGAGCTCCTGTCCCTCTGCTTTCTTTGGTTCAAGCATCCTGGAGACTTTCAGAGTTTCCCTCTGTCTCCCTCTCTGCATTCATCTCTTGACTCATTGAGAGGGTATAAGTCCTTATGCCAGTACTCCTTTGTTTCTTCATTTGTTCTGCTGATCTGTACATAACTTTCTTTTGCTTTCTGAAGCATTTTCTGCTACCCCCTCAAAGCCTGCCTGATGAGCTTGTGCCACAGCCCATGGAGCTCAGCCACCTCTCCCACTCCATTCCCATGTGGCACAGAAAATGGCAAGTCTGCTGTGGGAGTAGAGTGGCAACGGACTGGCCACCATCTGCCACTGAGGCTCCTTTGAGGCTCAGAGAGCATATCTTCCCCAGCTGAGGTGTGTTGGCTGCACTAGGCCCGGAACCCAACATGCCCAACATGCCCAACATGGCCAGCTTGCCATGCTTAAGCATGCTTTCACAACCTTCTCTCAAGTGTCATGAAGGGCATGCTGTACCTGTGCCAAGAAGAGGAAAAACCACCATGACTCGGGATAGCTCTATTCCAGAGAGTTGTCTTTATCCTGGACACTACATAGAGAAAGCAATGCAGCCTATAGTTATGCTGCAGAAGTACCCAAAGACCTCACTCAATTCAGACTGATCTTTGCCATGGTTCACTAGTGATCTGAGGACAACAGTGAAGAACCCTGCTATCAAACACACTTACCACAGGCCCACCTTTGTTTGCTGTTTTGCTTGGAGGCCTGACATATCTTTCTGGCTACACTTAGACATATTTGTACAGGGTAATCACTTTTAGAATTCATCATCCAGCCTTGATAAGGAGTAAGATTTTGCCTCAGTCTCATGGAGAAAACAGGGGAGGATCTTTTGTCCACAGGGACCTTTGTGAAAAAAAGAGGCAGAGATCAGAGCTTCTTTGGGAAAACAACGGTCCCTTGTATTATATTCTTCAAGTTCTGAAATAAATTATACTATTCCAAGTTACCACAAATAGAGAAATTTACAATAATCGCCAAATCTAGAAGCATCATGGTTTTTTGGTACCCACCCCAAAATAAAGTGGGTACCTTTTCATTCACCCATAGCAGCTTCAAGCTGGTCACCCATGTCTGTCAAGCAGCACTGGATGGGATGCTGTTTGGCCAGAGGTGGGCAGATCTGAGAATTTCTCTTCCCTTGGGACAGGTGGGACTCTCCACTCCAGCAGCATGGCTGACTCTTCTAGAGCTGAAGTCCTACTTGAGAGCCCACCCGCAGAAGACATTTGGAGGGATACAGAACTTCCTCCAGGTGCCATTAATGCAGCTGATTTGCACAGAAGTTGGGGTTTGTGTCGGCAAGCAAAGGCAGAAAAACAACTGTCCAAGTAGAAATATAGTCAGGAGTAAATACAAGTAATTAGCAGTTTGGGCAGTGCTGTGTTTACCTGTCTTTCAAATATTTGGAACAGACAAGTTTAGAATTTTCTTCATCACCTAAAAAATCTGCTCAAAAATTTGCTTCCAGGTTCCCAAGTCTCATAAAAAGATTTGTTTCTTGTCTATTTTCTGTTCTTTTTTATTATCTTCTTTTTACAGAGACATTTTACAGCTGTAATCAATCAGATGTCCTATTGTCTATTCCCTGTATAAAATCTCACATACAAAAACACCTTAATAGGAACTGGACAGTTGTATATGCTCTTTTACTAGAAAGCCATTCTTTGAAAAATGTAGTCATGATTTCCAGCTACTGCAAAAGGCATCTCAAACTCTGCCAGCTCATAAGCCTGCCTGTTCAAATCATGAAGGTAAGGGTGCTTCAGGAACTATCAGTCCTACTCAATAAACTGTGCTGATCTTTTCATCTCGATTTCCTGAGTCACCCAGCTCTGGACCTCAGCTGCCATATGGAATCCCACTTTGTAATACAATCTGAAACACACTTTCAGCTCATAAATGTGTTTGTATTTAGAACTACAAAGGAGACTTCCTGGCTGTTCAGTAGGGTCTCTCTCTCTTTCTCTCCATCTCTCTCTCTCTGAAAATGTCAAGCCACTTGCCCTGCTATTGTGTTCATACTGGCTCAATTCTCATGTGATATCTTAGGAATGATAATGAAAGTGCTGCTTTAAATAGAACACAGATCCTGATCCTCAGTTATCAGTTGCTTTTAATCTCTTATTTTGTAGGTGGTGCTTTGCTTAATATACTTTTCTGCCACTTTTAAGAGAAATCTTAAAAACTTTAAAATGTATTGTTACTGCATCACACTGCGAGTTAAAAAAAATGGGGGGTTGGCAAGTAGTCTGTCTTATTATCAACACATATTTTGTATACTTTTTTTTTCCTTAGATTCCACCTTTATTTTGCATCTTCTAGCAACATAGAAATGCTGTATTTCATTAAGTAACTATAGCTGTTTGCATATTGGTGCCTTCAGAGCCAGACAGGAGACCACATCTGCAGTGCTTGCATCTCTCAGTGGCTTTGTAGCTTGGAGTTCAGTGAATAATTTGAAAATTGCACACACATAAGGCAGATTTACACTGTTTCTTTTGTAAAAACATTTCAGAGCATTCTATGTTTCAGCTCTGAAAGGCTCTATTTCCTCTATT
>JAOXXN010000364.1:21363697-21375485 GCA_026770055.1 Myrmophylax atrothorax | reverse complement strand
ACTCTGGATCTATAAGCACCCCAAAAGACACCCAGCAAGAAACAGAAAGTAAAACGACAAAATATTTCTACTTCCCTGAACTCAAATAAAAGGCAGGTAGTGGCAGCATCAGGAGCGATGCCTAGCACAGCAAAACCACTCTAGCACGTCCTGCTTGTACTTTGGCCATGATGGAACTGACTAACACCTCCCACTGCTGCACTCATATCTTAGGTTTGCATCATCTGGTATGAAATATCTCCCTGGTTACTTAGTCGGGTGATAACTGTCTTTCCCAATGCACACAGACTCCTTGAGCCTGCTAATTTGAGGCCTAACTAAAACTACCACACTGGGTTAGCTTAATCATAGAATCAAAGAATCATAGAGTCATAGAATGGCTTGGGTTTGAAGGAACTGTAAATATCATCTCATTCCAACATCTTACCATAAGCAGAGACACCTCTCACTGGACCAAGTTGCCCAGAGCCCTGTTCAGTCTGGTCTTGAACACTTCCAGATATGGGGCAATCACAGCTTCTCTGGGCAACCTGTTCCAGTGCCTCACCACCCTCACAGTAATGAATTTCTTCCTAATATCTAATCTAAACCTATTCTCTTTTAGTTTGAATCCAACCTCCCTTTTCTGTCACTACATGCTCTTGCAAGGGGTCTCTCCCTGTCTTACTTGTAGGCTCTCTTCAGGTACTGGAAGGCTGCAATTAGGTCACCCCTAAGCCTTCTCTTCTCCAGGATAAATAATCCCAATTTTCTCAGCCTTTCTTTGTAGGAGAGGTGCTCCATCCTTCTAGTCAGCTTGGTGGGCTACCTCTGGACTTCTTCCAATAGGTCAATATCCTTCCTGTGCTGGAGGCCCCAGAACTGGATCCAGCACTCCAGGTGGGGGCTCGCCATGGCAGAGTAGAGGGGCAAAATTCCCTCCCTCACCCTGCTGGAAATACTGCTTTTGATGCAGCCCAGGATACAATTGGCTTTCTGGGTTGTGAGTGCACATTGCTGGGTCATATCCAGCCTCTCATCCACCAGCAACCTCCAAGTCCTTCCCAGCACGGCTGCTCTCAATATGTTCATCCCCCAGGAAAGACTGATACCAGGGCTGCTCTGACCCAGACGCAGGGCCTTGCACTTGGTCTTGCAAAACCTTATGAGAGTCTCATGGACGCATTTCTCAAGCTTGTCCAGGTCCCTCTGAATGGCATCCAGTCCTTTAGGTTTGTCAACCTGATCACTCAGCTTGGTGTCACCAGCAAATACACTGAAGGTGCACTCATTCCCTTTGTCTATGTCATTAATGAAGATATTAAATAACAGCAATCTGAATACAGACTCTGAAGCATCCATATTGTCACTGATGTCCACTGGGACCCTGAGCTGCTGATCACTTCCCTCTGGATGCAACCACTCAACCAACTCTTTACCCACTTAATAGTTCATCTATCAAATCCATCTCTCTTCAATTTAGAGAGAAGGATGTTGTGGGAGACTGTGTCAAAGGCTGTACAGAAGTACAGATAAACTACATCTATAGCCCTTCCCTTGTCCACTGATGGAGTCACTCCATCATAGAAGACGACTAGGTTGGTTTAAGGAGGGATGAGGATTTGGTATATGTGACAAAATCAAAGATGTATCTTGACTGCTGTTAAGTGTAGTCTACTGGTTGGAATGGTAACAGCTAGCGATATTTAGACAATGTATGTTCTTTCTATTCTCAGCTACAACATCTGAGATCTTCAAAAGGGATCTTGGAGAAGTAGTAGTGGGTAATGATAGGAAAGGCAAGTCAGAAGTGAAACATTGGGATACACCAGATTCTTTGAAGATTGCAGCTGTATCTTGTGCACTTATCTGCTGTTTATCAGACTGGAGAAACTCATTGCTACCTGTGTCATGACCTGGATTGCAGTGAAACTCCACTTGCTCCATGATTTGAGCGTAAATCCTTGCCAGGACCACACAAAAGTGAAAAGGAGCCTGCATTTCTTTCTGCAAAGCCTCCATGACTGGAAATCTCATAGTGTGCTTTGCTTGCACTGGCTACTCTTCAGCAGCTGCAGGCTACAACTCACTTTATCTTTCATGTTTGAAAACAGTTCACCAATGTGAATATGAGACAAGACACATAATTAAAATCATCTGGCACTTCCCTATGTTCAGGACTGGCTAATCTTCCTAGGATCAGTTCACCTCAGTTCATTAAGAACTAGTTCCTCTGAGAAAGTAACGGTATGTGAAATAACCTGAGCCATCTGGGGACACTCATGTTAAAATAACAGGAAAGAAAACAATGTTGTCTTCCTTTGAGTCAGCATCTTTCTAACACAGGCAAACTATGTCCCAACATATGTAGTGCCTGTTGTAATTCTTGCAATTCCTCCTAGTATTACAGGAGGAAATTAATTTATTTCCTGGTATCTAAATTCTCTGATGCTATCAGACGGGCCTAAGCTATCTTTGGGCAGGGGTGTATACACAATAGACCCTTTTGCAGAAATCGCTGTTGGCATGAAGTTAGTATTATCATTTGTCTCTTACACTCTTTTCTGATCCACAAGGACAATCAGCATTTTTAATGGAATCCTAGTGGCCTCCTGATAAACAGCATCTTTATGCTCTCAACAGGTCTCTTATTTGCCCATTTCATATTTGAAGTACAAAATTTTGCATAGAGTTTATTTGAAGTATTTGTATATGAATTTTCTCTTTTTTGGGTCTTACTTATCTATTGTACACTTAAAGTTGTGTTGTGAGAACTGTGTTTAACTAGTATTCAGAGAAAAAAAACACAAACCCCACAACCAGACAAACATGGATGCAGTTAAGTAGCACCCTAAAAAAAGATAAACATGAAGTCTAGCATGAGATGAACACACCAAGAATGAACATGGCTTTGCCTATACCACCTTGGTTGATCTCCTTCCTACTGCTGTATGATGTTTGGCCTACTCTTTCCCTAGACCCTAGTTTTGTGTAAGGGATAAGATCTTCTTCCCCTTCTTTGGAAGACCACATGCCACTACTGTCTGCCAAGACACGGGATCTGAGCTCCGTCTGTGGCATGAATACAGGGCAATTCTATGCAAAATGTGCACATATGTCCACTCTGCAGGCTGGTAATGAGAAGCCAGAAATCTTCAATCAGGCAAAGATAACCCTTTTACATTATAGAGACTTCAAATGCAGTGCTCATTTTTAAAACATGTAACATTCATTTTTGACCTGAATGTTTTGCCTAAAACCATAAGTATCTAAGTCACTTGGTGGCTTGAAATGTCTTTTTTAAAACATTGGTCTCCCAGACTTCTGCTGGCACTGATATGCCAAGAGCATGAGTTTAACATATGCTGGGAGCACATAAAATCACTGTAGCAGAAGAGCAAACATATGAGCAACGGTGGCACTGAGAAGCAACATGTCTCAGTCCTGGCATCAGTCAGATAAAACTGTCAATGAAAAGGAGGGCCAGTGGAATTACGTGAAAGAGGCCAAAGAAAAAAGTGAAAAAGAAAGGAAAGAGCACATGAAAAGATGATGTCAGTTGACATCAATTATTAAATACATTAACAATCACACTGGCATAACTCCTCTGAGTAGACACATATTATAGGATTTTGATGCAAGTGCACCCAGGAGTGACAGGTTTGCAAATAATTTCAAAGCCCTTTTAGAACAGCCATACATGCTGTTTCTGTCATTCTTTTGCAAAAGACAGCTTCATATAGGACCAGTCCTGCAATAAATGGCATTTATTTCCCCTCCTCCTGAAAGTTTTAGTAAAAAATACCTTTCAAAATGCAAACTCACCTCCTAAAGCAATATCAGTATTCATGGCTGGGAATGAAAAAGTAAATTACAGCTGAGTGCAATCAGTATGCCAGCTGGTGAATAAAGAAAAACAGCTGCTGGTGACAGCCAACTGTGAAGATCATGTAGACAATGTTATGCTCAAAACATAAAGTGAACAAGTTGCAAGCTGGCATGGAGTCCATGCAAGTTTGCGTGGAGCCAAACTGCACAGATTAGAAGCAATGCAGATGAAAATTATTGTGGTAGTGCCTACACAACTGCAGCAGCTAATATGCGCCTTGTCCGGCACCATGAGCTGGAGTCTAATTTGAGCTATGCAATGCCACTTATGGGTTTAAATCTGATTCCTGCTAACCTGGTGAAAATAATAAGCAGAACTGGTGAGACATTTAGGCACCTTTCAATATCAATGTCTTAATATTTGCAACAGAAACACTAATTCATGATGATACTCTTATAAATCGTTCTTTAATTTTGCAACCATTTACGTAAGAACTGATATCCTCATGTTGAAGTGAAAATGTGAATTCACCTTAAGGAGAGGCAATAAATTGTTCTGCATCATGAGTATATAGTCTAGGAACCAAAAGACTTGGAAACCTGTTTCCAGTTTACTCCCTGACCAGCTCTTCTACATGGACAATTTCCATCTCTCAGTTACAAGAAAAGAGAGTTGACTCTCCTACAACAACAACCACACTCAGACTGAGCTCATTACAAGGCTCACAGCAGTACCTAGGATATCCTGAGAGATCAGATCTTCTATGACCCAAATGGGAAGTGTGAAATTCCATGTGATCAGATCTCTTATACAGTGGCAGTGTAAAGGAGAAATGGGTCACTTGACAAATGTATCTTGCCATGGGTGACTGCAAGAGAAGCATTCCTTGTGACATAGACCCTTTTAACACAGAGATGTGTCTTCTCCAGGTACAAGTATCTGCTGCTATGAACACAGCCCTCAAAGTGTGTAAGCCCAGAGCACTCTCAAGGGAATGGGAAGGTGTGAGTCTGGCATGCTGTGAAGAAGGCTCAATGGATCTTCAAAGGACAGCAGTTCATTGCATTGCTTAATCACTTACATAGAGCAGCACCTCACTTCCTCCTTATTTACTGATAATGAACATTTCTCACTGGAATCTCTTCTGCCTTTCCTCCTGCGTGTGGGACTCCATGTAATTTTTCCCTGCAGACCATTCCAGAATGAACATTTTTGAGCCACTGGTTGCTTCTCTCCCATTTCCAGAATATGGTCTCTTTCCTTCTCAAAAGGCCATTTGTTTAATTACTTCTTATATTTTCTATTTCTAGTGGAGTCTTCTGCCAGACAGAAATATGGATGCTGCATGCAAAGGCTGGACATTTCTCTCCATATGTGCAAGATGCTTTATCTACAGACATCTCCTCCCAAGACAGTAGTTGCACTTCACAAGCTCCTCCCACCTGGGACATTTTCACTACTTAAAAAGTTGTTCTGCTTTTTGAATACCACAGATGTTTGCCATCAGAACTCTGTCAGAGGCTCACTTGGCCCTCATGATTGTCCTGTCTAATGTTTTTCACCACTTCTGTTGAACATTTCCCTGTAGAAGGAGTCCAGGCCTGTTTCACAGGCATACTAATGGAGGTGCAAAAAAGCTAATGGTGGGATTGAGCTCACCTTCCTTCACCTACACCCAAAATCAGGTATCTAATCAGAACTAGTCATCTAGGCTCTCTCTACAGTCGTTGAAGAAAGACAGGTACACCCAGAGCATGATTCATTCCTCTTTTCTTAGACAATTATTCTAGAAGAGGTTGAGTTGTAATCCAGATATGCCAGTCTATATGCCTCTCTACATGCCTGAATGATAGAGGAGACAAAAATAACCAGCTTATCTGAGATACCTATCTGCAGGATGACTTCAGCTAAGTGCTAAGCTCCTGCTCCAAATGATGCACCCAAGCTCAAGTCAAGAGTCTGGGGCAGAGTCAGGACACAGATTCTTTCTCTGACCCCCCAGGCACCTGCCCAATTAAAAGGTCCTTCTTCTCAATGGAGACATTCCTTAAAGGAGGAAAACATTTAAAAGTTTTCCCTGTACCTCTGATATCACATCTCTGACACCATCATTGTTCCCAAAAGCTGCTATTATGTTTCCATTGCCTTTTTGTTCTTTTTATAAAACAGCAACAAAAACAAAAATTCACAAGCAGGAAAATTCAGGAAGAAAAGACTCGAGATTAAGGCATGGTTTCTATCTAATTTGAATTCAAATAAGGTTTCAATTACTTTTAAATTAAATTACAGTCTTCAAATGTATAAAATTGCATGTGAGCTTGAATGTACCCTAGAACACCAGGCAGAATCACAAACACTGCTAATTTTCAGGCATGCTGTTTTCTTGATCAACACCATGATTCCTTCTTTTGTGTCCTCAGCATGACTAAGCAGATGGAGAAACATCTTCTACATACCTTAAAAATGAACGTAAATATGTCCATATCTGAGATTTAGTGAACAGATTTGACTGTCAGAGTGGATGCTACAACTCCTTCTCAGTTTTAAAGTGCCCTGGAGAATGTAACTAGAACCAATAATTTTCCAGAAGTGCTGTTTAACTAACCATAATAGTTCTTATATCACATATATAATTTCCTAGTAAATGCTATTGGAATTTTCAAAACTCTCTCTACTCTGCATTAAATTAGAGTACACATATCCCAGAGGCGTTTTGTATTACGGTGAGCTGGCAAAATGCCAACTGCCCAACACACAGAGAGAAAGAACCCCCTCACAACACTGAGGAAAAAACCTAGAACTAACACTTAAAATAGCAAGCTTTTTATATTTTGCATAGAAGAGACAGAATTAAAAACAGAATATGATATAACATGTATGTGCACAAAAGTGGAAAAACCCGAACAACAACCACCAAGTTGCCCCCCCAAATAATACAGATTCCAACCACCCAGACCACAAGAACACCCCAACAGACTCCCCTCAAAGGACATCTGGCAAGAGAGGAGAAAACCAATGACAAAAAAAAAATGTGTACTTCCTGAAACAAACAGCTGTGGAGTGGTGGTAAGGCCTAACACTACTGGTGTGATGATAACATGTTCACTCAGTGTTGGCCACGAAGGGGACTGATGAAGTCCCTCCTACACCATTTTTATACTTGCTGTGATGTCAGATGATATGAAATATCTCTTTGGTTGCTTGAGCCAGGTGATGCTTGTCCCCTCTAATCTACGTAGCATTTTCAGGGCCCACTACATTGAGGTGTACTGAAATTAAGGTCTAAACCACCACACCTTTCCATAGAAATCCCTTTTGGTCCTGTTGAAGCCTTTTGGCTCATATCCCCATTTCATTCTCAATGATGTTACTCATAGGAATAAGGACAATGACTTTTTCTTCTCCTTTGTTCACTGCTTTCACAGAAGCCTATCTTATTACTTTTCAGAGAATGCAAATGAGAGTGAGGGTAACAGTGAGTTGCAATAAGCTTTTTCTTTACAACCCTTGAAATTAATTTCATGCAACAAACGAAAAATAGCTCTTTCACCAGCTGGCTTTCAAGAGAGCAGCAAAGATGTCAGAACCTCTTAAAAAAGTCATCAAATGTATAATTTTTGAAGTACCAGGTAGCTTAATTCAGTAGGTCATTAATACCTCTCACAATGTGAGTAACAATAGCAGTAACAGTATGCAGTTAAGGAGATGAAGGTGAAGCTCACATCTTTCCAAAGAAAACTGCATTAATTTGTTTACTAAACAACACACAATTCTTCACATTCTTGTTCTATGTTACTCTAGAGCAAGAGTTTAAAGATTGATTGTGAATTCACTCAAACTCCAAACCTGCATCATCCCAGACTAAGAAAATTTGAGGATTTTTTCTGCTCCTGGATCATGGTTGAATTGGTTTTTATCATCATAGATATTTCAATTATTGTATGTGCAGGCTTGTGTATAGCATACACTGCCTTCAGTGACACTCTACATATATGCATTCTGCTTGCCCATTGATGCTTAGACCTCAGAATTCCTCTCACAGATCATGCATGGATGTGTACAGCTCTGGTCATGGAGATTACAAAGTGTGTTTGTGCTCAGAGGAGGGTACAAGATGTTTTTCCTGCAGTGACTTATGTGCACAATGTATTTTTCATCTAATCATCAAAGAAAAATGTAATACAGGATTGAGTTTGAATGTCCAAGTTTTGGTAGCATGGAGGGCTAAGGGCTGGCATTTGTGAGGAGATGCCAGAAGCTTCCCCCATGTCTGACAGAACCAGTACCAGTAAGGGTTGAGACAGACCCACCACTGGAGAAGGCCAAGCACATCAGCAACAGTGGCAGCATCCCTGGGATAATGCATTTAAGAAGTAAAACCACTGTGCAACTGGAGATGAAGAGAGGAGTGAGAACAGATGAGATGAAAAACTCTGCAGTCACCAAGGCCAGTGAAGAAGGACAGGGAGGAGGTGCTGTAGGCACCAGAGCTGAGATTCCCCCACAACTTAAGGGGAAGCCCAGGGTAAGGCAGCTGTCCCCTTGCAGGCCATGTTGGTCCATGATGGAGCAAATCCACCTGCAGCCCATGGAGGACCCCAGGCCAGAGCAGGTGGATGCCTGAAGAAGGCTGCGATCCTGTGGGTAGCCCATGGTAGAGCAGGTTTTCTGGCAGGACTTCTGACCCTGTGCGAAACCCATTATGAAGCAGTTCATGAGGAATGGCAGCACATGGGAATGTCTCAGGATGATGTTTGTGGAATACTGTCTTTGAGGGAAGGAAGACAACAAAACCAACTCATTGAGAAACAGAAGACAAGAAAGTATGTATGAGTCTTTCTAGTGAGTGTGCATGAAGTGCCAGCAACAAACTAGTGAAGCAGAGAGTGACGAGGAGAGAGCAGTAGAGGCGATGTGTGATCAACTGACCACAACCACCTTCCTCTCCCCATGCATGCCTAAGGGGGAGGAGGTAAATAAATTTGGGAGTAATATTGAGTCCAGGAGGAAGGGAAGGATGTGTGGAAGGTGTTTTAAGATTTGAAGTTATTTCTCATTACCTTGTTCTGATTTTGATTGGTAATTGATTAAACAAATTTTCTCAAGTTGGTCATGTTTTGCCCATGACAGCAACTGCTGAGTGATCTCTCCCTGTCCTTATCTCAATCCACAAGCTTTTCTTTATGTTTTCTTCCTCATGTCCAGCTGAGGAGGAGAGTGACAAAGCAGCTTTGGGGGCACCTGGCATCCACCCAGGATCAACACACCAGAAATACAATCTTTGTAAATTTATCATAGTACAATGGAAAATCGAGGAAGTACAGTGTGTTATCACCAAAAGGAAGTGAAATTACCTGCCTAAAAGAGTTCAGAAAGGTCAAGCTGCCCACTCTTGCAGGCTCAGAGCTCCCTTACCCACAGAGTAGGCTATTGCTCACTGGGAACTTGGCTTCTGAGCTCTCTGAGTCAGCCTTTTCCCAGTCACTGCTAGACCTGGTACTTCTCATTCCATCCCAACAGGGTCAATTGCTAGCTTCCAAAATGAGGCAAGGCACTGATATCTGAGTCCTCTCCTACCACTTGAAGCTTGTAGAGACTTTAAAAACCAACTCATTGAGAAACAGAAGACTAGAAAGTATGTATGAGTCTTCCTAGTGAGTGTGCATGAAGTGCCAGCAACAAACCAGTGGCCTAAGTATGTCTCAGTCTCACACTGTCTGTTGCAACATTTTCCCTTCTGTGTGCTAGGGATTTTGGTTTCATCTTTGGAAAAAACATCTCCGATGCAGAGCTAATGTGCTCCATCCTTCATTAGTAAAGTTCATGAAAATTTGGCTTTGTTCCCACTTGGAAAGTGTCCCCTGCATTAACAAGCCACTGGCCAAATTTCTCCCTGGGCAGCCTGAAAACTGCCAGAGAGAAATGAGATCTTTAAAACTGAGCTGACAGCACGAAGTCTATACAGACTTTTCCAGGCCATTTGCCAGGCCCTAGAGCCCTAGTTTTAGAGTGACAAATTGAAACCATAATTAGCTAGCTAAGCTCTCCTTGAATCTTTTTAAAGTGACAAACTCCTGTCCTTGCCAGGTCTAGCCCCTGGTACTGAGATCATTGCCAATGGCTCTAAAAAGATGTAGCAAAAGTCAGGAAAATGTTGATAGAAGGAAATCTGAGATATGCTTCAACCCCTTTTCCTCTGGTGTGAGGCAGTCCGGAGGGATGGGGCAGTGGCAAGTTCTTCAGTTTCTCTTTGTGTGTCCTTCAGGTTATTTACTGTGTCCTGAAAAGAGGGAAAATAAGATCCTAAGAACTAGCAGCAGCGCAAGTACCCATCTGGGGAAAAGTCCCAGAGAAAACCCAAACTGTTTTCCCCCAGTTGTCCCTCTGAATGTGGTTCTGCAGCCTGCTCTTTCCCCTCAGGACACTATTGTCTTAGCAGTACCCACCACTGCTCCCACTCCTATGGGCTCTCTGGGAGTCCAGGTTGTCCAGGTGTTGACATGAAAATTTTTAAAACATTTAAAGGGCAGTATATTACCCACAGTTTTGCATGTGTGGAAATTCATGTAGGACATAAGCCTAAACCAATTTTTAAGCACACATCCTAAATACCACTTGAAGGTGACAAAATATTTGAGCTTGAGGGGATAACATATCCTTTCAAGAGTAAGGAAGACATTGCCCTGTAACAATGTTCTTTTTGTTTTCTTTTGAATCAGTGCATTCATAGGAATAACTAGGGCAAGAAAGTCTGTATGTGGGGGGATTAGGTGGCAGCACTCTTCTATAGTTAATGAGTTATATTTCTCATAAATGTATTGTGGAATAAAGGACAAGGAGAAGTACAAATACTTTTTGTGCTCAAGTATTAGCAGATATCAAACAGAAAAGTACATAAGGTCTGGTGTTTGGAAAAGCAAACCATGCTTATGAGATATACAAATGACTACAGAGTCCAGCTCTCTGAAGCCTTAATGCATTTATTTATAGCTGACTGATTCAGGACTAAAATTCTGGAACAAGTTCACATATTTGTTTTTCTCCTGCCTAGGCTTACAGTTGTTTCTTTTTTTTTTTTTTTTTACTAGCAACCAATGGAAAGAAAACCCTTTTTAACCACAATACTTGTCTCATTTCCAAAGCATAAAACAGTAAAGAAACTTTTACTAAACACAACACTCAAATTTAAGGGAGGATCTTTTCTATCCAGCAATCCTTCATCTTGGAAAAGTAAACAGTAACATTGACTCTTATACAAAAATCCAGTGCACTACAGAAATATTCCAGTAGAAAGGGAGAAAGGTAACAGAAAAGCAAACAGTTGTGCCACCTTAAGGGAGAGAAAAAAACCTTAGATTCTTCAGCATTCAGTGCAGTTACACAGCTTGGAACAGAAAGGATTGGGAGTAGAGGAATTAAAAAAGACATAATCCAGAAACAGCTTGCTTACCTAACCACAGTTCCCTCAGTCCATAGTTTTGTATTCTTTAATTCTTGCTTTGTTCTGTGATGCATAACACACATATATGCCATTATTGCTTTATCTGCAACTACAAAACAGTTCTCTATGTTGATTTTGATGCCAAACTCTGGTATTTGGGAAAATGTTGCTGCATATTTTCAAAAATCCAGAGCATGAAATAATAAGGGTTTTTGATGTGCATGTCTGTACATTACCTGGTTTGGTAGAGAACCTGGCATAAATTTCTCCCTGTACGTCTAGGTTTGTATTTTGGATAGATTATCCCCTCCTGCTTTTTGACAAAGCTTTGCAGTGTATCAGAAGATCAGGCTGTTTCTCAAGAGTACACTTTGTGCTATGTATAAAACAACATTAGTGGCAGGGTGTGCTTTTTTCAGTTGGAACTGGCTTTTGATACGTTAGCCAAACAGGGACCACAGCCAGATCATAATTGGATATGTATTTTCAACATCCTCAACCCTTCAACCAACTGGCTGGAACTCCAGGAGGCTTATTAT
>JAOXXN010000364.1:21312944-21323714 GCA_026770055.1 Myrmophylax atrothorax | reverse complement strand
CCGGTCTCAGCACAGAGTCTAAGGAACACCATTCTGTTTGTGTCCCAGGGTGCTGGGTTGTACTTCTGGGGTTTGTGGGTTAAAACCAATTTCTCCTTGCATCATTGCATTTATTGTAATATATTTATAATTGTAACTCTGACTTATAATCTCTCTTGAGCTGGGTTCATTTCTCCTGCCGGTTTACCTTTAAGCCAGCACAATCTCCTTATCTGGTGAGGAACAGAGAGGTTCAGAATTGTAGGCACTTCACACACTTATCTTCCTCCCATGGGCATCTATAGAGCTCTCACTCCATCGGTCTGGGACAAATTAATGAGAACACACAGGACTGAGCTAATTCCTTCTTCATCACATCTGACTTCAGCTCAGTTCAAGCAAGGCAGGGCCTCCCTTTGCCTCACAGGACTACTGCATGCTCCCACACCAATATCCACAGGTTTGGGAAAGGAGCAATCTGGCAAGATCTCATGAAGTCTACAGGGGCATTTTCATGTAGGGAAAGAGTTAAGGTTGTTGTGAAAGTGGTATTGCAGAAGGTGAGTCTCACATTTCCCAGTATTGAGAAGTTTAAGTCAATTATGCTTCAAGTCTTTAAGCACTGACTTCATGTTCTATAAAGTAGCGGGAACCACCAACCTCCTTACTGTTACAATCCAATTATTAAAATTATTAGAGAGATGTCTCTGCCCTGAATTAAGGTGCAAATGAGACCATATGCTGAAGTCAATGGTGCAGATTTTTATATAAGAGTAAATGTGAGGTAGAGAGACACAGAAAGAAATAGGGAAAAAAAAGATAGGAGGAAGAGAAAGAGTGACAGAAAGACAGATTAAGCAGAAAAATATCACCAGTCCATGGATTCTGAGAGTATCTTATTCATCCTCTTCTTTAGGTCATCTCAGAGTCCCAGTCTTGTCAAAGTCATGGTTTCAGCCTGGATCTATTTGGTGTGGTGAGGGAAGCCCACAAAACACAAAGTTTTTTGAATTAACACACATTCAGGTTCAAGTGGAAATGCCTAGATACTTCCCATGGGGTGGAGAGTTTTAAGCTGCATGACATAATACTTTGGATCATGGGGCTCTCTGTGAGTCTTTGATAATCTAAGACAGTACAGCTGCCTCCTACATCAAAACAACTAAACAAATTATGGCCCATTATGGACCATCGGAAGGGATGAATACCTTCAGGCTGCATCTGAATGTCATGGCTGGGAGTTTTCACAGCTAAGCCATTATATGAGGGACCTTGGCATGCTAAAAAGCACTTATCCCACCTGCAGAATTTGGCTCTTATCAGCCTCTTTCCCTATCTTGTTAAACCAGGTGTAGCCCCCAGTGATGAGTGTGCAAGCCCTCTGCATCTGGATAGTTACTGTAAGTGGTCAATTGTTTGAGTCATTAACCGTGAACAGATCAGTCTCTCTCACACCAACATTAGAGCATTCATTGTTCATATACTTCAAAAATGTGACTGCAATGCTGCTTCTCCTATGTAGACTGATGGCTCCCATGAAATCAGCCATCATATCCTGGTGTCACCTACATGAACTGTGGCAGAGAGAAAGG
This sequence comes from Myrmophylax atrothorax, assembly GCA_026770055.1. NCBI lineage: Eukaryota > Metazoa > Chordata > Aves > Passeriformes > Thamnophilidae > Myrmophylax > Myrmophylax atrothorax. The sequence goes on along the minus strand of JAOXXN010000364.1, from coordinate 21,322,143 downwards.
GCTTGGGGGAATGGCATCACGGGCACATAAGGCAGCTGCCCAAAACCTGCATACATGCATACTCTTCCTTTTCTCACATTTCTCCTTTTTGGTGCTGCTCATACAAACAGAAAACTTTCTCAGGGAGGATTAGCATATCCAGAGGGCAACACTCACTACTGCAGGCTGCTGTGGGCAGCCTTGCTTTGGGGCAGGAGGGAGGGAAACAAGCAAAGAGCAGCCACAGGCTGAGCTTGCTCTGGGACAGGCAGCATATGCCTCTGCCAGTGCCATGCCTGCACAGGCTGTGGGCACAAATGGGTCCCTTGGGAGTTCAGTGTTGGGTCAGTGTCCTTCAGCAAGGAGCATCTGAAGAAATGCTAGATGTCAAGTCTCTTCAAACAGAGGCAGTGAAGCATTTGGACTGTGATAACATGACATACATGAAATCTGGTGCAAGACCAGAGAGCCTAATTGTGGAGGGTTTGGGGGTTATTTTTTTTTCCCTGCTATGTGCTGAAGAAGCTGTGAGAGTTTGACAATGCTGTACACAGTTCTCTTTCTGTGTTCTATATCTCTGAGACTCTTTGACAGGACTTTCTCACAACCCAACACACCTGCTGCAGCAAATCCATATTTGGGCTTATTGAGGTTGGACCATTTGGAGATTTTAAAGCAACCTGAATATGAAAAGCAGATTGGGGGGAGGAGGGGTGTGGGAAGAGGGGGAAGAGAGGAGCTGATGTCTACAGAACATGGTGTCTCAAGTGACCCTGCAATAAATTTATCTTCTCTCCCTGCTAAGGCATAGCAATTTTCAGGACATATTGAGTATGTGTGGGGGTTTCAGAGTCATTGAAACACTGGCTCTGAAAACCACAGCTTTGCTATCAGGACCAAAGTTTGACAAGAAGCCCTTGCAGATAGCGGGTGGAAATTTAGCAGTGCTACAATTCATACCCCAGAGCTGTGCATAAACCATGTCCTGCTGTGCATGCAAGCTCAATTTCCTTTACCTTCTCGCCTTAATCCAGAGAGATCTAATCTGTACCCCTACTTTTTCTTGTATTCTATCCCTAAGGGTTCTTGCATGTCAAACACCTTACTTCAACTAGATGACCTTATAACAGCTTGAAGAGTTGACGGCCAGATGTGTGAAACCAGTAAATGGAGTACTGTAACAGCAGTAACATTTGGATGGCATATGAGCTTTTTGAGAAGGGGCTGTATCTCAGGAGTTTCTTGCTTGAATTACCTCAGACGTGGCCTCTAATCCACACGTGTTGAGCAGCTTTCAGGGAATTCTGCTGTTCAGATTATTTGGGTATGTCTGCATTGCATAATGCAATGTACTGGAGAGCTTACTCGGTCTAACACTGGATAAGCTGGCTCCCAGAAACAGCACAGCTGCCCCAAACAGAAGAGATACTATATGGAAACTTATCTCCATATACACATGAAGGTTCATCAGAGGTTGCTCAGGACCCAGGGAGGCATCACACTTCCCTGTACAGACATGCCTTCAGAATGCAGACAATACTGTGAAGTAATATGTTAACCTTGTTTTAACCCTACCTTCCTAAGGAAAATAGACTTTTGTGACAATACTGTTTATGTCTGTCAATACCATATGCCTCTCAAAAGTTTTCGAATCTGTTGCCATCCTTGCCAGTTAAATTGAACAGAGGCGGAAGTTTTATGCGTAACAGGATTAGGTACATACATACAAACAAGGAAACCCAACTGAATATTCCCAGTGAGGGAAGGGCTCTAATGGGAGCTCATATCCAGTTCTGGAGATCAGAAAGAGTGCATGGGAGAGGAACCCAGAAAAGCAGGCTAACAGTGCACCAGGTTGGCTTGGGACAGAAAGCTCAAATAGCAGCCCTGAAGAGAAAGGTGGAGCTTTAAACAAACACTCCTCCCTCACATTTTAACGTGTTTCAGTATCCAGTAACATCACTTTAAATAACAACGCTAAAAGGCAAATGCTTTTCACCACTTATCTTGAAAAACAATTTTTTCACACAGTGCAGCAAAGTTGGGACAGTCCAGTTCCCCAGCTGTTTTCTCAATCGGCTTGGTGTCTCTGGTCCTAATGCTGCAGCAGCCAGATCCTGGCAAACACAGAATCATTTAGGTTGGAAAAGAACTCTGAGATTGTCAAGTCCAACCTTTGACTGATGAATGGCTTTTCAACTAGACCATATGACTAAGTGTCACATCCAGTTGTTTCTTGAGCACCTCCAGGAATGGTGACTTCACCACCTACCTCCATGGCCAGTGCTTTCCAATGTTAAACAACCCTTTTCATGAAGAAATTCCTCCTGATGTCCAGCCTGAAACTCACCTGGCACAGCTTAAGACTATGTCCTCTTGTCCTGTCAGTAGTTGCCTGGAAGAAGAGACCAACTTCGACCTTGTTACAACGTTCCTTCTGGTAGAGAGTGATAAGGTCACCCCTGAGCCTCCTTTTCTCCAGGCTAAACAATCTCAGTTCCTTCAGCTGGTCCTCATAGGACTTGTGCTCCAGACCATTCACCAGCTTCATTTCCCTTCTCCGGACTTGCTGCAGCACCCCATGCCACACTTGAGATGCAGCCTCACCGCCTTCAATGTTGGTACCTGCATATGTGCACAAACCTTAAACAAAATAAACAAAATTTAAGGATAAAGGAAGGAGGAACAACAATTTTCTAAAATTGTGCATGCCATGGTGTAGGAAACAGTACTCAGTCTGGATTACTTATGAGTGCTGGAACCAGTCCTGCCAGGCTGGGATAGGATTACTGCCCTGGAACAGGAAAGGCTGCATTGTCTCTGGCAGTTGCTTCAGAATAAGTCCACAGACAATCATGCTGGTCATTTCTAACAACCACGTACCAAGGGAGAGACCAGGGTATGGGGAAGCAAAACTGGCCTGGCATAAGCCAGCACATGTATGTCAAGACACATCAGCACAGCTTTATCACCTCTCTGAGAGTGCAACTGCAGCTCTGTTCAGAGGCACACCTCTGCAGCTGCCAACTGGCATCCTCAGGCTCCAGAAAGATGTATAGAGAAAAACAGTATTGTAATTTATGCCACATCTTCTTATCTCCCCTTTTCACCACCAGGATTCAAATTAGTCATAGCCTTAGTAACTGATTACATAAGGACCATATTAATTTTGATCATATTTCCCCAAAGAAATCAGCAAATTTTTTGAACTATTTGGACTCACAAATTTATTTTCCAGACATCATGGGGCAACAGGGGTGCAGTCATCCAAAAGAAAGAAGAAATGGCAAGCAAATAGGCATTGACAATCAAAAGCCATGAGAGGGTTTGAAGGAGAAAGCAAATGTGCTTCAGCCATTGTTTTTTGCATTGCATTCTCTAGAGTGGCCTGAAGGTTCATTTGTTGCCATGCAGAATATTCTGTTAATAAAGCATTATTCAAAGACAGAGGGAGATACTGCACATTTGCAGATAGAAAGGGTCTTGAGGAATATACAATATAAAAATGCCCAAATCCCTCAACCTTACAAGCTTTCAATACCCTCAGAGGGCCGACCAACACCAGCACATCTCCCACTGACTGTCACCTCCTCCGAATTTTGCTGGATGATACACACACTACTCTTTCACTGGAAGGAAAAATAGGTTTGATGAGAAAATTTGCTGCATCCATTTTGAGTGCAGCAACAGGGGAGTAAGAAGGAGCACTTGGCAGGCATGTGAAATCCCCTTAGCACAGCATAGAGTGACTTGAACTGTGTCAGTGAAGGAGAACCTCAAGGCCTTTGGCCAGCCCTGGTTTTGCTCCTCCTCACTGGTAAGTGCCCTTCTGGTAAGAAGTAGCTCCTTGAAAACCTGATTAAGCTAGAGTAGGACCTGCCTGACCCTTCTTCCAGCACCAGGCTTCTCCTAACTGCAAACCTGGGGCCACAACTGGTGGAAGGCTGACACTAACACCTGTCTTAAAACTGGGAGCAGGAACAGGGTTTATTCTGTAAACAAAGTGGTATTTTTTATCTTCCCACAGAACATTCACAGTCATGGGCTCTCTGGCGAGGGACAGGCTGATAAGTACCAGGAATCTCAAACTGCCAGTTCTATTATTTTTTCCTTGCAACAGACAGTCTGACACACAGAAGGGACAAGATAGAATGCCTGAGCATAGGGCTGCAAATGGTATAGCACACAACCCCTTGCCTGTAAGTGCTAAGCAAATACTGACCCACACAACTCCTCCATCTGCCCCACAAAATTTGTCATTCTGGGCCTGAATGATGCCACCTTGCAGCTCCACTGTGGAGAAAACCAGCTGTAACCAACCTAACAAGGTTCCTGCACAGGACACAGAAAATGCAGTGCTCAATAGCCCTGATGCTGAAACACCCTTTAACACAGAGTCCATAGTGAGGAGGGTGGCATGCATCCATCAGCTTCCCTGGCCCATGTTTGGGGTGATTGGTCCAGTGGGTTTCCCTTGTGGTGCTCATTCCTTCCCAGTAGCTTCCCCCATCTGCTCTTCAGGCTCAGAACAATGTCCCTTCTTTCTATATCCAAATATTCTGTACCTAAGAAGTTACTACAACAGCCAAAACTGTACTCTGTGGAGCTAGAGTTATTGCTACGTTAAATTAAGGGTCACAGTGCATTCTTGCACTGTGTTCAATGAATTCAGTCACTGCTCTCCACTGATCTGAGGAGTTTAAGTCCTGAGACATCTAAAGACTAGTCTAGCAAGGTACTTTAGCATGGTCTTATCCCTAACAGCACAGAGTTCTTCTGGAAACAGTAATAAGTGAAGACAATTTGAGTTTTGTTTTATTTTGAAGATATTTAGTTGATATAGCCATACAAATCAATAATTAAAGGAGCTATACAATTTCACTCTAGCTATCTAAATTATATTACAGTAACATTCATATCTACATAGTTCATCTACACCAGCCATTTTCCTGCACAGGCCTGCAATTTGGAGGTTAGCTAAATCTAGGATGCTTTGGTGGTAAGGGAAGATGTTGTTTAAAAATTATTGAGTGAATTTTATTAGGATAGCCTATTACACTTCATGATATGAACTGTAGTTGCTGTACAGTGAAGCAGCTCAAGAGCAGGTGTTTTCCATTGATAGATTAATTGTTCCCCTCAAATTATGGAGAGATGATGGATTGCATACAAGCACCCTTTAGATTATATTTTTAAAGAGCAGAAGCACCACACACTCTATGATAACTGCTATGTTCCAACCAAGTAAATTTCTTTGCAATTTTTTATGAATGATGATTTGTTTTCAAGCTAAGATTTGATATATGGAGTTCAAGCTCTGAACACAATTCTGAAGCCATGCTCAAACCTCATGAAAATGAAAATTCATTATGAAACATAAACAAGTCTTTAACCATGACATGAAGAATAGGAACGATAAGAATAATTTTTCTCTGCAGTTGAATCATTGTTCTAGACTGAGCATGTGCAAAGAATTAGGTTAACCTTACCTTCTCTGTCTTACATTTGGACAAGCAATAAAAAGTTAACAGAAGGTAGACTAAATTAGCTCAAAATCCCACAGCCATGTGATGCCTAGAAAAAAACTACAGGCCTGTCCATTGTGATTTAAATCTAAACCAGAATGGGAATTAAATGATTCCCATTGCATTAACTGTTGTTCAGCCTGCACTTCTTGCATGCCTGCTGACTGCTTCTCCATCCTCTGGAGGAATTCCTTCCCCAATCTCATCTCCTTCAGGATCACAGTTCCTAAATTTTACCTCCAGATTTTCACAGTCTTACGAGGACTCAGACCTGTGCCTGGCAAAGGCATTCACTCTATAGCTGCCATATAGGTGTGAGGGCAGCCACAGTCCCCTTCTCATGGATGCTTACTTAGACACCGATATCAAGCTGGGATAAGGGACAAGCACAGGGTCACCTGGAGAGGAGGCTTGCCATTGTCCGTCAGCAGTGGTGATGACGCTGTGACAGAGTGTCCTGGGCCAGTGCAGATCCAGACAGCAAAGTGGCTGCACCTCCAGGCACCATCACAGCCCAGCACTGCCCATCACCTGGTCCACTGGCACCAGGATATGAGCAAAGTTCAAGCACTGGGAACACCTAATGCCTGCTTGCAGCCTGCTACACCATATCAGGGGACACTATTGTCAGTGGACAAGCAGATCCCTTTCCACATACCCTGGCATCCTTTGGTGACAAAAACCAGTTTCTAACACACCTTTTTTTTCCTAGCAGGGAAATGAGCAGCAAACAGGCAGGAAAGCATGCATGCTGAGCATGCCAGCTGCCTTTGCTCACTCATACCCACTCATCCTCCCACACATGAGCAAGAATAGTACCTGATCACATTGCACATGTGTCTTGCCTTCCCCTGATAAAAGTGCTGCAAATTTCAGCAGATAAAAATGCTTCAAAAATACCCTTTCAGTGCCACAAATTTCAGGCTTCTGCATCCCTGTGTTTGTGCATGGTCAGTTCATTCCTCAACAGTAGCCAACAGGACCAGTGTGTGCTCAGCAGGACCTGAGGGAATGGCCTGAAGTTATGTCATGGGAAGTTTAGGTTGGATATTAGAAAGGAATCTTCACCCAGTGGGTGGCGAGACACAAGAAAGTGGTCACAGCACCAAGCCTGAGATAGTTGAAGAAGCATTTGGACAGTACTCTTGGACATATGGTGTGACTCTTGGGGATGGTCCTTTGCAGGGATAAGTGTTGGACTCAATAATCCTTGTGAGGTCCCTTCCAATTCAGTATATTCTGTGATTCTGTGATGTAAGCACATAGCTCAGCTGCCTCTCTGTTTGGTAGCCTAGAGATGCCTGTGGGATGTTAGAGCAGTAAACAACATGGCACTCCCAGTTCTGCATCTCCCTTCTAGCTTCAGTTTATGCTGCCTTTTCCTACAGGGTCCTTTCCTTTCAGAGTCATGACCACATTTTGAAGGAGACACTTCCAGGTATCTGCTACATGCAACTCTGGTGAAGTCAGTTCAGAATCACCTGGGTCTCTAAGTCCTAAATTACAAAAAGAAACTCCTCAGTAATCCCATGTTAAATTTCTTACCTGTAAGATACAGCACTGTCTCCTTCCCAGAAACCACAGTTCAAGTGTGCAGCTAATGCACTCCTTCTGGCATTGGAAAAAAATAGCAGCTAAAAGGAGATGTGCAAGTTTCTGGGAGACTTTACAGGACCTTAGGAAGGTAAGAAGAAAAGATAGCCAGGCATGCCCTCTGGACAAGGAAGAGTCTGGAGGATGTGAAGGACCCACATAGTATTCAACAGTTCTGAGTACTATAGCCCATGGAAAATACCTACATTTAAATGGACAGGAGAGGCCTCAAAGTGTTGCAAAAATAGCAGGTCTTGCCTAAGAGTCTCCAGTTTGTGCTCATATTATGCTCCATCTCTTCCCTCATGTGTGCATGTCCCTAAGAGCTAACACTAACCACACTGCAGAACTGCAGTCCCAAACATCCTCCAGCCCTGTGAAATGGCTTCTACTTGGGAATGGCAAGCAGTGCTTGACCAGCACTGCCTGAAGCCTTGGTCTTGTTCTAAAGCTCATCCTTCTGGCAGCCAAACAATTTCACCCTCTCACAGGGACATAAGGCATGAAGGCCAGATAGTCCAGACTCAGAGCCCGTGCTTGCCTCAGAGCAGACAGAGTGCACCTCTGCAAAGCTTTGGCTGCTAAGAATTTCAGATACCATTACTATAGAAGGTTTTGACTTTTCTTCTGTTCTATTTTACTCCATTTATTTTCTCTTTTGCCCAACGGCTAAATACTTTTTCAGTTTTAAATCTGAAAAATGGTATGTGATCCCACTGAGTAGAAACATGAAGCACTGGAATAATCTTGCCATGCCTCAGTATATCCATGGGAGAGTCAACTACTTAAGCACATTTGCAGATTGCTGATTGTCTAAAAACCATACAGAGTAGCCAAAAATCAATTTCACAGCTGTAGATGACTCCTGGGCAACAGCCCTGCTGTTGACTTGCTAACTCTGAGCCGGTTGGTGGGAAAGCACAGGCACTTTGAGGAGCTGGATGCTCTAGTCCATGTCCTCTCTACATTTAATGCAGTAAAGCAGTTAAATCAGTACATTTTTCCAGGGATTTTCTGATCTTTGCTGCAAAATCACCTTCTCTGTCTTTCTTATAGACCCAGAGTAGTGCTGGCATTGCAGAGGAACCAACTTGCCCAGCATGGTGTCTTCCTGTCTCTGTGACAGAGCTGGGTCCTGTTCTGCCTGACTTCTGCATAGGCCAGGCAAGTTAAATTGATTGGCCCCATCATTGCATTCAAATCATAGAATCAACTAGGTTGGAAGTGACCTTAGAGATCATCAAGTCCAACCCTTGATCCATCACCACTGTGATTACTAGGTCATGGCACTGAGTGGCTGCATCCAGTCTCATCTTAAAACCCTCCAGAAACAGTGAATCCACCACTTCTCTGGGCAGGCCATTCCAAAGCCCGATTACTCTCTCTGTAAAAAATTTCTTCCTAATATCCAACCTAAACCTCTCCTGGCAGAGCCTTCTTGTCCTGTTGCTAGTTGCTTGGGAGAAGAGATCAATTCCTACCTGGCTACAACCTTCTTTTAGGTAGTTATAGAAAGTGATGAGGTCACCCCGGAGGCTCCTCTTCTCCAGGCTAAACAACGGCAGCTGCCTCAGCCTCTCCTCATAGCACTTGTGCTCCAATTCCTTCACCAGTCTCATTGGTCTTCTTTGGACTCACTCCAGCACCAAAATGTCCTTCCTGAACTGATGGACCCAGAACTCAACACAATACTCAGGGTGTGGCCTCACCAGTGCTGAGTACAGAGGAGGAATCACTTCCCTCATCCTACTGGCCCCACTATTCCTAATACAGGCCAGGATGCCACTGGTGTCCTCTGCAAATATGTTAAGGATGGACTCAATCCCCTCATCTAAATCATCAGTAAAGATGTTAAACAGAACTGGGCCCAACACTGATCCCTGGAGGACACCATTAGTGCCTGGATGCCAGCTGCATGCAGCCCCATTCACCAGCACTCTCTGGGTCCAGCCATCCAACCAGTTCCTAATCTAGCAGAGAGTGCCCCTGTCCAAGCTGTGGGCTGCCAGCTTTTCCAGGAGCATGTTATGGGAGACAGTGTCAAAGGCCTTGCTGAAGTCCAGATAGACCACATCCACAGCCTTCCCCTCATCCACCAGGTG
>JAOXXN010000364.1:21290193-21312635 GCA_026770055.1 Myrmophylax atrothorax | reverse complement strand
TTAGTTTTCTCTTTTCTGTATAAATATATAGTTAGTTTCAGCATAAACCTGGTTTGGAAGTTTTTTTTTCCTCTCTCCTTCCTTTTCGCTTGACTGGTTGGGGGGGAGAGGAACACTTTTTCTCTGTTCTTGGGCAGTTGGCATTTTGCCAGCTCAACCCAAGACAAGCCCCCAGTGATGTCTTACTGCCCCAGTGGTGTCTTACTGCAGCCTTACCTCAGTCTGCACGTTCACCAGGTGCCAGCACACTGTGGATACTTTCTGTTTGAAAGGCCTTTGCTTGCAAATGGCTGCTTCACATCTGCTGGCTGGCATAGAGGACAATACTGAACAGCAGCATGGATGTTTGTGTAGGAAATATAGCTCATGACATGCTCTTGTTTCTGGTCTCTGCCTCAGGGTAGGGAGAGCACAGCAAAGTGACCTTCATCAACCACAATGGGTGAGTCTAGAAGAGGCTAAAAGAGAGGGGGACATCAGCCAATGTGGTTAAATGACTCCCATCTCACCTCACTCCTCATCACTTAGGTCTTCACCCTCAGTAGGAACTAACATAAAAATTACCCTGTGCTGTCTCCTCTACTCTAACATCTACATGGATATCCTTCTCTGAAACACAAATCACATGGCTTTTAAAGCAAGTTATTTGATTTTTGTAAGTGTGCATAGGGCATGTCTCTAAAATTGTAGACTTCTTCACTTGCAAATAATTTGAAACACTGCTACAGTGTGCAAATGAGAATATAGTCTTCAAATTATTAACATTGCACTGGTAGATGTCTATGTAGTCTCACTTGAATCCAGAGGGAGCTGCAAGTCCAAAAAAGTAAAGGTGGCTTAAAAAATTGAAGGCAGCTTTTTGTGGGCAGTAAACTAAGTCTGCTATCCTCTTTACCTCTACACGTAGGAGCTATTACTGTAGCTCATTAAGATACTGGCTAGTACCTAGATTTCTTTATCTTTTTCCTCTGTAATGTGCAAACTAGAAACATTGCATTGTTACATAGAATGAACTATAGAGGTTTTTTACTGGTTTTACTGCAACAATGGTTGTCTCCAAAGAGAGTGATATTTATTAAGGTATGACTATCTCTCACCTAAAGCTCTTCTTTGCCCATGCTCCTTCAGTGCATCACATACTCACGTACTTACACAAACCCACAAGGATAAAACAGTGCATGTCTCAACTTGAAAATACACTCTAAGTTTACATAAACTACCACTGAACCAAAAAGCTCAGAAAAACACTCTCAAGAAATGCTAGTTTTATTTCATTGTTAGATTCATAATGTCTCACGTGCCATTTTTTTTCTCAAATAATAACAATTAAAAAAAGTTTCTTTGATAAATACCTTTTCCTCAGTAGATTAATAGTGAACATGTGAGACACAAAACACCATTTCCCCTGGCTTGAGCTGAAGTGTGGGTGAGACTTCACAGTCAAGGGCCTTACAAAATGATCTGGTTTGGAAGAACCCAGTTGCCTTGGTGCTGTGCCTCCTCAATTGTTTGTGCTGGAGTGTCTCAGGCATATGAAGAGTCTGCTGTTTCTTTTAAAAGCCACAGTAGCACACAGTAGAATCAATTCCTCCAAGTGAGGAATGGCTTGTGAAAGGATAGCAATTACTTCTTTTCAAAATATTTCTTGGGGAAAAAAGAGCCACAAGGTCAGAAGTTTACCTCTGAGTACAGATTTTTAGCCAAAGACAGCACAGAATTGACCCACAGGGATTATCACATTATGCAGGATGTCAGTGCCAAGCCCAGGAACAATGCCACACCAGTCTGACGCCTACTCATGGTGCTGCAGGCAGAGCTGAGGCCTTTGTAAGGAGGATGAAACCAGCAAGCTCAGGAACACACTGTTCAGCATTGTTCAGCAGCAAGAGTTCTCAGAGGCTTCAGACACAGCTATTAGGAGGTATTTACAGTAATGAGATGTAAGCATTTCACTGAGACTCCTACTCAGGTAGAGGCTCTGCAAACAGCTGGCTGGCAAAGATTTGGTCATTCTGCAGACATAATAACTAGCACACAGAAAGCCCCAAGTCCAGCCATGGAAACCGTTGTGTGCTGGTTGATAAGAACAGGAATAACACACAGTCAGCCTGATCATCCCTCTCTCCTTTGAACAACCATGCTGAATACAGTGAGGGACAGAGGTGAGCAACTAACATGTCATTTTTTTTTCATCAGTTAATGAAACCAATGCCCCTGAGCAGTGTAGCAGAACATGCTGCCTCAATTCCAGTGAGCAAGCAAGCAGCCTCCCTGATTACTTGCCAATACAACTTCCACAAAGATGCACTCTCAAATGATTTTCTGCAATGATTTTTTCTCCAGAAAACTTAACATTGAAAGACAAGAGAGCATGTGGGTGTAACCAATCATTTAGAAGATATTTAAAACTTTCCTTCTTAAGGTTTGTGCATTCGGATGCAAGACATTAAGCAATCCTAGCTCTAGGATTGAATAGAAAGCTATCAGCAACACTTCTCCTCCAGTGTTTAACACTTTTGTGATTGGGGGAAAATAGGTTTGTTTCACACTTGTCCTGGACTTCCATATGTGCTTAAGGAGTTTCCTTGCTGTGGATACTGCAGTCACTCCAAAATGATCAAAGCTTCTCTTCTACACATAGGTGCTCACTCCATCCATTCCTCTCCCTTCACATAAATGTATTTCCTAAATACACAGTTACAGTGTCATATCATGCCTTTCTGGTGCTCTGCTGTGACACTCCAGTTAGTACTCTGACCTGACATGGTCTCATTTGCTCTGAGCACATCCTTTCTCCCTGTATCTTGGACTTCATCTAAACAGGTAAATTATCCACCATTCAGCCGGTCAGTATTTGGGCAAAATTATCTTCAACCCTCTGAATCACAGTGTTTAATGACCATTCTCTGGCAACCTCTGTCTTCAGTGCAAAACTGCATTTTTATATAAGGATATCTAACTCATAATAAAATACTTTATATGAAAACAGCCATTTTGCTATAATAGCTAATCTGATAAAAATTAAGATAATTCATGAATTTGCCATAAACTTTTACAGTAAGAAGATGGCACAGTGCTGAAAATGATTGTCCAGAGACACTCCTGAATCTCCATCCTTCTAGGTTTTCAAGCCTCAGGTAGACAAAGACATGAGCGACCTGGTGTAGAATTGTACAATTCTCCCCATTTTTGTCATGACTTTTAACTGAGTGATTTCCAGAAATCCCTTCCAAGCAGTAATTCTAAGATCTTTCAAATCTATCACAAAATCACAGAATATGCTGGTTTGGAAGGGACCTACAAGGATCATTGAGTCCAACTCTTACCCCTGCACAGGACCATCCCCAACAGCTACATCATGTGCCCAAGAGTATTGTCCAAACACTTCTTGAACTCTGCCAGGCTTGGTGCTGTGACCACTTCCGTGAGGAACCTGTTCCAGTGCCCAACCACCCTCTGGGGGAAGAAGCTTTTTCTAATATCCAACCTAAACCTCCTGTCACGAGAAAGGAAGGAGAGACAGAAATGTAAAGAAAAAAACTCTCTCCAGAGAGAGTAATCAGGCATTGGAACGGGCTGCCCAGAGAGGAGGTGGATTCACCATCCCTGGAGGTTTTCAAACGCAGATTGAATGTGGCACTGAGTGCCATGATCTGGTAAAGGGACTGGAGTTGGACCAAGGGTTGGACTTGATGATCTCAGAGGTCTTTTCCAACCCAATCTATTCTATGATTCTATGATTCTATGACTTTTAGTCCTACTGGTATTAATATAAAGTTATTAGCTATAAGCATCTTTGAAACAATCAAAGCTTTATGAACTTAGCACTGCCTGTCGACTTTGGACGAACACAGGCTGGAAAGATTTTTGACTCTCCTATGAGGACTACACCCAAGCTAGGTAGAACTTAACAGCAATATGCACTTCCAGACAATCAGATCTTTATGCTCTTAACACTGTCTACTGAACTAAGGATAGCACACAGGTTGGAAGGGTTTCTGACCCTTGATATGAGACTACATTTAAGCTAGGGAGAACTTATAGCAGTATAAGCGACTCTAGAAAATTAGAGCTTTATGTAAGTAACACTGCCTATCAACTATGAACAGCACACAGGTTGGAAGGGTTTCTAACTTCTGATATCAGACTACACTTAATAGCAAGAAAAGAACTTTCTCCACAACAGCTCCTGAAATAACATTTATTAATAAAAATATGTGACAGTTATAGTGGGTTTTGCGTTGCCGGTGATAATGTTTAGCAGCAACATTGCATTTAATTGATAACAAAAGACCCCAAAAGAAACTAGCACAAAACACATTTTACAGAGACAAGCACATTAAACTTAAGTTTCAATACAGCAGTATATCTCACTCCTACAACAGACAGAAACTAGCAACAAAAAACTACTAACTAGAAGCACAGCTACTCAAAACACTTATTTAGACACTCCCTCAATAACATAGGGCAATGAAATTGTTTGCACACTACTTCCTCTTTAACACAAAGCAAAAGGAAAGAACAGAGCTGCTTCTCATCAACACACATGTTGAAAAATAACTGCACACTGCAAAAGAACACAATAGCTATTATAAAGTATATACTTAGTAAGTAGCACGTTACTGTTATTAGTATTAAAGTAAGGATAAGATGTAAGATAGAATGTATAAAGTTATAAGCCTTGTAAGATAGTAAAGTATAAGATATAAAGTATAGAAAGCACATGGTTTCTCACCTCTACATTGTTCTAAGAGGTGGGAAGAGGCAGGACAAGCTGCTGGCAGTTGCCCTTATAGAGATGATGGCATTTCTCCCCCATTTTGGTTTAAACTCTATTTCTTTTTATACTTTTCTTTTTTAGGAGGTCTCATGTGACTAAAGTCAATACTTTGGGGGTGATACAGATGCCTGAGGGGTGGCTCCTTGAGTAGTCATAGAAGATATTGCAAGGGAGAGCCATGTCATTTTTTTACAACACTCCATCATTTGTTAATTTTATTAGTTTGAAAGCTCTTTGTCTTCTGGTGGTAACATCCCTCTGGGGGGCTGAGGCATTCCCCTCAAGTCATCAAGCCTTATCAGGCCATCACCTCACACCTCCCCTGACACAGCTTCAGGCCATTCCCTTGGATCCTGTCACTGGTCACCACAGAGACGAGACCAGTGTCTAGCCCTCCTCTTCCCCTCACAAGGAAGTTGTAGACTGAATGTATGAGTGTAGAAAAGCAAAAACTACATGTACATTGTCTCTGGAATTCTATGTGAGTTACCTTGACTTAAGAAAACCCACATTTATTTTCAGTGGAAGTGAACTTGGACAAGATTATCAGCCATGTTAACGGAGAAGAGGCAGCAGCTGTTCTGTTAACACAGCAAGATGAGGAATGATTAACTGCACCATCTTTATAATCCTGTTCTATCTATGGAGATATTTGATTGTTTTCTAATTACATTTTAATCAGATCATATGGAAAAAATTATAACCAGGAAACCTCAATAGGAACCTCAGCAATAAAGCTGAGCAAGAGATGCCTGCATGTCAGTTTTGCCAAGTAATTTAACTTGATTTTTTTGATGTGGTTTCCACTACCTCATGCCTTGCACAAGCAAGTGCAAAGTGGGTCAAAGGAAGGATAACTTATGTCCATTCCCACGAGGAACCACCCAGGACTGAACTCAGCATCCATCCACATCAGGCATGGGAAGGCACAGTCTTACCCAAAGCGCTAAGCCTTCCCATGCCCACCCTGTGCCAGACTGATGTGCAGAGCTACTCTCTCTGGAAGAATGGACTGACATGCATAGAAAGTAGCCAAGGACACTTTTTGCAATTTCTCAAAAAAAGCACAGATAAATCATGTCAGACTGCTCTGGCATGAAATTCCTCTTGTCTGCATTTGAAACTACTATTGGTGATTAGATGCTAACTAAAAATCACAGATGAAGGAGGTTTGAAAAGGGTAGGGGTTTGGAAAAGAATTTGGAAAAAAAAAAAAGACATCACAGGTAGGCTTTATAAATCCTAGAACAATAAAAATACTTCTCCTTGCTCCAATTCCACATAACATTAAGGTCTCATTTCTGTCTGCCTGAATGATGTAGTGTAACTGGAAAGAAAGTTCTTTGCCAGTCAAGAAAAGTGAAAGATCTCTATTGAATTGCTGGTTTTCCTAACTCCACCTCTAAGAATAACATTTACAGTAAGGCACATACAAAGAAACTTCCCATAAATATAACTCTAAAGACAATATTTAGTCAGNNNTTGAGAAACAAATACAGAATTTTCCACTCATGTTACTGTAGCTGGTAAAGGTTTACATTCTGATTCTCATAAAAGGATTTATGGAGTGCAGTAAATTTACAAAGCACTTTCCAAACATAGGTAAGACATATTCCCAGGCCAAAATGTTATAGAAGACAAATGTAAAAGGAGATGCAGGAGGAATCCTTAGGAAGCATTAGGGACTACAGGCTCTTCAAAGCAAGTGTTAAGTGGATATCAATGCTCTGGAAAACACACAGCCTAATGCTTCAGCTTCTTGCATCAGCTTACAGGTACAAATCAGTTTCTTGGGGGACCTGATTTCTACTCCACACTGACAAAAGCTGAAAGACCCGCTTCTTTCATTCTGGCAACAAAAACTATTTAGAAATTAGCAGCAGGTAGAAATCTGACTACTAAATTTGAATCAGGGATTCAAAACTGAGTATATTCAAAACCAATACAAAATCTAAACTATCCTGAGAACCAAAACCAAACCCCGGATTTGTGACAAAGACCATTTCTAAAATGGGGTTTTTTAGGAATTAAAAATCAAAACATCATGAAGAGATTCAATCTTGAGTTCGGTTTTCGATCCTGACTTGTGACCTAAACCAACTACACCAGACATTAGAACATGCTTTCCACGCTACCTCATGGTTGATGAGACTTGGGAGCTCAGGCCTGCTTAAAGTCACTGAACTAGCACAAAACAGTTGCAGCATTCTGGAGAATTAACACTGGAAGTGTTTGTTAGAACAATTCTGTTCTAGCAGTTTATTTTCTCTCGTCCTATGGGATTTTGCTACTGTAGCAGTTCTTTGAAATGCTCTGTTTAATTCTACATGAGTCAATGAACTGGTAAAACTCCGTTCCATGGAAGCTTGTTTAAAAGTCTCAGTTTTATAATCTCTAAAATACTGCAGTTAAGCTCTATGACTTATTCTTGAGGCCTGGAATTGGGCCTTCACCTGGGAAAACCTTTGTTTAACTTCATTATTTTAAATATGAAATTCTGCTTGGACAATCACAGTATCCTCCAACAGGGAAGGAAAAACCCGATTTCCAGCAAATGCAAGCAGAAATTGAAGTTAGAGTATCCTGAATGTGCTTTTTCTATATGCACAACTTTCAGTCCTTTCCAAACTGACATCAGCAACTTATGATGGGATTCACATCCATTTTCTGGTGCATAAGTATGTCCTGAGACTCTGAATGATAAAATTCAAGTCTGCGTGCTAGATTTAAAAAAAACCAACACCATAATAAGCATTTTCCGAGCACTTTGGATGGCTCACTTCCTTTATTAACCTTTTTGTTAGCAGGAGCCCTGGTCATATTTTAGTAAAGGAAAAGATTCAGAATTTCTTGGGGGAAAAATACTGCCTTTACTGAAAATATTAAGAAAAAATATTAATATATTAATAATAATATGTTAATATATTAATATTTACTGCTCTGCAATGGTCTCTGAGCTGCTCAGACCCCCACACCTGTGACCTGTGGGATTTTGTTACTCTGCCCTGCTGAAGTGTGGAAAGTTGAAAGAGTTCCAGGACATAAAGACATGGTCTCAATCTTTCCTTAGCACATGCCTCTTTCACACACAATCCTTTTCCAGTTCTCCAAATGTTACTGGTACTGCCTTATTAACCTTTCAAGTCTCCCAACCAAGGAAGGTAACAGTGGTGCCACCTCTCTCCTCGCCCACTGTGCCTACTAGTGGTCCTGTGTTACAACTTGGCCTCAGACCCACCTCCTCAGTGGTGCCCAAAAGTGGATTCAGCCTTCATGGCTGGCTTTTAGGGAATTATCTAGCACAGGTAGTTCAGGTTAGGGGATGGCATGGCTTATTTCAGTCCAGTCAGTGTGATTTTAGCCTGGGTCTTTCCTCTGAACCTCTTCAGAAAAATGAAAGGTAAATGTCAGAAAAACAAGATATGCAGTGCAAGTAGATGATATCTACCTGCTGGTGAAATTAGAATATTCAAAGATGGGGAGGATCCTGGCTTGCACAGAAATGCAAGGGTAAATTATCAGAGAGATAAAACACCAAGAGTGTGTGTCAGACTGTAAAACTGAAGTATCTGATGAAACTAGAAGATGTATTTGTTGTAAATAGCTTTGTCAGCACTTCTAGTCCCCTACATGCACTGGAATCCTTCTGTAGCATAATGATTTAACTGAAAATAGTCTCCAGTCTAGTACTATCAAATAATAGGCACAATCACTATACCTTCATTTAAGTCATTGAATAGTTTGGGTTGGAAGTTGACCTTTAAAGGTGATTTAGTCAAATTCTCCCTACAGTAAGGAGAGGCATCTTCAACTAGATCAATTTTCTTAGAGCCCCATCCAACCTGGCCTTGAATTTCCAGGGATGGGACATCCATCACCTCTCTGAGCAAAATGTTCCAGTGTTTCACCACCCTAACTGTAAAAATTTCTTCATTATATCTAATCTGAAGCAACTATCTTTTAGTATAAAACTATTACACCTTGTCCTATCACAACAGACCCTGCTAAAAAGTCTGTCCCCATCTTTTTATTAAGCTCCCTGTTAAGTACTGAAAGGCCATGATAAGGTCTCCCTAGAACCTCCCCTACTCCAGACTGAACCAACTCAACTCTCCCAGCCTTTCCATATAGGAGAATTGTTCCACCCTTCTGATTATTTTTGTGGCCCTCCTCTGGACTTGCTCCAGCAGATCCATGTCCTTCCTGTGCTGTGAAACCCAAAACTGGATGCGTAGTCAAATTTTTGGAGTTGCAAATGGAATTTTTCATAGTACCGTATAGTAAAACATGAACAATAAGAATAGTTGCAAAAACAAGAGTTAAGATTTTTCTTTTTCTTTATATAAAATTCACCTAACATTCAAAATGCCTGTAGTATTCCAAGTAATTTGCCAGCCTTCACAATCAGGAGAATCTAAGCCAGGTTTTCAAAGGTATTTTGGTGTCTGAAGATGTGGGGAATGTCTTGCAGAGCTTAGAAAAGTGACACTCCCTAATTTGGACTGCAATTTAGGATTAATGGCACTCGTTACTGTAAGAGTGATTTTAAAATTCAGTGAGAACATTTTCTACATTTTAAGACAAACAGGTAAATTTGAAAACCTGAACTTTTCACTGTCTGATGAAATGCCCAATTTAACAGAGCCAGTGGCTAGCACTCATACACCCTGGAGACCTGAGCTAGGAGGCACAAGCTCAGGCTTGACAAGATGCTAATGTAACACCCAAGGCATCTAAAAATTACATTTGGTGATGATATCCAGCTAATATTCATTTCCACTTGTCAGTGGGTCTTGTAAATTAGTCCTGACTCTGTGTGTAAGACATAAGTACCTCCTATTTGTTCTGCTGTACCTGGACTTTGGTCTGGATTTCATAATCAGATGCTTATTGCACCGAGAACCAAAGAAAGTTTTTTTTTTTCTCTGAATCTAGTAGTACAAACAAATCTAAACCAGTAATTTTAGAAATTTGGAAAAACCTTCCAAAATTACTTGGCCTTTGTTTTTTAACATGCACTATTGCTTTCACTGGGTTTCCCCAACACCTTTGTAAAGAAGCTGCCACTTGACCAAAATGTTTGATATTCTTGGAAACCCAGTTCTATTTGGGTTTAGCTGACAAGACTGCTGGAGATCATTTAATGGCCATCAGAGATATTCAGGTGCTGTTGAAGCTGAGTGTGTTCCTCTGAAGTTTTTGTTTGTCCCTGAACTAGTTTTGAGAATGCTTCAAGTCTGATGAAAAGACACTTGTGCATCTTTGAAAACACTTTTTACAAAGCTCTAAGAAGTCTCACAAGTGCAGTCTGTTAGTATAATTTATCCAGATCATTGTATGCAACCATATTTTTTTATTCATCCCTTTAACCATAAAACCTTGAGTTTCACATGGTGCTACAGGGGAGAGAAGTTTCCTACTCATTGCCTACAGCTTAGCTTGCAAAAGGATCATGCAGCAGTGCCTTTACATGATCACCACTTAAACATCAGCATCATTCTATTGGGAAAAAAAGCCCCAAAACCAAAAAAGAGCACACCACCACACCACAAAAAACCTCCTACCATCAGTAAAAACAAAAATGCAGAAGCCTTCCGCATTCATCTTCTGCCAAGTGTGTACTGGCACCCATTTCCACTTATCCTGACTAATCTTTTAAAGGTATCCTTGCCTGTCCCAGGGCAGGAGGAGATGTTTTATCAACTGAAGGTATAAATCTGCAGTCACCCTCATTGAAAACTTTTTTATCTCCAGTAACTATGACCAGTACTGTTTCTGGCTTGTCAAACCTGATTTCCTTTTATGACAATGTAACCCACCTGGTTGTCCCAGGGAAGCCAGCTGATGTAACCTTTTGGGATTTCAGTAAAGCTTTCAAAACTGCCTCTCACAGCTGGATTAACACATCATGTGGTGGGTGAGCAATTGGCTCACGGGTCGAGAACAGAGGGTAATGGTGAATGAGGTGGTGACCTGTCACTAGTGGGGTTCCACAGGGCTCCATCTCGGGCCCTGTGCTCTTCAACATCTTTATAAATGACTTGGACACAGGACTCACCGTGAATATTGTGTACAGTTTAGGGCATTGCAATATAAGACAGATATGAAGCTCTTAAAGAGCACCTAAAGGAAAGCAACAAGGATGGTGAAGGGCCTTGAGGGGAAGCCGTATGAGGAGCTGCTGAGGGCACTTGTTCTGTTCAGCCTGGAGAAGAGAGACTGAGGGGAGACCTCATTGCAGTTACAACTTCCTTGTGAGGGGAAGAGGAGGGGCAGGCACTGAACTCTTATCTATGGTGACCAGTGATAAAAGCCATGGAAATGGCCTGAAGTTGTGCCAAAGGAAGTTTAGATTAGATATTATAAAAAACCTCTTTAACCAGAGGGTGGTTGGGCTCTGGAACAAGCTCCCCAGGGAAACAGTCACAGCACCAAGCCTGACAGAGTTCAAGACACTTTGGACAACTCCCTCAGGCACCTGGTGTCACTCTTGGCGATGTCCTGTGCAGGACCAGGAGTTGATCTTTGATGATCCCTCTGGGTTGCTTGCAACTCAGAATTTTCTGTGATTAGTGAATTACAGCAAGGCATATACCCTCTTCCCTTTGCACATTTCCCTCTATCGCTTGCCAAATGTTTTCTTGAGTAAACTGATGCTGTAATTCTTTTTATGAGAATGTCAGTCCTTTTGACTCACAGTAGGTGTGCCATGGGAACACTTTCTGTACCGAGTTCTCCTGATTGCAAAGATACCTGGTTCTTTGTTCCAGTAGGCTTGGATATCAGTTCAGGTTCGTGGTGATTTTGGCCTTAGTTTTAGCTAGGTCTAGATTAGGCCTTAACTTTAGTAGGCCTCAGTCTAGTAGGCCCAGATAGTGTTACGTAGATAGAGGGGACCTGACTTAAGCAATCAAAGAGATATTTCATATCATCTGACATCAAAGCAAGTATAAAAACAGGTGTAGGAGGTGCCTAGGGTAGATTTTTCCTTCATGGCCAGATGCTGAGAGAACCTGTTATCACTGTGCTGGGAGTGATAGGCCTTACCATTACTTGCAGCTGTTTTGGTTTGGGAAGTCAACATTTTTTGCTGTTGGTTTTTCTCCTCTCCTGCTGGGTGTCTCTTGGGAGGTGTCTCTTGGGGTGTTTTGTGGGTGGGGTGGTGGAATCTGTATTAGTGGGTGGGCAACTAGGTTTCGAGTTATTGTTGTTTCTTTTTACCTTTGTATATATGTGTTATATTGTAGTTTACTTTTAATTTTCCCTTTTTCGTGTACATATATATCCCAGTGTCTGTTTCAAGTTTAAGTTTCCAGATTTTTTTCTCCCTTTTGTTGGAAAGGGGAGGGAGCTTTGTTGCTTTGGTTTATACTTGGCATTTTGCCAAGGCTTCAAACCAAAACAAGGTTTCCATTTCTCTGCTTTGCCAAAGTTGGGACATTGGGAATCAAAGAAAGCAAAATATGAGGCATTAAAAAGTGAGATGTTGGTGGAGTTTAGTGAGCAGGGAATTTCTGAATGTTTTGGGTTTATATATCTAAATGAAGGCCAAGATGAAGTACATGAACCTATGCCTGGATGTAGCTGTTAGAACAATGGGAAAATTTATGAGTGTTACCCTTGAAAGTATGTATACTGGGCACCTCTGGGTTAGACAGAAACCTGATGACCTTAGAGAATATTTTAGAAGAAAAGAGATAGTTAGATATAAGATGAGAGGTTTCTTGTAGATCTAAACATGTCCCTCTCTGTAGTTCAAACCCCTTACATCTTATCTCCTACACAACTCACATTACAAGTATTCTGCAGCAAAGCACACAAGATGGTCTGTTTTTCAAGGCAGTGATTCCACAGTTGTATTGGGGTTGATTGCTTCAAAATAACAGTAGTGTACATTTATTTACATATATGGAGATATAAATACCCACACATACATGCACACACAGATGCAAATGAGCATTGTCATATTAAAAGAGTTAAAAATACTACCACATATTTTCCAGTCTATCTCTCACCAACAAGACGAAAAAAAAACAAGTTCTGGAATAAGGAAATAATCAAGTTAAATTAACAAGCCCAGTTCTCAAGTAATGTAAGATGTAAATCTACTAGATGGAAATGGGTGTCAATACATTTAAAATTCAGGAAAACTTCAGGAATAATTCTGAGTATCATATTGTTCTTTCTAGCTCATTAACATTTTCAAGTGTGTAATTTCAAACATACTCCTCACTGTGGGTAATTAACAGACTGCAAGCAACATCTTATTTCCCTTCTTTTATTTTTCTGATCTTCGCTATACTTGCATTATCTCTGCAACTCCACCACTCCATTTGACAGTTTTACTCTACTGATTATTCCCTCTCTGGCTATCTGTATTTACAATTAGGCACCATTTAAAATCTCAAAGGAATAATCATATCTCTCTCAGTATACTTTTCGGCATATTAATATGCTGAGTATGGGTAAGTCTACAGCAGCAATACAGCCTGCTCTCTGATTCCCAAAGGCATGTTAAATGACCCCATGTTCTTATACAAAATTTACCAGTTCCCTGAAAATTTGAGAAAGACTATTGAGCTCTCTGGGGTATGCACTCAAAGCCACTGTCCTGTTACTCCTAAACTCATCTTTTTTCTTTCCTTGCTGTGCAGGAAACAGGGTAAAGTTATTTTCCTGCCCTGTTCTATCAACATTTTAAGTCTGACTGCTGCCTTTGACCATCTAAAATGTTTTATTGCAAGCCTAAAGAAGTGCAGAAAGCACCTGCATCCTCTCGACTACTATTTATCAGAGTGCATGGCTCCACTGTTGAAACATTTGAGATCTTGTGGACCTTTACGTGTAACACCATAACACTGCTGCAATTGAATAAGAACATTATCAAAGACAAAAAGTATTTTGTGTGATTACTATTCCACTTGGGCCACAAATAAAGTCTTACATAAGTTAGGATCTCTATAGAATGGAAAATGCTAGGCATTAGAAAACGTCATAAAGCACATAGTGTTCCAAAGAGTAAGTCAAAGACCCAATTGCCACATGAAAGGAACACATAATTTGCCCATAGAGAAAGAAACCCTTGTCCCCAAAATTTGTATAATACATGTAGCATCACATGGACCAGATATAATGTACTTCAGGCAACCAGTGAAAAACCAAGACGGCAAAGCGTCAAGTACAGTTGCTGGACACAGGACTGTGACTTTTTCTATTTCTCTTTTTCTCTTTTCAGAAAAAGTTCTGGTTCCACATGTAGACCACAATAACTGTTCTCCCTGGATTTTACACAAGCTTCATTTTCATAGTATCTTCTTAATAGCAACTACAAAGAGTTTAGTTCTCTTTGATACTAATATATTTTAAGGTTTTCACTAGATCAGAAAATTTATGGAAGGAAAAGAAGTCTTGATTCAGCATTGACCAGTCAGGAATTGTATCTTCTGTTCAACATGGTTCTTTACTATACAGAGCAGAAATCTTCATAAATCCATACAACCATTCATACAGAAGTTCCTTACTGTGCAAGAATCCTGGCTTATCAACATCTGATCAACAGTTCACAGGAGATCCAACACCTACTCTGAGGAGTAGAATACTGATTTAAGGAAAGGACACTTGAATGAGAGTGTGCAACAACAGTGAGACAACTCACAGCTGCAGAGGAGATTCTTCATTTTTAGTGTTGTGATCAATGATCATCTAGTTAGGTGAGAGCCCTGATCTTTCTTGTCACCCCTCTTTTTGTCTTTCCAGACATTCAGCTTCCCACTAACCTTTCTCCATCTCTGCTGTTTAATATCAGGAAGATTTCTTGCTTATTCAAGATATACTGGAAATAACACTGAAAAAATCATGTGCTTTGGCCCTCCATCTGGTTGAGGGGGTGCCACTCAGCATCCCCAACACCTTCTCATGACGCAGTCCCTAGGGCCTCTTGTGCCCTTTTCACTTCACACTCACTATTTTTCTCTAGTTCATAATAATGTCCAGTGTGCTGATCACAGTCCTCTCTCTCTGCTCCTTCCAGTATACTACGTCACTTCTCTATGTCCCCGTTTTTATGAACTCAGCCAGCGTTATTAGGGACATAGGAAGTGCTGACAACTATTACTTGCAGTGACTGCTGATCTAGCTGATCTTCTTTCTCTGTAGCTGCAGTTTATTATGAGCGTATAGAAAGATTTCCAGCTGCTCTCTCCAGACAAGAAATAAAGAGCATGGAAAGGAGTCACAGACATGTTCTGCCAGCTCCCCACAGACTGCAAGTAAAAGTTTTAAGAATGAGAGTGGAACCAGGAGCCAAAGCCTGAGCCTTAAAAGGACTCCAGCACTTTCTAGTATTTACTGGGTTTGCCACAAAGATACTTCACTTTCCTTCTGAGGGGACTGCATGACTAGAAGACAGTCCTCATCACACTTCCTCTTTAATCACACCTAGCCAAATGTATTTAATTCTTGAGAAATATCTCTGTGGATCTGGTATTTAAATATTTCTGTGGGGTTTTAATAGTACAACAGGAAATATAACCAAAGGAGATGAAGTAAAGTTGAGTCAACTTCAAGAAGCCTGGATATTTGGAAGAAAGGTATACAAATGTCTCAATCAAAACACTTTGTGTTCTAGAAGTCAATTTGAAATACCATGCCAAGAATATTAACAGAGTTAATTTTATCTTTCATGAAACTGCTAAAAGTCAACCTTTGATATTTCCATTTGGAGTCTCACAAAAACCAAGGAAGCGTAAAGGTAGAAAAAGAAATAAAAGTCAATGGTTTGTTTATTTGAAACTTGAGAATAGTCTTATAGCAGTTCATATCTCTGTCCATGTGCTCAAACCTGGTTTAGGATCCCTGTCAAGCTCAAGTCCCTTAAAACATAACTCTTAGTCAGCCTCTCTGTGATGCCTGCTGTGATACACCATGGCCACCTAAAGCTTAATCTGCGCATTTGAGCTCTTATTTGCCCTCTCAAGTCCTCTTCTGGTTGTGTCTCTGGTCACTGTGAAGAGCAGCTCCACTCCTGTTCATGGCTTACATAACTTCAGAGCACCTTCAGCCTGGAGACACTGCTCAGGCCATGCGTCCAGAGCACTTCAACATCTTCCAGCTGGATAACTCAGCCTGTCTAAGACGCTGCCCATGCCATCCAGGCACCCATATCATGGTTTACCACACCATCTCCCAGCTGCTCACTTTGAGGACAGCAACACCTTTTTTCTCCAGCATTGCCAAATGAACCCACATGTCATTTTCAATACTCATAACACTGCAGTGAAGATCATGTGAAGTTTCCTATTTTTGTTAAGCCACTTCCACGGGCAAGTCCTTGCCTGTCAAATACAGGATAAGTGTCTCACCTCAGCTTTAAAGACCCTGGCGTTCTGCTCCACACCTCACTCAGCTCTCACTTGCTGACTCCTGCTGACAGGATGTTATTTTCAAACTAAAATTTTTCCCTTCCTTCCATACTCTCCTTTCTGCAAAAAGCATCCTAAGGCACCCATGGCATAATCTTTTCATTTTTCTTTGAATCCTATGCTAAAGCTTGACTGCCCTCTGAAACCTGCAAAAATCCTAGCACTGGCCAGCTTGCCTTTTTGCAGATACCACAGCCACTCCTGCTGCCCAAATTGCAACAGGGGGAAATGAAGTAAACCCTCCTTTTGTAAGAAGTGGAGCTGGTGGATGAGATCCCAGTACAGGAAAAAAAGAAGGCTGTTACTTCACACTTTCTCTCTTTGCTCAGGCCAGGCATGCTGGCAGTTGCATCTGTCAAAGAGCTTGAGAAATGTGAGGATGGAAAGAGGCAACATCAGGACAGCCTGCAAAGCTGGGATATGGACCACACAGCAGACCCATGACTTGAGACTCACCCCCCACTCTTGTCAAAGCACAGTGGTCATCTCATCCCAATCCCCTTGATGAGAGTATCATGTTTTCTACAAGATTCATGTTCTCTACCCTTGAATGACTTTTGTATCTGAAACAAGAACAAGGACTTTAAAAGTTAACTGAGATAATGTTGGTACCTTGTTTTGCAAAGTACTGTGTTAACCTTGACAGCTTGTTCTGTCCTGCTGACTAAATAGATGATGTTAAGAATGTAGTCCAAGCACCCCAGTAATCATAAATTAAGATAAAGTGGACATTCACAGAAAATAGAAAGAACATGAGTCAAAAGTTTTACAAGTGTCAGCGCCTGAGTTAACAAAGAAAGATGAAAAGTTCAAAGCAAGGAAGAGGAGCAAAAGACCCCAAAAGTGAGGCAGGAGGCCAGAACAACCTCCCTAAAAATCCCACCAAAAAAAGGTTTGGGAAGACTCCGCCTTAGGTTCCACCTAAACTCATCCTATTATGAATATGACGATTAGATGTCAAAATTGTATTAATATGTATGTTGAGATGTTGTAACTTCATATGAAAACTGTATAAATTACCTTGCTTTTCACTGAAACTTTGGAGCTAGTTTGTCTGGTGCAAACCAGTTAGCCCCCTAATGTTGGAAAATAAATACCTTTGCTACTTAAAGATAAATTTTCTCTAAGCAGTTCCTTCATTCCGTGCCCTTTTTGGCATCATACCCAGCTACTACTTAAGAGCAGAGAGAAGTCAAAAATTCTTCTTCTTAAAAACAGAGAGAAATGAAATATGCAACTCAGAGTTCTTTGATCTGTTTTTTTTCCTACTAGAATTTTTCTACTTAGATAGGATTTTTGCTGGGGACTACAAATCATATGCTACCTCTTGAGGTGCCATAAGAAGTTTAACTCAGAGCATGAACATAAATCTTCATGAATATCATGAAACCTTCCACTGGACTAGGCAATAATCTCATTCCCAGTGAATGGTGCCATGTCAAATGTTGGTTTACAAAAACCGTAATTTCGGAAAATTTAGATGCCAGGTGCAAGGCAGTCACATTTAGTGCAAATGTAGAGTCCTCTGTCTGTCCTACTTTTCCAACTGTAAAATGTATTTCCATTTTCTTCCCATTAAACAGGAGGAGAGGAGGAGGGATTTTAAGTGACATGCATAATCATACACTGCAAAACACTCAGAAAACTGTAGATAGGATTAATGTAATTGTTTAAGCTCAGAAAATTCTGTCTTGAGCAGTAAATATTTAATCTCAACATCCTGTAATTTAATTCATTTAACTTCATAGAAATATTTTGTTTAGGTGTTTATCCAAAGTTTACATTTTAAGTAGTTTTTTGTGCATTGCTTTTCCCACTTGCAATTTAAACACTTAATAAACTCTTCTTAAATGTAAGGAAATCATATTTTATGTCTGCTTATCTAAAAATTGTAAACAATGCCATGGTATTTTCAGGCAAAATTTATTAGGTAAGTTTGCATCTGTAAAAGATGTTTTGAATCGTGAACTCTATGTTTGAAAGATATGGGAAGATAGGAAAAATAATAATCCCT
This sequence comes from Myrmophylax atrothorax, assembly GCA_026770055.1. Classification (NCBI taxonomy): domain Eukaryota; kingdom Metazoa; phylum Chordata; class Aves; order Passeriformes; family Thamnophilidae; genus Myrmophylax; species Myrmophylax atrothorax. The sequence goes on along the minus strand of JAOXXN010000364.1, from coordinate 21,294,421 downwards.
GATACTGAAGTCCTATAAGTTTTATACTCCTGGGATTTTTCTTTTTTTATTCTTCTTTTTCTGTGGGGTTATGACACTGTTTCAAAACCTCCAAGGCCTTTCTTATATATCTTTAAGCACAGAAGATATATGTGCATGTGAGCTCATTTTGTCCTTTGGCTACATAGAAAGGAAATTAAAAGTTGTATTGAAAAATCTCTTTTGTACTAATGCTATTTTGGGGGACTCTTTTTTTCTAACTCAGAGGACAATCTGATCTATTTGATGGTGAAAACCCTCTGCTGAAAATGCCTATAAAGATGTGCAAGGCAACATCTGAACTGATTAGTGAAAGATAATGGAGAACATTTCTGTGATATCGTCTCCTTGAGGAAAGACTGAGAGAGTTGGGGTTGTTCAGCCTGGGGGACTGGGAGACCTTACAGCACCTTCCAATACTTAAAAGGGACTAATAAGAAAGATGGGAACAAACTTTTACTAGGGATTGTAGTGATAGGGCAGAGGGCAATGGTTTTAAATTGCTCAGACTAGATATAAGGAATATATTCTTATGGTGAGGATGATGAAACACTGCAACAGGTTTCCACCAGATAGGTGCTGGATGTCCCATACCTCAAAACATTCATGGTCAGCTTGAACACGGCTGTAGCAAAATGTTTGAAGGTGTCCCTTTCCATTGCAGGATGATTGGACTAGATGTCCTTTAAAGGTCCCTTCCAATGCAAACTATTTTATGATTCTATGACTGTATGGTGAGAATGGAGGGATTCAGTCATAAAGAAGGCATTTGTTGCTAACACATGTACACAGAAATACCATGAAGTAGGGCATTTCACGGTTATTTCCATGTGAACAAGAGGCTTTACCTGAATGGGCTCAACTATGACTTGGTACGCTCCAAAGCTTTCAGTAATATGAAACTAAACCATAACATTCATAGTGACCTTCTAAATAATTTTCTGTCTGTGGCAATCAATACACAGGTGCCAGGTATTGCCAATGTAAATGGTTTTCATGTAATTAAAGACCACAGTTTAATACTTGAGCTCAGTAGAAAAAAAATATGGTCACAATGGCACACACAAAATCCTGACTATAAAGGAAAGAAGTCTTTGCAATTCTTTATCCGGCATTAAGTAAATGTAGGGCTGTGGCATGCAGAGGCAAGGAATAAGCAGAGAAAACACCCAAGATACTCTGATGCACTGACGGGTGTATCTTAGCTCTGCTCCACCACAGAGTTAGAATTTAGCAGGGACCAGCATGTCTGCTGCTGTCTTTAGCAGCACCTCTTTCCCCCCACTTGTTGTCCCCATAGGCACACTGACTGTGCTGGGGGAAGGGGCTGCCTCCACCCTGAGCCTGCACAGGTGCAGGGGTCTCTACACAGAGGCAAACCTCGAGATCAGAGTGGATGTGGGGCCAGCAGTGGAGCTGGTCACAGAGCCACAGCATGACCCTTGCTCTGACAACTCAGCCCACTGATTACCCTGTGTTTGGGTACATTGTTCTGACACTGCCTGGCTCCTTCAAAAAGGAGTGGGTTTGACCCCATGTTCCTGTTTCCTCCTTGTGCCAGAGATACCAAGTCTGTGGCTGCAGGGAGTTGATCAGGCAGAAAAGTAACTGGGAGTAAATCCAAAGCTTTGTTTTCAACCAAACCAGGTGCAAAATCCAGTTCGACAAGTACATAAGTAAAAAAAAAGTAAAAAGGTGGTGAGAAGTGGGAGGAAGGAAGGACCATTTCTTGAAGCAGTAGCATCATGACAGCGTGAAGTGACTTTTTGATTCCTTATAGAGTTGGCAATAAATGCTTCCCTAACCTCACTGCAATCCACTGATGGTTCATACAGTGTAAAAAAACTGGACAATTACTTCAGGGATGTTGTGATGGGATCCCTAACAATCGAGATTTGGTAGCTAGCTCATGTCCACCTCATTGCATTGTGCCATTAACCCATGCACACACCTGCTATCCTTATCTAACCCAGAGCTATTCCTCCCTTGCCTGCAAGGGGAATAAAAACACAAAATGGAGTAGTATTTCACCTAGTTTGATGAAAATAAAACAAATTCCAGTCTGAATAAAGCAAAATGGTCTCAACACCTAAAGTCAACTTGCTTTGAATAGATGTGCAATCTGAGATTCCCTAGTGCTGATAGTCCTGTGAAATCTGTATGAACAATTCAAACAGAGCCAAATACAACCAATTATAGACCTGCATAACTGTTTTGGACAGAGTCACTAAATGCACTTACACACAAAACACAACTGAAATACTGTTTGCAGCTTTCACAGAACATGGGTAGCATTTCTACAAACATTGATTTTCATGGCACCATTCAGGGTCCTCAAGCCCAAATCTCTGCTGAGGGCAGGGCCAGGTCTGGATCTAGCTGGGGTCTTAAACCATGTTGCCTTCAAGCATCTTCCACAGTAAAGACTCCGGCGCTCTCCAGGCAACCAATGCTTGACAGACGTTCTGACAAAGACATTTCAGCTGTCAAATAATCCATCCAAAGGCCAAAGGGGCCAAGCCTATACAGTACTCTGGGACAGAATTTTGAGTTTATACACTTAAGCCAGGGCTCACAATGTGTGTCAGTTCAGTCTGGTGCCACCTGTTCTTCAGGAAAGCAACTTGGCCTGTCAAAATCTGATAAATCTGATTTTCTGATCAGCTATGTTTTTTGTTTGCTAGTAGCAGACTGGAAGACCTGGAGCTACCTCTCCCTTCTCAGCCACATTCCCTATGCCTAAAGTCAGATTCTAGTCTGAGTAGCTGCTGGGTTCAGCTGCTTGGTCCTTTCCCAGCAACTGAAAAGCATTACCTGGGAGGAGAGGACATTCTCTGGCCATTGGCATGGACATGGACTAAGAGAGCTGATGCCTTTTTCAGCTGGAAGCCATTGCTGAAGAGCAGCTGGTAGCACACAGCAGTGGCTTCTCAGCTACTGGATAGACACCTTCTCACCCAGCAAGGAAAGCCACAGAATTGCCTTAATTCTTACACGAAAGAACATTTAGAGCATATTTTCAGTGGGACACCAAAGTACTGGGTTTGTCATGGCTGTGATATGAGGACAAGTCAGATAAGAGCTTTGAAAATGCAGGAGAGGAAACTGAGAATTGAAAAAAAAACAGAGTAAATTCTGAGGTCTGCAAGCTTGTTTCCATCTAAATCAGCAGGCACTCTCTTGTGGGCTTCAGTGAAGCCAGATTTTCATCCAAACTTTGGTGGTGCCAAGGAAGGGAGAGCAGAAAGATTTCATTATCCAAATAAATGGGGTGATCCAGATTCTTCAGCTTTCTTCAAACTGGAGGGTAATGTTCTAATAATTAAAAGGCTGCTATGCATCGGTCATCATGAACTGTGAGTCATGCTTTTCAAAGTTCAGTCAAATTGCTTTTAAATCAGTCAACAGACTTCTTACTGATTGCTGGAGCATGTCAGGGCTCACTAACCACTTCAAGAGAACATTTTACAGGCGTGCCCTGCTGTTGTTCTCAACATCTCCAAACACAGCTCTCTCTGCAAACCTAGCCCAACGGCTCTGAGTTTGTAAGTCTTCAGAAAGAAAAACAGCATTTGTGGTATCAATAAGCATTAAAAGACAAAAACCAAAGAAGCCACTGCCCCTCCTCATAGATCTCATGTCTGCAGGGTGTGTGTGGAGGGGATGCTTTCTGAGGGGGTCCATTACAAACTCAGCAACAGATAACTTATACAATAACCTAAAAAGAAAGAATTTTACTTTTGCTAACAAGAGAAAGATTTCATAAGTGTTGCTTTGCAAATAACAATCCTCTGACCTTCAAAAAACTTGCTTAAAATTATCACAGATTGTTTTCCCATTGTACGCAGCTAAGTGGGCAAATTTCCCAAGCAGGGAGTGTTTCTGTGTACTCTAATGTAGTGCCTTGAGAACTGCTGAAAATTATCACCCAATATTCATTTATCACCATACATACACAAGTAGTTTCTGAGAAAAATATTTGCTATTAAATGTTAACTAATATCTACCTAATCATTAATGCATAACAATTCTCACCATATACTAGGAATCCTAGATTTACCAGCATTAATCAGCCTAGAGAAAGCATGAGCAGAAGATACCACCGATGTCAACACTGTAATATGACTCAAATACACATGAATAAGGAGAATAATACAGTACAATAAGGTTTTTAGTATAAATCGGGGGGGGGGGGGGGGGGGGGGGAATA
>JAOXXN010000364.1:21274305-21290093 GCA_026770055.1 Myrmophylax atrothorax | reverse complement strand
TTGTTTGTTTGTTTGTTCTCAGTGAAACTTTTCGTTTTCCTCAAAAAACGTTGAGTGAATTTGGTGGGTAACTCTTCTTAGAACTGTTGGATTTTCCACAAAGAAGAAAGCAAGAACTGATTGGGTACCAAAAGCAATAGGGCACTAAAGAGTATCCCATTCAGCAAATTCACTGCACAAGCACAGAGCCTCCTGATTTCTCCATAATTAAAGCATAATTTTCTCATGGGCATGGTAATGTGAAGACCCATGTTTTACCAGTGCTATGAAATATAACTCCTGCAAATGAAACCCCTGATAGCAAAAAGCAGTGCAGCCTCCCCTTCAAATGGTGCTATTACTTTTGCCAAGCATGAATATGAAAATTTTCTTTGACCTCCTCACCTATCTGTCCCATTCTTTTTTTTTCACTGTTTATGAAATTCAGACTTCATTTTCTGTATGGCCTATGTTGTGTCTCATACTTTTGTTTACAGCAAGGATGGCCCAGCATGAGCAGCAGTCCACCTGAGAAAAAAGTGGATGACACAGCACACATCTATCCCAGTGGGAAGGGCCTCTCTCCCACTGGGGAAATACTCTGGCTGCAGCCAGTAAAGGTGAGAGAACACCCAATACACTTTGGCATTACTGCCACTATACTACCCTGTAGAAAACACTACTGAGATGCGACAGGGGTGAATGCCACTGAAAGGTTCATCTTAGCAGAACATTGTCCTTTGCTGAGTGCTAGATGAGTCCCAGTGCCCAAGCCACCATGACCACTTCTGCTAATGCTCAGGGATAAAGGTATCATCATGCATCCTTTTGACAAGGGGGAGAACTATCCTCTGACAAGTTTCATTGGCATTAAAAGGACTAAAATGTTGACTGTGTTACAGCTTTCTCTGAAGTTTGAGATGCCAGTCCCATTAATTCTGCCACAGGTATGGAACAGCTGAAAGAAAGCAAAAATGGAAGCAGGAAGAGGGTCAGTAAAAAGGAAAAGATATGCCAAACATGAAGCTGAATAAAGAAGATTTCTACATGCAGACTTTGCAACCTTTCAGGCTAGATAAAGTGATACTCTATATGAACATTCTTGCTCCAATTTAAGAGTGCCTTTGTCCACTTTAACTTAAACCTGTTTCCAATCAGCTAATGCAAAGCTGAGATAAACCTGGATTAAATCAAGGCTGGAATGTACAGAGAACTACTTGGAAACTCTGTCCCAAGGCACATGCTTATTTCAGCTGGCTGAAGCACTGATTTATATGATGGTTTTTCAGGATGGAAACTACATATTAATAGAAAAGACATTAAAAAGCATTTAATTGAATGTACAGGACATTTTGGATGACCTTTTTTCAGTTGTTTTTTTAGAAAACATTTCATGAGGCTGTGATGTTTGAAAAATAATAGTACCAAGAAAAATATTAAATGATACTAAAATGATGGCAACAACTATTATATCTAGAATAAAGAATTAAGTGCTGTACACAATCTGAATGGCAGAGAATCTAAAAAAGGATCTGATTCTTTATAATCCTCATGTTTAAAGAAGTCCTAGGTATTTTATCCCTTAATAACCAATATTTTCAACATAATAAAACATGCCAGAAAAATAATATAACCTGGAGTACTATGGTGGCTTTACAAGACTTGAATGATCATATAAATAACTCACTGTCCAGCAGCTGGGGAAACAAGACAGACTTTCAGGAGCCCCAAGTGTGGATCCAGGTCTCCTCATGCAGATGCTCAGAGAGATCAGATCGCTCAAGGTCCCATGTGCAATTTGCCAAACTGCCTTGTCTGAGGTAGACAGCTTTCATTCATCTCCAATTTGCAGCAGTTGTGACCTAAGTATGATAAATTTAATGGCCTGATTTCATTTGCAAATGGAGTTGTGCTGTCTAAGTCTAAAAACATGATTCAATTTATACTGCAAGTTTTACCAGAGAGATTAATTGAATAGCCAAAGACTGCCTTTATCATCTTTTCACAGAGTATACCCTTCCCTGCTGGGATCACAGTGACAATGAAACCCAAGTTTGCACTTTCTCTTCTCATATTGTAAATAAAACACCTGAAAGAAGGACAGAAGAAAACAACCCCTCTTTGTTTCCTTCACATGAGACAGAAAGGTCAATTGAGATTATATTGAGCTTCATTTGAAGGTTGCAAGACATGCTGTTCATATCATTAACCCTGCATGGCTATTTCTATGTCCCAGACCTGTTTGATATTTATTCCCTTTGCAAATTATAATGATAATATTATGTATCTTCAGTTCAAGACATACAAATCTCAAATATTAGTTATTTTATTGCAAATTAAAGTTGCCCTGGAGTTAATCGTAAAACTAATACTTTATATGGATATTTATAAAATTGCCTGTGACACACTAGCAATAGATTTCAGCATTTTGACTTCCAGTTCTCAAGTACCACTAAGAGAGATCCATGTGAGAAAATAACTTGTAATTAGATTGGCCAGACAAAATTGTGGAGACATCTATAAAAGTATGATTAACTTTATGTCTGGAATCTCCTGCCACTGTGCTAAGGCAGTGGTGAGCAGATTTGAAGAATGTAGACTTTTCTTATCTTGAGCAATGCCTTGCTCCATCAATAGAACAAACTGCCATTCACAGAATCTACTTGGACAATTTTGAAATTAACAAATCTGATAATAAAAATCTATCTGATTAAATGTTTGTGGAAAGTAATTATAAGGGATTTGCTGGCAATGTCATATTTAGTTCCCTTCCAAATCCATATGCATACTTCCAGGAGAGGGTATGTGGTTATTCTATTTCCAGCTCCTGCAGCCATGTCACAATTTGTGGTTCGCAAAATTAGAAACTAATGAATTATGCTGGCATTAGGAGGAGTCCTTGAGAGAAAGAACAGTAATAAAAGGTTGGTAATTGCAGCTGAACAAGGGACTGATGGATAGCACATCATACCGGTTCAGGTAGGTAGGCAAAGTGACTCATGAAGTAAGCTATATAAAGGGGTGAGTAATCAGTGAAAACAGAGTGAAGTAACAAATTGTCTCATATGAGAAAGGCAGCTGTTACCAGAGATCATCCAGTAGGACATAGAAGCAGTAACAAAAAATTTGTCAGAGTAGAATAAAGAAGGGTAATGGAAGAAAGTAATAGAGTTGTAGCTCCCATTCCCAATCTGTTCAAGAACTAACATCACTACCAGCAGCTGCAGCATTTCTTGACCAGGAGGAGAGGAGGAGGCAGACAGTTCTTTAATCAACTGACCCATCTTGCAGTTCCACAACATGCAGGGGGAATGGAGGCTGAGAGCTAACTAGAGATGGTACCTAGATGTGCATTTTTTCTGCCAATGAAACAGTGCAGACTTGGAGGTGAGGAGGAGCATGTAGTATTTCAAGGCAAATACACTGTCAGTGCATTTGGATGTTAGAGCATGAACATCTATGTGTTCAACTGCCACTGCAGGAAAGAGTAGAGCTCAGACTTAATAAAAGGGCTTCTTCCCAGACGCCACTAAAACAGACATGTGCTTCTGCATGTTGCCCCCAGCACTGCTTCAAGGATCCTCTGTTCTGTGCACTCCCACAGCTGCACACTCAGACACAGGGGAAAGATGAAGCTAGTCTCCTCAGTAAAGGAACCCCACATATACCTGGGAGAGGCCCAGCCATGCACACAGATCCAGAAGTGCGGCAGCAGTTTTCCCCCACTAGAAGATGCAATCTGCTGAGACTTTTCCCTTGTTTGGAGAGGTATGGTCCATTTACACATTATATGAAGCCATTCCATCTCTCCTTTGGCTGTGATTATTGAATGACAGTCAATAATGGAGACAAGAAAATATTCTGACAATTCAGCCCTTTGATATGTTCTTTGCCCAACTCTTTCAGACTCTGGTAAAGATTCCCCCAGCTATTCCCCCAGCAATTTTGTATAATTGGAGTGTATATCCAAACACTGCTTTGAAGTTAATCACCATAGTCATTGGCACTGAACAGGAATAGGATGGATTTGCCTTTGTTCTTAGGCAGGATAAGCCTATCCATGAGGAAAAATTTTCCTGGTTTATGCTCTTAGCATAAAATGGATCTCCCTATCTGCCCTGTCCTTGCTTAGATTCTGAGCCCATAAACACTTTCACTAAATTTGAAAAGAAAAGGAGACACAGCCAAATCCTTCTAAGTTATAATGAGCAACAATCACATTGCAGGACATTTATCTTTTCTGCATATTCCACTGGGGACAGGTCCCTTTAAAGCTTTCAATATGATTTAAGCACAAAGGCTTTTTATATAGGTCAAGAAAGAAAAATGTAATTTCCCTTAGTTTTGTTTGCTTGAAGTTCTCTGTTCTAGCACTTAATTAATGACTCTGGCGAAATACTTTGAAAACAGCAATGCTTCTTACCCCAAATATGTTGCCAAATTGAGTACTTCCTGGTCATTGTCTATTTTGGAGAGGATGCTGAACGCACATCCATGTGCTGTTAATAAATCCAAGGGAACTATTTTTATGGTATGGAAAAAAAGGTATTTCTTCCTCAGTCCCCACCTCTGTCAGTTACAGCTGTGGGAAATAAAAAAGTGAAGTAATAAATGTGGAAAGAAGGGAAGGGAAGCCACGCAGGGCAACACTACCCTAGCTGGAACAGTCAGCTTTGCTGGTTGACTTTGACACCTAATTTCCTTTCTGACATATCCAGTCTTGAAACCCAAGCACTCCAAGGACAGTCCACATAAGGAAATAAGCACCTAGAATGGAAGAATTGGGTCCAAAACACAACCCTCAAATATTTACCTAATCCAGTGACTGACTGTTTTCTTACCACTAATTTTTCCCATATTTTTAAGTTTTTAAGCTTTCATGTCCCTTATGGCCCAGCATTTGCCTCAGTCACTGCAGCCCAGAGGGTACACACACTCATGGCTCCCCTAAGGTTTACTCCAAGGTGCCACTACAAACTGACAGCATTGCCATCAAAGACCTGCCCAGACAACAAGGTGACACACTTTCATTGTGCCACAGCCTGCTGTGCCCTCCATCAAGCAGCACCAAAAACATCGTTCTTGCAGGCACTACTTTTCACTTGCCAGAGCTCTTAACTGCCATAGTTCCAACTCTTCATGCTGTTAAGTAGTCTGATGGGACTACTCTGTCCCACAGCAAGGACAGATTTCACATTCCACTTCTACAGCTCTTTAAATACCAGATGTACAGCTCAACAGTGGAGAAAAATTCACTGATAAAAACCTTTCATTTTCTGGAAAATTTCCTTGCAAGCTCTTGCTACACCATGATATCACTCAAGCAAATGCACATTCCTGGAGGAGTCTCCTGTAAGAAACACTGCATGGCTGCCACAGGATCTCAAGGAACAAAGGAAATACACCAAAGGCATTCAAAAATCTTGAACAATACTTGAGATTTATTGGTTTTTATTCAGAAAAGAAACTGTAACAGCTTGTGAAGGCTGTAACAATGAAAGACTGAATCTGCTTGCCAGGCAAAGCATGAAATAGCTTCAGGCATGAATTTCTTCTGGGTGACTGGACTAAGTCCCATCCTGACTGTGACCTTGAAGTAGAGTGTGCTGATGGAAGTGATGGCAGTGGTAAGGTGAAGACACCATGAATAGAGATGAGAATGTTTCACTTCTAAGTGAGGATGGCAATGGTTTTGGTTCTGATGCAACAAGATATTCATCCTTGAAATAATAGTTAGTGAAATAGCAGATCTGTTCATCAGTCTCTGAGTGATATTGAAATGAGATGCGGATATTGAGATCTCAGATAAGGATAACACTATGGACATCAGCTAACAGGTAAACCACGAATTTCCTGTTAAAATTTGATGGGTGCCTATCTTTAACCAGCACAAATACTGTTCACTCATTGGTTCCACAAACTCACAGCATCTGACAAAATAAACAACTGCACAGGACTTCTCATTTGGCATTTCTGCTTTTTGCTGGAACAAAATGATACTGGCTAAACATGTGTCTTGTAAACGTTTGCCTGTGGTGTTCTTGCTTTGTATATTTTACACAGCCATGTAAATTTTGTGCTTTACTTTTGACAGAGAAAACCTGCAGTGACTTTTATGTTTAGTTCATTCATTCTGAAGTTGTTGACTTATCTACTGCCAATATGCTTATTTTTTGCTAAGAACATTAAAACATTAAGAACATAAAATTTATTTGCACATATAACCCTCACATTGGTGTTACTACATGTCTCAGTGGCCAAGAAACTGATCTGTTCCCACGTTTTTGATCTGTGAGATTCCTCTGCATTGAGTGAACAGGCAAGGGCAAGAAAACAGAGCTTGGAAGGGGAGGTGGATCCCATGTAAAAGCTTGCCAGCCTGGGAAGAAAGAAGCAAGGGCAATGCCAAATCACAAAAGCTGGATTTGGCAAGCTGGATCATGGCAGTAGGAGATGCAACACATGGATGAGGAAGACAACACTCCAGAGGCTTTCTCTTGATAGCAACATGCAACACTTCAGGGAAAAAGTGACTAGACTAGTAGTCTGCAACTAGTATGTTTATTTAAAACTGGATGCAAAGTTTAGAGGGACTGATGATATTGTTGGAGAAAAAATTAAGAGTCAAGCCACAAAAGATAATAAATAAAATAGATGGCTTGATCTGCTCACTTGCTCCTCACTAAAGGAATGTAAGAACTGAAATTATTAAAAATATTTACAAAAATCAACAGTCAGGGATTGTAGCAGAGGTATTAAAATACTCATTATTTCAAAAAGAGGTCTTGTTTAGATCTCATCAAGCTGACACTCCCAGGGAAGAACAAGTAATCCATGCAGTCAGAGAGGAGTTAGGGGGCACTGGGATTTAAGAAGCCAATAAGCACAAGCTGGAGTTGAAGGAGTCCAACCATCTCACTGACTCAAAAATAATTTCTCTGCCATAAAAGCTGAAATTGACGAAGTTTCTTTCTCAGAGAATTGTGAAAAGTAGAGGTCCCACTAGGATGGTTAAAAGAGAGAAAAGCGGTTTAGTATGAAATCAGGTTAGCTTGTTTGGGGGACAGTCATTATTAACTGCAGTTGATCTTAAACCAAGGGTTACATTTTCTGACAGGAACCACAAAAACATCTTCCTGTTCTACAAAATGCATGGATTCTACCTGCAACTTCAAGCATCCAATCAGCAAAGCAGATACAGTTTAGGGCAGTGTTTTTTCTCTTCTGGACAGAACAGTCAGAAGAGCAAAGTCCAGAAGCAGCTTTTCAATCTTATTCAGAAAAGAAACCCACATAACTCCAGGCAGACTTAGACTGGATTTGCCAGAATTCTTGGTACGTTCTGCAGTCCAAAAAACAGACCATTCTTCCAACTTCTACAGGAAACTAAAAGGAGAGATAGGACTCTCTGTGTTAGCCAATAAGATTGTTTTCAGGACATATATTTACAGGATTTATGGGATGTGTACCCTTCAACTATTTTCTGATACCTTTGCTTCTGCTTAACTTCCTATCTGTAAAGCAGAAGTACATTCTGTTCCTTATTGCAATGTTTTGGAAAGGGAATGAGGTCTTTTAAGGACAGGCAAAGCTAAAAACAACAATAAAAAATATAAAAAAATTAAAAAGCTAGAGCTCCTTTACGCTGCCTCTAAAGGGAAAGGAGTTTGAGGAAACTGTTAAAAATTGTTGTGCGTGTCAAAACTACAGGTTAAGTCAGGCAAAGTGTCCCAGCAGTAACATGAGAGAAGCAGACCTTGTAGTGGAACAAGCATGTAAATTCATGTCCCCGCCCAGGCTTTTCTTCTCCCAGAGGTAATTTCAGCAAACACGAGTAGACAGGCAATGAAGAGCTTGTGCTGTGCCCATTTGCATGGGTCATGGTGTAACTGACAGAGGATCTAGGCCTAAACAAGATCTCTAGCTAGCAGGCAGCAACTGGAAGTTAGCTGCAGTATTTAAATGTAGGTATCTCACTAACAGCCTTAATCTTTAGTCCGGGGTCAAAATGGCAAAGCCTGCACACAGAGCCCCAGCTCAGGCACATCTGCTGGTTATGGCCTTCCCTAAAATAAAATCTCATGAGAGCATAGCAAGCGTATGAGGAGGGAGTATAGAAAACGCATTCATAAAGAACAACTAGTGCCAGGTATTTATCTGTGCTTGAAGTGTCAGATGTGTCTCACAGATGCCTTTGGAAAAACAGCAAGTCAGAGCAAAAACTAATGGCTCCCTAAATCCCTGCTGTGACACACAGACATGCTAGTCATTTCCATACTTCTCCTTTCTGATTTCCATACTTTGTCTTTCTGATAGCTGAAGGAGAACCACAATGTCCCAAGACAGGAAACCTTGCTCATCTCCTAAATAAACATTAAGCTCTTACATGTATTTAAGTGTAGAGATTCTTGCATGAGAATGCAAGCCCCACTCCTCCATCAGACACCCTGCCCCTCCTTACCCTCACCCTTACAGAATCACAGAATATACCAACTTGGAAGGAACCCACAAGGAACACTGAGCCCAACCCTTAGCCCTGCACAGGACTGTGTCCAAGAGTTGCACCATGAGTCCAAGAGTATTGTCCAAACACTTCTTGAGCTCTGTCAGCTTTGGTACTGTGATTACCCTGGGCTTTTCATCACCAGAACTCTTTATCCAAATTGTAGTTCTGCCTGCTAATGCATCTGCCTCTTGGTGCAGTAGGACAGTCTGCCCTGAGGATCTGATGCTCAGCAGGGTTTTTCCTTTTTTAAGACTTAGTTCCCTGATTTGCCACATTTCCCAGATCCCACACAAATCACTTACTCTCCCATTGTAGCAACTGAGTGCTATTGCTCACTGTTGCCCTCAGATCCTTTGAGAATGCAAAGAATAAAGCCTGCAAGCTGCTCCACAGGCAAAAAAAAAGGGCCATAGGCAGATGTTTCCTAAATGTAACATAGATTCTTGTCTGCCATTTTGTTTCCTAAAATAATCAATTTCAAGCATTTCTGTCTGCCTTAAAACATCACATAGAGTTAACATATGCTCACCAGGAAGATGAAAAAATTTTCACCAAAAAATAATAGCACTGCTATGAAATACTGATTTTGAGGTAACTGTTTGACCTTGGAAGAAGAAGAATACTTTGAACTGGTGTCTTCAAAGGCCAGAAAAGCATTAACTAATCTTTGGTCAGCAGCTGGACTGCAAAAGATAAATGTGAGCTTTTATTCTGATGCACTTGGTTTCTCGAAACAATGTTAATACAGTTTCTACAGAAATACGAATGAGGGAAGTTGGTCTTACTGACCAGAAAGCAATTTTTCAAAACAGAAGTGTGAATTAAGCGACTCATTGGGGTCAGGAGAGAGAGGAAAGCAATGGAATAAATGACTGATGAATGAGAAAATTATTATAAGCAGCTTAGCTAGACTTCCAAAACACCAACTGGGGGAAGAAAGATGGCAAAAGAACAAAACAGGTGCATACTGAGCCAGCAATAAAAGAACACATTAAATAGTCACTGTATTTTTGTAAATTATGCTGATGCCTTGCAGATAACTCTTGCAAAACTAAGGGTTTATTTTAGTACTAAAATGTCCATAAATATTTTGACACAGAGACTAGCAGGAGCAGGATCTGCCTATGGATAATATAAGTAAAACAGGACAAAGCCAAAGATTATTTTCTCTTTGTTGGCAGATGTTTTAAAGGGGAACTAGAGATATACTGTGTTTGCCACAATAGAAAACATTTATAAAAGTTTTTTAGAAGACAATTGTCCAACACCCTCTTAGAACATTAGGATTTCTTTAAAAATATCTCAAGTCACTACTGAAGAACATTTGAAACCAAAAATCACCAGACTTCAGTGGAGATTTAATGGGAGAAGCAAATATTTAAAGTAAAGCCTAGTGGTTTCCCATTATATGGTGGCAAATTTTGATTAAAATTTGTACTTCTTATGTGTTGAGGGGCTCATCTAAAATGTAATTATATGACAGTCTGATACTTTGAACCTATGAATATAAAAAAAGAAAGATTTAAACTGTATGGGTTTCACTGCATTTCTCTGAAGTCCAAACCCAAAAGCACACATCTGACAACCTCAGAGTGTGGTGAAGTTCAGTTCTTACACCTATCTGAACCCCCAAACCCTTGGGACTTGTTCATCTTTAGTTCTACTAGGTTGTCATTGTTTTACGAAAAAAACCCACAACAGAACAGAACCAAACCCAAACCAAACCAAATAAAAACCAACCAACCAATCAAACAAAAAAGAAAAAAAAAACTCCAACCCCCCCCCCTAAAAATACACCAAAACCCCAACCAAACAAAAAAACCCCAAGCAAGCAGGTTTTAGAGTATTTTATAACAGATTCACTGCTTTTGAAGCCTGAATAAGTACATTAAAACCTGAAGGAAATGTATGTCATTTAAAGGGAAGGTATATGAAAACATACAAGTCCCCTATTAACCATAATGTATACTTGGAAAGCTGCAAAGTTTATGATGGTGTCTCACTATTACAACACTAAGAAACTCTCCTCCTGTACATTTTAATTAGTATCCTACTACCTATAAAACACAATACTCAGTTTACATCTACATCTTTTTATTAGACTGTGTATGAGTTAGGACCTGATATTCTCAGAACCTCCATCACATGTGAGGGATTCTCTTACTTAACTGTGTTTATCACTGTCTTTAAATAAACCTGTAACTGACATAAAACATGGCAATACACCTCCACCGCCAACTCAGCCAAATGTAGTTTTCGAGTGGAACAGATCCCAGCACTTGATTTTAAAACACGTGGCTGACTTTCTTTTGATATTCACCCACTGTGGCTAGCATGGATGAGGCTAAACCTGTGACCCTGCTGTGAGTGAGCCCTTTGGGAGCTCCTGGCTCCAGTTAGTCCCAGGGGCCGCTGCACGGCACCTGCAATGCTGCTGAAATACAGGCTTCAATAGGAGATTTCTTGAGGCTGCAGGGCCTTCATTCCCATTGCAGTGCAATGCTGTCCTGTGCTAGTAGTCTTCTGTGCAGCAGTAAGACAGTGTCCCTGGCTTATGCCCTTATAAAGATTTTCACACAGTAGTGTGTGAATGTTTAACTTTTAAAGGGTTTTATACTGTTCTTGGACTTTAACTTAGCCTTTATGAAGCAAAACTGAGAGTGCTACAGCTAAAATTGCCTGTTGCTTTTGAGATGCAGCAGGTCAGCTTCATCTGCTGTCCCTTCCACATGGCCTGTGTTATCCAAAGGAAACTCTCCTGTGCCATTGTATATGGGCATTTGTGCAAGTAGACTGGTTCCTAAAACCCCATATCATATAACACAGCTGAAAACCTGACAAGGGCCAGAGACATATAACACAATGCTGTATTTCAGCTTGGAGGCCATAAAACAACCCTGATGAGACACCAAGGAACAGCCCTGGGCTGTGTCAGCCCTGAGTGCAGACCTCTTCTGGGGCTCTGCTGGGAAGAGAAAGTGGCACTGGCAGGTGTCATGCTTCCCTACTGTGGTGGAGCAGCAGCAGCAGAGCAGCCCCACACCATGGGAAAAGTGGTACTGGCATTGACAAGGCCAGCCTGGAACTGAAGAGCATAGCAGGGCATGCAAGGCCAGATCAGAACATAATGCAGGTGTGAGGATCTTTTGTTTTTTCTTATCTTTTTGATCCAAATAGCTTTACTTTGTATGCAAACATTAACATACATCAAGTCTGAGATTTCACAACAAATAGAATCAAGCACCTAAAATGTCCTACTAACAGGCTTGGACCTGGAGGTATCCTTGACTGCTAAGCACCCTTTACCATCTCCTGGGAATGACATTTGACTGAAATACAAAATATTTAAAGCATGGTAAACCACTACTAGAGATCCACATTGAAATGACAGTGTTTGCACACATGTACACAATAAGAGAAATCAGAAAACTAAACCAGACTGCAAACACTCATTTTCTTACAGCAGTAAGAAAAGAACCTTCAGTGGAGAGGAGAGAGATAGATCCAGGTTATAAGAGCTGACAAAAAACCTGAACAAAATGCTTAATAGTCTCAGAATCTATTAATTGGGAAAACTCTTTTCATACACTGCATGAATGATATGCAGCTATTAAAAGACAACCTCCTCCTCTTCCTCCAACTGCTCTGCCCAGAGGGCTGTTGATGGACAGAGGAGCAGCTCAAAGTAGGTCCAGCTCTACAGGAACCCAAATCCCCATACACAATGCTGTGAGGTTTGGTAACATGCCAGTTCTGCTCTAGGAGCTGATTTACCTTCTAGGGCACTCAGTTTTCTCACTTCAGATTTAATCGGAAATAGTTGGTCCTTCTGAACAGCAGGAAACTTCACTGCTACTAAAACCATGCTGCACTGCCAAGCTCGGTCTGTCCTGCAGGATCTGCAGCCCTGCTGGGTGGATGAAACTCCCAGCCCTATAGGACAGCCTCTTCCTGCTAGGGAGGGTGGACATTAGCTTTCCAACAGTCTCCTTGGGATCAGAGGGAAGAGCAGTGCACACTTTCATTGCATTTAATTGAAAAAAAGGATGACATGCAACAGAACAGGATGAGAACATCAAATCATTTTGCATGAGATCCATAAGGAAGATCCCCACATTGCAAAGTGCTGGGTATCAAAGAATCTTCCAGGTGGATCTTCAGACTCTGAGAGTTGCCTTGTACTGTGACTCTAGTAACTGTCTGAATGTGATCAACCCTGCATTGAACCATGTAAAATGAATATGCTCTTTAAAAATTTTCAGTGGTACTATTAATTGTGCTAGCACAGAGAACAGGTGTGTGTACACAGAAAAGAGTCACCAACAAAGCACCCTGGACTCTGATATCCGACTGGTGCTAGGGATGGTATCGGCCCTGCAGGAAGATATTGGCTTCCAGGAAGAAGCATCAAGAGCCTCTCCCAAATATGAACATGTAATTAGGAGATGATGGGAATGCCTTCCAAATGATACACAGTGCTTTGTACCAGCGATGGTCTTGTGCAAGAGACTTCAAAGTTGCAGAAATCATAATAATGGGAAAGAGGATGAAAGGAAACTTGTGGAAACACTGTCTGTAGGACAAGAATGACAAATGCCCTTGGGAAAAGTCCATTAACCACTCCAGAGTATGCTATTGTAATCAAGGTATAGGCAAATATGAGTCCATTGTATTCACAGCTGAATAAAAAGGTATTTTGAAATGCTAAGTGGATTTGAGGGGAAAAAATTGGGAAGTAGGGACTTGTAAGGGCAGGTGGGGCACTTGTTGCATGTGGCTGACAACTAGCTTCTTCACTGGGAACAAAGACATAAATAAATTAATCTCTTAATGTGGCACTCCAGTTAAATATCATTGCTAAAGCCAGTATGCTTTGTTAGTAATGTGAAGTGCCACCCTTAAAGGGAAGGAAGCACACAAGGTTTGTAAAGAGAGAGAGAAAGACAGAAAGAAAGACAGGAGAAAAAAGAAAGAGAGAGAGAGAAGAAAGAGAGTAAAGAGAGGAATGGAAGAAAGGAAGGAAAGAAAGGAAGGAAGAAAGGAAGGAAGGAAGAGAGAGAGAGAAAGAAAGGAAAGAAAGAAAAAAGAAAGGAAGGAAAGGAAAGGAACAAAAGAGAGAAAGAGAGAGAGAAAGAGAGAGAGAGAAAGAGAGAGAGAGAGAGAGAAAGAGAGAGAAAGAGAGAGAGAAAGAGAGAGAGAGAGAAAGAGAAAGAGAGAAAGAAAGGGAAGGTTTGGAAAAGGAAAGGTTAGGGAAGGTTCGGGAAGGCTTGGGAAGGGAAGGTTTGGGAAGGTTAGGGAAGGGAAGGTTAGGGAAGATTTCCATCCTCCTTCAGTCCACACCCACTCTTTGGCTTCATTCCTTCACTTGTACCATACTGTTTTGTGCTTATCTGTAGGGACTAGAACAAGGATGTTTGCCCCAGAAAAGTGCTGTCCTAGATCCCTATGACCCCTTGTAGTCATACCTGGTTCTTTCTCCTGGCATATTAGTACGAACAATCCTTGTTTGGCTCCATGGCTATCTGGATATCAGTGTTTCAGACATATATTTAAGCACCTTTTCTTCTTGGTTTCTACATATGGTAGTGACATGCTAACTGCCCTGTCCCAAACTGCTCAAATAGGACATTCAGACACATTTCCTGATATCAGAGGAACTTAGTATACATCTGCAAGACACAAAGGAAGGCTTTAGCAGCCTGGGGTGGAAAAAAAAAAAAGGCAGTCTGAGAGAAACATGTAAACCTCAGATTTCACTTTGTTTTCCCAAAAAGCTTGCTAGGACATCTCAATCTTGTGTATGGTTGAATTAGTTTTGCTAACTAAACTGATCAAAAATAAAACATACCAGTGCAGTCAAAGGAATAAAAGTGATTTTTCCGTATCAAGTATTGGCCTTAACACACAATGGAAGTTGGATAAAATGAGGTACATGTGAGACCTAGATATGCTATAACTTGCAGCAAAATAGCCACAAATGAAGAATAGCTTCAAGATTAAAACTGTGTTTAAAAGTGCTTTTGTTCCACATCTCCGATTGTACTTCTTTCAATTCGCCTTGTCTGCTCCATTTCCATTTCTTGCCTGATATGACAAACTGACAAAAGTCTTATGACTGAAGCAACAGTCATAATTGTAAGCTGTATGATTTTAACTTTCCATTGTTCATTGTGTCCTCATTGTGGCGCACATCATCTGATATACATTGCAATTACCTCTGTGGAGGGGCAATTATAAATTATATACATGTTCTGTAAGTATAAAGTACTCCAAAGGAACTAGTTAAATTAGCTTAAGGATATGATAAACACAGTAGCCATTAATTTGAAGAAAAAGTGCTAGTTGCTGTTCTTAAAAAAAATACTGGAATTGTCACAAAACCTTTGCAAAATATTTCAGTCTTAAATTGCTTTGGCAATTGCAGTGGAAAATCTCTGGGGTCAGAGTCCGCTAAACTGGGCAGAGAAGCTGAGCCAAAGCAGCAAAATACTTGAGGCTGGATACAATCTTTTGACGATTCCTGTAAGGAACTATCCCCTTTTGCAGAAGGGAACCTCCTGCAGTAGGATTTTGCACCAACCAGTTTTCTTTAGAGGTGAATATCAGAAGGGGAGTCAGACATATTCTGGATTGACTCTGTGATTGCTGCCTGAGACTGAACAATAGGTAATGTTTCTCAACAGGACATTCTAATCCTCCTTATGAAAGCCAGACAAGTATGTTGAGCATTCATAGATTCAGCCAAAGGTTTTGTTACAGCAACTTTCTTATGGCATAGCTGAGGCAACCCAGCTGTGTCCTGGCCTGAGGGATCCTAGCTAACAAATGAAAGTTCAAGAAATGTTTGGATGATACTCTCAGGCACATGGTGTGACTCCTGGGAATGGTCCTGTGCAGGGCTAATGGTTGGTCTCAAGGGTCCTCGTGGGTCCCTTTGAACTCAATACTTTCTGTGATTCTGCGATTCTGTGATTCTGTGAAAAGTAAATTTTTATATTCATACAGTGAGATTACAGGTATGCAACTCCTGCAAGCCATTTTCTTTCCGCTAGGAGTAATGGTAGGATTGGTTAGACAAGAGAAAAATGGAGATATTCAGCTAACAGGTGAGCTAGACTGTTCTTAGGAAGTAACAAATTCATTGGATCTTTAGAGGTGCTTCCCCATCCTTTCTTGCTCCCCATCCAAAATTACTCTTTTGTATTTAATAAGCCCAGAGGCAATTTTTAAGATGTCATGCTGTTGCCCGATTCCGATAATGATTACACAAACTGACAGAATGTCCGTTTATGCGGTGCTTTAT
>JAOXXN010000364.1:21257360-21267783 GCA_026770055.1 Myrmophylax atrothorax | reverse complement strand
CAACATCATTGGTTAGAAGAAGTCAGCTGTCAGCTAGCCCAGCCCAGCTCAAGTCACCCGACAATTCCAGGCCTAGTTCGAATTTTAAACCCCAAATCCAGGCCCACCTAGGTGAACCCACAACAAATGGATACAGATTGAAAGAGGGGAAGTTTAGATTAGCTATCAGGAAATAATTCTTTACTGTGAGGGTACTGGGACACTGGCACAGGTTGCCCCCGGAGGCTGTGGATGATGTCCCGGCCTTGGCAGTGTTCAAAGCTACAGTACAGAAGGCCTTCAGTAACCTGGTCTAGTGTGAGTTGTCCCTGCCCAAGGTGTGGGCAGTGAGGACTAGATATTTAAGATCCAGTCCAATTCCTTAACATTCTGTGATTCCATTTTGTGATAACTGTGACCCACTTCCAGGAACACATCTCACCTCTAGTAACAAAGGCTGTAGCCTTCTGTCAGGATCCTATTCCTCCCGTCATAGTTGCACCCATGCTTGTGTACTGTGGGAACCACTCCCAAAGCAGAGCCAGCTCACCAACTAAACTCACCCGTCAGGGTTCATGACAGAAGAAAGGGAGCTGGCAGATATAAAAGTGGAAATATTTTCCACCTTCACTCAAGAGTCTCAAAACAAGGACAAAAGTGACCCCAGCTAACATCAAAGAAAGCTGATGGAAATGATGAGGCCCTTCACTGCACCAGGAGATATTCAGAATCCTTAGGTCACAGAGTCAACATGTAAGCCTAGCATTTTTATCTTCATAGTAAAGGTATCAATAATACAGAAGAGAATATTAAGACATAGATATTGATGTGATGAAAGACAGAACTGAAATCAGGGAAAGACAAAATCACTTATCAGCTTACCTCAGATCCTCATTCAGAGAGTTCAATGACTTTGCTGTGCCTGTGTCATTCCTCCATTATACATTTTTGCCTCTTTCAGATAGTGGAGAACTTGCATTAATTGTTAAATGGGTTATTGTCAACAGTGCGAGGGTGTTTCTTGCTCATGCAGTAACTCCTCGGCAAGACAATAAATCTGACTTTTGGCCTCACAGTATTTATTTGCAGTGGATATCCTTGGGTTAAATCACTTCTGCACCTTTTTGGGCACTTTACAGCTGTTCTACTTGAGATGGCTTTTTCCAAGGAAAATGTGCTGTGTCTGTCCACACAGAGCCCAAAGCACAAAAAGCACAAAGGGAGCTTCAAGTTAAGAGGCCAGCCAGTGCCATCCATGCTCAGATGACAGACACTGCCTGGGAGGAAAGAGGACTCTACACTTCCTGAGCCGTCACTGGTATTTTTTCCACCTGAGATAGGGAGGAGAGGAATACAGCTCAATTTATTATAAAAGCAACGCTTGCTAGGCACTGGCATTTTACTTCAACCAAGTTCATGGATCTTCATGGAAAAGGAAATGAGTTGCTTTTGTTCAGTATAACAACAAGGAAATGCAGAGATTTCTCTCCTGTAGAGCCCTCTAACTAATACCATCTTGAAGTAAATGTGAAGTAGGGATTATGCAGGGTCTCAACCCTTCTGAGATAATTATAACTACATCTTAAGTGCTTAGCAGTCTGATGTATAAAAAGCTACTTTAAACATAGTGTAATATACTGCATGTCATCATGACAATAATTTTTAAATAAGTACATAGATTAACAGGATAAAATGGTAGCAGTATCATGAAACCTGTGCAGACACTGACTGTAACATATTTGATATGAATGGTTTATTGAGGGTGGGTTATTGCCTTCAGTGGTAAAGTTATTCTTTGGTATGTTGTTAGCCTAAATTGTGAAAGGTTTTCTTAAATCATCAGAATTAAAGCAGTGTTTTCCATCTCTTTCCGGGAGTCAATAGCTCTTAAACACCTGAAGTGTTTGGATCTACAGCTGCAAATTTACATGTGAATACCACCAATGACCAATTAATTCAGGGCAGATTTTAAATGGCATAAACTCATATTCATTGAATTAAACTGCCCTTTAAAATTTCGGTTTGATATTTTTGTGCTTGAACCATTAAATACACTATTTCAAAAGTAGCCAACTTTAATCACAGTCTTTGAGGTAAATTATACTTTAGAAACCCTGGGGAAGTAGGACATGTTCTTCCTACCAAAATGAATACCTTTGCAAAGGCATAGGCTCCTCTACTGCTGGAGGAGTTGGTGTTTACAAATACCCTTGTGCCATTTTGCTGTACTTTGAAGAGTTACTCTTCCAAAGCAAAGGCACTCAATTGCATCAGAAATGTAAACATCTGCCAAAAATATGTTTGTAACCAGGGTTCAGAATCAGGAAAGCATCCCTATTCAGAAAGGTTAGTTAAGCATATGTTTAAATTTAAAACATGTTTAAGTCACATAAAAGGAAGTTTTGCTTTGGCAGTTCTCCTTCCACTGACTGTCATACCCACTCTGCTGGAGTAATCAGTGGCTCATCCAGTGAACTGAACACAGTGCTTTTGTTTCCTAAGAAAAGTTGCCATATGCATTTAAATATTTTCCTTGTCAAGGGTGGGATTTCAGTACATGCACCAGTGAGTTTCCAGATGAAAGTCTAAAATCAGAAAACATGTATGAAGAAATATGAATGAATTAGCCATCATTCCCAAAGAAAGGATCCTTCTTTTGAATACAACCCACATTTTTTCAGGGAATCGCTGTTCTCTGGAGTTCTTGAACACCTGGGCTTCAGCAGGCAAGATTTAGTTTGAGTCAATGGCTGCTACCTGATAAAATATACTCATTTCTCCACATGAAAAATCAGTGATCCGCACAATATCGGGATTGTAAATAAAAAGGCATGTGATTTCAAAGACAACTACTAATTTCTTTTAGTTGGTATAGTAATAATTATGAGAATTTAAAAGCTCCTGGGGGTTTTGATAAAACCTAACTTACTCTTTTTTTTGTTTTACTACAGGCTGTATTTCTGCCAGTATTATATGTTTTTTTGACAAGCATATGCCCCCTTAATTAGTGATAGCAATTGTTTTGCTTTTTAAAAAATGTAACCCCATGCTCAAATTTTAATGGATTAGAATCATAAAGATCCTGCTGCTTTATACAGGACTTCCAATTATTACCATTTAGAGCCTGTTTTACTTAGCTCATAATCTTCCCATAAAGTTTGCTTGTTCAAAACATTTATTTCTTTACTTGGTCTGCATTTAATTGCCATAAATCACTGAGCTGTAAGAATTCCATAATTAGAGCAATTTACTCCACTTGCTCACATACCTTATGCAGCTCTTACTCCACTAACTTTAGCAGTATTGTTTAGTTCATCATCATACACAGACATACTTCTCTACCAACTTTACAAATGTTTGAGAATTCTTTTTTTCCCCAGATTGAGCACAATATGAGTAAATTTCAGAACAAGGTAAAATTATTCTTCTTCTTTTTGACAACTAATGGAGAGAAAAGACCTCTCTAATGCAAATATGACCCCTAAGTATGACAATAAGCTAATAGTAAAGGCAATCAGTCCAGTTCATAGCTTTGATGTCTGAAGAATGTGCATGAATGAGAATTTATTTTGGTACCCATATGAATAAAGTATTTTCACTTTATTCATCCTAAGACTCAGAAAGTGAAACAGAAAACACACCCACGAGGTTTACTCAGCATTATGTAGTATCAACATTTTGCCTGAAAACCCCACATCCATGTGTATGTGATTTTTACATAACAGGCTAAAGCTCCCTCTGACACTGGCAAAAACGTCATGACTAAGAGAACATGGTCACAGATACACCAGTGCAGAAATAGTCCTGTATCAGCTCCTTCTTTTACAGCATATCTTGCACACCCTGTCACATGGTGCATGAGCAGATTTGGAAACAGTCTCTCAGGATTGCACTTGATTCTATTTCCTGTCAGGTCTTCTGTGCACAGTACACAACTAATGTGAAGTTCCAGCAATTTCTTGTAACTCTCTCTGCAGCCCACCAGCGTCCCAAAGGTGATGTCAACCCAGTGCATTGAAAGAGGAAAGGACATGTTCAGTGTGAGGAGGAAGGAAGTAAGGGGCTAGAACTAGGCAGCTCACTTTTCTCACAAAGTACCAAAACCAGACAGAAGAATGAAAAGCTGATTGGACAAATTGTTTCCAAAAGCAAGATTTGACCTGTTGCAGTTGCGTACAAGGTTTTACTCCTGATAAATATGGCCTAGCAATTTCAATCAAGGGTCAAAGTCTCTGCAGGAACAAACATGCAGACATCTAGGTCTGACTATTGTGTTCCCATCCTCTGACTTACAATCAAGGTGTTAACAGTTCTGTATAGAATATGAACAGTTTATTTGTTCCTTGGCCTTTTTGCCTGCATTAAGAAAAAAACTAAGTCCATACTTCTTCCTTTCAGAGTCAATCAGAATGATATTTAATAAGGAAATAATTACGAAAAAAATTGAGTCAAACATATTTCCAAAGATCACCTTAATTTCAGCTGCTGCGACTGGTAGTCAGATCAGCATTGCTCAGAAAACTCACAAGCTTTCTCATTCTCTTTGGTTCAGAAGCCAGTAGCAGGCAGCCCTCTCTGTATTGCAACATGCTCACATCAGATTATTCAGAACAAAACAATTCCTAACCTGGGTTACATAACAGGGGAAAAAATGGGTGATTTCATTGCAGTTTTCAAACTGGTGCATGCAAGAACCCTTCAGAGTGGCAGCATTGCTTTGTTGACCCAAGCTAGGAAGACACGTGGTTGTGGCAGGTGGGTCTTGTTAGCAGAAATGCACAGCTTATAAAGGGGTTTGTGTCCTTCCTTTGAAACAAGCAAGTTTGAAGCATAAAACATCTTGTAAAGTAAAGCCTTAGAAGCCAAAAGTGCCTAAAAAGGCTCACTGTTTGACATTGCTCAGTTTTAAATTACAAATAAAATAATCCAGGTCTCTCTCCAACTCAGAAAGCAGAAACTGCACGTGCTTTAACCTGTATCTCCATGTCAGCCACATCATGGGAGTTATGTGATGCACGGCCTCACATTGCCCCTATCTGTTTCTGTTTTATTTTGAAAAGGAAAGAATTGAATAGGTACATTTCTCTTGAGTTCAGCTCTGGAGTTTGAAATACAGATTTTGAGATGAGAAAAAAATAGTCCTTTTCCTAACTACAGCATATTTTTCTCTGCAGAGGAAGTGAACACTAGCCTAAAAGCAAAAATATAATCCACAAGTTCCTGTATTTTAACTGTCTCTCATCTTGAAGCAATAAACAAAGGTTAATCAAATACTTACTAGCTGAGTAAATATTTTTACTCATATATATAAACCGACCTAGGTCAGATTCTCATGTTTTGGCTCTGCATTAGTATGTTCTTTCAAAGTTGGTAGATTCAAAATTTTTTTTTTCCATCTTAACTCCATATGCTAAATTGAGGAACTATGCATATATTCATACATATGTTTATACAGACAGTCTATATACATTGTTTTTTACAGACCCTCCAAGAACTGTTTCTTTTTCCTCTAAACAAAGCCCAGTTCATGAATATGTCTCTAAGGAACTCTGCAATGAAAAAATCAAAATGCATTTAAGCGAGGTCAGGATATTTCAGCAAGGTAACACAGTCCAGCTGCATATACACCAGGTGTAAGGATCTTTCCAGCCCACTTTACAGGGAGTGAGGACATGTCAAAAGCTCCATTTAGGCAACACACTCCCATACAATCCTCCTTATCTTGCATGTTCATTCCTATCTGGCTTTCAGCAAGCGCAGGTCCCGTGTCACTCCCATCACATGCCAGCATTACAGAGAGCCCTGTGCTGTGGATACTATTGGAACTATTCATTTGCTACAGCTCTGTGAAGATTGTGGTTTAAGCCCTGAGCTCTGTTTCAGATTTCTCCATTGTCTAAGAGTGGTGTTGAAGGTACTAAAGAGCATGACTGCCCGGTTTCCCAAAAGCTGTGAAGAAGAGAACGGAGAAGTAACTGTCTTCTCTTACTGCCTCCCACAGGAGACCGGACCGGCCAGACCACAGACACCCTGCCAACTGCCCCACCTGAAGAAAGAACCAAATAACAATAATCACAGAATATTCTGAGTTGGAAGGGACTCACAAGGATTATTGAGTCCAGCTCTTGTATGAATGGCCTATACGGGGATTGAAACCACAACTTTGGTGTTACTAGCTTCATACTCTAACCAGCTGAGCTAACACCTGTCAGCATGATTATCTATGCCTTCCAAAGTTTTAGTGCTCAGTCCTACAAAATTTATGGCCACGTTTGAAATTTTTCAAAGGCAACACTCTCAGATTTGTTTCAAGTTCTTTCCACATTTCATAGGTTGTGCCAAAACTGCTTTAAGACAACAATTTTGCTGTTACCTTTGCTTCACACAAGTAAACATTTTCTGTTCTGAAAAATATTTATCAGACCAGACATTACTTCTGGGAGCCTTATCACCTTCTGATCTTCTAAGACTCCATTTCCTCATGGGAAGCAAAAGGGGATGAGCACCTGTAGGCATAAACAGAAATCCTTCCACTTTGCTGCAACCATTGCTAAGAGGTACAGCAGTACTCCATGTAGCAGCAGCCTTCAGCTTCCCTAGGAAGCAATGAAGCACAAAGGTCTGCTTGAACCTTTTTGTAGAGGAGGTGTTATGACATGTATTCACTGAAAATGGTATGGTACCTGAGCCAGTGACTTTGGATCCTGAAAGCAAAAGTACTGCATGGATGTTACCAGGCCAGCCATCCACTCCAAGTCTGTAGATCAAAACTCTCAGTAAGCCATTTCAAATACAGGTCCCTCTCCTCATCTCTCTCTGCAGATGCACTGTGACATACTCATGGATGCCAGATGGGTCCGACACATTGCCATTTAGGATGTGACCCCACATGCCCAGGTTCCCCAAGGGATCAGAGGGACATTTCTTTTCCAGTAGCTAGCTGTGGTCTTTCATTGTTGGTGAGGAGGAGAATGCATGTTTTGTCTCCCAGACTGTGTTCGGCTGAGCTGGCAAAATACCAAGTACACAAACACAGAGTCAGAGCTTCCCTCCCCACCAAGGGAAAACGGAAGGAACTAAAAACCCCTAAAACTTAAAACAGGTTTCTATTTTTACACAGAAAAGGGAAAATTAAAATTAAAACTACAATATAACACATATATACAAATGTAAAAAGACACAATAACTCCACACCAAGTTGCCCACCCAATAATACAGATTCCACCACCTCAGCCCACAAAAACACCCCAAAAGACTCTTCCTGAGAAAACACTCAGCAAGAGAGGAGAAAAAACCCTAACAATAAGATGTTTACTTTCCTAAACCAAAACAGCTGCGAAAGTAGAGGTGAGCGGCAGTGAGGCCTGGCTGCCCGGAACAACACACACATCCTTCCCAGTCAAGCAGCCACGAAGGAGAGAGACAGAGGCACTTCCCTCACTTGTTTTTATACCTATTTTACGTCAGATCATATGAAATATCTCTTTGGTTGCTTAAGTCAGGTGACACTTGTCCCTTCTAATCTACGTAACACCATCTGGGCCTACTAAAACTGAGGCCTACTAAAATTAAGGCCTAACCTAGGCCTTGCTGAAACGAAGGTCAAAACTACCACACAGACAAATTAATAAAACATTTTGAAATGGAAGGCTAGACCCCATACAGTATTCTGGTGTATATAAAATACAATATATGACAGAGCAGGCAAAATATTCATGACAATCTCATTGTTTTCCAATAATCACCACAAATTTTTAGCTGAGATTAATAGATTGCATGGTTACTCAGCTCCTTCTTTATGCATTAGATTTTGCATGTCCTCCATGGGCCTCAGTGAATCCATCTGCCCCACAGGACCCTGAAGCCAACTCTCCCTGCAGCTGTTTTTACTAACCTTTCATGGATCGAGGCCAGACCACAAGGATGCAAGCCACAGTCATCTGCCCATTTTATGCCTTATCCTGGAAAGATATAACATTGCAGACCTTTGTCAGTAGGGGTCTAGCTTGGCTCTATCTGCTGCCTGGGATTTACCGCTGCAAAACCTTCACATGATTTCTGTTTATTAGATCTCCTTTTGAGCCAGCCTTCCCTGGACTTTCTCCTTCTTTATTTATCCACCTATTTGCTTTGGGGGTTTTTGAGGTCTATTTAACCTTTCAATATCACACTTTGTGGCCTTACTTTTAGGAAGACATGACTGCATTGGAGAGTTATGAGAACCAACTTGTGACTACTGCATTCTCTGAGAAGCAACTCCACCATCAAGACTAATCTTTTCCCTCGTATTGTTCTTTTCATAAGTCTAAAATCTAGTTCAATCTTGAAACATAAGCTTATTTAAACAAGCCATGTTCTAGCTGATTCTTCAGGGGTCAGTAAGACAGTCAGCAGCAGAGCTCACGTGTACAGAAGTCTGACATGATGCTGATGGTAAACAGGTCTAGAACAGAGAACAGATGACAAAGACAGTGAACAAAAGACAGAATAAATGCATGCTACCTTCTCCTCTTCTCCTGGCTCTATATTCCCCTTCTCACAAGTTCAGTTTCAGCTTCTCTCCTCTGATCTGAAGCTTTCTGGTTCTCAGCTACAATGTCTGCCATTACAGCTCTCAAGCAGGGAAGCAAGCTTAGGATGGTATCAGCTGTGCCAAGAGGTGAAGAAGCCCTTTCCCATGCCGCTGTCAGGGTGTGGGTCGCAGCTTTTTGCCCACATTTGCAGAGAAGTGAGATTTATAGAAGTCTGAAGACCCAGCTTTTTGGAGAATGCACAAAGATAACTTGTACTCTCTCCCTCCTGAGTGCATTGCCCTCTCCACACTCATGAGAAGCCATGGAGTTATAGAATCATAGAATCACCCAGGTTGGAAAAGACCTCTGAGATCATCAAGTCCATGCTTTGATCCACTACCACCATGGTTGCTAGACCATGGCATTAAATGCCATACCTCACACCTCTCAGAATCAGGAACCATTGTGGACACATTATGAAATTCAGAAGCTTCTTGTAATTGCAAGGACATAGCCCGGGCTATGTCCAGTGGAAGACCTGAGTGCCTTCACCTCACTAAGTTCAACACTGGAGGCTGACCTTACGCATGGTCAGTCACTCAGAAGACAGATCCACTTTGATCAGAGTGCCAAGGACACTTGGGAACTATGGTTTGGAAGCCACATTTTCCTAAGAATCAGGAGACCTTCTATGCATTCCCAATTTGCCTCCACTGGTATTTGCATGGCAGTCACAACCACAGGCTCTGGATCAGAGGACATTGTGTAGATATCTCTAGGTGTCCCTTTTAGGATGTATTTTCACTAGGTCTCTGTATTTTCACTAGGGCTCTAAACCCATTCTCCACCTGTAGTCCCTCTCTTGTCATGGATATCTGTCTTTTCTGCTTTCCCAGCTTGAAAAAGTGAAACCCTCTTCTGAGGCTTGTCAAGAAGTAGAAGTTAGAGGAACCGTTAGTAACTAAATTTAGATGTCCAAGAAAATACTGAGATCCAAGGCACTGACAGTAGCTAATTTCAAAATGTTTCCAGTTACATATTCAAAGCTGTAACTCCACAGGTTCTCCTCTGAGATTTACTGTATGGCTGAGAAGATTTTCTCCTGTTGTTGCTAATAAAATGATAATAAACTGACACTTGTGTACAGTCCTACAATTACAGTGCATATACGTGTCTCATCTACCAAGTTTCTGGGACATGTTTTAATTTACGTATATCTCTGGTAGTGAGGTGGCACTTCTCACACAATGCCTTTGCATATATCTCCTTTCATGAATATCATAGATACTCTTCACCTTTCGGTTTCTTGCCCCCACCCCTTGAAATTCCCTTTTATACCTTTTTAAGGAGGTATGTTTCTCAAAGCCACTAGAAGCCTTTTCTTGCCAGATACTGTCTCAGAAAAGAGCAGTGATCTTCACCTCAACTATGTTCAGCATAGTCCTTCTAGCATTTCAGGTTCCACTGTTGTGAGCAGTGGAGACCAAATGGCTTGACCCAGACTCTAAGTAGGGTATGTGCTATGCTGAGTAATGAAATCCTTGTTTCCTCAGTTTTGCCTCCTACACTGCCTGTCCCCCACCCCACCCAGCACAACTTGTAGTTAGGTGTACAAAGGTTTGCTTTAGACCCTAAACCCAGAGGGATAGCTTTCAAAGGGCAACATTGGCAATATTAGTACATGTTCAGAACTAATGCATGTACATCTGCTCCACTGAAGTGCCTCAGCACCAGTGCCTTCCACTTACTGTCAAAACAAAGGATGTATACTATGAGGTTTGCAGTAATTTAATCTAAAGCAGTTATCAGCTTCTAAAAGAATATTAAATCGAACTCAATGCAGTGTTGAAATTGAATGGAAATTACAGATCCAAGTTGTACCCAGCAGGTGCTGTAGAACAGTAGAACTTGACTTTGCTTTCCCTGATACT
>JAOXXN010000364.1:21227551-21240990 GCA_026770055.1 Myrmophylax atrothorax | reverse complement strand
TTCTCCGGCGTGAACAGAAGTGCCCTCAGCAGCTCCTCATACAGCTTCCCCTCAAGGCCCGTCACCATCTTCATAGGCTTCATTTGTACACTCTCTAACAGCTTAGTATCTTTCTTATACAGTGGCACCCAAACCTGCACACAATATTAAAGGTGAGGCTGCCCCAGTGCAGAACAGAGTGGGACAATTCCCTTCCTCAACCAGCTGGCGATGCTTTGCCTGATGACCCCCAGGACATGGTTGGCCCTCCTGGCTGCCAGGGCACTGCTGACTCAGATTCAACTTGCCATCCACCAGGCCCCCCAGGTCCCTTTCCATGGCACTGCTTTCCAGTCTCTCATTCCCCAGTCTGTACAAACTTCCAGGGTTGCCCCACCCCAGATGCAGAATCCAGTACCTTCCCTTATTGAACTTCCTATGTTTGGTGATTGCCCAGCCCTCTAATTTGTCCAGGTCTATCTGCAGGACCTCCCTGCCTTTGATGGAGTCAACAGTTTTGTCTCACTTGCAAACTTCCTTGGTGTCCCTTCCTGTCCTGCATCCAAGTCATTTATGAAGATGTTGAAGAGCACAGGGCACAAGATGGAGCCCTGTGGAACCCCACTAGTGACAGGTCACCAGTATGATGTCACCCTATTAACTATTACCCTCTGTGCTCAACTGATAAGCCAGTTGCTTACCACATGATGTGTTTATCCAACTGTATGCTGGACATTTTGTCCAGAAGGATCCTGTGACAGTATCAAAAGCTTTCCTGGAATCCAAAAAGATTACATCAACTGGCTTCCCTCAGTCAGCGAGGTGGGTTGCATTGTCATTAAAGGAAATCAGGTTTGATACGCAAGACTTCATTAATGCCTGGCAACCTAGTGTGTAACCATGAGCACAAAAGTGCCAAAGAAGCCTTTTTATTTTTTCAAATTATAATGTGATTTTTCTTACTGTTGTTCAAATTATGCCAAAAGATATTTGATCTATTTGCATGATCTTATAAAATGTACCTTTATATAGCTCCTTCCATCATTGATGATTACCAAATACCTAACAAAAGAATTTTTTGGAGATATATTTTTACAGTCACCAGAAAGGGGACCAATCTGTAGAAAGAGGTAACTAAAAAAATAAAGGAAAAATTTAAATTCACTAGGCCTGCAACTTCGGTAGTGTTTCAAGGTGAACAAGAAATCATTTCAGTGTCCAAAACATACATGGACTCCATCTGCTGTGGACAGAGAGGGAAATTTTAGTAAGGAAAATAAGCAAATATATAAGAAAAGAGTTGAGTATCTTCTCTTAGACACAGTTTTGCCCCTGCAGTCCCATTTAATTGACTGAAGAGGCTTTGCTGTATGCCTTCCTGCATTACCGGTCAGTCAGCTTAAACTGCTTCTTGGAATGTTGCTCTAAATAAGTGAACCTCTAGATTAAATCATTTTGATGGACACATAAACACATATTTGGACAACAAGTATAAATACCCTCATAAACTTTATGTTTCCCCTCTTGGGAGTTCCTTGATGTTTCAAGGTTTTATTCCAGTAGTACTTCATCGAAATGTGAATCTAAGTTACTTTCCCTTCCTTATCATAAAAACTCCAGTGATTACATGCAAAATCACATAACCAATTATTTGCTCTATGAAAGCTGCAAAAAATTACCACCAACTTGAGTTACACTCATGTAGGTAATGGTGGTAATCTCCTCTAAAACATTTCTCTGCTTACTGTAAATCAGCTTACCTTCATGTACAAAAAGTGCCAAATCCATATGCAAGAGGTTATGTAAATAATATTTATAGAAATACATAACTAAAGGCATGAGTAAAGAATGTGCTCAAGTAATTAATGACTGCAAAACTCACAAAATCCTTAGAGAATTTGTCTGGCCTCCATACTGTGAAGGACAGAAAGGCTAAAGTCCTAAGTACTCTCTCTACTAAGGAAGGAAGAGGCTTTCAGTATAGGAATTACTTGTTTTTTTAACCCTTCAACATATTGATCAAGCACTAAACTATCACCCACTGATCAATAATTTATTATATCAGTTAGGGCACCCAACTGCTAAACTAGCTGTGGTGGAATCCTTATCCTGAGTGTTAAAATTTTGAAATTAAAAGGGAGCAGGATCACTGAATTCAGGTTGCACCAGAAGTCCAGAAGACCCAATTTCCTTTCTGATGAAGAGTGTATAAAGCTATTAGAGTCTAATCCTATTCTTTTATATTTAATTAAAAATGTCTTACAGGTAAAGTGCTGATCCACTGCAATATGCATAAGCTCAACTTACTTGGTGAAAAAAAAAATCTTGCAGCAAGGTAGGGGGAAAAAATTTTTTTAAAAAAGGAAGTCTCACTGCTCTCAAAACCCATCCTCAGGCACAAACATGTTTAGCTTTGCTCAGCCTAGCAGCAGTCAAAATCAGAGCTGCCACCAGAGCAAGTTCTTTTTCCAGAGTGAGCTCCTACATGATGTAGATACTGAAGCATCAGCTGCCACTCAATGAATGTAACATGGCTGTTCAAAAGCAAAGTGTTCTCTGTCACAGCCATATTACAGCTTGGAATGGAATGAAAACACTTTAATTTTCATGTGACAGATCACAGGAGAAAAAAAATTACACTTTCAGTTCTGAAAGGCAAAGCTAAGCTGTCTGGATTTTTTTTCCTTTCTAGTTTAGGCAGTGAACCCCCATGACCCCTTTCCCCCCACAAATCACTTATTTACACAGACTCAGTCTGCCCCAAGAGTTATTTCTTGACAACAAAAGGAGAGCAGATTGCTGTGCCTTTGTGTTAAGAGCCTCCTAACATATCAGAGACATTTCAGACAAGTTGTCACTGATATTTTCAGACTTACATTTAATACTACTCTTTTTGTGAGCTTATTTATGGCTTTGGAAATTCAGTTTCACAGGTTCATTGCAAATTCTACAAATCCTTAGCATTTTCCATTTTCAGTTGCTGTGAACTTGTGAAACTGTGTTAATATATGACAAGGAAAGAAGTCCTGTATTTCAAAGACATGAACCAAATGGTATATCAAGATTTGATCTTTAACTTGCTCAATAAATGTACCATTTACAGCATTTTCAAAGTCCTTGGATTTCAGCAGTGTGTCATGCCCCTCATGTCACCCTGATAAGTTATCCAAGCATGGACCATCCTCACATCCTGTGGTCGTGCACTTCAGAGTACACCAGGTGATAATAGTGAGTATGGTTACAGCCCTTTGAATGAGAGATACCATTCAAATTCAAAGCAGCAGAGAAAAAAAATAGATCGTTGTATGCCACTGAAAAGGAGGATGAGAAAGACAATACATGAGTCTTGAGTAAATATTAAAACCTAATCACACTGTGAATAGAACATTTCATCCCCTTTTTTGTATTCTGTTCAGTCAGGCAGTCATAAATATGACATTTCTTGCATGCATGTTTTCAGAAACCTGTTTCAAACAGATGTTTATTTTATCTGACTGGATCTCAGCTGGCCTTCAGCATAGATGATACCAGATGTTTTCTGTTTAAGGGACATACTCTGAAAAGTTAAGCCTAGTCAGTACAACAGGTGTCTGTGTGTGAGCACTTCAGCTTCTTCATTCCTGGGATCTTTCAGTGCTTTGTGACTCCAGAAGAGGCTACCTGTAAGCAGGGATGCTGGCTGTTCCTCAGCTGCTATTTGACATGTATTGCCCAGGAGCTCTGGGTATGGTTTGAAGAGTCCTGTGCTGGTTCCAGTCTGCTGGTCTACACCATCAGAGATGCCCTCTGTCAGTTTGTTGGTGTGGCCCTCCAGTCTTGGCACTACGTCAGTCCTGAGCCATCCCTTTGTAATACACAATAGTTAAAGTCAAAATACTTTCCTTCCTTTCAGCCCCAGAGCAATGGATTCTAGGCACATTTCCCACCGTGTTCCGTCCAGAGTCCAAATTCAGCAAAAGCTGCCTGCTGAAAGTAAAAGGGTATTTAGCTATTTAGCTTACCTAGTACTATATAGGAGACTACGTGAAATGGGCCATACAGAAAGCTTCTATGCCTCAATATCTTCTCTCTGACAGTAGTCAAAAGCAGGTGCCCCTGGAAGATGACAGATCAGGATGCACCAATAAGATACTTTACCCATATAATGTGGCATCATCTAATTAACAAATGGCTGAGGGCCACAGTGAGCTGGAGATGATTCCTGTGTATTGCATAACCCCCGGTACATTTATTTGTCATGAACATTTTCAATTTCCAGATGTGCACTTAGGCATCTATGATATTTTGTGGCATGGAGTTCACCACTAAGTTACACAGCACTTGAGAAGATTAACAGTGAGCAGTTGGAGTTTCACATTTTGGGTATATCCTCCTGTCTGTTTTACATGCATCACTTGTTCACAAAGATGTGTATAAAAGCAAGTTCTTGAAAAGGTGATGAATGTATACGGAATGGTGAACAGGAAAAAAAAATGAGGAGAAAACGAAGTGTTGCTTTTAATATAGTGCTGATGTCTCACTTGCCTTTGGTCCCAATGGAGAGGTATTGAAAAGCTAGAAGGTAATACTGGCATCTTGTTTGAGTTTGATGATGGTGGTGATGATGATGATCGTTATTGTTATTACTACTACTCCTATTATTGTTATTACTGCTACAAATACCTGCTTGTGTCAGACCAAAACCCTAGGACTTAACAACACCTTGCATCTCAGCTGCTAAAAGTTTATTTAGTCTGCTGGCATCTTGCACATTTTCTTGAAGAAAGGGTAGCAATTTTCTTAGGAAATGTTAAGTTCAGGATTATAACATATGAGGAGTAAATAGGAAGATATTCAAGGGAAGCAAAGTAATTGAAAAATGGGAATGATGAGCTAATCAAAAACAAGAATGTAAATTCCTAAAATTATAAGCATATTTATGAAGCCTGAAACAGGTGAGAGTTATCACAGTGGAACTCCTTCTTTTGTATTTACAAAGACCTTGACTATGTCTTACTGAAACTACCTGCCTGTAGACCTGTAGCAGTCCCAGCGACCAAATGCCAGCAAGCAGAAAGGTAGAACTATAGAGGGGCTTTAATGACTTTAAATAAGTGAGTAGAAGAAGAGTGGTAGAGAGACATCTGCCACTCCTAATCCACTTATCAGCCAGGATTTTGGCTTTGAGGAGATTTCTTAGTCTGGACAGACGGAGGAAGAAAAGTGAAGAAGAATTAAAAGATGTCTGTCCACTTGATTGATTTGTTACGAATCTAAAGGATTTGACTGAAATAACTCATCAGGACCTAGATTTTTCCAGTATAAGTATCTTGATTTGTTTGTGGAAAATTAGAGTACAGTTCACAGTGCAGTCAAATTTCCTTGCATGTGTCTTTTGGGATTTTAAGGTTATCTTCAAAACATTCAAAACCCTGTGGAGTTTTCCAGCCCCAACCCATATCCTCATATAATGAGTCATTATTTCTGCCATATCTGGGAACCCATAGGCAAAACCAAGCACAGACTAATATGTCCAGAGACAATTTGCATGTTTACAAAAAGGTAGCATATATGAATAAACAAGGGACAAAAATAACTCTGACAACACATCACTACTGTCCCTAAGAGGGAGTTGGCTCTTCAACAAGATCTTTTCACTATATTCCAGGATTTAACTACATTACTATGGATGACAGGAAGTCATCCTCCTTCCACCATGTGGGAATATAGAGACTACTGAAGGATAGGCTCAACAGCTGAGTGTATTATAGCATTAAAATTGTTTTATGCTCTGTCGGGTTAGACCCGAACTTCATGCAATGGCAAAGGTTTTATAAAAGATGGATTGACAAAGATATAGAAATCGTGGAGCCTGAAGCTGTGGACCCTAATAAATTAAGAATTTATGAAAATTCCACCCAGTTCACCCCATATATTGATGTTTCCCCGGTTTATCGGCTTCGGTCATCATGTCTACCCATAAGGTTTCCCTTGTAGTGTTCCTGTCCAAGTTCTTCTCCCCACAAACCCTCAGGGCTTTTTTCCCACCAACCCTTTTCCCATTGGTTCAGATTTGGTGCAATGCACCACTTTTCCATATATGATTCTGCTTATACTGTGTTCTGTCATTAGTTACTTCTTTGATTCCTCATTTGCATACCCTCAGCTAATCAGATGCCTCCCCCCTCCCATTTTTCTGGAAAGCTCTACCCTGACCCTATATAAGTCCCATGCTCCCTAATAAATTGGCTTCTTCTGTGGACACCTGGCTTCGTGTGTGGTTCTTTTTGGGAGCTGCGCTGGGCTGTGGGTGCGGGAGGAGCTGCTCCTGGCTTCGAGAGGTGGCTAAAAGTGCTGATATCACTTATAAGCCTATGGCCACAATACCTCTTCGAGCCAAAGACCTGCGCTCCAACTCCAGGAGCAACTTCATCCACCGATAATGCTCCATTAATGAACCTAGTTTTAAGAAAATAAAAAGAAACACCTATGATAACAGAGAGGAAAAAAGATGTCAAAACTGAAACATATTCAGTACTAAGTGGAACTCACACAATTGATAGTGGGGGAAATAAAGCAGGGAAACTATGTGATGCAGTCTCAATAAACACTGTGATAACAGCCCAAATGTTTATTCATATGATTTCTGCAAAACTTCTTTGGTTTGCAACCTGTCACAGAGTGAACTAGTTCTAGAATGAAATCATATACTTTCACATCAGCTACTAGATGTCAAAATGATTGGGGCAGTTGCATAACAGCTGCTGCAGCACAGAGTTAAAAAACACAATATGGAGCAGAAGGGTTATTTGTGTTTAATTTTTATAATATTGTGAAAGGGTTTTAGTGTTTTAATGTTTCTGAGTATTTTTTTATATTTTTATCTATGTTTATTAAGGATGATCTTCTGCTTCCTGTGCTTTTCCCTGTTTTGCTGACAGCTTTTCTTAGGCAGACGGACCTTGACACAAGAACAGGGGAAAAATTCTTCTGATCATCACTAAGTCATGAGTCAAATGTTATAACCACTTGGCTAGGAACTGTGTTCCACATTCAGCAGGTCAGGCTGGAAGCCAGAAAGTCCCTTTTGACATGACCTGGTGATTGTGATCAATGCAGCTTTCATGGCATACCAGGTTAGTCTCAGCTGAAAACACTTTTTACTTGTAGGTTGCAAAGAGTACCTCTAACCTGCAAGACACCCTTAAATGTAAGACTAATGCCACATACCTGCTTCACAAAGGCCAATCAGATGCTAGTAATTTTATCCACACTTATCCACTCCTTATAACCCAGAGATAAAGAAATAGCTTGTTTCAGGCTCCTAGAGCAACACCCTATTCCCTAGAAACATTTCATGCTGTACAGATTATTTGCTGAGTGAAGACATTGTGCTGATCTGTGACACATGCGTGCCTATTTCCACTGACCCGTGTTTACACATAACATGTAGCAAAAGTGTAGAATTTAAATTCCATTAAGAAGTTTACTCCAGAAGTGTGATCATTTAATATGATCATGAAATTGCTTAAAATACACGAGTGTTAGCATATGAAAGCATGGATTTTTTTATAGAGATATATTTGTATATGGTTCTTCTTCTATTAAATTTTTTAAAAATTAATTATAAATCTATCTCTACCCTATCTAAAAAGCAATTTATACCTTTATTTTAAAAATCAGATTTATGAAAAATAACAATGTATGCTGGAAGTATCGAGCACAGAATTACTTACATATCTAGCTGCCAAGCTCTGAAAATAGGGCAATAACCCCAGGTAATTCCTAGGTATTTAAGATTATGATGGAATAGCACTAGAAATAACTTAGCAAATTATTTAACAATGCCTCAGACTGTAATCATGTGAAGATAAAGGTCCCTGGGTAGAATATTCTTGGTGTGGTTTGGAGTTCATAAAACAGTGAGGGTCTTATTCTAAGGTACTTTAATTCCTTTCTGTATAACTGAGATGGAAAAGTAGCAACACAACAGTATCTGATTTAAATTCTAGGTAATTGTTACACTGATTTAAAGAAATCCAGATACTGATAGTAAAGTAAAATTTTATTACAACCTG
This sequence comes from Myrmophylax atrothorax, assembly GCA_026770055.1. Classification (NCBI taxonomy): domain Eukaryota; kingdom Metazoa; phylum Chordata; class Aves; order Passeriformes; family Thamnophilidae; genus Myrmophylax; species Myrmophylax atrothorax. Next base: position 21,232,954 of record JAOXXN010000364.1, on the reverse strand, counting down.
GCCATGGCTGGGGACATGCAGGGGACTCCTGCCTCCAAAGTACATGTCCACTGTATACAAAATTCTAGCAATTTTTATACAGGTAGCTCTGAACATTATCTGTTATAGACACTCGTTAGGTTTACGTATGTTTTCTCCTGTAAGGATGTTATATAACATAATACCATTTTAAACACAAACTCTCTTTACTCCTTACTGCCCAGGTTTCCGTCTTCTTGATGTGCTTGAGGACATGCTAAAGCCACTTCTCTTATCAGCCTTTTATTCAAGCAAGCTCTTAATTTTCTTTTCTCTCAACTGCCTACATGCAGACACGCTTAAGTCTCTTTTACTTTGGGTACTGGCAGTTTTGGGGCAAGCCCCTTCCAGGGACAGCTACTATTTTTGCAAAGTCACACTAAATTCAAAACCTGTTACTAGTTTTATCCCTGTTTCAATGCCACCTTTTTTCTTAAAACTGATGTAAATTCTTTTGCATCACTCTTTGTGCAATCCAGAGTACTTTGTGCTATATTCTTAATCTTCTGTGACTGGTGTTCTCTCATATTGGCTACTTCTGTAATGATGTTTTTAATCTCTGTGGTGTCACGTTTCACTTGTCACAGCATGTGATGTGAGGTTGCATTCACTTTTAATTCAGGTAAGTCTTAAACCCCTTAATAATACACTCACTCTCCAAGGGAGGTGTTTGTTAACTTTTGACAATTGCATATTTAATATAATTAAACATTTCTATACATATTCTTTTTCAACTTACATGATTTTTAGGTTTGACTCATTTACAACAAGGCTAGAGGTAAAACTTGATCCTAATAAAACTTTATTTTTGACAGATTTTTGCTAATTATTGCTTTATCAAATGCTTCATTTCTCTTTGACCACATGCTTGTGATCAACATAAAGTCCAATCATTTTACAAGATATTTATTTTTATTAAGTAGTATTTTAATAATTTCTTCAGCTTGATTGTTTTGGGTCAGGAAAGCCTCTGGCTAATTTGAGAAGATATTTGTTAGGACCAATAGGTACTGCCTCTTTCTTAGGCAGTTCTGAAAAATTTATTTGCCAGTCTTTCTCTGGAAGGTTACCTTGCCAATTGTCCCTATCTTTATTTTATTGGTTGTGTGAGGATTACTGCAAAAGCAAGTTTTTCCTTGCTTAGTAGCTTGGATTATTGCAGTGTACAAATTTCGTATTACTATTTGTCTCTTTAGGTGTTTATGCAATGCCATCTGCTCCTTAATGAGTTTTATTACGTTCTGCTTGTACAATTTTCTACAGTACCTTTTTAGGTACTACTACTTATGTTGCTTTTAAGTAGTACATGTTATTTTTGAGTTGAGCTTGCTGACCTTTTATTAATTTTAAATTGTCTTTTAAATACAATGTATTAGAGCTTACATTTAAGATTTTGCCTTTAGGAATTAAGGATACAAGTCTTACTTGGCCATTTTCTGCTGCCTTTTTCACTTTTTTTATTTGCCAGTAGGTTGCCTTTTGATGTCTTTTGTAATGCATGATGGCAAGCCTTTTGGTGATCAGACAGCTTCAAGTAGCTTTAAGATTTCTTCGGCATGCTTTATCTGTTTTCTGTACACAGTGAGCTATCCTTTTTCTTTCTATACTGCTCCGTGGGTATGCACTTCACCAAAGCATACTTCAAGTCTGTCCATATATGCAAGTCTGATCAACAGGAACACGTTGCCTCTATTGTTTCAGCGTAATCGTGATGCACTGGTTCTCTCATAATCGTTGAACTGTTGAGCTAGCACTTCCAATTCAATCTCCTGCTTTTTGTGTGAGAAAAAGTCAGAAGGATTATATTGCATCTAGGAGGCTTAGTGCAGGTGTTTGTATAAGTTCTTTCTTTAAGTGATGGAAAGCTTTCTTAGCTTTTTCAGTCCACACTAGTTGTTTTTAGTGTTGCAATTTGGCACAGTACAGTGCAAAGGTATTTTGCAGATGACTCTCTTCTTCTCTGGCCTTAGTCGCTGTTGTCTTCTTGAGACTTCACATCCTAGATAAGTGAGTTTTTATCTCAACAATCTGGGCTTTGTTGTGGATACTTGGTGCTTCTTTCAGTCCTAGAAAGGTTTTTTTAACAAGCTTACAGTCCACTCAGTGCATTTTTCTCAGTTCAGGTGGCAATTAACAGGTTGTTTACATACTGTAAGGGGACTACAGAAAGCCCAGTCTATTCTTCAAGATTTTTGTAAGTTGATTTTCAAAGACCAGAGGCTACTTTAAATCCTGGAGGTAATGCAACTGTTTCTCTAGGTAGCTGAAGCTGCATGCATGGCTGGACAACAAGTAGGAGTCTCACTGAAACCGACAGCATGGTCTTTGGCCAGACTTCAGCTATCATTGTCAAAGTTCCTGAGGGAGTGCTTATCAAAGAGGTACTCGGCTTGCATATGAATTTTTCACTCAAAGGAGAACAATTTTTAACTTTAGGTCTAAAGGCAAGCAGGAAAGGGCATCTTTTAAGTCTAGAACAAAAAACTAAACATACTTTGGTTAAAAGTGTATATTGCTAGGTGGAGCTTTTTGTTAACTTATACTTAGTGGTTATGTTCTAGGATTTTAACTGTACTTGTAACTTTTCTTGGGGTCTTGTCAACTCAAATTCCAGGACACCTCTCCAGATATTTGCACCTAGATTAAAACAAAACTGAAAACTTTGATTAGTTAATTTTCTCTATTTTAATTTACATTTTACTATTTTAACTTAATTTTTGTATTTAACTTTTTTCTAAATGTCTTTTTAAAATAATTTTAACTAATCTTATACACACTTGAGATCTTACTTATAAATTTTATAAACTCTATCTTCTTTTTGTTGGCCAGTTGCTTTTATAACATTTAACAATACATTATTTATAATGTTTAATTCTTACTTAGTGCAAACGGTGTCGATGCCTTGTGAGACCGCAGAAAACTGGACTCTGAGCCAAGTTAGTGTGGGACAAGATAAAAAGGTAGATTCTTTAATGTCTAGGATTAGGGCCCTCAGGAATACATGATGGCGCGTCCTTCAAACTGATTTTGCTCTTAGTTACTGATGACTTTTCTTACTAGGATGTTATTCAGGTCTTCTAGAGCCAGGGTCTCCCTTACTTTTTCAATGGCCAAGAACTGGAACAAAAGGACTAAGGGCGGTTGTTCTCTTTGATCCCTTAACGAGTCTAAGGTGGGGTTCATTTGCACTGCTTCTTTTAGTCGATCTAAAAACTTGGTGGGGGTTTCTCTTTTCAATTTTTGATATATTAGAATACACCCTAAAAGGGTTTTATCAACCTTTTATTTTCTCTGCTGACTTCCCATCCTTTCAGTTTTTGCTTTGCCTCTTTGTGCTTTTCGCAGGGTACTTGGAAATGCAAGTTCAGGCTCTTACTCTCGCCAGCCATGTCTGTCTCACTCTGTTTTTTTCACACCAGCTACTCTGTCCATCACCGGCCACTCTCAGAGAAGTAGAACTACATTTCAGGACTTTGCATTCACTCCTCAATTGCACTTTCTAGCATACATCACTCCACACAACACTAGCTTTAAATTATTTTTGGAAGCTTAATTTTCATTTATTTATGGGTTCAATTTATCTCTAAAGCAAGGAGGCTTTAAACTAACCTTATCTCTCTGTTTTGCTGTAACTTTTCAGCTTGATCTTGGGAGCAAAAATAATGAACACAGAACACAAATATATGAAAAAAGCAATTACTACAAGTTGAGTATGGATCCAGGTTAGCACTTTTGTTTGCTGTCAGCAAAAAGGCTAAGAGGCTTTAAGCACATAAAAGTAGTCTTATGTGTTATATGGTAAGCTGGCATCCCTGGAGTGTATGTGTGTGAAGTGTGAATTGTATGTTTAGATAAGGCACATAAAAGTACAATACAGACAATACAAACAACACACTCTCACAGACTATACAAACAGTACCTAATTTTTAGCTCTTTTAAAGTTTATATTCCACAAATTTATCTAAACATACAATTCACACCTCACACACATACACTCCAGGGATGCCAGCTTACCATTTAACACACACACACTCAGGGGTGCTGGTTGTTAACACAAAAGATTTAGAACTTAACACAAACTACAAATAAACAAAACAATTACTCTAAACTTAGCACAGATATGGTTAGTGCTTTCAGTTGCTGTTAACAAAAGGCAGACAGGCCTGTTGTTTTGTGGTCAGCAAAATTCCAGGTCTGATTTCTGAAAATAAAAAGGGTTAAAACTAGTTTCTTGCTCAAGTAGTTTTACAAACAATAAAAGAGATACACATACTCATTAACACTATTAACACACACAAGGGCTCAAAAACACACACACTCACAAATAAGGCAGTTATCACACACAAGGGGTCTCTATAAATGATTTAAAACAACCCCCAGAACAGTAAGGTACCAAACTTATAGCGACAGTCCCAAATCAAAGTCTAAAATCCAGTCATAATCTAGTCAGTCTCAAAAATATTCATCTGTTCTTTTTAAATTCTATTTTTTCCCCCATTTCTTGCCAAATCCTCTTAGTCTGAGGAATTTCGTATTGCTTGGGTGGGCCCTCTGCCCTCTAACTTTCTAGTGGATTTCTTCACTTAGAAGGTGCTGCTCCTTTTAACCTGCTGGCAAGCTGGAGCAAAATGAACTTGCATACGGCTTATGGTTACTTTCTCAAAAACCCAAGCCCAAAACCCTAGGGTACCTCGGTACCTTTCAAATCCTAAAATATAAGAGTGCTTTACAATTTGTATACCTTTGTACAGGATCTTGGTTCACTCCTGTGATGATCCAGCTGAGCTCGGGGAGCTTTACTGGAATGATGTCCTGTGGCACCAGGGGTCCCCAACTTTGGAAGGTCTCACAGGCAGTGAAGAAGGTCCCATCTGGGGTGTCAAATTGATTTAAAGAAATCTAGATATTGATAGTAAAGCACAATTTTATTACAGCCTGGCCACGGCTTGGGACACACAGGGGACTCCTGCCTCCAAAGTACATATCCACTGTATAAAAAATTCTAGTAATTTTTATACAGGTAGCTTTGAATATTATCTATTATAGACACTTGTTAGGTTTACATATGTTTTCTACTATAAGGATGTTATATAGCATTGTCAAAGGGTTCCTTCAAGGAGTTTTTCTCACCCTACCAACACAAAGGTTTTGGGTGTTGAAGTGCCGGGACTGAGAACAAAGGAGTGGTTGATGGTTCCAGATTCCAACTGAATGGTGGGGCAGAGGTGAAAAACCAGACTCAATGCACCTGGGAGGGGGAGAGGCTTTTCCTGTGTGCTGGCTTCACTTGGTTTTGGGCAGCTGCTGAGGGAGAGACACTGTTTTGCTGAGCTGGTGAGAGCTCCTTCTGGCTCCGCTCTTCACCTTTTCCCCTCCATCTCTGGG
>JAOXXN010000364.1:21183476-21215580 GCA_026770055.1 Myrmophylax atrothorax | reverse complement strand
CCCCTTCCATCCTGTGTGCTGTCAGTTAAAGGACAGGCAGTGTTGGGCACATAAGGATCTGATTGTCTGGAAGTGCTCACAGCTAATAACTTTTAATTAATACAGTTAAGAATAGAAATCTTTGTATTTCTATCTCCCTCCCTTTCACGTGACACTTATCCCACACTAACTTGGCTCAGAGTCCTGCTTTGCTGGGGTCTCTCAAGGCATCATCATCCATAAAAGTCCAATGCGCTGACTGACAGGCTTCTCAGATACCAGTTCATCACAGCAGGAAGACCGAAGGTTTGTCAGTATGTGTGCCTCTCAGCCCCACCAGCTGACTCAGCAGTGATGACAGGGCCAAATGAAGATTTTCTATTCATTAAATTCCTGTGGTCTACAATGTGCCAAGAGCCTGAACAAAAGCCTCTGGTGTACGTAGATGGTTTCTGTGATTTCCAGGTGGTCTCTCACCAAAATATATCTCAGGCCTGGGTCTGGTTAGCTTTCAAGAACAAATGACAACAGGAGAGTCTTGGGCTCCAAAGATGATTATTTTTTAAAGAACGGAGAGTTTTGGTTGTAGAAACTAAGGTCAGCAAACAACCACTACTTGTGGAGTCAGAGATAAGAAGTTAGAGCAAATCAAAAGAGATAGGGTTATCTAACCTGTTTTGTTCAGGAACAGCAGAAACAGAAGGCTTCTGTTGTCTTTTTTCTTAACCAAAAGAGTACTCTGTAAGTAAAGTAAGTCTTAAAAAGCAGTATTTTACTTTATTTGCAAATAAGAGGTACTATCACATTCTTATTTAACCTAATCTTTAGCCGCTCTGTTGTCTCCTTTCCCTGTTCTGGCCAGCTCTGCTCTGACACCCCTAAGGCAAAGGTAGCTGTAGAATTAAAGCAGTAACTCTTCCTACCACAGCAAGATAAATGTCTGTTTTATCAAAGCCCTTTTTCAATAGAATTTGATACTATTTTTTTATTTGGTTCTGCCAGAAGAGCAACCTGAATCCAGACAGAATTAACTAAAGGACCTGGGCACTGGTTTGATCTCCAAGACAGAAGAAAAGAAGTCTCTCTTTTTCTCCCTTTTTACCACACTGCTGGCAAAAAAATAGCTATGAAATGTGCAAAGACGTTTCTATAAATCAGTAGAAGGACTTGCAGTTTGGGGGTTTTTTTTCAATTAAAGAATGAAATATAGGAAAAGGACTGCAAGGAGCAGGGAGGGAGAACTAGGGAAAGGCAGCAGATGTTGTAAAAGATGTACTTTCATGTTCCCTGTGCACCAGAAATGTGCAGACGTGTGTTGGCAGAGCTACAGTCAGAGTCCATAGCAAGGCTGCATCTCACACATCTGGAAGCTATTTGGCAGGGTGTAGAGTTCAAATGTTTTCTGCTTCAGCTGATTTCAGACGTACCTCTCAGTGACGGGCTGAGCTGGGGGCAGTTTAACCAACAGGCTCATTGAAGAGTGTTGTTCACTGCAGCTCCAGCTCACTTGCTCCAACTGCTGTAAGGAGGAGGCACGGGGCTGGGCTTTGCTCTCCCCTTTGGCTAAGGGGTGCCAGTAACACTCAGCAGTGAGAATGATAATAGAAGAACAGGGAGGAGAGCAGGGGAAAAAAAATGGCATCACAACTCAGCAAAGCCTGGCCTCGTATCAAGAAACAGAATGTACTTGGACAAAATCCAGGGTGTGAGTTAACTGGAGTGCAGAGCAAGACATTCAGGAAATAAGAAGGTCCATACTGCACAGAAACACGGAAGGGTCACATTAAAGCTCATGCATTTTATTTTTCAGAAATGTCCCTGTTTTAATAAATAAATTCAAACAGAAAGACAAGTTCAGTTTTGCTGCCATAAAAAAAGCCATCTTAAGCCAGCAGGGACAGGGAAGAACATTGCTGGGTTGGAGCTGCTGACATTGCACTGGCCCAGCATGTTGGCTCACAGAAGTCACCAGAGGTTAACTCTGCTTTGGTAAGAAATGTTTCAGTAGGGATGCACTTCTAGGATCACCTCATATTCCAGCTGGCACAACTCAATGCCTGTGATCTACCTGATGAGCCTAGAGAGGACAGAGCAGTGTGGTGCATGATTTTCCTCATCATGATGAGCTCCCTAAGTGCAGTACACTTTGTAGTGAGATGCCTGCCTGACGGCTTGCAGTGACCGGCTAATCACCATGCTAACTAAAGCCCTGCTCATGGTGTGGGCCCCACAGATATGGAGGAGGTCACAGCAAAGGGAGGCTTTCCCCACCTCACATCACAGGTGCCAGCTGTGCCACCATGGGAACCACACCAGGGACTTCCCTACTCAGGAAAGATATCTTGTGTGACAAGGAGCCAGGAGCCAAGCTTCACCCCAGTGAACTGACCTTGGACAGCCTTACACAGTGTTTTCCTCATTTTCTCCCAAGTCTTAATCATGCACAGGAACTTCAAGGAATACACTGATCCTTTCAATGCTTGACACAATTCAGGCTTGCATATGGAAGATGCAGAATAAGTTAATATGGAAGATGTAGAATATGTTAAACCTTCAATTTTGCCTTTATCTTTTCTGTCCAGAACCATCCTGGAACTGTAACAGGGAAAGAGAGGAGGAATGGGATGAACCAACATCTAAAAGCAGCTGCCTGCTGAGACATTATCACTGAGTAACACTGTCAGTGGAAGCAACATCTTGCAGCACTCCAAAATTCCTGCAACAACTCCACCTCCAGCTTCCCCACCCTCACCTCACGGCTTTCATTTGCATTTTGCACTCCCTGACAACATCTGTACCCAGTTTCAAGTGATATCACTCTTCTACTTTCTTCATTCTCCTTCAAAACTTGAAAAGCAGCAATATTTATCCATTCATTTTGTTGGTAAGGGCACAGACACTAATAGACATGATCCAAAGCATGCAGCAGAGAGATGAAGAGGCAGAAAGATCCCATGCTGTGACATGTCTGCCTGGTCACTGCAGACACTTCTACTCCCAGTCTAGGTGTCCAGCCATGTATCATCACTTTGGAAACATCAAGTGGCAGGGTCTGTTGGCTGGCCTTTTCCTTAGGGGATGCTGCTGATCTACCTGTCAGCCCAGCCATCAAGTCCTGCACTGACATTTTCCTGGGCCAGTGTTTCCAAATGTTCTCTCACCCTGACACTACTGCCTCTCTCCCCTAGCCTCCTCCTTCTCCAGCTCCCCCATGCTATTCCACCACACACCCTGCCAGCTTCTCCAAAACAAGCATCCACTTGCTCCCCGTCCCCCAACTACCCGTGTCGTGACCCCACTAACCCACAACCCTCCAGTCCTGGTGCTGACAGGGAGATGCCACACTTTCTTTAGCTGACATAATGAGAAGTTTGGTCAGTCATGAAAAAAGCCCAAGAGAAACATTAAGATATTTTATACCAACTTGAAATGACCAGCAAGTCAGGACTTAAATTGGTGGTTCTATGCCTCAAAAATACAGCCAAGGGAAAGGAAGAATACACATTTATGACATTCAAAAAAAAAAATTGAACCCTGGAACAAAGTTAAAATACATCTGATTACGAGGACAGGATGAAAGAGTTGGGGTGGTTCAGTATGGAGAAGAGAAGGCTCAGGAGAGACCATATAGCACCCTGTAGTGCCTGAAGGGAGCCTACAAGAAAGGTGGAGATGAACTTTTTACAAGGATGTGTTGTGACAGGACAAGAGGGAATGATTTCAAATTGTAAGAGGGTAGTTTTACATTAGATATTAGGAAGAAATTCTTTACTGTGAGGGTTGTGAGGCCCTGGAAAAGGTTGCCCTGAGGAGTAATGAAGGCGTTCAAGGACAGGTTGAATGGGACTCTGAGGAACCTGGTCTAGTGGAAAATGTCCCTGTCTATGGCAGGGGACTTGGAACAAGATGATTTTCAAGGTTCCTTCCAACCCACACCATTCTGTGAATCTATGGTTATGGTGACTGGAAAATTCAAGCAGACTGTGGCCCAGGTAATTAGTCTTCTCTCTACAAATAGCTTTACTAGAAAATACACATGAACAAAAATATTAAATTAATTTCCTTTTTTCAACCTGCTCTACCTAGCTTAGCAATATCAACTTGACATTGTGCTGTGAAGTTGGACAGTCTGCAGACAAGCACCAGTTTAACCACAATGTTCAACTGCTCTGCCTCAGTACAACAGCTCATCTCCACTATCCCAGCTTAAAGGAATAAAGGAAAATGATTTTGAAATGGGAGAGCACCCACTGGAACCACCAGCAATACCTATATTTGGCTTCTATGTAAATACTCTGAAATACAGAAGAAGCTGCAGGTTGTTAACTCTTAATTTTTCATGTAAAAGAAGCAAAACCAGCTGCAAAACAGGGAACAAGCAGCAGTCCTCTAGACTTGCAGGTGTAGAGACCCAGATCAGAGAAAACAAATACCTAAATCCAAGCTGGTTCTCTGGGGCAAGAATGCAGCATGTGTGACTCAGAAACGTGTGACCTTCTCCAAAGCTAGGAAAAGAGAAAGGTGCTTTGGGCACTAAATCAGCTGTTTTCCTCAAGACTGCTTCAGAAAAACCGTAACTCCTGCAGGTTGATGTGCCCAAGCTCTCAGTCACAGCACAAACAACAGATTTAGCCCAGCTTGGTAAGGGTGGTGGTAGCAGACATGAGGTATAACAGTCTAAGAACACAAAGCAAGAAGGTCTGTGGACAGAGAGGAATATATTTTATTAGACCCACTAACAGAAAAGAAAAAATGAAAGTCAGAGCATCTCTCAGCACTCAAGTTTTTCTCAGGTCTGAAATGGGCATGTTGTAGCCCAGGGAAGAGCCATGACCCTGGGGAGCACAAAGAATCTGAGAAAATAGTGGGATACTGAATTTCATTGGATTATTCACGCATACTTGAAATATTAAGTAGTCAGATGGCTGTTGACTAGCACAGTGTCTGGCCAGGGTAAAAAGCCAGCCAGCTGCCTTCCATGGGCTCTCCAAAAGCCAGTGGGAAGGAACCACTGTGATGGGCAGAGCAGACCCTCCCCAGATGACCAGGCTGTGGCTAGGAATCCATGTGCCAGGGACAGCAACAGCTGAGGAGCAAGCCCTATCCAGGTTCCCAGGCTCCCAGGGATTTCCAAACAACATGCCAATAGCAGCACATAGCTTTGCTCACAGCCCTGGTGGAAGTCATGTTTATCAGCAAAGCTGCCTGGCTTGGTGAAGCTGCAAAAAGCAGTGCCTCACTTGTGTTAAGGATGAGCTGGAAGCGTCTAAGCAGTTACAGTGTACACATTGGGGCCCTTTGGGGGTTTTGGAATCCTGCAAAAAAAAGAGTTTACAAGAGATAATATTATTTTTTCCAGCTGTTTGCAGCACTTGCCACATCTCTACAGAGCAACTTCTTTTAAAGAGTGTGAAAGCCCTTGCAGTTAGCCTCAAGCACACTGAGAGAAATAAATGCTCTTTTCCCTCTGAGATAAAGGTCCAGTGGCACATGATGAAAAGCCTATGCTCCCTTGGAGAGATAACAAAACACAGTGCATTAGTGTTTTTCTGGTTGTGAGGAGGCCACTACAGCTGCCCTACTTTATTCTGTATTCTCTTTCTTGCAGTCCATACAAAGGCGAAAATGAGCAAACTATAGCCCAACCCCATTTCCACAATCAGATGGCAAACAAGAGCATGGAAAGACAGTTTGTGTCTGATTTTGAATGCCTATTTGCTGAGAAAAAGATCTGCACATGGAAGTTGAAAAAGAATTGGTCTGATCGAAATGTCTAAATATGTATCCTTTGGATCAAGGAATGAAACTAATTAGAGAAGGAAGTGAGGAGGCAGCAAGTGATAGGGTTGAACATGCAGAAAATGAAATTTTTGCCATTGACAATGAGCAGCTCCAGATCAGTAATAAGTGGTGTTTTCTACCTGTCTTCAGTAACAAGAAACAACTCAAAATTAGAAAATTATGATACAGTCAGATGTAATATCTAAGTTTCAAGGCAATGGGGGAATATGGATATTTTTTACTTATGAAGGGTGATTGTAAAAGAAGGAGAAAAGCTATACTTCACAGAATCACAGAATATTCTGAGTTGGAAGGGACCCACAAGGATCATTGAGTCTAATTCTTAAGTGAATGGCTCATATGGGGATCAAATCTACAGGGTGGTATTAGCACCATGCTCTGGCCAACTGAGAGATTAACTGTTGAGTTGCATGGCATAATCTTTACCAATCATATCTTCTCAACAGGTTTTCTGCTGCAATGAAATCAGGAGAGCTGATGAAAAGCGAAGGCAGGCTGCCAAAATGACTGAGGTACAGTCAATGTAGAGTGACTTGAATTCCCCAGTGCTCAGGCACACTTGGAAAGCTTCTAAGTCAGTTAGGAGTTATGGTTGATGGCTGGTTTTTGCCTATATATGAACCTCAAAAATCGTCTTTCTCTGCTAACATAACAAGAAGACAGTTGGTTATTTTTAAAAATTATGTGTCTGGTGTTAACCAAATTGAAAATAGAACCACCAACTTCCTTTAAGTCACGAGGTCTTCATGGGAAACCAAAATACATCAAATGATCTCACAGTCTCTCTTTTATTCTTCGCTTTCTCTAAGATATTATCAGCTGTCATGGTCAGGGTCACATCCTTCTCCAGAGACTAAAACTGCCTCAGAGTCAGCTCAGGAAGAAAAGCAAGTGTCTGAAGTGCTATCACAGATGCAAAAATTCTTCTGCCTCATGAAAAATCAGAGGGATAGCAGAGCACAGGTTTCACTGTAGCCTTGCCTTTGACAGTCAGTGCTCTGGTCTGCTAAGTCTTCTTTTCAGGACTTGGTAGGCAAAGTGTTTTTTTGACACTTGGAGTGCTGATGCTGTGACATCGATTCCTGGTAGTTTGCCACAGCTGCATTAAGTGATGGTCCCAGAGAGAAACTGAAAAACTGGACATATTACTTTCACTTGTTGACAAAATCCAGGTAAAAAGAGGAGATGATCGGGTTCTCTGCAGAACTTAAATACGGAAAGGAGTTACTTCTGTTAGCATGACAAGGAAGTTTCCCCATCACAGCCAAGATGATGGAGCTGAGAGGAGTTCTGTGGAGGAAGCACAGCTGCACCAAGCTTCATTTGCCCTCCAGCTCTGGTTTAGGCTCTTCTTGACTCTTAGGCTCAGTGAAATGTACTACAAGTTCCTCATGGACCCAATCTGTGGTCACAACACAGCTGGAGTGCCTTTCACAGAGAAGACACCTTATATATGACTGCTAGTGTCATTGTTTGCCTCACATTCAGTGCAGATCAGTGATTTGCCACACTAATTTGCCCTCTTGCTTCAGATGCTTGATGTTTTCTATGTAAGCCAATATGAGCTGTGATCCCATTTATCTTTATCATTATCTTATACCTGTATCCTCACTGACATCTCAGCAGAAGACAGTGTTTCAGAGGTACTGCAGGCCACATGGGTCCTTTCTGAAAGGCCACTGTATACTTTCATTTTCCCACCTTCTAGGTTTGCCAAACAGAAGTTCAGGTCTTTCGGAGCTGCAGTTAAGGGAGAACATGAAACTAATGAGAAAGTGAAAAAAGACGCATTTCAGGAAGCAGAAGCTAGAGAGAATTACCCTGTCCCACTAGCTATCAACACCTTTTCCTGACCACAAGATCACTACTTGCAAAGGAGAGACAATAGGATGGTTAACAACCATTGGGGAGGATATAATCTTTATCTGAAATATTAATTACTAATACAGAGATTTCTGAGGGCCTGGTGGCTCTCTCTCACCACACAGCTGATCTACAAAGCCAGGCCATGAATTATTTCTCTTGGGCAGCCAAGTAGAAAGCTTATTCCATTAAAACATCAAATGTTTTTATCCAGTGTCAGAATGAAAACTAGATCAAGTGCTTTGAGAGAAAAAGTCACCATACTGCAGTCTGAATCTTCATTTAAAATAACTACCAGAAAACCAATAGGCTGAGGTTTAAGTTTTGTTTCTGTCTCATTCAGAAAAGGATCTGAAATCCAGATCTCACACACCTCAAATGAACCCAGTGAGACATAAGCATACCAAGCTCCAAGTTTTGCAGAGAAATCCTGATGTGCAGTCAAGGAACCCTGGTGAGAGTGCTGCTGTTAAGGGGTACAGGTTTCAGGGTGCCTTGCAGTGAACATGGCGCCAAGACTATAGCATCTGCAACAGGAAAGTACGACCATTGTCCTGCTTAGCCTCTGTGAAGCTGAAGAGCTTCAAATAGGTATTCTTTGTGGGAACACGAGACTGAACACTCTCCCCTCCCCCACCCCAAGAAAAAGTTTTCTCGGAAATAAACTATTGACAGGCTCCAGCTGCCACAGAGGGAAGCCCTCCTCTTCCCTGCAGTGTGAGTCAGAGTATTGTGGTCCCCACCACAGGACATGTGGGCCTGAGCTGTTTAAACACCTGGGATCCCCAGGTAGAAGTGCTGCTACAAAGGGAACTTATAGCTCCAACTTGCAGCCAGCTACCTCTTTCTTTTGCATTCCTACATAGAAAGGCTATAGTCTTCAGATCTACTCTACACCTGCCTGTCCCTCCCTGTTAGAGTTTCAAAACCTTTCACGGATTTTTTTTCTACTGACACAGAAGTTTGGGAGATAACACCCAAGTGCCCCCACTACTGGCTAACAAAAAGGTGGTCAATTGCTTTGCATTCCAACCTGATCAGTGGGGAGGTGGAGTGGGGTAGGGGTGGAGAGAGGTTTTTCCAAGTTTTTTGCCACATTTCAGTGCTCCGGCTGTTGTGTGGGTGCTGGCCACATTTTTCTGGGCTAGTGCAGGCACTTGGAGAGATCTCCCTTGACTTGGCCCTCCAACTCCGCAAAACCCTGGGCTGTTCTCCGGAGTGGCTGCTGGTACCTGGATTTTGCTGTAGACTTCCTGAGGGGCCAACTTCATCAGCAGAGTAGAACCCCTCTACCCACCTCCCCCAGCGCTTTCAGACAAAAGACAAAGAGAGTCTCTACACTGCCCACTGGAAATGTTTCATCCCATTCCTGCCCCCTGCCCGTGACTGCCATCTTGCACGTGAATTTTTTTCAGGACTGGCTTTGCCGAACTCGGAGGTGACTCCCATGGCCGTGGCCTCTGTCCATAAATCACAGTTCACTGAAAGGGGGAGAGGACTTAATCGGTTGTTGCTGTTCATTCTGTTCCAGTTTTGGTTATAGATATGTATTTGTAGTTAAGAACTGTTATCCGTTCTATACATTTCCTGATTAAAGCCTCTTAATTTCAAAGGTTGTGGTGATTTGGGGGAGAAGGCCCCCTTTCTGGTCTATATAGACATTTTAGTTTTCTACTGAACTAAGACACTCCCCTGGGGAATAACTAACCTTAGGATGCCCAGTCCTGTTCAGGGAACCTGGAAGCACCCTGGGAGATGCACACTGACTCCAAATCTGCCAGCCCCCCCTAGCAAGGTGCTATGTTTTAACCTTGGAAGCTGCAGACAGATGAAGACCTCTAGAAATTTCTGCTTTTTCTGGAATGGAATAAAAGGGAAGTTACTAACATCACTAAACTTAACAGTAACACAGATTTTAGTAACAAATAGCACAAGATTATGAAGAAATAAGGGTTCAGACCTCTGCAGGTTCTTGATTGACAGGTTTGCAAGTTTAGTGGAACACAGCAGACACAACATGAAGTTACACCCTAAATTTGTCCTCACTGCTTGGAGGCAAAGAGGGATCCTGCTTTGCCTCACCAAATGTCTTCAGCAATCGTTTGTCAGCAAATGGAAGCAGCAAACCCCAGCTAAAGGAGGAAAGTGGTCCAGGAGAATGAGATAATTTTCTTCCAGAATTTAGTTGCACTTACTTCAGATGTATGATGTGATTGTTCAGTAATTGAATCAGCTCCACACAGTCCCTTGCAATGGGGGTCTGTGGGCTTGAGCTGATTCTGTGTAACTGGTGAAACAACAGTTCTTTCCTCTGCAGCTTTGCTGTAAATTCTCCTCAGGGAGGAGTCTGTGGTTGCAAAAGAACAGTTCAGTTAGCATGGATGAAGAAGAGGTGGAAATGACACCCCACAACTGTCAACTAATCCTGTTCTCTTATGGGACTCTTTCTTTCAGGTTTGTCATCCCACACTAATCCCATCACATCTTTGGGGAAGTGCTCTTTGAGCAGAGCATGGCAACCTGCTAAGCAACAACTACAGCAGAAATAGTGCACAGCTCTTCTGCATTAAGCTCTGCACACAGCAGAGAAAAGCATTGCAGAGACTCTGCCCCTTCCAGAACAGATGTGTGAGAACCGAGTTCCATACTGTATCAGATGAAATACTTTTGGAAGCTGTTTTGTAGTCCCCTGTTGATCACTTCCAATTTGCAATTGCAGGCAGTGTGGATGTCCTGGGGCAGTGCCAGAGGACCAAAGGGCAGTTGGAGGTGGAATCTCACTCTTTGGATGGAGCTTGTTGGTGGAGGCCTTGGGAAGCTTCTCACCATTGTGCTTAGTTTCCTAACTATGTGCTTCAAAATCTGGCTTGTTAGGGCAACTTTGGTTCCTCCCTTTAATCTTGATGTTGAAAGGTCATGAACTGAGAAAGCTTTCAAGTAGAGCTGTGCAAGACCTGTCTCTCTCCCATCAGACTGTTCAAGTTACTACTTCTTGAATAAGGCAGGTTCTGCAGGAACATTTGGTTTCCAGTCATGAACATTCTGGAATCAACAAATTCAAAGTATCCCAATATTACATATTTTACTGCAATGTTCAGTGTTCAGTTTGGGGAGAGGTTGAGGAGTTTGTGGAAATGTCTTAAAATAATTCAAGTATCTTACACCAGAAAAATGTTAAATTCTTCTATTGTTGCCCTTTCTTGTGAAATTCCAGGAAAATCTGCCTGATTTCATAGAGCTCTTCAATACTGACAGAATTGGTTGAAATTTCTTCCCTCCAGCTAGATGTTTCTATGTCCCACAAAAAAGGTCAGAAACTCTTTTGTATGAAATACCAGAATAGCACTATGGCTAGAAGCTGAAAGCATCATATTCCAGATGTTTATTTAACACATTTGATATAGACCTTGATAACTTCTTGGAATTTAATTATAGTACATATACAAGGGAAGAAGCTAAAAAAATATTATCTGAGATGGTAATTCCTGCTGCAGCTGAAGTACAAAGTTGTCTCTGGTGATTAAGAATTAGCCAGCCCAGTTGGCCTTTCCATATGCTCAAACCACTAGATCCCACCTGGAATTTTCAATTTTTCCCCTATACACACCTACCCATCTTTTCTTCTCTTTTACAGGCTGCATCTTGCTCACCTACTGTCTTACAAAGAAAAAGGTACCAAAACCATGTTCTTGGTTACACTGTTGTTAGCTTTTTTTCCCCTGTAGGAATTGTGTAGTTCATGTTCCCACAAAACAGACTTACAGAAATTTAATTGCCAAATCAAGCTGCAGCTTGAATCAGATTCTCAACAAGTTGCATTTGACAGCTACTTTGGTTAAGCCAGGCTACATACTATGACGTCTAGTATCACGTTTGCCAAGAGACACACAAAATTGGAGCCAATGGGGAGCAGTGACATTCAGAGTTCATGACAGAGCCATGTTAGAAGTGGTGAGATTCCAAACACTCGTCCCATGTCAAAATGCAGCCACAATTAATTGCAGAAGAAATTCCTCCCCAGAATACAAACTTTTTATATTTTCTTTCACTTCACACCACCATCTCTGAGGATGAGCCACACCTATTGCTGTACCAGCAGAAAAGCTGTATCACCTGACATGAAACATACCAAGAGAAATTCAAAGCCAGCTAGTCCTCTCTTTCAGTTTGCTCAGTGTAAAACACTCCAAAGTATTGGAGTTGTAGACTCATAGAAGTATGTAGCTGAAAAGAATTTGAAACTATGAACTTCTTACCCCTGTCCTAAAGCAGACTCAACAGCTACAGTCTCATTTCTGGGATATGTTTCTGGGATATGTTAGTGAAAACCATTCCTACAGTTCACTGGCATTGCCATCAGAAAATGTTCCCTGTTTTCAAATCAGAAACTTCTTCATTGCTATTTGCACATTGCTATTCCCCTACTCTGCAGCAGTTCTGCTGCACCAAAACATTTCTTTCTTGCCCCCTCAGTCTCCCTTTCTTTGGGCTGGAAAGCCTTCAGTCTTGCACCATCAAACATTATGTGCTGCATCCTTGAGGACTCATACTGCTCTTCTACAGACTTCTTCCAGTTGGCACCCAACTTCTCTGCTGTTGACACAGCTCTTGAACTGGCTTGCCATAGGCTCAATGTGTCTTCCTAGAGTTCATACTATCCTTAATGCTACTTTTCCCCCTGCTTTCTCTGCAACTGGAGGATAATGTTGCCTCATGTTCACTTGAAACTGTAATTCTAGATTCCTTTCTTCCAAACTCCTGCCCATTTAGCCCTTCATTACCTGTGCCATTCATCTCATCACTTCTGCAAAAGCAGATTCGGACTTGTCTATATTGAGTTACACCAACCTTTATCAGCTCAAATCTTTAATTCATTGAGATCCTTTACAATTCAAAACTCTTCTGAGGTGTGATCATAGCTCTCTAACCTTGGTCTTATCTGCAGATTTAATAAGGTGTCTCTACTTCATTAAAATGTTGAATAGTGATGGAGAAAAATTCATCCAAACTTCTCACAAATATCTTTAGTTTCAATTCACTGTTTTCCCAGAATCTTCTTTGATTAGGGCAGGTTTCTTGCTAATGAATTCCCCTACACCTCCCCTCTGATTATAAAAACAGTCAAGTTTTTCATATCTACCTATAGTTGAGGTAGAAATAAAGATATCACTAATGAGGGATGAAATTTTCTCAAACATGCGTAATAAAAGATAGCTGCAAAGACCTGTGCCCAACCTAAATGAAGGAACCTCCCTTAAAATGGGTCTTTGCTTTTCAGGGGTTTAGCACATTCCATCTTTAATAGCTCTGTGGAATCAAGCACTCAGGTACTCAAACTGCTCTTTCTTACAGCATGGGACAGAGCCAAAAACCAAGCAAGAGAAAAGTAAAACATCAAGAAGAGGTAAGGTATCCTCTAACCACTGTAAAAAAGTCTGGAGCTTAGTCTTTAGGGAAAACAGAGCTACTGTTGTTTAATATTTGCACTGTAAGTGGCATTTCTGGTTTAGTTTGGGCTTTTGCATTGTGCCAAATGTTTGAGATCTGCTTCTCTCACAACTATTCCTCCCTAATTTAGCTTTACAACAGCTTAGTCATGTAGGTTATTCCCTGAAGCATTAAACACAATTAAAAGCATTGAAAAGATGAATGTACATTTCTAGTGTAGTCTTCTGATATTTCTCCATTTGTTGTCTTATCTCTAGTTTTCCTCATGAAATTCTTTTTTTAATATAAAAACTGACAACAATTAGTTATCTGAGTGTGTCTTGAAGATCAGTGCTTCTGCAGATAGTAACTGAAACTCTTCATAAACATCCCCCTGGAGTGAAAACAATATAAAACATAAAGCTACAGACATGTGATGTTTCTAGGATTAATTCTTCTTCTGTAATAATAGATTCTTTCAAGTCCTTTTGCAAAGGCTTCTGGTCAGTAACAGGTCATGCTGCTGGCCAGATTGGCTCCTGGATGCTCCACAGGTGCTCCAAGCAGCTACTCTCCTGGCCACCAAGCAATCCAGGTAAGCTGCTCCAGCAGACTTAGTCCCTGCCCGTGGTGCGACCACAGGTAAGCTTCCCTACTCTGAGGGCTGATTTAGTTGGCATTGCAGTGTTCATTCATTTCACATAGTTAAGACTGGGCCGGTAGATGAGGGAGCCAGTATGTCCTCTCCACTTACGGACACACCACTGGGGTTTGTCCCAAAGGCTTCACAGTCTACTCTGAAGAAGGGCATGAGACAGCATGAACAAATGGGGGAAGGACAAATAGAGATCAAAGGTGTCCAGGGCAATGAAGACAAGGTAGAGTAATGATGAGTATATACCCTTGCTCAACTTCATGGTTTCAAGTTATCATAAAAGTCAGCTAACTTTCCAGCAGATTGGGATTTAATCACACTGGTTTTATTTTTCTGTTTTTACTCAGATTTTTCTCTTTCCTCGGAGGTGTCCCAGGAGAATTAATTCTGAGTGGAAACTACCTGTAAAAGGCCAAAGCTTTTGAACTAGTTCAGAAAGGCAAGTCTGACAACAGCACAGAAAATTCAAGGCAGGTGTGGAGAAAGGAGTCATTTAGGGTGCCAGTGCAAGGAAAGAAGGGGACAAAGTCACAAAGGAGATCAGATTAGGAGTTGGTAGTCTGAGACACTTGGAGATCTGGGGATACAAACCCAATCCCATTTTGCTGAACAAGCAACTCTTTTGCTAGGATTTCCTAGCTGCAGAAGAAGGGCAGAATTGTTTTTCCTACCACAAGTCTATACAGAGTAACCAGAGAGATTAAAGTGAGTGATGTCTTGGAATATTGCAGTTGACAACATAGTATAAGAGTAAGGGCAGGAGCCTGGGGAAGAGGGTTAGCACCATGAATTTTCAAGCCTAGTGCTGCATGGAGTCCACAGAGCTGTGCAGAGCTCTAATAAATAACAAGCTAGAGAGAAGGAAAGCTAGGAACTTAGAAAAGCCATAAGGTGACCCTCTCTGCTGTAATTCACTATTTAATAAAATTAAGATTTAACCTTTTCTCTAGTTTCATGTGGATAACTCACAACCATATAATATAGATTCAGCTTAATAGAGCTCAACTATCCTGTCTTGCTGTGAAATCCTATTATTTCAAATGCTTGACTTCATTACTATGGCAGACAGATCACTGCTGTTATAGTACCTTTTTATGTATGATACATAAATCCTTGCTTCCTTTCTCCCTTTACTATCCTTTTCCATTGTCTCCATCAGGCACAGAGTAACAAGAAACCCTGCTGTTGTAATTTACTCTGCTCAGTATGCTATTTTGCCAAAATATTTTTCTTTCATATGGCATCCCTAAAAATACACAAATATGAGAATATTAATGTGGTTGAAAAATCAAGCTAGTTAGGTAATGTCAAATGGCAGACATTCAGCATTCATCAATTACCCCCCTTGTACGTATGCATTCTAGCATATCCTTTAATTAACGTGATCTTACAATTTTTTTTCCAGTGAAAACATGTCATTAAGTACCCAGGGTGAGTGAGGACCCAGTTCAGAGCATTCTACTTTCTCCATAATGATTAACAGGCTTATTTTCTATAATCCCCCAAACCCTGCTCTGAAGACAGACTAATTAATTTCTGCCTGTTTTCTCCATGCCACTGCAATACGTGAGTGCTTCAGAAACAACATGTTCATTTTCACAGTAGCCTGGGGAGATGGGCAAGGGGTAAGGATGTGTTGGAGGTAATAGTTTTCATTTTACAAGAAGCAAGCCAAAACTGTGATCCTCAGTGGGGGCCAGGTTCAAAGCTTGTCCCCTTGTTCCCATGCTACCCCAGACTGGAGGAGCATAAACCACCCATCTGCCAGCTTTGACCCTCTGGGATCTGCCATTCAGCCACTTCTCAATCCACCTCACTGTCCACTCGTCCAGCCCACACTGCCTGAGTTTGTCCATGAGGATGTTGTGAGACAGTGTTGAAAGCCTTGCTGAAGCTGAAGTAGACAATAACCACTGCTCTTCCCTCATCCATCCAGGTGATTTTTTCTTTGTGGAACATAATCAGGTTGGTCAAGCATGATTTGCCGTTAGTGATCTGTGCATACATATCCATATGCACTGGAAAACCTCGTTGCAAGGATGCGTACAGCTCAGGGCCACATTTAGTGCCAGAGGTTTTTCATGAAGAAGCCAGTCTGTGCGAGTTCAAAGGACTCTACTTTAATCATGACAGGTGAGTACAGTCATGTGTGGGTCCACCTAATACAGCCAGTGAGAAAGTGCAGCTATGAGGATGAAGGACCCTGGAAAGAATGCTCTTCCAGCCATCATGTGTTTAAGTGTCACAGTCTGTCACAATGAGACTCTCCTTGGCACAGTGTGATTACTAAACAGCAGTAACAGTCGGAGACCCCAGAGCACAAATTATTTTCTGAACCACTGACATGAGAATTTTACCCATCTACTGTGAATAGAACAGACATGACTAGGTCTGAAACGTAACAGCTTGAAAAGATTTTCAAAAAATACATATGTGGAAAGCCAGCAGCTTAGGCACACAGACAAGTGATCACCAGACTCAGCTATATGTGTCAGATCTGTGCCACAGACCAAGTGTTCTGGGTGAAGTCCTTCCTGCTGAATCTGAGAGGCCTTACAGTGAACCACATTCAAAAACCTGCATCAAATGACATTAAGTCACTGCTACAATACATGTGCCTTCAAAGGCACCACTGCAGCACCACCACCGCCACTTTTTGCTCTGATAGTCAAAACCAGGAAAGCCTCTGATACAAACCTTCATACACCTCTCTCAGAAAACTTCATGATCATCTTTGACATAGTGGCAGTCACCCCTCACTTGCAGCCCCTCACCAGGCAAAGATGGTGCCTTGAAGACATACTGTATTTACTCTGAAGGGGATAGGAGGCAGCACAGACTTCAAACAGTGACTCTCGTCTCTTTCTGAAACAGCACTGAAGAAGCGTTACATCCTTCTCAAAGTCAATGGAAAATCAGACAGTTTCCAAAGTTAAAGATGTGTTTATAGGCCTGGATTGAAAAATAGCTTAGATGATTTTCCAAGTCAAAGTGAGGAACTATTCCCCCAGTTCACCCTTTTTCCTTGAGACTCATTACAGTGGCAGATAGATGGCTGTTTTCATTAAATCATTGGTATCAATGTGCAATTTAACACGTCCTTAGTTACATCACTCCGAGTGGCAACCCCACAATATTTTCAAGATGAGTGAAAAATCCTAAACTCTGCAGGAACATACTCATCTGTGGCAAACAGCCCTTGGAATAGCATACAGCACCCTGCGAGACATAGGAAAGACAAACTGTTCTACATTACAGAAACGCCAGCATATTTTAATATTTCTCTAAAACCAGCCAAATGAGCAACATTCATTTGGAGGAATTAATGTAACTATTTATATTCAAACACCAAGACAATCCATTTGCATTTCTTACCCCAGTTTGCTAGCAAACAGGTGACTGCTTGTGAGTCTAAGCAAGTACAGGCTTTTGCAGAGCAAAACCAATGAATGTTCTGAATATTCTCATGGTATGCAATCATTTTAAACCTAAAGATGAAGCAGTCTTTCTTTAGTATGGTCTTTCTGACAAACTCTCTGAATACAAGAAACACAAGCCTTTAAAGAAGGCTTGGACAAAATATTTGATATATATTGATCAAGTGACACCATCAGGCTCAGTAAAATCTTCTATCTCTGTTTTTATGAGCTGAGAATAAAGAAAGTTATATTTTGGAGAAAAGGAGAGTAGCAAACCATGGCTACCAGTATTTAAATGACGAAAATGTCTGAGAGAATTCCAGATGTCAGCCATGTGTTACAGTTTAATAGTTCAGATCTGAGTCATAGGCACAAAAACCCATTATGAAACACATGCCTGCCTGCCTGTGTGTGTGCACACACCAGTGTGCACGACTTAAAAGAGAAAAGCCCTAATTTGGGGGCATTTAATAGTACTGGAGATAAGCAGTTAATCTAGCTGAGGTGGGAGAAAATTAGCACAGTTTGTACTATGCCATGGAGCAAGGGTGCAATGACTTAGTTTCAACATTCACAAACTGAAGTTAGAACTGAAGAGAGATTAAACACCCACTTGACAAGCACGTGTAATCCTTTCAAATCCTAAAAGTCCAATCACATCCTCTGTCTTGAATACTCACTAGCCTAAATCACCCACACCCCTGCCATGTGCAACTCACAGAAGTCCAAGTAATTTCTAGCCCAGCTCTTTGAAGTTATAATATATATACTGTGATTTATCAGGTCCTTTTAGCATTTTTTTCTTCTCACATAAAAGGAATGAATATCTGTGGCACCAAAGCGTAGCAAGAGATATCACATGCCTCACCTTCTTTCTGGTGGAGAAACACAGACAATATTGCTCTCTGTGCAGTTGGTGTCCATTGGCAGACACCCCTCGCTGTTTGCTTTCAGCTCACACTGGCTCTGAGTGGTTGGCTTGCAAGGGAGCTGGCAAGCAAGATGTTCCCTCTCTGCTGTCCTCCAGCTTGGCTGCCTGACCAAAACAGGGACCTACATGCAAGGAGAATTATGTACTTGGCCTCATGGATTTTTCACTACTGGAACCACTGTTGCCTTTACCATGCTCCCACACATGGACATCAGCCTGCTCTCTCTCTCCCTTCCACTCTCCATTTGAGTGATTCTTCCAGGGAAGACTTCACCAAGTCAGGAGCCTTGGGATCTGGACCAGCTGGTCTCATGGAATCTGCACAGCAGTGAAATCCATATGGAAGTGTGGATACTTTGCCATTCCCAAAGCATTACACCCTTGAATATCCATAGGCAATTGCATATTGCGTGTTTTCTTGGCTGATTGCAAATGCCTGTTAGTATTTGGATATGCTCATGGCAAGCCTGTGCACCCACAGAACCACTTCGGAGCACATGCAAACCTAGCCAGGCAGGCCAGCATGTCAAGGGCACACACATTTGAGCGTGGTAATTACATGCTAGGCATGCACAAATAAATATACATTTTAATGAAAATTATGTTTAAATAACACATATTAGAGCAGTTTAATGACTCCATGAAAGGACAGGTGGGACAGTGGCAATGAAATGGCTCAAGCAAAATCACTCTGAAGAAGTTCCTGTTGGGGAGTGTAGAGTCGAAGGAAGAGGAGCAAACTTCAGCTGGGGGACAGACAGCAAGGTGCTCCTCAGCAGTGCACCTGTCAGAAAGCTGTCTGCTCTTTGGGGCCTCACACACACCCTTACCATCTGCTGAAGGGTCGCCATCAGATTAAAGATATTGAAATTACGTTGATGCTGTCTCTGTTCTGGTCATGAAAACCAAAAGGCAGATGGTGCTTGCTAAGAACCTGTGTGCCAACAGTGTGCAAGAGGCTTCAGTTTGCCCCAGGGCTGCCTGCAAAAAGGACAACCCTCTGCTTGGGAGCTCATTAGAGTCTTTTATATTTTCCTCAAAGCTCCCTCCACTGTGAAGCACAGGTTTGGCCACAGGGAAAGAAGGATGTTAAACCATGCTGGGGAAAAACCAACAAAGCCCAAACAAAAAACAACCAAAATACCCAATCATCAAGACACTTATGCTCTGGTCTTTGCAAACTATGATTTCACATGGGAATTTGGACAGGTGCAGTGTTACCAGACCTGGCAATAGCTGTCCCCTACCTATGTAGCTGACCCTTATTTATCTTGCTGTGGTTTCCACTTAGCTGGGTCCTGTAGCAGTGAGGATTTCAGACTCCATGTGGCTGAGAAGCAGCAAACAGCTCTCTGCTGTGGCAGGCATGGGGAGCGGCTAGGCTTGGGCACTGACCACTTGCTTGGGAGGAAAACCTCTGCCCACTGGCTCCCTGTGTGACCACAGACTCAAGCAGGCATGTGTTGCCAGCAACACCTTGTCACATTGATTACACTTAGCTGATGTGGGCAAACAGAGAACACCAGCTTCTCATGGCAATGCCAGCACAGCCCTGCACAGCTTTCAACACAAGCAGAGAGCAAGGGATGTTCAAGATACCCTCCTTACAAGCATTATAAATATTGCATTTAAACCTGACCCTAACTTTGACAACTCCTGTAGAAAATCCCCAAATAAATGCCTCTCCCTGAGCTGCTAATATTTATGGTGGCTGGAGTACAGTAGTATGATGAACAAAGGCAGAAGGAGTTTGGCTCTGTGGGTGTGACTTAATAAAAAGTCAGGCATGCCTTGAGGTTTGCAGACATATATTATAGAGCAACAGCATCTAGAGGATTTTTTTGTCTGCATTGTGACTCAGTGGGAAACAGGGCTAATGGGAGCAAAGCAGAGAGAGAACAAGCAGGCGCTGCTGAGGGAGAAGGCAGTGCATGGGAACAGGCATAACTAGATTAAAAAATTAGATTAAAAAAGACAGAAATGCCACAGAAGGGGGCTATCACAACCTAGCAAAGGCATCCTGCTGATTCAGAGGCTGAGATTTGCAGACTGGGACCATGGGCAAGAGTGGGTGTGAAAGGACCACCCTGCATGTGCTTGGAACAATGGGCCATTGGTGGTTTCCTCGGTCATGGCAAAATAAGCCCTCCAGAGAGGTGAGGCTCAGTGCACACCCTGCCAGCTGCCTCAGCGTTGGGCAAAGCTGCTCTGTGCTTACCTGCATCCCCTAGGAGGAATTTTTGCATGAGGTCTCTTGATGACGCAGTCTATTAAAATGCACATCACACTCCAGCTGTTGCTGTTGGAGTTTTCTTTTTTTTGAATGACGATTTTTCATAAAAGCCTACCCACTTCAGAAATATTGTCATGGAAATAAAATAAAATGTGCAGTAGCACTACTTGTTTCCCTGGCGCTGCTGCGAAAGCCATGTTAAAATAGCTCCATCTAGTGGAAATCAGGAGCAGTAGTAAGGGCAAACAACGACGATCTGGGAGAAAAGCCGTAGGAAAATGCTGGCAAGTTGCTCCTTGACTGCATGTGCCAGCAGTGGCTTTGGTTTCCATCCACAAGGGGTCTGCTAGTCCAATCTCTGCCAGAGTTTCAGCCAGAGCTGCAGGTTTGTAAACAAAATGTAAAATAACTAAGTGCTAAGCCAGCATAACTAGTACATTGATCTGATTTTTGACATATAACTGTAGTATTTACACAGTTTCTGTGCAGTCATGTTCAGAGCTGAGGGGAAATTTGGGGCTGTGTGGTGGCTTCAAGATCTGTCACACAGAACTCCACTTCAAGTCATCTTTCAGAGGGATGTCCCCTCCCACCATCACTCCCTGCCTGCATCGATCAATTTACAGCAGCATCTGCACCTCACTCAGGACCTTTTTGCTGTCTTTGTCATCTAGTTTCCCTTTGTCTGCACCTCTGTGCATATACTTGTAAATTGGAGGGAACAGCTGTACTGCAGAATTCAAAGACATTCCCCTCTTTAAAGACTTTCCAGTTTAGATAAGAAATTCGTGAGGTTACATTTTAAAAAATAATTACTCCCTCTTTCCTAATGTATGGTCAGATTTTTTCTCCTGTTTATCCAGACTCTGAGTTTAACCCTCTGACAACACAGTTTATTTAAAACTTTCTGTTTGAAGTCTGTTTGATCCATGTCCTGGGGGACAAAAAGTGAATTTCAGAATGAAGTAAATGTCCTTTTCATTTTGCACTGTTACCACCACTTAGAATCATCCAAGTGATGACAAATCTTTCAGGCTTAAGAGGTCTGACAAACATCCTATAAAACTACACACAACATCCACAGGTCACCAGTGCAGATCAGTGAGCACAGATGCACCAACCTTTTCAGGAAAAACTTCACTCATCTGCAAGGTGCACAGACACTTAAATAAAGCTAAGAAGATGGATTACCCTGAAGAGAAACTCTGCATTTCCTTGCCACGCTCGGGTATTCCAGAGTGTCTTAGCAAAAAGTGCCCACTCAACACATGGGCATGGGAGTTGGAGCAGCAGAAAGGCACAGCAGCGTGCACTCTGGGGATCACATACAGCTGGCCACAATGAGGTCTGGGCTGACAGCAATTTAGACATGGAACCTGGAAAAGAAATGACATGGAAAATTGTCTTAACTGAAAATCTAGACACAGTTGTGGCTGAAGGAAGGCTCCCTGGAGTGAGTGGCTGGATCTTTCTCTGGTGGCAGGTAACCCACTAAATCTGTTACAAACTCCAGCTTCTTGTCCTTCCCTCTGTCCTCTTCTCTCTAAGAAGCATCCCAAGATCCTGCTCACTCCACAGTGCTGGGTATGACTCCTGCAAGATTGGGTCCAATAGCAAGCCGCAGATTGCTGTTGGTGCTGCTTAGGTAGCTGAAAAACGGAAGAAAGAACAGTTAAAACTAAATAAAAGGATAATATGGGAGGCAAGTTTGGGAAATCTCATCAGGATCACAGAAATTTTGCTTTCTGCAATTGTTCACCCCACCATCCTCCCCTGAAGAGTTATTTCCATGCGCGTGTAAAAAGATCATTTATACAGTACTATTCTCCACACCCAGTTTGTGACATTTAATTAGGCCAGGAAAACCCAACCCAAGGCAGGCTTACCACTCAGAAACAGAAGCATGCTGAAAGATGGTGCTGTTCCTATCACACCAGCACAGCATCAGGAACTGCCTTTTTGTCCATTAAAAGAGAGTGCCAGTGCCCAATCTCTTGTCTTTCTTTAAGATCCACTCTTCTGTGACCTAAGGAAAAATACATGCCCCACAGTGCACAGCAGAGTGAGAAAGACATGTCTGCCCAAGCACTGGGGCTTGGATCAGCACGACAGCGTGACAAACTACAATGGACGCACCAGCTGGGAACGCTTCTTTGCATATGGTTCTGTCTCCCTGAGCAGGAGGTGCTGGCTCTGACCAAAAGGCGCTAGAGCCGAACAGGCGGGGAAGCAATGCAGCAGAGAAGGGATCGAGGCTGCAGTAGTGACAGTCTGCAGATACTGCAGGGGATTTAGGCAGGGCAAAGAGCCAAGTGTTCTCAACAGTCAACAGCAAATAAGCTACGAGCTAAATAAGAGCAAGGAAAATATAGCTGCATCAAGAGGAAAAAGCCTGTAACTAACAGCAAGTGTGATTAGGCAACAGGCCCCGGTGCCAGAGGAAGCACTGAATATCAGCCAACACCGTCCTGACAAGACTTTGCATCATTGCTTGTGGGAGGATGGAGCCCAGCTGTTGCTCCCTTTCTTTTAGGCTATGGAGATTAGCCTTCCGAGGCCTTCCCTGCTATGGTGATGATGGGTTAGCTGCTCCCAGCCTGTCCAGGAAAGCACAGAGAGCCTGGGTAGAGTCTCTTGAGAATTTTTCTCCTTTGTTTAAAGTTATTGCAGAAAAACAAGGGAAGGCTATGGCTTGCTTCTGGCTTTCCTTTGAAGGCAATCGATACTTTGGAGGGATAGCAATATGCAAAGAAATAACACCAAGACAAGCTGCAGTGTGAAGCTCTGATGTGCTTTCTTTGATGGCAACGAAACCTTGTCAAAGACTGAGTTGCCAAGTGAAACACTTCCTAAAGACTAATAATCAACCTGCAGATAGTTACCCCTGGCAATACTTCAGGACATTTACCCAGCAATCTTTCAGGGGCCTGAGGAGTAAACCAGCCTGTCTGTGACCTGGATCTGACAAACCAGCAAGTCTAAACATTTGGTGAATTCTTCTTCTACACAGTTTCAGAAACAGAGATTAGGTATTTGGTGTATATCTATATGTATTAAAAAAACCAACAACACAACAACAAAAAAAAAACCAAAAACATGTGAAAGCAAACATTAGAGCAGAGAGGATTTCTGGGGCAAGCGTCTGACAGAAGAAATGACCAGTGACCCCAGGGCATTGGTATCTGCTGAGTCCAGTGGGCAGAGAGGGCATGGCCCCAGTAAGGACCACTGTGGAATATCTCTGCATGCATGGGACCACTCTTGTCAGATCCACATCTCTAGTCTGTCTGAGTTGCAAGAATTTACCCTTTCAAAACCACCTGATAGAAACAGCTCATTAGTAGCACCCAACCACAGCCTCAACTTCCAGCAGCCATGTGAAGAACAAAACCCTGAATTTTAGCAGAGAGGTTGGTTTGTTCTCCCGTCAGTAAATCAGATCAGTCAAGGATTCATGTTTGGCAAGAAAGGGAAGATCACTGTGAGCATAGAGACTTCAGAGCCCCACCTCTGAAGCACAGTGAGGACAAAGGAACAAATGTTATGCTGTGGCACAATATGTTTGGGGCACTGACATATTCCCAGCTGGAAGAGTATGAATTTTATCTTGTTACATAACTAGCAGTTACCTGGTGGTTGCATGGATGCTCATCAGGGAAAGACCATCAGCGTGAAAGATAAGAATTTGTTAATATGAATGGGGAAGAAAGAGGAGGGAAACTTGAGAAGTGAATTAAAGCAATCAAAATGGAGCTGGAACATCACTTCACATTCCTAAGCTAAGGCATCTGGCTGAGCACGACCTGTGGGTTTTTTTCCATCATCTGGGCAGTTTTGGGTTTCTCCAGTTATTCTCACCCATCCTGACGAGACGCACAGAATGTTACTGCATTTCAGCACGTGGGGGAGGAAAGGTGGCACTCACCTGCCCCCACAGTCTCACCAGTGGCCACCCTGTACCAAAGGGTCATGGAAACCCTCTCTCAGCCAGGACAAGGCTGGAATATTTTAAATCTGCTTTGGATACAGCTATGGCTCCTCACCAGTGTTTCTTACTTGAAAGGGGGTAAGAGGTGTCTCTCCACTCTTCTCAAGCTCTACACACAACAACCCATGTCACTTAGCAACAGGACTTCCTTTAAGATGCTTTTTTGTCATTTCAAAACCTCCATGCCAGAAGTTCTTTAAATAGTCTGAACTCACACCAGCTCCCTCAGTTTGGCTCTTTTCCTTTATCTCTGCCTGGTTTTCTCCCATTGTAAGGTTAATATCTGTGTCCAGCTGAAGAAATCAAATCAAACATGAAAGCAGCTCCAAATGACCAGGAATTGCTTTGCTGTGCAAAGGTTAAGAAACTCCTTTTCTCCAAAGCCATGCTAAGCAACAGACAACAGAGACCATTTGAGGAAAAGGGAAGCTCACAAGAGTTTTAATTCTGATTTTTTGTTTGCTACTCAAGTTAGACTTGATACAACTACTTGGATTTCTCTATCACCCCTTTAAAATCTAAGATTTAAGACTTGTATCACCCAGTTTGTCAGATTCTGTGTGTTCACTCCCACAGGGAGTGAGAACACTGGGTCTTTTGCTAGTTTAGTAGGAAACAGAAGCTGAATTTTTGAGACAGGGAAAATTCTCATAATTGTTTCACAGACTAACAGGGAGTTCCAGCACTGAAAACCTCAAGACATCTTTCGAATTTTTGAAAAATCACAAGGTACTCA
The DNA here is from genome assembly GCA_026770055.1 of Myrmophylax atrothorax. NCBI lineage: Eukaryota > Metazoa > Chordata > Aves > Passeriformes > Thamnophilidae > Myrmophylax > Myrmophylax atrothorax. Next base: position 21,190,547 of record JAOXXN010000364.1, on the reverse strand, counting down.
AGGAGGGTAACACAACAGCAGTAGCTATCCAGAAACAGTGTCTGCAGGTAGAGTACAGCAGTATAGGAGATGTCTCCCTCTTTGAAGATGAGACATGGATGAACAAGACGTCACTAAGTAATCAGTTGCTAATTCCTGTCAGCAATTTCCTTCCTACATAGTGCCTTTGTCCTAGCTATTTTTAGTATGCATTTGATAGGACTTTACACAGATACACATGCCCCAACCACAGCCAAGCTGGCTTCCTGGCTGGCCAGCAGGGCTCAGGATGCAGGTACTGGGGCCAGGAAGCCCTGTGGCCTCTAGCAAGCTGCAGTCATCACCTGAAAGTTTGTTCATTCTGTCTGCTAAAAAAATAGCACTGATGCCTTCCCAAAGCCAGGGGTTCCAGGGCATGGCACAGCAGTAGTACCCTGGCTACATACCTGCACATTAATTTATTTGCAAGTTACCTCAAATCAAACCCACAAGAGTGGAGAGGCAGGCAGAGGAGTTCTCACTCTATTCGTTTGGCATACTTCTATACATAGTGCTCACATCTTGTCACTGGTCACACTGTCCCTTCTTTTTCAAGGGGCATCTAGGTCACTACCTGTGCAAGTGGTTTGCTCAAGTCATGGGATTTTCAGATTGAAGCTGTGGCATGTTTTCAGCACTAACCTCATCCATCAGTGCCAGAGAACAGAAGCTGGTGACTTGGTCCCTCACCAAGGAGTTGTGGCAAAGCAGAGGAAGAGGAATCCCTGGGACAGGAGGATCCTTCAGCCAGGTCTCTGGCTGCCCAGAAGATCCATCAGTCAGGTTGTTGTCCAGATGGGAGGTCATCACAGATGCAGTCCTGCAGCCGTTGTCCCACTTGTGTCCCCACCACCTCCTTACCCCCCCACAAGGGCAGGCAAAGGGACATTGCTCACACACACACAGAGCATGGGCTGGATAGCATATCTGATTGCTATCGCCTGCCCTTGTTTAGGATTTCAGAAAGATCAATCGCTGTAACATGAAGCAGAGGGCTTTCACGTGAACTCTAGTAAAGTCTGACATGGTTTACACCAGCTGTTTCTTCCTGACAGCGATTTATATTCTTGCTGCATCACCTTGTCTTTGGTCTCTCCTTAGAGTGCAGCCTGAGCCTTCAGTATCTCTGGCACTGGCAGCAGAGCCTATGTAGGTTTTTCTGCTGGGAAATGTGTGTTTGTGGGAGGGCAGGTGGTCCTGGTCCTCCCCAGCTGCCATGCTTCATCTTCTTGCGGTATCACACGGCCACAGTGGGGGAGTAGTCACAGTGCAAATCACACTGCTGCAAGGCAAATCCTGGTCTGTATTCTTAACATGCAGCAGGTAAAGTAATCATCTGGATTCCTATCTCTTGTTTATGGTACTAAAGAAAACAACAAAGAAGGAAAATCTTGAAATCCATACTTGAAAAGAATGGCTGAAAATTATATTAATCCTTTGATCCTGCATAGGATTTACAGGTATTTTGGAAGCCTTGAGGTACTAGGTTTCAAATCTCTTTTTCCTCAGAGCTATGGAAGACCCAGAGATTGACATGACTTATCAGTTAAATAAGAGAGAATTAACATCTCATAGGGATTCGGAGCGTACTAAAGTCTTTCTAATATAGATATACAACTCATTACATTTTTTTGCATATTTTTTTTAATGTCTTAGATTGATTCCCTCTTACTCCTACAGTCAGTACACACTTTTTCAAAGGCAATCATGGAGGAAGAACAATTTTCCAGGTTCATCCCACTTGCAGCACTCCTCAGGGCCAGGTTTTTAAGAGGTATGACACTCAGTGCTCTGATCAGGAGACCCGGGCCAGGCCAGGCCCAAGGTCAGCTAGGTGGATTTGACATTACACAGGATTTACCCTCAACCCAGTCAGCTATACTCTTACCAGGTGGAGAGCCTCCTGCAGGATCCCATTCAGAAATGGAACCCACATTTCTGTGTCAGTGGTGGGAACTGGCATCCTGAGACTTCAGCACCATGCCAACAGCCCACATCATGCCCAGGTCTGTGCCACTTGGCTGGGCTGAGGAGCACACCAGCATTTCACCATCACAGTCACTGCCAGAACTGACCCTACATTCCTGGAGGAGGAAGGTCCACCACCCATGGGCAGACACTGTGGGTGACTCGTGCATTTTGATGAGCTTTTTGAGCTGTTCCTGCTGTGTAGCTGAAGAAATCAGTGTAAAATGGAGAACCTCTGGGGGATGTTCTGCTCTCTCTAGGGGACTTTCTGACTGCAGGGCAGAGTGACTGTGTGTGGAGTGCCACAGCACTTGAGGGGCAGTGCAGAGGGAGCAAAGCGCTCAGCCCTTAGCAGCATGCAGCATCTCACGAGCACTTAGTGAGAAGCACAATCGCAGTGGAGTCAATTATTACTGCTGGTGTTTGCATACTCCTAAATTCCCCATCATCATAGTGGAAAGAGTTTCACTGAAGCACAGAGAAAGTAAAATTAGGAGCAGCAAATTACTCATGAGGGGACTTTCCCAGTGACCCCTGTGTTCTGACAGTCCCCTGAATGAAGTGAAAGAATCTGCCCAGCACTTGGGAACAGCAATCACCAGCAGGCAGAAGAGGAACAGTCCTAGCTGAACATGAGAGGTGAATCAGCCTGCAATGGCCCTTCCTGCTGAAGTCACAGAGGGTCTGCAGCCTATTCCAAGTAGGAGATAATTGGGGGAAAAGGCAAGGTTTTTGAATTAGGGAATTAGCAGATAAACAAGGAGTAAACATATCAAACAAAATTTTTTCTGAACTTTCTGCAACCAGTTGCAGGGCAAGCAGAATTTCCAAAAAACACAGGACTGACTAGAAAAGAGGCAGAACTGTTAGTAGATTGTAGAGTGATTTTTTCAGCTGGTCATTCAGAGAAGTTATTTTCTTTTGTATACTATAAGTTAAAGAGGACTAAAAAACCCCAGCCAATCAGGTTGGCACAGAAGCATCCTAGCAGCAGACAATGCAGCAGCAGTTCTGTGGCCTCTTGGTGCCTGCCAGCCCACCCAACAGGTTTAGGCAAGCATGCAAAATGGACTGAGCTCTGCACTAGATTTTAAGCTTCCTTCCTGCCATGATGACTGCTACCCTCTCCTCAGTCACCTGCAGGGACGAGGACAGCATGGCCCAGGTGAAACCTGACAGACACATCAACTTCAGTTACCAGGACAGCTGTGGCTTTCATACACCATTTCAGAGCTAAAGCCACTTATTTTGCACAGGTCCGTGGCACCACAGAAGCTCAAGTCTCTTCACCTTCCCAAGTGTCAAGCTTGATGCTTTCCAGATGGCATCTTGATCGTTAGAAGTTTCACTGATTGAATCATTGGTGCTGGGTCAGTTCCATGGGGTTAAGGCTTGTTTGCTGAACTGTGTAAGTTTTCATCATGCCTTCCTCTACTCTACAAGAAAGAGTGCCACTTAAGCCTATTGGAAACAAAGTTGTCAAGCTAATAACTCAAGTCAGTTAAAAAGGAAAGAAACTTCAAAAACCTGATCATTCTCTGTGATCTAAATACAAGAGAAAGTGTCCGAGACTGAAATATTGCTTTGTATCTTTATTGTTTCTACGGTAGGAGTCGTGCATCAGGATCACAATACTTCTTGCAGAAAGACAGACACAGATCTTTGAATCATACAATGGTTTAGAAAAAACCTGTAAGATTGAGTCCACTGCACTACCCTGTACTTAAGGGAGACATTTCACTCTACATCAGCATGAAGACCAATTTCCCTCGGTTTCCACTTATTAAAAATCTGTTCTGCCCCAGAAAAGCATCAGTGCACAGTAACCTGATGATATTTAAAGCAGACAAGTTCCGCTTTCACTCTGAAACTACTGTTTTGCTCACGGTGAGACTGGGAAGTTCAGCAAGCATGTTTTTTGCGTGGCAACCTGCTTTCCAGTTTGTCTGACCTCCCTGCTCAGTCTCACTTCCATTCAGGGAAGGCAGCACAAGATCATCCACTGCAGCAACCCACCTCTCTCCATAATGGCCTGTGGTTTATATCTTTTGGTTTTCACAGTGCTTGCCTGTGTCCGCTGCAAAGCATCTGGTGCTGCAGAGACAATGTGCATGGAGGTGAGTGACAGCCACCAGTTCCTCTTGATATACAGCAACTGGAGACATCTCAGGTGAATACTTGCCTGCTAATGTTCCAGTGTTTCCAGTTGCCAAGGGATTTGTCTCAGGGGAATCTGAAGGTCTTTATCAGAGAAATAATGCGGGTGTCTTGATATACGCTTAGGTACATCAGCCACCGTCCCTCCTCCTCACACCAACAGGATACACCTGTGCATGCTCACACTCTCTGTTACCACTGACAGGGAGTTTGTGAGCCCATCAAACTAGCACTATTTTTCATCCCTCAGAGAGCTGAAAGGATGATAAAGTTTCACAGGGATATTTAAGAGGTATCAGAGCTAGCCAGAGAACAGGTATAAGGATTTTTGCCTCTTGTGCTGTGCTCTTCATATAGGAACTTGTACACAATGGTGGAATGATGATGTCTATATTTGCCATTTATCAGTGTGCAGTACCACATGAGAATAATAAGAAAATATCAGGGTTTTTTCAGGGGCAGGAGAACAGACTGACCCAGAAAGATTTTTATTTTCTTTAATCTTTTCTTTTATATTCCAGATGGGAGACAATGGGGAAAAAAAGGCCAGGTTTTTGATTCAGGGAAGAAGCACAAGGGAAAAGCAGCCTGAAGCAGCACGCATTTGGGGCCAATAAAAAAAATTCTCATTGAATTAAATCTACAAATCCCTGAGCACTCAGAGCTGTACAACAGAGGATCCCCATCGGGATGGTGTCTTCTTAGCTCCCTGTGAGAGCCACTCCACGGCCTGAAGCATATGGAAAGAGCTTGCTTACTCACTGTTTTATCTGAATGGCGAAATATAGGCACTGTTCTCACTTACAGTGACAGCTAAATAACTTCTATCTGCCTAAAGTGCACATGGCAGCAGTTGGCTTCACAGGTTCTTCTTTGTTTATCAGTATTGAAAGCATCAGCTGTTCTAGGGCAGTATTTTGCCATTTTTGTAGTTACTGACACTATTATTTCAGTGTTTCTAGCATGGACCTAAGACTCTGTGCTATCACAAGTGTTACCACAGCAGGTACTGGGGTGGCTTTCTGCCTCCCAGCTCATGCTAAATGCCTACAAATCGGTTTAGCTGTGGGCAGATTTGGTTTGTCACTCCCTGCTTGTGCCATACACCTGGCAGTTGAACTCCAGCTGGGACCCAGCATGCCAGTGGGGAGTGGGACAGTAAAGGAGCTGTGCTCCCCACTCAGATGTGGAATTTTGTGGTGACAGTCCTTCTCCACTTTGACAAGCATGCTGCTGCCAGCATCTCTTCGTCCCTGCCCGCCAGGCTGCACTGCCTGCAGCAGTGTGGGGCCCTGTACCTCCCTGAGACTCCTTGGCACCATCCAGTTACACAATTTATTCTTAAAGGAAAGGAAGAAAGTGTTCACCATATTCAGCTTGTGGCTTGCAACAAATACTACTGCTCTTCCCTTTCCCATGAAGCCACTGAGTGATGACGCTGCCCACCTGCCTCTCTTAAGCCAGAGACAGGCAGACATGTGGTTTAGCCTCAAATACAGCTGCATGTCAACAGAAAGACCTGAGCCCCGTGGCTCAGGGCCCATGCACATGCACTTCAGTAAACTCTGAGAGGTCGTGCTCCTGCCTACAGGGTGCACACCTGCACTGTCCCCTGCACGTCATGGGCTCCAGGCTGCAGGGCATTTCCCTCTGGACACACAACTGCTGCCCCTGCTTGCTCTCCTCCACTAGTAGAATGGCTTTGTATCAATTAAAATGCTCACGTTGGCCAACTGTGCCATACACATATTTAGTTACCCACAAGCAGAATGCCTGCATGCTTACTGTCAGGGTATTGCCAAAGCTGCAGCTCCCACACAGCCCTGGGGACTCCAGTCCTCCTCAGATGGGCCCAGGCAAGGATGCAGCTGGTGCTGCACTGGCCGTGCCCACACTCCCAATTGCAGCCTGGCAGCTGGGACCGTGGCAATGCTCTGAGCACTCCCAACGCCTAGAGCAGCACAGCAGACTGTTTCAGGGTGGCACTTCCCAGACTCTGGTAGACTTTCATGTAATCACCAGACAAAGGTGGCTCAGGCACCTTTAAGAAATTTCCCTGATATCCACAGAGTAGGCTTGTCTATTTGATAGATTGATTTATTTTCTCTTAAAATGAAAAGCCTTCATGGACATTTAAAAGCCTTGGAGCATCAGGTATGATCATAGTTTTAGCCTGAGCTGAACATTCCTGCTGTCTCCACACTGCAGCGTGTAACTGCAGCTCATATCCAATTGATTTGGCCACATTCCTGCTAGAAACATTTTCCAGACATGCTCTGTTTCACCTCCTCTCTGAAAGGCTTACTTAAGTTACCTTAGAGTAAGTTTTGATTCAAGACTGACAACATTCAGAATTTAAAGTTACTTTGTGGGAATCCTTGTTTAAGGACTACTAATTCATCCAGAAGAGTAAACAATTCTCATATTTGCTAACTTTGATAAGAAAGTACTGCAGATGAGACAACTTCAAATTAGAACAACAGAGATTCAAGGCATTAATTTTAAAAATACACTCCAGAAAATCCCAGGCCTGTGCATTGCAAGCCTGTGCTGAGTCCTAGGGTTCTGGATGTTGAACTTTAAATAATTGAGAACTCTGGGTTTACTTGAGGGTTGTGTTTGTTGGGGGTTTTTCCCCCCAAGTGCCATATATTCCTATTTATATTCACAGTACGTACCTCTTTCAACTTCACTGTGTATTTTCCGCAGATCACAGAAAATAAAAGCTATAGCTGTGAAGGTTTAGGACAGGGTGTATGTATGTATGTACGGCCAAACTTCACTAACGAAGATTTGGGAAGGACTCTCCCCGACGTGGGTGTGCCCTTCGAGCCTGCGCAGTGGATGTTTCAGGTGAGGCACAGCGTGCGCAGAACTGGCCCCACCGTTTAAGTCCCGAGGTCCATTTGCCACGGCCGAGCGAGCTTG
>JAOXXN010000364.1:21157368-21179285 GCA_026770055.1 Myrmophylax atrothorax | reverse complement strand
TCCACTGAGACTCGAACTCACGACCTTGGGATTCGGAGTCCGGAGTGCTCTCCATTACACCACGGGACCGCCCCCTTTAGGACAGGGAGATTCCTAAAAATCTACCTGTCACAACAGAAATCCTGGACTTCAGCTTCAATGTGTTCTCCTCCCTCCAGAATTCAACCTTCTCTGAGTTGAAGTCTCTTCTCTACTTGGATTTAACAAGGTATGGAGGGAGCATCCTCACTTCTGCTCATCACATTCATGAAACCCCCTGCCTCTGCCAGAGAGAGACTTCTGGAGCACACCACAGCAGCATCTCCCTGCCTCCACATGGAAACCTACAGACAGCTGGTGAATTTTTTTGCTAAGCAGAGACTGATCCACTTGGGCTATATCTAGGCTTCTCCACTGATGGCAATCATTTGCAGGACAGTGGGGGAAATATGCATTTTCCAGGTATTCCTGCTTCTAAGACACCAGTGACAGCAAAGTCACTGCAGTAGGTTTTTATTAATTTTTTTACATTGTTCCCTAAAACTTGGGAGAAGGAGACATTTGATCCTTGGAAATGCCCAGCTTATTCAACAGGAAAAGCTTTTCATTTTATTAGGTCGGACATTAAAAACCTCCTATCTCCCTGACTCCCACAGCTGCCTTCTCATACCCATCATTTCAGGGCAGGTTTTTCTACTCAGCAGAACCCTGTAATTAAATGTTAACTTAAAACTTAACTAGGCAAGCATCACTGAAAAAGACAGACACTTTTATCCTGGTCATGGCAACTGATGAGTTTTTACAAATATGAGGTGCAGTTTGGGTAATCACATATACCAGGAGAGTTTTATGAGACAGTGCCTTTCACAGCAACAGGGAAGCTGAACACAATTGTGCTGACAGGAAACCTGCTCATGTTTCTGACTGACACAGCATTCGCTGGCCCACATTCCCTGGAGCATCTTGTCTTAACACAGACAGAAATAACCAGTGTGTTCTTCATTCCAGTGACAAATCTGGACAGCTTAGGCACTCTCATATTGGGCAGCAATCACATCTCTTCTTTACAGCTTCCTCCCAACATTCCCACTAGAAACCTCAAACATCTTGACTTTCAAAGGAACAACATACGAGCAATCACAGCAGAGGATGTCCAAGTTCTGCAGATCAGGAATGTAACTACCATCTTTAAAGGCAACAACGTGACATATATTGAACCTGGAGCTTCCCAGTCGTGTTACTACAGTTTGGATTCTAGGGGCTGTGCTGACATCTCTGGGGTCCTGGTGGGGATACAGAACTCCACAGCTGAGACCCTTTGGCTGGTAACAGTCCTAACCTAGACCTGCTTGACCTAGCCTTCACTCCTCCTCATATCAACACTTCACAGGGTCCTTTTCGAAATTTTCATCTCTTGAAAGTGCTGAGTCTTTCCTCGTCGCACATTAATACGAGTATTCAGCATCTCTTTCAAGGCTTGGAAAATCTCATGCTCTTGGATCCCAGTCAAAATAACTGATTTGGGGATCATGTCAAAAGACAACCCGTTCCAACAGCTATCCATTAGAGGTGCTAATATTATCATCCTGTGAACTGACAGCAACAGGCAACCAAGTATTTCACAGCCTCAGGAAGATACAGTATGTTGATCTGAGCCACAACAAACTTGCTGCATTCAGCACAGATACATTTTCAAATCTCAAGAGCATCTATCTCAGTTTTGCCCACAATAGCATTCATATTGTATCAGGTGACAAGGTAGCATTCCTAGCTGGCCACTGCATAATCCATTTAAGTTACAACCCTCTGGACTGCACCTGCTCCAATATTGGTTTAGTCACCTGGTACAAGCAGAATCTCAAAAATTGAAGACCCGGAAGGAACAAAGTGCTCTGAACCCAAATCACTAGCTGGGACTCAAGTGGCCACTGTCTCACTCTCCTGTGGGATGAGAACAGCAGGAATCATAGCAGTTGGCCTGGCTGTTTTATCCTGTGGTACCATGTTCATTCATGGTGCTTTCTATTTCCAGAAAAATTACCAGCAAGTATAAGTTTATGATGGAGATACAGAAAGATATCTACAGCAATTGTATTGTGTTGAAAGACATCTTACTAATCTTTGTGACCTGTGTTTTCTTAATATTTGTAATACCCTTTGTATTATAACTAGTAGAAAAATAAAACTATGACCCAAGTCTTGAACATGAATAACGTACCTTACAGAGAAATCCCAGTTCAACTCAATGTTAGCCCAGGTGTACCAGCTACTATAGCTAATGCACTTGTAAAGGGAAGATCCAAGGGCCAAAATACAAACATTCTTCTCTTTAAAAAAAGAAAACCCCATCACTACTACTCTCAACCAACTAACCAACCAACCAAAAAAGAACAAAAAAACACACCAAAGAACCAATAAAAAACCTAACCCCACTCTCTCTCAAATACCCTTGAAAAGTAATGTTTAAGAGCTGGCAGTAGAATACCCCATTCTGCCAAAAAGAAAAAAAACTGCTTGTGAAGAACATGGACAACATCATAACCACATAAGACATACTCCCACTGGACAGTCAGAAACAACCTGTATCACACTCTATGATTTCTTTAAAATACTTTTGATCCTTAGAAAATTCTTGGCCATTGGACCTTGTCTCTGCATCTGTCTCCCTGGGCTGTGCTGTGCTCCTGTGCTGTTTTCTAGATTCCACAGTGAGCAGAGACTGGCAATAATTTAATCCTTAACCATAAAATTTGTAGACTTGGTCAAGACTATGTGGGTGCTTGGCACACTTGCTTGAACAGGGCAAAAAATGCCAATGCGAACAGCTGACATTTCTGTGCCAGCCCAGAGTGGACTGTTCCTTCCAGCTGCAGCCCAGGAAAGAGAACTAGAGGCTGCTCATTTCTGATGAGACCGATGACAAGAATCTCTGCTTAGTATCCTCTGGTAAGAACCACCTCATTTGAAAAGTCCCTTTTACTTACTGTTGATTAGACTCATACAGTGCATATTCTTGCACCTTTCACACGCCTTCAAATTATACGCCACTGCCTTACCCTGCAGCTTCTCCTCCTCCCGCTTTAATAGCCATGTGCTGTTCCTTTTTCAGTTGCCTACACTCTCAAATTTGGGATACCACAAAGTTGCCTCTCCTCACAGCTCTCTGTATTGCTCATCCATATTCTCTGTTCCCATAGTCACTGGCACACTCTGCACTGAAGACCCCTCCTGACACCATCAGCAGGCACTGCACTTCAGCTGCCCAAGAGCAAAGCAGCATTTTCCCTTCCCTCGGCAAATCAAAATGGTCAACTGAACAACCTCCAATATCTTAACAATCCAGGATGACTGTCAGTTTGTGTATCATCCAAGAAAGAGCTGCTTCTTCCATGGTTTTCCTCTTAAAGCTGTGGATTCAGAAAAGTGTTAGACAAATAGTGATGTTAAAAGGGAGTATTACACTCCATACTCCCTCATCTGACAAAACCAACAGAAATTCTTCTCTCCCAACAGCGGAAGACATTCTCCTCCATCAAATCCCTTGGACATCCTCTTCCTCCTGTATTTAATTCACATGTTCATTTGGTAGGGCTTGCCACCGTAATAGAACACAACTTCATTGTTACTGTCTTCTTACTTCACAGTCTTCTCCACTCTTCCCAATGCTCCCAACTTTTCCCAGCTTGAACCATAGCCTTTAGCATCACTTCTTGCCCATGGCAGGGCAGCTGGAACAAGGTGATCATAAGGTCCCTTCCAGCTCAAGCCATTGTATGATTCCTACCCTCAGTTCATTTGAATGCATCTTTGACAGGTATCTGGGAAATGAAGCTGCTCAGTTCTCATCAACCTAAATACTACAGTCAGCAAAAAAAAAAACTAACTGTTGCTAACCCAAGGCATGAAGTGGGACATGCACCCACACATACTCCAGGATCTTCCCATCTTGTGATCTACTCCTTCTGAGCCGCTACCTGAGTTACAATCCAAACCCAAGCGGGACACCCCTGCTAAGTCTTGCAGACTACGTAAGGCTACAGTAAGGCTAAGGGGGCTTAGGAAACCGTAAGTTCAATGCTGAGTAAGGGAGCTCACATTTCCTCAGCAGACTCTGAAAGCATTCCCATTTCAGGTATGGTGCCATCTTTTCTTACACAGTAGAAGTGAGGATGACAGGCCATGCCAGATGTAACACCAAAACGCCATCCCTTCCAACTTCTTTGTTAACACTAACTCCATATACCAGCCCCTTCCTCTGTCCCTGAACACTATGGAGGCACACTCTGAACATGCAGGTTGTTATGTCTCCCCAGGCAGAGGTGATGGCTGCTGCACAAAGCCCAGGAAGCATGAAATTCAGAGTCAGTCCTAAACTCTTGTTAATTTCCTTCCCTCAGCTGCTGGATCCTGCTCTTCCCTTCTTGACTCATCACACCACTATCAGTGCACAAGTTTTGCAAGACTATCTGCCTTCCAGTGGGTTGGAACAAACTGGAAAAGTTGAGGGTGATTTGCAGCTTCCCCTCACCTATTTGTTTCAAATAGAGTGTGAAACCGCAAAAGTGATCCTGTAACACTGCTCCACCTAAGTTTTGTACAGACAAAAAACACAGAGAAAACAATGTAACAATAAAACATGAACACAAATTCCCACCTGCTGCGCAGTCATGAGAATCACCAGCTGCAGAACAGTAAAGAGATGGTATTTTAATAGATGCTGCTCCTATAATAATGTTATTTATTTTGAAGAAAGAATTTAAATGTCATGTTACAGCCTACTGCCCATGTCAGCTGCTACTCAGGATATGTTGTCGACATCACACCTACCTATCCAACAATAGAGCAGTGGTTGCAGACACAGACTGAGATGAGATACTCAGCAATGCAGACGTCCTCTGTCCCCAGATCAAATTGCATTTCCTTGCACAATTCCCACCACCAGTATGTGTCTTAAGAGGTGCTGTGAGTCAGCCACAAAGGAAAAAAACCCACTCGCCTCTGAGTAAAGCAGAAATGTGCCTTAGGTTACAGCAGTGAAACCAGTTCAAGAAAAAATGCTAACAAAACAGTGTTTCATGCTGAATTTTTATTTCAATGTTATGCAACTGCATAAGTATAAATAATTGTGTTCAATATATAACAATTATGACATCCATAAGGAGTTTCTTAGAGAAAATAAGACTGCAAACACTTTATTGCACAGACCCTAACAATCTTTTTCTTTTTTTTTTCTCCTTTTTTTTTTTAAGCTGAGAAGTCTACTGCAGGAAGTCTACAAAAGAACACAGCAAATCTACAATCACATTAAGACTGACCAAGAAGAACACAGGCAGAAGGATCTCTAACAGTTCACTGGTAAGGTAAACAACAACAAACAGGTACTACATAAACACAAGCTTATGCACTGTTACACTTTCAAAATGCAAAGAACTTATTTGTCAGAAGTGATAATGAACTATACAAAATATACATTAAGGTGTACTGTAAACAAAAGCTAGATGTACTTTAAAGGAAACAAGAGGACAGCTGAAAAAATGCAGAGACTGTAAACTAGGAAACACTTTCCAGACAGAAATGTTGTTTTGAAGTGCATTAGCATTCATTTGTAGTAACTGCTAAAGCACAGATGAACTGCAAATGTTGAGACCATTTTCTTTCTAAAACTTCTCAAGAATCATTATCCATTGCTCACTAGCTCCTCTGTGAATGCATCAAAGGCAGGATGAATGTTCTAGTGTCACATGAAAAATCAGAAGTTGTTTGTGTTACTGGCTTTTCCTGACAGTTTTGCTGTAATCCAACTCAGCTCATCAGTATAGTGAAGTTTCCAGCAGAGGGTAATGAATTCTGCACACTGTCTGCAAGTCTCCAAGTCAAGATTACACTGTGCTTTTATGAACAATTTTCTAGCTTTTGAGACAGAAAGACAAACCATAAGCATTGGCGTAGAAGGTAGGGGCCTAGCTCTATTGTGGTTACAGAAAACAAATAAGCAAAATGACCATTCTATTGATCCCCAATTATTAGAACCCTTGCATCTGCAAGGGTATTTTGTAGTGCTTCTGTACATATTTCAATTTACCTTTCATCTCTCAAAACAAACTAAATACCTACACATTAAAATGATCAAAGTCTACATGTTCAACAGTATACAAAATTTAAATAAGGCTTAGCAAAAGTAAAAAGACAGTAACATTCTAGCACCAAATAGCTCCAATGGGTTCCTTTGTTACAAAATGCTTCTTTTATAGTTACAGTATTTAACTTTTTTTTTTGCATACAAATAAAAAGATTATGTTATGAAATGTATGGAGCTATTCAATGCATTTAGAAATGAATGTGAAACCCAGAGTTACTTGCTAAAAACAGCAAGTTAAGTCTACAACATAAGGCCCCAGCTATGTATTAGAATGTATCAGATATCCTAAAATTTTTTTGAAGATATGATACTGAAACTGCTTTTTGTTTTAACTTTTTACCTTACTTGTCATAAAAAAGAGCTATAGCATTATGACACTAATTACACAGACCTATATGCCACAAAATGTATTCTCTAAATGTATTAAAAACCAGGGATGAACATACTAGTACTACCAGTCATGTGCTTATACTTGTGCCTCACACTGTTAAGGGCCTGAATTTAAAAAAACTCAAGGAACTCGAGAAGATTGCAGCAGAAACTAAGCACATGGCATGTGCTTCAAAGAGTTAGAGGTGAAAAATCACAGAACACACTCTCAATAGACGAGAACCACCATTTCACCAGAGAACACAACTCTTGCTGGGATGCCCTGATAATTAAGTGGTCTTCCCATAGCTTTAAGGACACCTACTCTAATCAGGCTTTGTGCAGTAGGGAGATACAGTTACGTCTTCTGTTAGATCTGGTGAAGCAGTCAGACAGGTACAGTACTATCAAAATCAGATTATTAAAAATACATGTAAAAACTCACAATAGGTCACCATATTTGTTCTGTACTAGTATTTTTTAAACCTCTATCTAAGTAAAAATGTGGCCTTTTTTTTTTTTTTTTTTTTTCCCAATCAGACCAGTACTTGTGCATGTCCATGCCAGGTCTGAGTTTTAATAATTTGGTTTCATATTCATGTATGGCAAATAAATGACAAAGCAACTGTCTTAAAAAGGGAAAGAGTAAACAACGCAACCAGCAGTGAAGTATATATGCTACATTCAAACCCCAAACACATCGCTAACTATTTACAGAGGAAACATTTTCTTCAACAGCTGTTGGCTGTAAAAGTATTTTTGTACAAATACTATATGGTTAACAGTTTTACCGGTTACAATTGGAAAGGCATTTTGAAAAAAGTCCTCTCTTTACATATCCCCTTGTTTTGTTTCTTCAGTGACATGAAAGCTTTGCCGCACATAGACACGACACAGTGCTGGTTTAAAGGCAGTACAACATACTGAAATTTTTACAGCTAGTGTTGAATTCACACTTGCCAGGTCGTACAGTTAACAGGATTTTTTGTGAATGTTGCTCCGCGAAGCTTCCTTTCCTCGACGCTGCCGAGCTGAGTCTTTGTCATCTGAAAGTGCGCTAGGGCGGTCAGGTGTGGCTGCTGACCTGGAGACATCTTTACCTACATTCTGTTTTCTTGAAGCAGACTGCTGAGCCAGAATGGCATCTTTTCCCTTTACATCCACAGTGTTAACAAAAAGAGGCTTTTCTTGATTTCCAGGTCTCCCCCCAAGGTTTGAAGCAGGGTGGTGAGCTTCTGCTACAATAGTGGCACTGTGCAAGGCCATCAGTGAACAACTTTTAGTCATTTCTGCCTTAGTGCTCCCTGCAGAAGAGGTGCTTTTCTTATTTAGTTCCTTGCAAGTTGCAGGAAGCTCAGGTGAGCCTGCTTTAACCTTTGCTGAAGCTGCATCACTCTTGGCTGAAGACAAAACAGGTACTTCTTGCCTACATTCAGAGAAACTGGATGAACAACTCAGTGACTTTCCTGGTATTGCAGACACAGGACAAGAACTCTGCACACTGGGAGCTGACAAATGTTTTATTGCAGTCTGCTTGTTTGCATCCTCTGGCTGTTTCTGATTAACTTGTCCCTTCCCTTTAGTATCTTGAGAGCTTTTGCTACTTGTGGTCGCTTTTTCTGCTCCTTTCCCTCTGGCATCACAGTTTGTAAGACAAAGGGTAGGCTCTACTTTCCCACTGTCAAGCTGAATGTAAAGTGCGTCAGTGCATATTTTTCCTTCGGGTCTTTTGTCTGCAGAGATCATCTCATTACTAGGATTTCTGTCTGCCTCTTTGTTCAGCAAGAGACAGTCTTTCACAGTGGAAAACTTTGGAGATGTGGTTTGTTTTTCACTGAAGTAAAGTTGCTTTTGATCAGCAGATTCCCCCAAGCCTGCTGATTCTTGTTTCTGCTTGGAACTCTCCTGGCCTGCTGGTGAAAGGCCCACAGCGGAGGATTTGGGTTTGGTATCAAGGGTGGTGCTGCTCATTTGGAGGGTGGTGACTGAGCCATGATCCAAACTCACAGGCCTTTCAGCCTGCACATGTTCATTGTTCATTCTCCTTGAAGAGCCTGGAACAGAAGAGGGGTGATCTAGCACATTTTTACTGGCATGTTTCCCATCCTTCCGAGAGCTGGCAGACAACTGAGTAACAGTTTCTTTTTCTTTTACAGTTGGAGTGCATGGTTTTTGTGACAACGTCTGTTTATCCAAGGACTTAGACTTAGATGAACTTGTATCAGAGGCTGGCCTGTGTTTATTACTGCTGCTTTCCATACTGCTGGCAGCAGGCTTCACGTGTTCTTGAACACCTACATGAACTTCTACAGTGCAGTGTCTTCTTACTGTGTCTTTCACAGCAAGGGAGCCAGAAGTGTTAAGTTGCTGCCGAGGAACTTGGCTGGACTGCTCTCTCTCAGTAGACTGAAGCCTTGTATCAGTGAGTGGTTTCTGATCTTTCTTTCCCAAATCTTTGGCATTGTCCTTTGGCACAGAGGAAACTGGTGCAGACTTCTCAGTTTTATAATCAGAATCTCTTGAGGGTTGCACTGGCCATTTAGATGGAAGAGCTTCACTCTTTGACTCTGAAGTAACTTTCTTAGATTCAACTTTCTGCTTGACTATGTCCCTTTCCACAACACTTTTAGCAACACTGTTATCATCTTTGCCTAGCTGCTTCAGTGATTCTCTGCCATCCTTAGGTTGTGCCTTAGGGGCAGCTGACTGCATTTTTCCTTGCATCTGAGGCGGAATGGCAAAATCAGCACAATTTTTTTCATTGCTTTTGGAGTAGCTTGTTATCAGGACATCTGAGACAGATACCTTCATAGATGACTCCCTGATCACTTCCACCTTTGCAGAGATAGGCTCACAACCTCTCCGGGGTACTGGCTGTTTGGCAGGCAACTCCTTTTGTATTTGTTTCTCTTTTCCTACAGCCTTTTCAGGAGTGGTTTGGACAGCAGAAAGTTTGGAGTAAGTTTGAGTAGTTTTAACACTCTGAGTAACACAAGACTTTGCCTCCATTGAATTGTCCTTCTGTTTTGAAGGGGAGGTATCCTTCTTTTGAACTGCTTCAATAACAGAAATACTGCCCTTAATAGGTGAACTAGAAACCTTTTTCTCTGTCACTGCTTCTGCAGCCACAGGGATGACTGGTGGATTTGGAGAAACCTTGCCTGTTTGTAGAACCTGAGGCTCTATGTTGACTTTGCCAGATTTTGAGTAATTTAAGACCTGCTCTTTCTGACAGATCGCTTCTGCCTTCCCACCACTCCCTTGTGGCACTGGGGGTTTAGAAGATCCCCCATCACTGCTAGTACTCTGTCCTTCTGGCAGCACACACAAAGACAGCTCAGCCTTTGAAGCCTGTGGGCCAGAAAGTAATGCAATGTCTAGTGTGCCTTCTATTGGCTTCAGACAGGAAACAGACCTCCCATCAAGTTTATATTCTGATGGACTTTTTCTGACAGGAGTATCAGTGGAAATAAGGGCTGATTTTTCCACACTCATGTCCACTCGGCCACTCAAGGTCTTGAGAGGAACAAAAGAAACTGAGTTAATTTGAGCAGCATGTGTGCTACCCATAAATGTTCTACTGTCTGCAACTGCAGTGGAGTCCTGCTGTATGTTTGTGGGTCTGCCTGTACTAAGTTGAAGGCATTCATGAACATTAGATGTCAACTTGGGTTTTAGCACTGGACAGACACTTTCATCTTTTTCTTCAATGGACATTTTCTTTCTGAGATAATCAATATTTGCAAGTTTCCCATCTAATCTGTCAAATTTGACAAATTCTTTTGTCGGCACAATTTTATCTGTGTTTTCTCCCTTTCCATTTAGCATCCTGTCAGGGGACTGAGGTAGCACATCCTGCAGTATACATGGAGGAGACATTCTTTTTAAGTCGTAAGAAATATGACTGAGTTCATTAGGGGGAGGCCCATGACACGGTATCTGTGCATCTAAAGCAACACCATCATTTGATCTTAGGTTTGCATTCTTTTGAAGGGTGTCTTTGAGTATGCCACCAGCTGACTGGGTCTCCAAAGAAACAACTTTCATTTCAAACTGACTTGATCTTTCTAATACCTTCTGGAATACCTTTTTGTCTTTTTCTTCCAATCTTACGGTAGTGGGATTTTCTGGTTCACTGCTGGATTCATGTATAGCAGCAGCACTTGCTTTTTCAGCAAAATCTTGCTTTTTCATTACTACCTTGACCTTCAGCTTCTCTCTGTCTAGCTCATCAATGGATTCTTGTCTACCTAATTTTCGGGAAATGGGTCTTTTTAAGCAACCCTGCTCTGCAGGCCTGACTCGTGTGAGTGACGGCACATCACACACATTCTCCTCCAAGCTCTGAAGAGTTACTTCCCTTTGAGACAATTCTCTGTTCACTTCTTCCTGGGTCACTTCCAGACTGTGTTTTCGTGAACATAAGTGTTTCTTATCACTGCCGTAAGAGGGTGCAAGTTTCTCTTCAGACTGGACCCTCTTTAACAGTGGAGATCTTGGTGGCTCTGCGCTCTTTGGCCTGACAATATGCCTTACAATAGTTGGAGGTGAGTGCATTTTGCTAGGAAAAGATTGAGCTATTTTTGTATTTCCAATAGAATGTCCCAGCAATGGTGATGGAGATCGCTGAGGAGATGTTGGCTGGGGTGTTGGAGAGGGTGTCCGTGCAAGAGGAGAGAGGGGAATGCTGCCAGCTGATTTGCGTCTTCCCGATCTGTATCTTTGCCCACCAAGTTTTGGACCCAGGCCATGAAGAGTGCTGGGTCTTATGTGTCCTGAACCAGCCGGAGAATTGGGAGCACTTGAACTAGGGGAGCTACTCTGGGAAGAGTTAGTACCTACAAAAAGAACAGAAAACCCAAGCAAACAAACATAAGAATAGCAAGACTTCTTCAATATTCTAATTTCAATCTTCTGTCTAAATGTTTAGTGAGAAACAGAACAAAACTCCTATTCCAGCTCCTGTCACAATATTCCAAAATTTGGAAGGTTTTAAGTGGCTGGGCTGCAAATCCCACATCATTCCAATTATGCTGCTCTTTCTCCCTTTCCTCCTCTTCCATTATCCCCTTGAAGTTATCTCTTCCTTCTGCTTAAATAGAATAGCTAATGCTTTTTGCTACTTCAAAGCAACAATTGAGGCTTTCGAGAATATTTACCTTTGCTAAGGGATTGTACAACAACAGTTAACTTCTAGTACATGCTTCAATTGTAACAGTAGTAAAACAGGAAAAAGGGGTAGGCTTTTAGGAGCCAAAAAGATGCATATTTCAGCATTCAGCTGATCTTTTCAGCAATAATCTGCATTCATGACTGCCCATGCTAGTTCCACTATGTAGCTTCACCGTTTTATCAGTTAGCCTCCCTAGGCAAGATTCTTGCTTTTGCTGCAAATTGGGATTGTTTGCTATTCAACTTACAGCCTTTGGACTGAGATTTAAATGCTGGAAAGGACTTGAAACAGCTTTGATTTTGCATCAGGAATCTTCTTCCCTTTTCCAGACAGAAATGAGCTGTTAAATGATTACGCTTGTCAGAGCTGACTACTCTTAGCTGAGTGTGCCAGACTTGTGGGGCTCACAAGAAGTACAATACTCTTCAAGTTCTTTTCCTCTGCCCTCCACTTCTTCACACTCACCTGATGGAAAATCAGGAGTGGAACGGTAGCTTGGGGTAGGAGATCTAGGAGATAAGCTGTGGGTTGGAGACCCAGGCAAGCTCTCCCCTGAAGAAAGTGATCGGTTCAGGCAGGAAAAACTTCTGCTGGTATGAAGAAGAGGTGAAGGTTGCTTTGCCAGCTTTTTAAAGAGAGATCTTCTCCTTGTGTAAAAAAAGCATAGCATTAATCATAAGTTAAGATGCATAGAAGATATTATTACCAGAGGCAAAACTATTGCAAGCTGACATTGGTGCCCTCACCCATTACTTGAATATTAAATCTTTACATGAAAGCACACCACACTGCAGAGTATGAAGTTCAGAAACATCCTGGTCTGCTAACAAGTGGGATAGATACTGTAATTAAATCTATTCATACTAAAATTTGCTTACTGTATTTTAGAAGAACAATTATCTCCTTATGAGTATAAATCTTCATTTTCATGATGTAGGAATACACCAAAACTGAAGGAATATCTATAAAGTATTACTCATGGATTTACAAAATACAGGTCAACTTGCCATCAAACTAAAAATGTTCAAAAACAGCACTAGGAAGTTTCATTAAACAAGTACAAAAAGATACACTTAAACCAAATCAAAATGCAACCTCAGTTATTCCCTTTCTTCCCTATATCTAGGTGTTTACCATGCAGAAGTTTTAAAGATCGTTTTAGCAGATCTAGTTTAGGCAAAACAAGATTACAATTTATGGTTATGTACATACACGCACACACACAAGAAAACATATTCACTATGAAAGCAAAGGATTACTCACCTCTCTAAACTTTCCTTCTTCTTGGTCTTCTTACTGCGTCTGACCATTCGGCTCCGGTAGCTGTTTCGCCTGGCAGGTCCTGTCTTGATGGAAGTGTTTTCAAAAGGAGTTGTCATTACTGAGACTTTGTTGCCGCTCTGCCAAAATGAATGAAGATGCCTTAAGTGGGAGTAATACGAGTACCATAAGACAACTTTGCTTTGAATTAAATCTACATCACAAAAGTGAATGCAACAAGAAGGAATTCCAGCACCAGAGTCAAAGTTGTTAGTGTAGGGAACCCTATGCAGACATTGCCAGACATGTGAAATAAATGATTGGAAAGTTCTCCAATTTTCCCATATTTCCTAACTTCCTCCATATGCCAGCTTCAGGACAAGGAGAAATTCCAATGATTGCAGCTAGACAGGAGGAGACCCAAGACAGATGAAACTGTAATTTTAAAGATGAAAGCTTCTACAGAAACATCCCACTTTGCCATAAAGAACAACCATAACTGTGCAGTGGTCTGGTCCATTCAGTGCCCATTCAATGTCTCAGGATAAAGTGATGAAACAGTGGAGAAAATAAATCTTCATTGCCAATCTCAAACCATCCTTTCATCTTGTTCAAAAGAGGTAACAAATATAATTAAGTTAAGCTTTCTAGCATTGACTGCACAGATGACTCAATAAATAATGTAAGTATTTCCTGCTGATTTTATGTTTTAATAATCCATACCTCCTGCTCAGCATTGTATACTGCTACAGTGAATTTCTTTCAAAAAAAATCTAACAGCCCAAATTAATTTATGATATACAGCTCATTTGGATAAACAACAATTTCTTGTTTGGAGTTTACTCTTGGTAAGTAGTAAAGGATTGTCAAGGTTGTCTTTTTCTGTATCTCACACAGAAAGCAACTGCACACCCAACTGCCCTAAAATTACAGAATTTTCACTTCTGTATTTCTTGCAAAATGAAAAAAATTCCCAAGTTCCTGCTGGTTTCAGAGAAAGAAAATAAAGACGTAAGGAAAAGTACATTTTGCGTCTCCTTTGCAATTCCTATTTCACCATTACTTCACTGCTTTTCCAAGACTTTTTTGACTTCTGTTATAGCTGAATACTCCCTTTGACAAGCAAAGCTCTGCATGTTATAACATGAATTGTTAATAATATAGAAAGTAAATACATAGCTGTCTAAAATAATTCTGACCTACATTAGCCTATGCTGAAAAGATTACATGAAAACTGAGATATGATGAGCTACAGAGAAAAGCTAAGACACTACTCAACTAAGAAAAGTTCATTAAGAAATGTGGAGTGGTTTTGTTTCTTTGTTTGTTTTCAACAAAAAAATGAAAATGTTATTTTCTAATAGGACAGACCTCAGAATACTCCACAAGAGAAAAATGTGACCGATTAGTCATAGAAGTCCAGCTCAGGATGAGAATTTTATTAATCAAAGAAGCTCTGTCAGACATGCCTGGCTATATATTAGACAAAACCATTTTTGGCCCAAAGATTATGGAAGGCAAGCTTCTGTGTAGGAGGCAAGGAAAAATTTCATATTCTTTGTTTTTATTTTTCCTCACTGATTTCACTCTAAAAGATGAAAAATTACAAGTATCACAATCATCAAAAGCCTGAATTACCTGATGAAGATGTAGGCATTCAATCAAGCACTTTGAAAATGTAAATTTTTTTGAGAAACAGACATCTCTTTGTGTCACTGCCTTGAATTTAAGTCAGCTATGTCATCATCAGTGCCAAGCTATGCCAAAGAAACTAAAATCATAGCAGGATACCTGAAAGTCATTGGCCTTTTTTGAGATATGTGACAATAGTAGATTAAGAGTATGTACTTCTAACAACCATATAATCTACTAACTAATTCGAAGGAAAAATAATCCCTCAATCATTGGTGAAAACAGCAATTGCTTTGTATCCCAGTTGTCCAACAGTTACCTTTAACAACAACTCAATAACTTCCGTATGAACAAGACCGTGCACTGGCTCTCCATTGATATGAGTAATCAGGTCTCCAGCTTTCAAACCTGCCTGGTAAGCTGCACCTCCCTCTTCCACATTCTGAAAAACCAAGATGAAGAGAATACACAGAAAATGAACTCCTGTTGAACCTTCATATTTTCAAGAGTAGACTTTGTTTAATGAACTCTTTGTATAAAACCAAGAAACTTACTAAGGTATATAAAGAAAGAAAAGAAAAATACATTCAGCCCTTTCACCATCAACTACTTAAACTTTCTATTCAGATGGAGCCTGGAATGGTTTTAAAGCTCACTCAAACACTGCTTGTTGCTACTGGTATTAAGTAAGCTCTGTACAGCTGGGCAGTTTTCAAGCATGATAACAAGGAGTGGAAAATTGTTTGGCACACCATGATTTATACAGTTCTTGTCAACAAACAGATGTCACAGGTATAAAATAAAAGTTAATACACCATTCCAATTTTATGTCGTTGCGTATTGCCAAAAAAAGTGTTATCTTACCCAAACAATATGATGCACAGTGTAGATATCGCTGTCACCCACATAAACCCGGATTGCTCGGATGGTGAAGCCATACTTTTTTCCTGAACTATGAATTACTATCGGTTGATGAGGACTTGCAGCTGCAATTGATGAATCACGGCTGGGAGATGAATCTCGGGATGATGAAAGATCAGATGACAGGGAATGGGGAGACATAGGGCTTCCCAAAGGAGAAACACCAAACACATCTGTAAGAAACAAATCTGTCTATTAGGGTACAACTCTGAGCACAAACAAATTTTGCTTAGTTTTATGAGACCTCTGTGTTCATTTTTATTTTTGTGACACTGCTCTCCAGTGCTTATCAGCTTTTCTTACAGGAGATGAAAGAGAACTAGTCATCCTGTCTGTGCTGCTCTAACATATTGGAGCTGTACTAAGTGAGCTAGTTAAGCTACAAATCTACTGTTGGATGGACCAAGGACTGAAGTCGCACCCTGCTGTGCATGCACACAGTCAGAAAAAGTCACCACTATAAGGGCCCTTAGCTGTAACGTGACCACCACAAGACTGCACCACCTAGTCATGCAAGTGAATACAGGAAACAAAAATGTGGGATACAGAATCCATTCTGGACTCTCCAATATCTTGCATTTGTGTCATAAACCATCATAATATTGCATAAGGCACAAAATTTCAATCGAAAGTATTTATCTCTACCTCCTGGGATCATGAGGGACAAAGCACTTGCAGAAAGGGACTTTGTGACTTTTCCAGAGATCTTCTTTTTCTCTGTGCTTTCCAATCGCTGACGAGCAACGTGAGATGCAACTTCACCAACTGGCTTTGAGGAGTTATCCGTACTGTCCACACTCTCACTTCTTCCATTTATTTGATCTAAGTGTTCTGAGAAACTGCCAACTGTACAAAGAAGGGATAAACACACTGAGGGAAAACTGGGGGGCAGGAAGGGGAAATGGCACAACTGTGAGATACAAATTTCTCTTTCTGTTAACAAATTCATAGAACAAAATTACAGAAATATGAGTCATTCTTCCAGACTTACAGAATGCATACAGTTTAACAGAATGTACTGAAGCAACAGTTTTATGTAGTCACTGACTAAAGCAGAGGTAAAATCAAGTCTTATGTGTCAATTAGCAGTACCACCTAAGAAGGCTTAATCGTATATTTATTTTTCATGTAAACTCCTAAAGTAAACAAAAGGCCCCAATCCTGCATAAGTTGCTATCAGTTTAACAATTTTTCCAAAATAATTACAATTTTTTTAAATTACTAACTTTCAGTTTTATTATATGGGTTGTTTTCTACCACAAGGAGAAAGATACCCAGCACCACTAAACCCAGTATTACAACCACAGTGGTCTTAGTCTATCATAGGTAATGAACTTCCACAATACTGAATGGAAGAATGATCACAATGTTTCAAACACCAAAAAAAACCCAAATAAAGGCCTTGTATCATGTGAACAACCTGCACAGGTTTTCATCAAAACCTCAAACTTGTCACAGAAAAGTTGTATGACCTTATGAAGATGCACCACAGGTAGGTCACCTGTCTAAAGATGGAGAAACAATTCCTACTGTTTTTTTAAGGTCTCTGAATATCTTTTTAGCTAATGGACCACAGAAAAACAAAATTACTCTCAAACGTAACTGATAAATGAAAGAAGAAGATTACACAGTCTGAGTTATCAATGCAATTGTTGTGCTAATGCTAACACCGCAAGATAGGGGTAGGGGCAATAGTGAGCAAGACTCAGGATACTGTACAATCAAGGACTGTACAACTCTGTTGCAGACAACGGGGCAAAGACTTCCCAGGCTGAACTGGAATTCCCTCAGAAGGAGGATCATGAAGACTTGGCAAAATGGGCACACCAAAAATGTGGGCATCCTGGAGAAAAACTGGGCTCAAGAATGCAGCATAATAATGCCACTTGATATGTCAAAACTGTAATTGCCCAGTGCCACATGTGCCAACACACTCCGAAATGCCTGGTGCCAAGTATCACCCTAAAAGGAAAATTGCCAGGACAAATTTGGCAAATGGATTATGTTAGTACAGCTGTAGATACATATTCTGGATATTTGATTGCCCATCCCTGTAAAAAGGCTATACACTATAGTACCCTCTATACTACAGGTCTAATAATTGTGTACCATGGAATTCCCTTACAGATCCAAACTGACAATGTGACTCATTTCAAAAATAAATTTGTTCCACATTATCCTGAGCAGCAAAATACCCAGTGGGCTTTTCATATACCGTGCTATCCATAAACTAGAGGATTGATTGAACAAATTACTGGGTTATTGCAAGAGTAGTTAAAATAATTATAGATGGGAACCTGTCTCACTGCAGAACCCATCTCACAGATGCACTACGTACCTAAACAATACGCCCATTTGGGAAATGGAAACCCCCCTGATGTGCATGACTACACCCAATTTGCCAATACAACCAGTAACAGTGAGTGAGAATTTGATTCATTGGGAAATCATTCTGGGAGCAATGCCCCTTACAGGGCCACTCTGGAGGCTACCAGACTGGACCTTTATGCTTTAGAATTAGTTAGGATAAATCAAAAGTAAATGAGTTATCAATACTGGAACAGGAATTCAAATTCCTCCAGGACACTTTGGGTTGGTAACTGCTCACTCGAGCTTAGCTTTAAAAGGTGTTGATCTTATGGAGGGAGTAATTGATGCAGATTATCAAGGAGAAATTAATTTTATTAAATAATGGTGAACATGATTTCCTTATTCAACCCCACAACAGGGTAGCATAATTATTGATATTGCCAGTTTTAAAAACAATACTGAAAAAAGAAGGTCCACCTCAAGTCACTACTGTCTGTGGAGATGCAGGTTTTGGATCCACCAGTCTTAATTATGGAGCCAAAACATGTGTCCAAAAACCAGATGGCCCTCCCATACCAGCTGATAGCCACAGGGAAGGACAATACCATTTTAGTCATGAAATCTGGGCAAGAAAAATGGGAATATGCCCCTGCAATCAAGTGTTATATGCAAGAATAACCAGATGTTATAGAATCTTGTTTTACAGATTCTGCACAGTTGAATTTTCCCTGTCTACCACAATGGCCTGTTTGGAAAAGTATATCATCCCTGCAAGTTGATATGAAGACCACTTTGAATCCTGATTGATTTTCACAGATGAAAGAGGACAAATTGACAATGGAAAATTGGTGAAGCAAATAATGAAGGAAATGAGCAAGCTAGCTCATGTACCTGTATAAACATGGAAAGGTTAGGAAGTGGACTTTTTCTCATGGCTGCCATGGATTGAGAATGCACTTTTCTTTCTCCTTTGTGCAGCCACCAGTTTAATTTGTATCCTCTGTCTAATTCCATGTTTTATGCAACTGATCAAGTGTGTTTTAGAAGGGGCACTGAGTAACAAACAAGGAACAACAGTAAATCGAAGATGCAAAAGTGCTGCCTCTATGTTTAATACCTAAATACAAAATTTCAACAGCACTGTTATGCTGGTTGTAGTTGATCTATAGGTCAAAGGACTGATTGAAGTGCTGAAGCCTGAACAACAAGCTCCGAGCCAGAGCTGACCTGTAGATGTTATATTTAGCTGTGTAACTGCTTATTAGCAAAAATTCCACTTAATTAGTAAAGCTTTGTATTTATTATGAATGTATCTATCTTTCTGTATTTTGAGGCTAGTCAAGACCATGAAGTAGACAGCTGGTCTTATTAGACAGGAATGTATCTAACTTTTGACAATAGTTGGTCCAAATTGACTCATGATTTTCCTCTGAGCCCTGGCTCGGCTTTGGGTGAAAACCAAGGAGAGAAGAAAGCCTGGTATTTTCTAAACTAAGTAACTATGTAAGCTTGTTTTTTAACAACATAAAAGCTGGGCCCTTTTCACAGCAAAAACAGAGACCTCACCTACAAGTGGACACACTGTGTAGGATGTCCCAGTTACCAGGAGTGGTTCTCCGACCCTTTGCTGTGACTAGGGGTCCCCAGCTAACGAGCAGGTCTAGATAATGGCAGTGTATTAACGGGGTAAGTGGTGATGTTATCTTTCTTAATCACTATGGTCACTCTTTGTCGTAATGATTAGGTGCATTGCTAAGCTTATACTTTCATAATTCTTTGGTTCCCTCAGAATTCTTTGCTCTTTAGTACTACAGTAAATTTATAAACTTATTGTTTAAAGTTGGTGCCTGCTTATTTTGTGTTGACCACTGTCCTCTGGAAAAATACTCATGTAAGAAAAAAGCAATATGGCAGACTCCATGATGACCAAAGATCAAAAATTCCAGTGAGAAAAGATATAAATACAGTTCTTTAAGTGCTAAAGACTTCTCTTCTTCACAGAAGAATCCTGCAAAGGCTCTATGGTCAAGTCACCATTTTGTTCACTTGCTTAGCAATCAGCCAGTGTGGCAATATGAAATGATGGTAATTCCAGAAACGTTGGAACTTTGCTGTATTTTCATGAAATTTTGTTAGCTTAAGCCTGAGCCCAAACCAGATTCCTTTTGGGATGAACCACTTTTTAAAGCAGTTTTGAAATACATGACTTCTAAAGAAATCTTTGAATGCTACTGCCAAACAAAGGTCTGTTACTGTTTCTAGTGTCATTAGACAAGAGACCCACTGTGACTTACCTGATAGCGTGGAACTGCTGATTGTACTTGCTGGAGTTGTTACTTCAGGTTCATCTTGCCCTATTTCATCGCTCACAAATGTCGACTTTTCCCGGTCTTCCCGGAGTCCCATTGAGCTGGTGGAATCATCCTGTTCTCCTTCAGCTGATACGGACAACTTTGGAAGCAAACTCGAACTGCGTTGCTGTCGACTACTCTCAGTCTCAGATGAGATGGATGTAGATATCTGTTGTCTGCATTAAAAATAAGCAAACTTTCAAGCAGTTACTGAGATGAGGAGGCTTGCTACCTGGCAGGCAGGATGCAGACCACTTTCAGCACCATCTTTTACTTACATTTCAGAATATTCTGAACTCCAGCTTAAAGATTCCACAGATGGCAACGTTACATTTTTCGATTTGTCTCCTGCATCTTCCTTGTCTTCACCTTGTGTTTGACTGACTCGATCTATACTACTGAAAACCTATTACAGACAAAAAAACCCCACCAAAAATCAATTCATCACTGATATATTTGATATAAAAAAGATATGCAAGATCTATGATTCTAAATGCATATACAGTATTTCAGAGCACAAACTTCAAACTTCTTGAATATTTTCCAATTTCCATGCGTTTGTGTTCTTAAAATGCTTTCCTATTTTGCTTTCTTGGCTCCCCACATATGAGTACACAAATACAGCCTGTTCTCATTATGAATTAATCCATTTGCTCCTCATTTCACAGTGTGAATCATGACAGTGCAAACAAAATCCACAGCCTTGGTGGATCCCAGGACACTGTCTTAGAATCTTTCAATCAGATGGGGAAAGCAGACAAAGTAACCTGAATGTACTTGAATTTAAGAATAAGCACATGCTCTATTAAAAATAAACTCTGATCACTGGAAGTCTGTTATTTGCTTAGCTGACAAATGGAACACAGTCTGAGAGATACAGGTAGAGATGCAATGACAACTTTAACCAATCAAATAGTCAATGTGTAATAGAGCTGTCAGAAGGATGGAAGTTGAACCACAGTAGAAGGCTGGAAGGAATCCCTGTAGTCATAGTGTCCTATCCCTCTGCGCAAGCAGGGTCACCTAGAGCTGGTAGCCAAGGACCATGTCCAGAAGCTTCTGAAGATCTCCAAGGATGGAGACTCCACAACCTGTCTGGTGCTTGATCACCCTCAGAGTAAAGAAGTGTTTGTCTTCAGGCAGAACTTCCTGTGTCTTAGCTTATATCCATTGCCTCCCATCTAAGTTATCCCCAAAAAGACCATGTAATTTATCAGTATCCAAATTTGAAACATATGACTAAGTCAATTCATGAAGTTTACACAGAATGAGCATAACTACATCCACAATTCTTATCTCTGTTCTTCCATGCTATCACAGACACAACACACGTGGTATCACAGCCAGCATAAAATCCACCAGTTTATTAAAGCATAACCTAAGACAAACAAGATACAAATACAAATGTCCCAAATATCTTTTAACAGCTCCTAAAATAGATTAAAGAAACTTTCGAAATAAAAGACTTTTGAAAATAACTGCTGGATGCTGTGTTAAAACTAAATGCTGACTCATTAGGTATTCCACTTCCACTACTTCCCACCAATCCATCCTCCACTGTATTTCTTGAGCACGTCCACTTTGCTCCTACTAGTGTGCTCGGGGCAGCAATAATTAGCTCTCATCTCTACTGAAGAAGTACACTGCCTTTTGCACACTCAGTTTTACCTTCAGTTCAGAGCACTCAAATCACGACCTAAAATCCACATTTCTCCTTGACCAAAACAAATGTTAACAACTGCATTGCTTTTTTACCTTCAGTCTAATATCATTAAATTATAAG
>JAOXXN010000364.1:21147168-21157268 GCA_026770055.1 Myrmophylax atrothorax | reverse complement strand
CTATCACCTCCAAGATACCCAGGACATAACTGGAGCAACAAGAAAATTATGCACAGGTAAACCAACATAAAGAATGTGTATTAACATTCACCAGAATAGTCCCCCTAAACATTCTACTATGCTATCATGAATTTTCTACAGAAAATACCATCATAATTTTCCATTAGTATCTTAGAGATTCAAGAAATAACTTTCCTACAGGATCTTCCCATGTTTTAATGTTACTCATTGTATTCTTGCTCAATTTCAGTTAACTTTACTGTTTCTTGAAAAAACAATGCCCTATACATCTCTTCTACATTTTTCATTTCCAAACTCTGTAAAACTTGAAAAATGGTCATGTACACAACACACACTAAGATTACAGCAGTTTTTACTTACTTTTGAAAATCTGTGTGAACATGAGGAAAACTGTCTTATCTCCAAATTAAAATCTTCATCATTGGTATCATCTTCTTCCTCAGTTTCCATATGGTGGTATTTCTCAGAACGAGCTACAGACAAGGGAAATAAAATATTTGAATTTCTCAGGAAGAATGGATAGCAAGATTTAATAATAAATAAAAGTCTAATTTTATTATTAAGATTATTTCTGCTGAAATGTAAACCCACCAGTGAAACTGCAAGCTGCCACTGATTCTGATAAAGGGGCTTTTAAGAGCAGTAAGCAAGCGTCAAAGACAGTGATTATTTAAACGAGGCATTCACCACTTTTTTTTAATACCATAAAATACCTACTGTCAAAGTAACTTGTGTCATCTTCAGATTCCAACTGTGGAATAAATTCAGCTTTCTGCCTCAGCAAACTATTCCAGTCAAGGCTCCTGAAGAACTGATGCTGCTTTACCTCATACGCACCACCTGGGGGAGCCAGAGAAAAAATACTGAGCAACTCATACCATCCTCTGACATTAACTGAACGACAAGCTAACCTCCTGCCCAATAATACAGTCATGGAAAGGCATAGTCATCGCTGTATGCATGAATATCTACTACCCATTTCCATGTGAATATCCTAAACTTGTCAGAGATCTTCTCTGTCCCAGTTTTGTTGTGCCTGTTTCTTTAACAGTGGTGGCACTTTTATAATTTCCCCCTTCTAACATTTCTATTTAATTCTGGATATTTCTGTCAGCTACTCATCAGTCAGAATCATCAGACACAGTAGTAGTAGTTATAAAAATATAAATATATGCGCTAGGTAAGTACCAGTTATAAAATAATGCAGAATGATTCTTAATAGTTGCTCAGTACAAATACTAGTGCTGACCTAGAGATCCTTTTGGTGTTTTATGGCAGTAATATACAATCCTGTAGGAAATACCTTATCATTTATCTTTTTACTAATTACTGCCTGCTTCTTGTAATATGTGTTAAATAATTACAGTAGTTAAAACAATTACACAAGTTAAACAACAACTATAAGAGCACAATGCAATACTGGAAATTTTGTCCTGGGAAGATGGGAGATGATGTCATCAACAAGCATATACCTAATTCTAAACACCAAACAAAACACCTGCAGCAGCAAAACCTGCTGCCAGCTTCAATGCATTGGGTTTACATGGCATGGTTTTGATAGCGGGGGTACTGCAGAGGTGGCTTCTGTGAGAAGCTGTTAGAAGATTTCTCTACATCCAACAGGGCCAATGTCAGCCAGCTCCAAGATGGACCCATCACTGGCTGATCAGCATTTCTTGGATAACACATTTAAGAAGGGGAAGACTGCTGCACAGCAGCAGCCAGAAGAGAGGAGTGAGAACAGGTGAGATGAACAACCCTGCAGACATCAAGGTCAGTGTAGGAGAGGTAAGAGGTGCTCCAGGTGCTGGAGCAGAGATTCCCTTGCAGCTCAAGGTGAAGACCATGGTGAGGCAGCTGTGCAGGTGAAGCCTGTGGAGGACCCCATGCCAGAGCAGGTGGATGCTTGAAGGACACTGTGATCCCATGCAAAAGCCCTTGCTGGAGCAGGCTCCTGACAAGACCTGCGGCCCTGTGGACAAAGCAGCTCACACTGGAGCACGTTTGATGGTAGGACTTGTGACCCCACGCAATCCATGCTGAAGCAGTCTTGTTCCTGAGGGACTGCGCTCCGTGCAAGGGACCCACACTGAAGCAAGGAAGAGCATGACAGGGAAGAAGCAGCAGGGACAGCATACGATGCACTGACAACAATCCCCATTTCCTGCCTCTTGCACTGCTCGAAGGGAGGAAGAAGATCAGGAATGAAGCTGTGCCCAGGTAGAAGAGAGGGGTGAAGGGAAGGTGTTTTTAGATTTGTTCTTATTGCTCATTATCCTACTCAATTACATACACTAACTTCCCTGATTTGAGTTTGCTTTGCCCATGGCAGTAACTCCCTGTCCTTATCTCAACCCCTGGCCGTCTGCATATTTTCTCCTCCCATACAGCTGAGCAGGGAAAGGACAGAGCAGCTTGGTGGGTACACCTGGTGGGCAGTCAGGGTCCACCCAGCACATTCATACAGCCTGTATACTCCTGTATGTCAAGGCTAAGTAAGGCAAGAGCCATAGAAAAAGTGTGAAATCTCCAGGATTGGTTTCCAAGTCAGTGTTTGATTTCTAGGTTGGGTCCTTTGCTTTTCTGACTGAACCAGGGAAAAATTCATAGAAGCCAGATTCCCAGAGGAGACCAAAATCACGTTTCATCTAAGTCACTAGCTAAGGAGTGAATATTTTTCTGAGCACAGTAATGAGGTATTACATCAGAATTGTACAATTCTTGATTAGTATCAGATACCTCAAACTCAAAGAAGTCTTTTTCATGTCATTTTCCTTCTTCAAAAGCGGTACCTATCTCTCTTCCTTCAACTTGACTATGCCATTCAGATCTCCTGAGCAAATAAACAACTACAATTTTCATGAAGTGCTAAGCAGCTTTCTAATATGTAATAAACAGACAGGTCTGTCATTTCAAATGCATGATGGAACCTGGGATAAATGGTGCTACTTTTCAGTGCCTTCATGGGACTCATCGCATTGCAGTCTTCACTTCTGTGAGCTGATTCTAATATTTCAAGAATATTAGAATTTTGCTGCAGATTCTGAACCCCATGCTTCAAAGAAATGCCTGCCTGATTTCCTTCTTCAGACTGCCATCTCCTACACAGACCAAGCACTTTGAAGACATCAGTCCCTAAATAAGCACGACAGGTGATCCATGTAGTGGCACTGACAATTTCAGTAGTTAAGGCAGCTTCATTTTAGCCAATTCACTTTCTCAATCAGCTTCAGCAAGAGAGGCAGAATGTACAATTCACCTCACAGGGTGATAAGCCTTGAATTAACACAGTTTACCAGGAAAAAGTATCCTGGCAATAAACAAACAACTGCAAAGAATATACTTAAAACAAGAGAATAAAACTAGTTGTGGATTCCCATTTTGCCTTTGGCCGTGGTGCCCTCTGCAGCAGACGAAGCAGGCAGCAAGCGCAGATGCTATTGGGGCATGACACGTTATGGGGCAAGGGACAGCAATAAACTTTGCTGGATGCCACTTACTCCAGTCCATCAGTTACAGAGAACTCTATGGGTTGCTCCCACAGATCCCAGACATTCAGAGAGGGACATGCAGTTCATTAATCTCAGTCACTTCACCATGTCCCAAAGGAAACCAAAGGAAGGTATGTCATTTGGGAACATTTCAATAATACTAAGGGTCTGGGTTATACTCACATTTCCCGTGAGCAGTTGTGGTATGGCCAGTTAAGAATTGATTCTTACAACTTCTTTTTAAATGAGGCCTAAAAATATGTAGCACAATCTGACCACTGGACTCAGTTTTGCAAGCAATTTTCCAAGTACTCTCATGCCAGCTCAACCCACCACTTGGTTTCCTTAGCATCCCCAATGTATTTATATTCATGGCATAAAATGTTCAGGCAAACAAGACCATACCTTTGTACTTGGGTTCTTTTATGTAGGAGGCCTTTATTTGCTGTGTTTACCTAGTGCCTTGCCCAATGGGATGGCAATCTGTGACTAGGGTTCCCCAAACATCATCACTTAAAAATCATGCATAATATTCTTCATTACTGCCTCTCACAGAAACTCCCAAATAAATCCTGCTCCATCGAGTAAAAAATAAACTGTTACATGATGTACAGTTCTTTCATTGGCTTATGCAGGCTCACTAGTCCTAATGCTTTCTTAACATTCACACTTCTGTTTTAATTCTTTTTTGTACAAGGTGGTAGTGCTTGATGAATATCAAGACTTTTCACCACACAACCTCAGAGAATCATTTCTGAATAACTAGTTTGAATAGTCATCCTCTATCCTAAAACCTGGAGGAACTAATTTGCCAGGCAAAGGTACTTCTAAAAAAAAGAAGCTGTGTATTGATTCCCCTTCTCTATTTCTGTGTTTATTCACACTGTATTCATGAAGAAAACCCATCCAATGCCTAACTGCTTTGAGAAATGTGTTATCAACTTCAGAGTAAAAGCAAATAAGCACATGTAAACTCAACTCAAACAAACAAATTAAAAAAAATAAAAAAAGACAGTCATCATCTTGTTAAGTTACTATTACCAGTGTGAATCTATGAAACACCATTGGCTCCAATGCTGAGTTGTCACACTGCTTGTCCGGACAGATGTTTCCCAAGTAAAACAAAAAGATGAACAAAAGCTTCCAATGCTGAATACAGAAGTTACTGCTAGAACAGTGACAATTTAAAATTAGTGCCTCCTAACCTGTTCCCAGTCTTTCCAAAGGATTCTGCCTGAGCAGCAGGGTAATCAGGTCCTGGGCATCTGGAGGTGGTGCTTCATCCTTCTCAGGCCAGTTGATTTCGTCTAAAAAAACCCAGAAAGTTGTTTGTTATTACTGAAGTCTGATCTAAGCATTCAGCACGAACTGTGTGAAAGATCTCATCATTACCGAGCATGCTGCAGAGCAGAGTTAAGGCAACTTTCTCAAGTTACTCTCTTGGATACCAATTGCTTCCAATTTTTATGCTCTCTATACAGACTCCATAAATGTATTATGTTCCCCTTTTCCTTGGAAGTATCCTTTAACCCAAAACAGTGTTCAGCAACAGAACAAAAGAACGCTTAGCTCATGAAAAACTTTTTCCAAATACCAGCACAACTTGTACACTCTTCTCCCTGTCCCCCCAAAATCATGGTTTAAATTGTAGTTGTCTTCCATGAAACTGTTGTTAAGATGAACACAGACAATGTGACACAGCAGTTGCTGCTCACACCTCTATTCCTTCTATAATGCCAGGAGACCCACGGAAGTCATTATATCCATGACTAAGGGTCCAGGTATCAGATTCTGCTCTGGAGACATACACCACAACGGAGCTTTTCTTACAAGAGTCTTGTACTTCCAAGGAAAACCACCTCACTCTACAGATTCTTACAGTATTATGGCTTTTGCACTTCAGGGCTAGCTGGTCCTACATCAGGCATTCAAGACAGGATACCCTTGCATATGAACATGAACTAACAGCCAGCACAGCAAGTTCTGTCTGGCTTTTAGCAGAAGCTGTCTCCACAAATGTAATATATTTAGACAAAACTCTGCAGAAGTGTCTTGGAAGGTTCAAGGACTTTGGCATCACAGAAACAGAACATTAGGAGCTCCAGAAATACAGAAGGTTGTTAAGGATTTTGTTGTCATTATGTGACCCAGACTTTTCCTTCAAAATAATCCTATCTGGAGAAATTATCATCAGAAGCTATATACAAGTTTAACCTTCGTATTTCAGACTTTAAGGAAAGGTACTGAAATGAACAGTTGAGAAATGTATCTGTTTCTGAAGCTGTATTTTAAACTCGTCTCACTTTTGCCAGGCCTCCCACAGTTGTCCCTGGGGGAAGAAACTGGGGAGCAGGAAAAGCAACCTACAATGAAGAAGGTGGCAGCAAGATTTTACAGCAGAATTTGAAGTAGAATTTCAAGATTTTGCCCACAGTAACTGGAATAAAAGCCTAGGCTACAGTTTGAGCACTTCAACATGGCTTTAACAGTCAGCGTAAGGGGATTGGTTATTTTAGCACACAAAACTTATCAAACAAGAGTTCTCCTGGAGATATTGACTAAGAATTATTTCAGTAATTAAGAATATTTCAAAGGGAAGAGAAAAAAAATATAAGTCAACATCAAAACAAGAAACTAAGCTAAACAACAGCCTTGGAGAGTGAGTGGAAACAGATCAGGTTAACAAATACACTTCTATAAATAATTTCTGTAAGATAAATGGACACCTTCAAACAAAGATATTTACGTAAGTATCAGCTAGATTGCAACACATAATATGTTTTACAAAACATAAAATTAATGCCACATGCAAAATAAAAAGTCTGAAGTACAAATTTTGTCATTAATTTTAGGCTATTCCCTCCTCTTTTTTCCAAGTTAGAGAGTGTAAGGATAAAGACACAGGTGCATGTGTCTGGAAATGCAATAAAATCATGAGTTATTTCCATGTTTTCCTGCCTACAGCTTCCACTGCAGTTCAAATCTGATTTGGAAAATAAAGCATGAATACGTATTGCAGCCATGAGGCATTTTGAAAAAAGACATCATTTGTTGCTTGTGTTAATTAAACAGTTCATTCCTTTTGCCACTCAGGCCTCAGTACATCACATCAGAACACAACATGGTTATAAATCTATGAATAGCTAGAATGTTGCATAAAGAGGTCACAGGCACTTCAATGCAGTTTACAAACAAGCCTGGCTTTCAACTTCAGAGATGATGACAAGAGTGTCTCCTTAAGTACAAAAGGGGGTCAGTTGCATCCTCAGAGAATAAGGAACCAGAGGTGAATTCTTAGCTTCTGGATCTTTTAAGCAGACCATAAAACAGACTGCAAAATACTCAGTAATGGAGATGCCATTCTGTTAAACTTGTGTCATAAATAGAGACCCTCTACATCTATGCATCTGGGAAATTTATGGAAACAGCAGGTAGGACAGCAAACAATTCTGTTTTATTATCATTCAGTTATGTCACAAGCCACATAACAACACTTAGGGTCAGTTTGCAGGTTAAGATCTAAAAGGTTATTCAACTTTAAATGGAAGAAGAACAGCTGCTACAGAAATAACATTACACTACAACAAACACTAATGAAATCATTAACAATCTGTGAACTGAGTTTGTTTCCTTCTCTTTCTCATTATTTATTATTTGGCAGACATTTGTTTTAGAGTTTTATTACGTATTTGTTCATTTCTTCATTGTGCCATAAGGCATTTTCCAGTATATGGACATTTAACTGTTTCTTTCCTG
Source organism: Myrmophylax atrothorax (assembly GCA_026770055.1). Taxonomy (NCBI): domain Eukaryota; kingdom Metazoa; phylum Chordata; class Aves; order Passeriformes; family Thamnophilidae; genus Myrmophylax; species Myrmophylax atrothorax. Next base: position 21,150,000 of record JAOXXN010000364.1, on the reverse strand, counting down.
GTATGATTTCTTTGCCAAAGACTGAAATCATTATTGCCATAGCAGCACTACTTTTTTACTGATAATACTGCTTTACTTTTACAAACAATGCAGCTTAACCACTGTATTACATATCACTGAACTTCTGTGCTTAGAAACAATATACAGTAAGTTCAGTTTTTAACCCAAATTTATCCTTGCTGTTTTGATAGTGTATTTTGGTTTGCAGTATTACAATAATGGTGGAGTCTTTGAGCAAAACTCGCTTGAAACCCCAGTATCAGTAAAGTTGTAAATACATTTACTATTAACACAAATTGAATAATTTTTCTTTTGTGATGATCCTCACCACTGATTACTTGTCCAAACAGCTCTTCTGGTGTATCTCCAAAGAATGGCACACATCCAACAAGAAATTCATAAAGAATAATTCCCATAGCCCACCAGTCCACTGGTTTTCCATAACCCTGTCTCAATATCACTTCAGGAGCTATGTATTCAGGTGTACCACAGACCTAAAAAAAAGAAAACAAGCATGATGGTAAAACAAATTTAACTGAGCTATGTCACATCATTTGTAATTCTTGAAATCATATGGAAACACAGAAAAATGAAATTCAGTCAGGCTTAGTCTGCGTAACAGCTGAGTTTGTCTAACAGCTAATGCTTTTAGAACAACCTACCTACATTAGGAGGCATCATAATAAACATTTGCGTATCTGTCAAGCAAAGGACAGTTTGAGCTTGGTGCATGGGAATCCATCATAGGAAGTATTTTATTTAACTTAGAACTATCTTTATGTGAAGGTTATGATGGTTTTATCTTAAGGAACTTTTACCATGAACAGATTGTGCGCAATGGTAATGAGGCATGCTTAAAGAGAAATGGGCCGTAGCACGGATTTTAGCACCCTTGGTTATACAACGCATAATAAGCTCCACAAGTACTCTGCTGAGACCTCTGAATTCCTTATAAAACAGTTTTCCATTTGTCTCTCTCACAGATTCACTTGCACACAATTAGGTTGTTCATCTTACTAACAGATCCTAATGTAGAAACTGAAAGGCCTAGAATAATCTGCAGGGCATCACCAAACTGACACACTCAATCGGAAAACCAGAGCAGAAATAACAATGGTTTACTCACTATTACAGCACATTCTGGTGGCAAAACATTACCTCATGTGAACACTCAATGGAGAAATGAAAAAGGCTGTTTCTTACTTGTTTGTCAAGGAATTCTCTGGCATCCTTCTCAATGTGACCCTCATAGAGATTGGTCGTCAAACTCATAAGCCCCACTTTCGACAAGCCAAAGTCTGTAAGCTTTATATGGCCCATGGATGTTACCAATAAACTGAAAAATAGAAAGATTTGAAGGTATTGTGACATAATCCAACATTATGTGCTTATAATTGTTCATACTGTTAAAATACCTACAGAAAAATGTTTCATTAACATGGTAGAAGTATAAACACAGCTTAAGAAGTAATTTAACTACGTACAAATCAACAGGTTAAAAATCTCAGCCTTACTTTTGTTACTATTATTATCAGAAGTAAACAAACTTTTTATGTGTTACAAAACTATATAAAGTCTTGAGAGCTGAAAGCTAAAAGCTTTGAAGAAAGAGAATGCAATCATCTGAAAGACCTAAAATAGGATATACATCGCTTTTGAAGTGAGGTGAGCGTTTTCTCTCTTTAGTAAGGTGGGTCATGCCTTTGAGAAAAACCCTCAGATATTAAGTTAGTAACTAAAACTTTACTGTCCTAAGGTATCACATTATGAAGATATCATCTATTAACATCCATGACTCCAATTCTTCTTTTTTTAATGTGAAACAGGAAGAAGATCTCAATGGAGTTGTAATGGCCGTATTTTGCACTTCATCTACTTGCTATAATGTTAATTTACAAGTATAGGAGCAATACTGTATTTCTAAATAGTGAAATTAAAAAACCCAACTGACTCAAAAAGCAAAATAATCCTCAAAAACAATGCAGTAAGAAATATTTCTCCATTTGTTCAATCTTGTCTTCATATATGCCAATGTACGCAAGCTGACATTTTGTATTAAACACTGGTTTAAGCGTACTTTGAAAAAACTTCTCCTTAGTAACCAAATGCATTTTTCCCTTCATTTCAACCAGAAGAGTAATACTTTTTTTTTAGCTACACTGATAGTCTCTTCCATCTTAAACACAGAAAATTCTTAATTAGCTTTTTTGGAAAAAATGCATTTTCTGTTACTGCAAGTAACAAAAATTCACATCTGTGTAAGAACTGTGAGTTTATACAGAATTTGTAAGGAAAAAAATACAAATATAGTCTAAGAAGTTTAAACCTCCCATACTTGGTCTAACAATTTCCAAGTCCTCTTTCAGTTATATTTCATATACGTACTTGTCTGGTTTCAAATCCCTGTGTACAATTCCATAATTATGAAGGTATTCCAAGGCCAGAACAGTCTCTGCAAAGTACATCCTTGCCATGTCTACAGGTAAGGGACCCATATTCTTCATCAAAGTAGCACAGTCTCCACCTGTGAAAGCAGGACAAATGTACTAGGTGATGCAATAGTCTGATGTGTATCAGTAAAATCCATGTATGATGCAGGAAGGGACACAAATAATTGTCATAAATGTTTATTTTCTAATCAGATGACTCAGCTGTAACCCTACCAATTACTGTACTGGAAACACAGTGTGAAGGCAGTAGAGAGCAGTACAAGGATTCACCTGGATACCAACTGTCAAAGGTTCAAATACAGGAGGGTGGTGTTGGGAGGAGTCCCTCAGAGAATTTTTCTCACCCTACCAACACAAAGGTTTGGGCTTGGAGTGCCAGGAC
>JAOXXN010000364.1:21111608-21133968 GCA_026770055.1 Myrmophylax atrothorax | reverse complement strand
AGGAAGCTGGAATAATATACTTTGACACCCTTCTAAACTGAAATTACTTTCACAAATAGCAAATTAAAATGCTATCTTTTTAAACAAAACTTTTGCAAAATAACCATTATCTGAGAAATCCGTACTATTTGCAAACAGTAGGCAGTAATGGGATGGAACCTAGAGTCAGCTTTCAAAACGGAGCTATGGAACCATTTTGCAATGCCTGAAGAGATTTTTCAAACTCATCTAAATACCATTAAACATCTGTCCTTTTTCTTTCATTGATTTAAACCATTTCTCAAGACTCATCATTCAAAAAGGTAAAGATGGGAATTTAAAAAGCATGGGGAAAAATTTCTCCCCAGGGAACTTTTCAGAAATGCAGCCACCACTCTCTTCTAAATGATGAATCTGTTGTGGTATTGCTTTCAGTACAGAATAAATTTACCTAGCATTATCTCCAAGTAAGGCATGCATCGTTTCACTCAAAGAAAGGACACTACAGATACAGCAGCAAACAAAGGAGGTAAGTAGAGAAAGTAGGTTGCTTTTCTCTGCAGAATAAAGAAGTACTGGTGACATGATTTTTACTGCTTATAAATATCACCTTTTTTGTAGGGTGGCATGAAAGCATTAATACGAAAGAGATGCCTGGAATTACTTGATCATAAATACACATACAAATTAATCTTTAAAATGATACACAAAATGAATGTGATGCCCAAATCTCCAGCCAAATCAAATATCAGTTATCCATACATCATACACCCTTCAGTATTTACTGACAAACCACATACCCCATTTTTCCCTCAGAAAAAATAAAACAAACAACAATTATCTTGGAATGCTTCAAAGTTTGTATTATATTAATTATCATTTTATGAAATATAATTTTAAGATGTGTCCTAGATGAAGTACACTCACATAAAGTAAGTAGTTTGTTAGAGAAAACTGTATTGTTAGAGAAAACTGTATCCTTTACTTTTTTCCCAGTCCTCCCTCATATCAAACTGGTCAAAAAAAAGAAATTCAAAGATGCTTTGAAACTTCGGTAGTGACAGATTCTTGACTAATGCTAAGGAACACTTTTATCCAAGTGACCAAGAAGAACCAATCAGAAAGATAAGGTTCAAGTGGCAGAACTAGGGTCAATGATGCAAAACCCTTGACACTCACTCCAAATTAAATCTTGCATACTAAATCAGTAAAGAATTTATGAATTGTCAGTCTAGGACAGACTAACAGCCCACCAAATTCAGAAGACACCACTTTATCTTGCAGAGAATTACAATACTCCTTGATCTTCCCCAGTACCAAAGAGAAAACCACACTTATGTATACTTTCCCATTTGTCTGCCTTCCTTGCTTGCACTCCAAATCCAAGCAAAAACCATCAAAGCTGTTAATCTGTATCTCAGATAAAAAGCAGTACTCAATTTGTATGAGGAAGTTCTTCTGCAAAGATAGGAGGCAGACTAATAGGCTTGATTTTCTTTAGATCTGTTAATATAGCATGAATATAATCTATAATAACACCCAATCTATTTGAATTAGGTCTAACCATATTCCTGACAACAACTGGCAGTGCTTCCGAAACTGGTTTAGTTCAGCAAAAAGAGTTTTAAACAAAATATACTACTCCTTGGATTGAACAACATCATGAGAACTAGCTAAAGAAAATGTTTATCACATTTTTTTGCTATTATTTTGTGTTATCAAGTCCTCTCCTAGTCCTGGGTACAACACAGAAGACAAAGTAATTGGCACTAGCTAGAATCATTTTTCCATGATGGCATTTCTGCCAATTCTTCAAAACTGCAGAATTAGTACTGAACACAATGAACCTACTTCTATTTGTCACCAGTGATAGAACATGGACTCAGGAAGGCAAAGAAGATGGTCTGGCTAGGACAGAGTAGTTTTAGTTTTTTTCAACACTGTCCTTAAAAGAATCTTAAAATGGCTTGGGTTGGAAACAACCTTAAAGATGGACTCTGCCACAGGCAGAGGCACCTTTCACTAAACCAGGTTGCTCAGACCCCCATTCAGCCTGGCCTTGAACACTTCCAGGGATGGAGCACCCACCACTTCCTTGGGTAACCCGTTCCAGTATCTCACCACTCTCACAGTGAAGAAAAATTCTGTAATGTCAATACCTCCACTGAAACCTAAGTCCTATAAAAATTTTCAACGTATACACACAAATTACCCAGAAAAATAAACTGAATGGAATACAGTCTTCTCACAGACTTTAAAATGCAGAAGCCTGGGGGCACTGAAAGGCAAACAACAGCTCAGCCCAGTTTTTTCCCTCTACATCTGTAGTTAGATAACATTTGATAACCATCAAATTATCCCAGTAAATTTCAGCTAAAAGTTGAAATAACCAAGTTGCACTCCCAGGATGGAAGAAGATGACTAGTATCACTGACACAATGTATTTGTGAATGATATTCAAACAGAAAAATCCTATACATAGGCCTTCCTAATGCCTTTGGGCTTGAAAGAGCCTTTTCTGCTATCCTCTTTACCTTGACCCTTTCCAGGTACACACAGATTATCATGATGACAAAACACATTGAGAAGGAAGGATCTAGGAACCTATAGCTCTACCAGGACATGCACTTACCTTCCAGAGGATCTTTATTTAAGCCCAGCTGGCTAATAATATATCGAGGGATGTCTGTTTTAATGCCTTGCCCCTCTTTAGCATGGCCTTCAGCCGCTTCCAAAAGATAGTAAAACTCTTCAGGATCAAATTCCTAGAGGAAAAATAATCACCATCATTTTCTCTGTTGAAACTGAATTCTTAGAGCCTAACATAAAAACTTCCCTTACTTCTTCTACTGGACATATCTGACATTTCCCTATTAAAAACAATACCCCTTTACTGTATTAGTAGTAATTAATTAATCTATTCTGATTTTTCTCCAATGTATCATACTGTAAGCAATTAAATTCCGTATCATTACTTCAGAGCCTTACTTTATATGAATAGTATGTTCTGTGCCCTCAAAACTTCACAGAATATTGAGTGAAATTACCTACAACCAGCAACCATAAGATTTCAAATAGAGAAGACTATCTCCCTGCATCTGCTTGCCTATAAAAATACACTATGGGAACAAACCATATAAATATACTGCACTAGATTTTTTACTTCTAACTGAGATGTGAAGTATTTGTAATCAATATATATGCACTGTGTTTTACGGAGAATCCAATTAAATAAATCACTAACTTCAGAATGAAGACAAAATTGTAAGTTGATAAAAAAATTTGAACTTCATCGATCCAGTTGTTCCAAACCTAGAAATGAAACATCCTCCTTTGGGAACTAAGTATATTGCAACTCTCATGCATAACATACCCAAAGGCAAGCCTCAACAAGGAATGAAAAGGAACAAAAAAAAATAGAAACTCAAAACTCTGCCTATCCCCAAGTCCCTTGGAAATACTTTAATTTTACTACCTTTATAGATTATAAGAATAGGAAGACATTGAAAGGAGCAAGGAAGTTTATTAAAATGTTTGTTGGGTTGTTTCTTTTTTTTTTAATAGAATTTCTCTCTCCAGTGGCATGAATTCCTACCAAAACATTTCTCCTCAGCTACTGCATTCTTCAAGAGGTTTGCGAAAACAGGTGCAATGCTTAACAGAGTGACAAAACATGATGAAACATGAAACACTGATGCAACAAAACAGACTTTTTCCTTGAGTAAGTAATTTCTGCCACAAATACCTGTAGAAGTCTGGCAGATTCCTGAGCTAGGTAGCTTTCCTGACTGTTGCTTTGTGGTCTAACAACTCCACAGGGTTTTAGTCTACATGCTGAGTCACAAGGCTGCTGTCCTAGATCCTCAGGCTACTCAGGACCTCGGAACTCAACATTCCAGCCCAGAAGGTAGCTTGAGAAATTAGGTATCATGCTTCATTTTGGAAGCATTGAAGCTGCTGCAGCTAACAGGAAGAGTTGCAGCATGTCTGAAATACAGTAACCTTTGGAATTTTCAGTGTTACTAGTTTTACATTTGTCATGAAACCATTTTCATCATCTACAGGCTACTGCCAAAGATTTACCATAAACCAAAAAATGACCAAATTGTTTCATTTAGCTTAGCGTCTCAGGATGCTGCTAAATGGCCTAAAAATCTGAACAGGTAACTAAACAGTTCATGCTTTTTCAGGCTTACTCTCCTCTTCTGATGTGCCATGACCAACTGATTCTCTTACACGTTGCTCCTAGGCACTCAAGAACCCAACAACATGATTTTGCATCAAGATTTCTGTTTACTTTCATCACCAAAGTGCCACCATCTCTTGACCTGCTGCAGTGGCAGATACACAGCTTCTCCTCCCCTTACTACCAAGACAAGGCAATCTCAAAACAGGTAGTTTTAATCATATGAGAACATTTGTGTATTTGCAGTGTACATGCAACTATCTAAATACAATCCTATACATACAGAGGTGTGAATAATGAGAATCAACAAATATATTTTCTGATCTTTACTCCCAACTACTTAGTTTTCCACATAAAAATGAAGAAAAATCTTTCCGTATCTGGCAGTAGCTCTTGCCACATATGAAACTATAGAAGCTTTATTCATATGATCACCAAGTGAATTAAAAGAGGAATTCATATACCACGAACACCTGAGTCATGACCACCATCAGAAAACTGACAGCTTTACTGCATGGTATCTGAAACTTCTCATGACCCAAAAGCTGGAATGTCTTTCCTAAAATTTTACAAACTTTCTTACGGAGGTTGAAGTTTTTCATACCTAGTATCTATTTTTAAGACAGATATTCTAAAACTTCAGTCAGTATTATTCAAAAGTTTCCAGAGGGACACTATGGAAAAATAATACTATTTCTGTAAGTTCACACGATTCTAGTGATGCTTTGCTTATGGACTAGGCTTACCACCTTCTTGCATGAGAAACATACTGTTTTGTGACAGTACGCCTACATTTGTTCAAGCTACCTGTATCTGTAGAAACACACTGTTCAGGGTTTTTACGCTCCAGTTTGAATCTCACGAAGATCCTGTCTGAAGTAAGAACACTTGAAGCAAGCTGTGCTGGCTTTCTCTGCCTTGCTGCACTGAAACTCTGAACTAAGTGACAAAGTCACTTCCGGGCTTTGCAACCCTGTGATTCCACTTGTTTCAGCAGGCTCAGCAAATTTTGGAGGGACACAGGATGCACAACACTATTTGAAAAATAAGTAGTCTAGGATAAAAACCTGGCACCAGAAACTGGGAACTAAGTGAATGGAGATTTGGACTAGATTCCTAGCACTTCAGGAGAAAGAACTGATGGGCAAATAGACCACCAGAAGAGAACGTGAATTAGAAACATAGAATCAAGGCTGGAAGAGACCTACAAGATCATGCAGTACAACCATCCATGCAGCACCACCACTTCAACCCGTAAGCCACTAAAACCAGCACCCAGCACCAAACAGACACCCCTTGAATATCTCCAGGGAGATGGTGACTCCACCATCTCCCCAGGCAATCTATTCCAATGCCTGACCACCCTAACAGTATAAAAATATTTTCTAGTATCTCATCTGAATCTCCCCTGTCTCATCTTAAGGCCACTTCCTCTTGTTTTCTCACTGCACGCAGAGACCAGCCCTCACCTCACCCACAATCTCCTCTGAGGTAGTTGTAGAGAGCAACGAGGTCCCCTCAAGCCTTGTCTTCTTAAACTGAACAGTCCCAGCTTTCTCAGCTGTTCCTCATGAGACACATTTTCTAGACCTACCATGAGCCTTGTTGCCCTTCTCTGCACACACTCCAGCACCTCAATTAGAATGCTAATTAAAAATGATGATGCTGGGGGCAGGGGTTAGTGGGAGAAAGTCAGCAAGTGTGGAAGGGAAGGATATAAACCATCGTTAACAACTCTTGGTCTGTCAGCCTGCAGGATGTGTTTAATGCTATTTTTGGATGTCTGATAATAGAGAAGGATGCAGACTAGAAAGGAAAAAGGCAGAAAAAAGATGTCACATGAGAAACTGGATTATGTGGAGAAGGTTACATGAACCCTGTGAATAGAGTAGGGAACATCACACTAGACATGGAACGAGCTTTTCAGGGTTCAGGAAGGAGTAAAACAAGCTTGGATACAGTGGTAGAGGCAGTACATGCTAAGGTGTTCTCTTCTCCAAAGCCTGCGTTTTTGTTTTGTTTTTAAACATCTCTTTCCTGCTGATTCACAGGATACATCTTATTTTGGATTCCTTCTGAACTGCAAATCATGAACAAAGTGCAACTGGGAACACTGAGACACAATGTTTCCAAAACAAAACAGACAGCTCTCAAAATGCCCACAGCGGAATAAGCCAGGTTGTGGATTAACTGCCACAGATGAAGGGACACAACACAGAGCCAAAATCAGGCTGGAAAGATTTACTAGCTCAGATCCAGTGCCATGAAAATGCAGTTATGACAGTTTCAGGCATAACTTGAGTCTAGCAGCAGGTTAGTGACTCCCACATAAGCCCTGCCAGCCTCAAATAGCTGTGTGCAGCATCAACACTGTGATCTTAGTACTGGCAAGCAGAGTGGCTCAAAGTCAGCTCGGGCTGCCTGCCAGGCCTGTTGGACTCAGGCTGGCTTTTACATGGTATCTGGGTGTCTACACCATCCTCCTGAGAACACTGTGTTCTGCAAGGGCTTACTAGTTCCACTGAACAACTGAAGCACATTGGCTCTGTGCATAGGAGCAACTTCCTGCAGCTGAGCCATCCCAGCTCCCACAGAATCAGCATGAAAAGCAGAAACACGTTCACACAGCTCACACAAACTAACCCAGTCTGGCAACACTGGTGCTTATGCATAACTAAGTAAACTCTTCTGCTCCTGCTGGTCCCCAGTATAGCATCAACCACCCATATATCCAGACAGACTAATCCCTTTGCTGTTGCTCTCCCCAGATCAGGTGCTGTAGAGCTGACTTCAAGCTGCTTATAGCTCTGGCAGCTGTTGAATGAAACGAATTTATGAAACTGCTAAGAACAACAATGGGAAAACCACCAACCAATTGCAATTCAAGAGCACTCCTCCATAGAAATAACGAGTCTAACAAACCAACAGAAAAACCCAACTGGTTTCAACAGCAGCTTCCTCAGTTCATGAAAAGGGTCCTATACCACAGCATATGCAGTATCAGGGAACCAAACAAAACCATAGGAGGGTGCTGCCATTCCTATGTTCCTGAAATAAAAGTGTGAAGGATCCCACCAACAGTGGAACCCTACCCCACTGTTTGGTATGTTCCAAAAAACATTTTTAAAGGGCCTTGAATACTAAACCAGAGACTTTCCTACACTGTCAAGTGAAAAACATTACTCACAGTAAGCATGACCTTACCAGGCACTCCAGTAAGCGAGCAGGACGAGCAATAACTATCAGGATTTTTCTAACAAGTTGTTTAATAAATGCCATTTCTCCACTCTCTGATCGTTCCTGGGCCTAAAATATAAAAATAAAATGATATTAAACCAAATCACACTCAATGCACTTCTCAGGAAAGTATGTACAATATCAGGACACCTATGAGGGTTTGAAGCATGTATTTGATACAAACAGCGAGTCAGTTTCAAGATGCCAGCAGGGATAACAAGGATCTGAGCAACACTGTAACATCACATTGAAGTAATTCCCTTTTACAATTCTAACACTGTAACAACAAAAGTGCCTACAATGGCCAAACACCTACTTTTTGCTTGTTTTTTAAGCTTAAATGGAATTATTACCATCAGTTTTACAAAAGGGACAACATGTCAATACCACACAGATCTCTACATGTAGATTGTGCGTCAATTTAATAATTCTAGGATGAAATGAAAACTGATCTAAGGAACAGTAATAGACACAAGCAACATCCATGACAAATTGATACTGATTTCCTACAGTCATAGTGAAATATGACATATATATATATACACAAACATATATATATAATAAAGACCACACTTGCAGAGAGGCTTCACATAAACGTGCATATATAAAGACGACAAGGAAAAATTGAATTCTAGAAAGATTACCACAATGGGAGGGAAATGTTATAAAAGAATACATCCAGAAGAAATACTCCTAGAAGGTTTGATAACATCTGCACTCTGAACTGCATTTGAAATTTCTTTTGAATGTTTCCTTTTAAGAACAAATTATGTAATTTAAGAATGCTAATGAATGCAAGGAAAAAGTATAAATATATTAATACTCCTTCCCTCAAATATCACAGTACTTCTTTGTTCCGAACAGTAGGAGTCATAGACTTCAACTTCTCACCATCTCTTGCTTATTCAAAGCCACAAAGAGAATTAAGAAACTAACACTTAATAATATGGACAAATGAGTACTTTTCATATAATATGCTATATTTTTGATGTTAAAAAACCCTATGAAAATATGAAGGTAAGAACAGTTTTCTTAATATAAGCACCAAAATTTTAAAAAAACATTAGATCTCTGAGAAGAACTAATTTATGGAGTTTAAAAATGGAAAAAAGAAAAAGGAACCAATGCCAAAGATTCCAGGCGAACTTTGCCTAAACTGAAGCATAAATCTGAACATTATCAATTAAGTCCAAGAAAACTCTTTTGTAAACAAAAAGCCTGGCTATTTTAACCACCAGCAAAATTCGAAACACTTCTGTAGTTTTGTGAATGCTCAGGTGCATACGTGAACAAAAGATTCAATACGCAGTACACTTAAAGGGATGAAGCAGGAAAGCATTCAGGTCCACTTGACCTTGACCTCAGAATTATAAAAACGCTGGTTGAAGCAAGCTGCTCAAACTTGTCACATTATGCTATTAACGAGTATTATGCAGTGGACTCAAAAGTTAAGTCTGAATTCTTTACAGTATAGTGACTCTGTAGAACAGGAAATCTTTTCATAATAGAGAATTGGCATCACAGAACATGACAAAATGAGTGTTTTGGTGATTTTTTTTTAATAATGCACTGCTTCATATGCAGATTGAAGAATAATTTGCTGGAGCATTTTTTTAAGTGGTTTTGGGGCAGCTGTAAATGAGTGAACGTGTACTCTAAACTTTACTAAGAGTGTAACCATTTTAAGGGACATACTGTTAACAATGACAACAGCAGTACACTGAATCTTAGCTTAGACATGTTCCCTTGTGTTTTGACATTATCAACTGGCCAATTAAGCCTGCACTTTGACATCATAAAAGTATGATCCTTTCACAAGAATGTGACTGGTTCAAAGCTTTCTCTTGACCAGTAAGCAAACTCTATATACTTCTAGTGTTTAAAAAATATAGTTTTAATAATCACGAAACAAATCATTGATGTCTTAAGTTTTGCACTGCTGTATGAAGAGAAAAAGTTCAAAATACATCAGTTGCAGAAATCCTATATACTCAATAGAAGTTAATAAAAAAGCATCATAGGAAAAAAACAAAACCCAACCAAAACATTTAGCAACTTCTTGTGCATTCATAAGAAAAGAAATCAAGACAGGGACCACCACATCTTAACATACCAGTTGGAAAACTTCTAGCTAATATCAAATCTGCTGGTCTATTGGATCAACTTTGTGTCTTAACATACTATCAAATCCCACACAAACACATGAGTATATTACATTCTGGACTCATTGCCTTAAAAATGATACATAAATAAACTGCAGCAACTTATGTCAAGGGGCATTTATTTGTTAAGTTTCAAGTTTCTCTTAATTCATTTAGCTGATTATTCTATGAAAGTTTCAACACTTTTAGAAAGGACATTATTACTGTTAACAGCTCAATTATGAGAGGATTGTTAAAAATAATTAACCTTTTGCTCATGGAAAGCTAAGGGGTGCTGTCAGCTTTCTCAACACAGCAGGCTTTTAACAACAGTAGGGCTGATAAAAAGCAAAGTGAGTATGTTTACTCATTTTTTTACAGTAAATGGAATAAGCAAGCATTCTCCTCGGGGGCTTAAACACACATAAATTTATAACTTGCACTGCATGACATAATGCTATTGTTTCTGAAATCTTTACAACACATCTATTCCAGACTCCTATACTAGGATGCCTTATAGTCTTTGCAGTGGTCATTATGTAGACTAAAACAGCTATGAATGCCACTTTCACAATGAGTAAACAGTCATAATTCAAGACAACACTTGGAAAAACAGATTTAACCCCATTTCAAGCGAACAACAGCAGTCTCATGGCTCATACCTCCTGTAGCAATTTGTCTAGTTTCTGCTGTAATTCAAGGAAATATCGTGATGTGATGAGGCCCTGGCGAGATTTATCCAAACAATCTCGAGCCAGTTCTGTGATCTGATGGTGGGTAAAACTGAGCACTCCATCTGCCAGTGGAAGGATGTTCTCTGGAGAATGATTTGTTATAATGTCCCGAAGCTTCTCTTCCATCTGAGCTGTGGCCTATAGACAAGTAGCGATGCAATATATTAAATTAGCTTTACGTGACACTAATAGCCTCAAAGCTTATTTCTCATTCTAAAACATTTTTCTATTGCCTAAGAATTTACCTAGCTGGAATGCATGAAACATCTGATGCCAAAAACACAGGATACTGAAAGGCAAAGTGACAGATGACACTTCCCCATATACCAGTCCAGAGAAGTAACAGCCTTACTGTTCTACCACACAGCTCCTCCTCCTTGTCCGCCACTGGTGATTAACTATGCAGTAATCTTGTGATGATCACTAAACAGAACTAAAGAAATACCAATAACTGTAAAGCTTTTAAGTCAAAGCCAAAGTAGAAAGTAAAAAAAAAAAAAAGAAAAAAAAAGAAAAAAAAAGAAGAAAGACCTTGGTGGGGGGGTCTGCTTTTTTCTGTTAAAATTGCAGATACTACAGACACGAATATCCTCTTTCCTTTCATAAAGGTTATTCCACAAAAATATTCCAATGGGCAGAGTTTGTATGAACAATTGACTAATTAAAAGCACCACAGGCTCACAGATCCTGCCAAATGTGTCTGCAGACTCCCAGATGTGACTGTTTTACAGAACCAACTATCTGATTTCTCACAGAACTGCAGATGCTCAAAAAACACTCTGAAAGATGTTCTTCTCATGAAAAAGTAACCCCACACATCTTTGTTCACATCTGAAACACTGACATGAGTGGGCTGTTCTCACTTTAGATTGTTGCTCGATTCCTCTGCAAACCCTAACAAATCTTTCCTTTTATTTATAGGAAGAAATAAAAAGAAATTTCTTCCTATTTACTTTTTAGGAACAGTAGCTTGTTTTATATTCCAGGGCTCACTAAAAGTATAGGAGCAACCCAGAGTACAGCACTTTAAGTACACACCTGCATCTAGTAACTATTTGTGCCTCATGACCTCTGGACAGGAGAGCAAAATGTCCTCCTATCTCATAGTCAAACCCTCAAAACTGTGTACTAATCTTCACAATTAAATCAGTACATATAATGTATTTATATAAAGTATATAATGAATGTTTGGGAAAACGAAGACATGCCACTAAAGCAAGGAATCTGGAGGTGCATCCCAGTAGATGCTGCTCAAGACTTAGCAACAGGAAATGGTTTTGCTTTACTAACTCAGTATACATTTGTCCCAGGTACACAGCACCTACTGAAATCCAATACATCATCAGATTCCAATCAGCAGAATATCTTACCAGTAGGATTAATTTCAAAACCAGTTCAGCAGCTTTGCCAAATTAATGGCCAACTCTCAGCTGGGATTTTATTGATTTTATCTTTGCAGTAAGAGCTTGGTGATACTTTATGAAAGCCATTACAGGGCTGGATCATTAGTTCCCATAACAAAACTACCACTTACTTAAAACCTATGTTGCCTATTAATTCAGATACTGGTTATGTTAAATATAATTCATTACCTTTGGGAACCTTTCTTTGTAGACATGGTTCATCATAATTATTTCATTGTCACAGCAGGCAGGAGAACGTCCAGGGCTGCAAGCAAAGCAAATTATCCCTTTACACTTGTCTCAGCATGAACTATAGTCAGTTATTGTATTTTTATATGATTTACTAGCAACAGAAAGTCAGCACTGACTTCACTGGAAAAGTGCATTCTCTCATCAGTGGTACACTTCATTCCTTTTCACTATGTCTGTTCAAGTTGTCACAATTAATTAATATACTTGACATCTAATGGTTAACTATTTTCTTAATTTGTACTTGATTTCAAGACAGAAGCAGCTTTGCACAAAAAAAAGCATGCAAGATGATGAACATCCTTTTCTCAGAAGCGCAACAGAGATGTATTTAACTGTTAGTTATCGTTTTACCTGGCCCCTTTGAAAATTTAGATACAACCAAAATAGCAAGATCTGACCAAGACCTCTGGCAGCTTCAAGTGAAAAAGTCAGTAATGAGCTTGTTTGGGTTTCATTTGTTTGTTTTAAATGGATAATTTAAAAAAAAATCAAAATAATGTATTATCACTCTGACCAGCAGATAGAGGCAGTAACTTCCTACAAATAATGTCATACATACGCATGAGTCCATCAAAGCTGGGGCACTGTACCTGTAAAAAGAATCCATAAAATTTATCCATTGACTCAGCTAACCTACAAAACTACTTTTTGCTATCATGACCCTCACTGTCCACTACAAAGCTCATTTAAAAAAGTCTCAGTCTGAATTTTCTGTATTGGTGGCACTGGCCTATGCAGTCTGGTCTAAAGATCTGTAGTAGGAAGAAGACCCAACTCAGGGGGTATCCTCTAGGATTGACTTTATCATAACACATTCATTAGCAGAAGAATTAAAATTTTTGTGAAAGAGGAACCTCAATCCATCCCACTTCTATCAGTTTGATACCAGGGCCAGCAAGAGATGGATGCCCAGAGCCTAGAGAGAGGTCACAGGTCAGGAGGAGAGCACTTGAAGAGCAGCACGAAGAATTCCAGCCGCTTCAAGCAGTATCTTCATCAAGACTCAAGTCAAGTACCTCTATGAAAATGCACAGAGCATGGGGAATAAACAAGAGGCATTAGAAACCCACATCATGGAGATGTGGTGAAATGGCTCCTATGACTGGAGTGATGGAATGGAAGAATACCAGTTCTTCAGAATGCTGAAGCAGAGGAGATGAGGAAGGGATGTTGCCCTCTAAGTCAGTAACCAATTGGACTTCATGGAGCTCTGCCTATGGACAAATGAGCTGAGTGAGAGCTCATGACAACACAGCAGGGCAGCAGTCATCCAAGAGATTCTTGAATGTTTTGATGACAATTTCCTTCTCCAAGTGACAGGTCAATGAGGAGAGGTTCACCAACTAAGTGGGCCTGGTGGGGAATGTGAAGCTCAAGGGCACCCTGGGCTGCTGTGACCATGAAATGGTGCAGTTTGCAATCCTTAGGGCAGCAAAGAGGGCACACAAAAAGCTCACTGCTCTGGACTTCAGGGGAATGGGCTTTGGAGTCTTCAGGGATCTGATTGGTAGAATACCATGGAATAAAGAATTGGAGGGAAGAGCAGCCCAAGAGAGACGGATGATATTCAAGAGTCACCTCCTCCAAGCTCAGGAGTCATGCATCCCAACAAAGAGGAAGTAAGCAGAAATGCCAGGAGGTTCATGTGGCTGAACAAGGACCTCCCAAATTCTAACACAAAAAAGGAAACATACAAAGGGTGGAAGCAAGGTCTGGTAGCCTGGGAGTAACACAGAAAGAATGTCTGAGCAGTCTGAAATCAGGTTAGGAAAGCTAAAGACCTGACAGAATTAAACCTGGCCATGGACGTCAACAGCAACAAGAAAAGCTTCTACAGGTACCTCAGTGATAGAAGAAAGGCTAAGGAAAATGTGGACCCTCTCCAGAAGAAAACGAGAGATCTGGTTACCATGAAGTTTCATGTACTCTACCACATTTTTGCCTCAATCTTCACTGGCAGGTGCTCCAGGCACATTACCCAAGCAGCTAAAGGCAAATGCAGGGACTGGGAGAATGTGTAATCACACACTGTAGGAGAAGAGCAGGTTCAAGACCATTTAGGGAATCTGAAGGTGCACAAGACGATGGGGCCTGATAAAATGCATCCCAGGCTGTGAGTAAACTGGTGGAGGAAGTGGCTAAGCTGCTATCAATCATATTTCATACATTGTGGCAGTCCAGTAAAGTTCCCAGTGACTGGAAAAGGGAGAACACAACCCCCATTTTTAAGAAAATAAACAAGGAAGTCCTGGGAATTACATGCCAGTCATTCTCACCTCTGTGCCTGGCAATAGTATGCAGGAAATGCTCCTGAAAACTATGCTAAGGCACATGGAAAATAAGGTGGTGATTGGTGACAGACAACTGGCTTCACTAAGGGCAAATCATGCCTAACCAATCTGGTGGCCTTCCGTGATGGGGTTACAGTGTGGATGTACCAGGGAAGAGTGACTGATGTCATCTACAGGAAGTTGTGCAAAGCATTTGATACTGTCCTCCATAACATCCTTTTCTCTAAATTGAAATACATGGATTTAATGGACAGATCTCTTAGCAGATAGGGAATTGGCTGGATGGTCACACTCACACTTGTGAACAGCTCAGTGTCCAAGTGGAGACCAGTGACCACTGGCAGTCCTCAGGTGTCAGTATTGGGACTGGCACTGTGTAACATCTTTGTAAAGGGATGCGGACAGTGGGATCAAGAGCATCCTCAGCAAATTCACTGCTGACACCAGGCTGTGTGGTGTAGTCAACATACTGGAGGGAAAGGGATACCATTCAGTGGGACCCTGACAGGCTTGAGAGCTGCACCCATTTGAACCTCATGAACTTCAACAAAACCAAGTGCAAGGTGCTGCACCTGGATTGGGGCAATCACAAATATGTAACAGGATGGGCATAGAATGGATTGAGAGCAGCCCTGAAGAGAAGGGCTTGGGGGGGTGTTGGTGTGATACAGACAAGTGGCAGAAAGCAACTTCTGAACACCGATTTGTAGGTGTTAAAAAGGGCATTCTTTATTCAGCATGCTGGACATTTGGAAGATAGCTCCTTTAATCAAGCATGCCAAATAAGAGATAGACAGGGTTTTATATTAAAAATCTTGTTTACATATTCATTAGTCTTGTTTACTTAATACATAATCATTAGTTTGCTTTATGTAGTCACATACTTAATGGCAGTAATTTTCTGGTCCTTCCGGGTCGTCTTCAATCATCTTGACCTCAGTTCTTGAGCAGGCACAGCATAATGTTTGTTCTTTATCTTCTTTGGGTACACAGAGCTTAGTTTACAACCCGTTTGTTTGAGTTACATCTCTTACCTAATTCTTCTAGGACCTCTCTAAGATTATATTGTTCCTTATTTCGGCATTCTGGGATACTGGGAATAAAGTTTCTATTTCTCCTATAAGGTGGGAAGAAGTTTCAACTGACCTGGCAATGTGCACTCGCAGTTGAGAATGCCAATTGTATCCTGGACTGCATCAGCAGTGTGGCCAGAAGGTTGAGTGAGGTGATTCTCTGACTCTATTCTGCTCTACAGAGACCCCACTTGGAGTACTGGGTCCAGCTCTGGGGCTCTCAGGACAGGAAAAACAGGGACCTGCTGGAGCATGTCCAGAGTAGGGCCACAAAGATGATCAGAGGGACGGAACACCTCTCCCATGATGACAGGCTGGGAGAGTTGGCATCATCCAGGAGCAGACAAGACTTTGGGGAAACTACAGCAGCCTTCCAGTACCTATAATGCACTCTAGGGGGTATGAGGTACAAGGGGGCCTACAAGAAAGCAGGAGAGGACTTTTACAAGGGTGTGCAGTGAGAGGACAAAGGGTAGTAGCTTCAAACTGAAATAGGGCAGGCTTAGATTAGATATTAGGAAAAATACATTACTGTGAGAGCAATAAAATACTGGAATAGGTTGACCAGAGAAGATGAAGATGCCCCATCCCTGTGAGTGTTCAGGATCAGACTAGATAAGGCTTTTAACAACCTGGTCTAGTGGAAGGTGTCCCTGCATGTGTCAGGGGGGGTGGAACAAGATGATCTTTAAGGTCCCTTCCAACCTAAATCATATTCTGTGATTCTTTAACCAGCTTTTGGCTTCGTAAAAGGTCAAAAATTAACACTAAACTATCTCAAGGTACCACAATGGTGGTTCCTTTTACTGATATGGACAATCTATTACAGACATTCACACTGAGGACAGCATAGGTACATATATTCAGAAAGGACATGCTACAATCAGATCATTAATGATTAGGTCATCAAGACAGAGTCTGTGAGTTAATTGCATTCACAACAAGACCTGTCTTAATATTTACTAGTGAAGAAAGTCATGACCAGAGAAAGTATTTAAAAGGACTATTCTTAATTCAGTCTCAGCTACATACTTCTTGTATTATACTTAGCCATTTCAAAAACAGCAAACAGCTCCAGTGTACAAAACCATGATGCTCCACAGTATGTGGATTTAGATCCAACTTCTATTTTCAGTTACACTAACTCACCTGAGACTTCGAGACCGAGGGCGCATTGCAGTGGTCCTGCATCTGTTATCGCTGGCAATGCTCTCAGTGGTACAGAAATGTTTAGACAAAAAATGTAGCTCATCAGGTGTTGGTTGGTATGGTAACTGATGTAGCTTCTCTTGGGATGAACAGGATGACTACAAGAACAGAACAGAACACAAGCTTCTATCAGAGTGAAAAAAACATTCTAAAGACCATATTTGGTGCTCATGAATAAAGTAATTTAATTTAAAAACTGTAGTTCCTATTTCTCGTGCCTGACTACCAATTTAAAGAAGAAAATAAATAATTAGCCTCAAACTCATGAGCTAAATATAAAGTATTAAATAAAAAGAACTATTTCAGTTCCAGAAGAAAGAGACCTTGCATTTCAAGATTTTAAATTACCTAAGGTGAAGGTGACATCTGATGCCAGTAGCAATCAACAACAGCTAAGAATAGTTAAAATGGAGTCTGATGAAAATTATTGGAGTAGGACAGCAGAAGTACGGTAACTGTAGAGTACAACTTACTGTCACAATGCCAAGTGCAAATCTTCATAATAAAAGTACAAAAATCATATGTTAACTTTTTACAGAAACCTGTACGTTGAAAAGTGAGAGAACTTAATACACTTATCAAGACAAATTCACAGAAAGCAAAAGGAATTAAACTCAAGCCATCCATTTAGTATAACTAACTAGAAGATAGAGAGGTAGAAATTGGAAGTGTTACCACAGTAACTACCCTCACAAGCAAGATTTCATGTAGACAGCTGCATTACATAAGCAGTGTGTAAATGAACACACAATAATATTTTACTATCCTTTATGCAGTGTGGCTAACTACCTGAGCCATACTAAATGCTTGTAGGTGGAACTTTGAAACTACTTCTGTCAGCTTGGATCTGATAGCCTTGTAAAGAAGACATACATAGTTCAAATCTTTAACAACCAGTCTTGCTAATGTGGAATGTGGACTGACAAATGGAGACAGAGAAATGCTCTACAGTTTCTGGTCCCAAAAGTAGTTTCCAACATAGTTGAATCCCAAATATTCTTGTATAACCGCACAAAGCTGGTTGGTACCATAGACATTCCCTTAATTTTACCTGCAGAAGAGAAGTTGAAAAACTTAAGACTTCTTTCGGGAGCTCTTTAGTCTCTATCTGGATTTTTCAACAACATTAATTTCTTCTGTTTATCAATTTTCATTGATAAATGAAAGCACATTACTGCTTATCTGACTTCTCATATTGAACATGAAGGGCTCTGCCTGAGTGCTTTGTTATTGGAGCCAAACACAGTAGTAGTTTCTTTGTTGTATCACTTCTAGTGAGGGAAATCAATAAACTTTCATACTGTACAAATACTGCCCTACATTGCTACAGTCAATAGGTAATATCCAGGCTGGTAAGCACAAAGACTAAGAAGTCTTTTTAATCTCTGGCAACTTGTGTGATAAAGCTTGAATATATATACTAATTCTTAGAAACTCAAGCAAGTTTCCATATCACACTCTATCTCACTGAGTCATCTCTTAAAAGCAAAAAAAAAAGAAAAAAAATCTCCTGGTGGAAAATGTTAAGCAGGAATGGTCTACATGGGAATGCTGCACCACACCAGAACAAGGTGAAGTTAGCACAACTGTGTTACCTTGCTCTGCTGTAGACTAAGAAGCATGCCCATCAAGAGTTTACCACAGTGCACATGACAGGTACTAACTTGTCAAATTACAGTAATTCGTGCATGGAATTCTGCATTACCACATTACCATGCATCATTCAGTACACAGCATAGGTAACTTCCTTCTTATCTCACACTACAGCAGCTTGTTGCAGTTAACCTCACAGCATATTTTCTACAGCCATCCTCTGTAAGATCAAAGAAAGAGATTCCAGCACTGGGAAACTTCCCAATACAGAACACCACAGACGGCTATTCCTACGAAATCATTCTCTACCTCTTCCGTTTCATGGGATTCTGAGAATATCAGTAGGAAAATATACCACACTTCTTATAAAAGGTGTCACAGAGCTTAGATCCAACAGGATTAAAGCGAGAATTTTCCTAATGTTAACTACTCTCAGTTGTATCATGACCATCAAAGGCACAAAGTGCATTTTCCTGGTGATCTCAATTCTGATCTCAGTACAAATCCAAATTCTCAAAGTAAAATTCTTTTATAAGTTAGCTGTTCTGGTATTCTAAAATGCATGCTCCAAAAATCACTCAAGAGTTAAAATATTTTAATATGTACAACTATAGTGCACTACAGAAATGCAAACTGTTCTTCTGACACAGAAATGTAAATTTGCAGCCTATACCAGGTAAAGCAACCCTAAAGTCTTGTTTCCTGTCTACTTATCCCACTTGCTCATCCAAAGAAGCTTCCAAGAGAATAATCTCCTGGCAAAAACATGAAACTGTATATATTCTCACTTTACGTCTTTTATAGGCTTGCTCTCCTAGAAGACACAATCATCTCAACTGCATCTCATAACTGGCAAGATCTGATCCAACTTTGCTAGAACATGACACAGTAAAAGCTTCTTTTCAACTGAGTAAGATAGCAGAAGACAATTTAATTTCCACTTTGTTGTGAGAAATGGTGTATGCGGTACTTGCACTACTTCTAAACCAGCAAGTTTCCAATAAATGGGTAATTCCATCAATGTCTTTACATGCAATATTAAAAAAAAAAGATGAACAGGCTAACAAGAAATGCTGAGCTACAATCACCTCAGCATTAACTATGGTAACAGCAGACACCTGCTTTGACTTTCAGTTGCTTGTAAAGACCAAAGTCGTGCTCTATTGTGATGTGCAAAATCTGTTTCTGCTCTCCAGCTGATATGTGTCTGGATGAATATGAATTTTATTTATTCATCACTGAAAATGGAGCATTCTGTATATACGCTTAAGGCTGTTGTGTGAGAAGGTCTCTCATTGCCTCTAACAATTAGCAATAATGTGGAGAAGGAGGCTGCACTGTGATGCCTCTTCCAGATTCTGAAAATGTACATGAAACCAAAATTAGATGGGTACACTTCTGGTTTTGATTTTGTGATTCATATGTATCATCCAGTCTGTAACAGAAGAAAGTGAAAAACATCTCCACTAAGAAATGAAGAAACAGTGGCTAGATTTAGAACTCAAAGGTTCTCCCAGTGCTTTTGCAGGGCTAATAAGCAGTAGAGGATTCTTGGGCAAAACAAAACAAAAAAATAACCGTAAGATACTGTAAAATCTTGGAATATAATGGACTAACGTGCATTTCTCAAACACCAACAGCCAGATGGCCATGGAGCCAATCAAGGATTGTTGGTAATAAAGGACAAGGATTGTTGGCAATAATCAAGTTTTGTTGGTAACAACACACCAGAAGAAAGAAGATGATGTGGGTGGAGAGGGGGGCCAGGCAGATGTAGGCCAGCACTTTTCCTGGGACAAAAATCGTGCTTTAGTTCCTGGAGATAGCACAGTTATGCACAACACAGTACAGCCCAAGAACTACCCAAGATCCCCAAAGCTTTCCGACCCATTTTCAAAAAGGTCTGGAAGAAAGGACTGCTCAAGGTAACTAATTTGCACAGAAAGCAAGAAACCTGCCTTCAGGGCAGAGAAAGCTTATCTATAATAAGGTACTCCCTCCCAGATCCGGGGACAGCCCCAGGACCCTTGACATTCCATCAGCAGGACTGATGCTGGAACCAGGACTGGAGTTCTCTTTCACTTCCTTTCTTTTTTTCTTTCCTTTCTTTCCTTGCTTCCTTCCTTCTCCCTTCCTTTTCACCCTACTCCTTTATACAAAACCCACTGCCATGTGCTTGTATAGTAGGTCAGGGACTAACGTAACTATTTCCACAACAAGTGTGTAAGTTATTAATAAAACTTTGTGAGCTTTTGTGAACTGCCTCACTTTTCACCTTCCTTTTGACCAAGAACATCTAAAAATCTTGGGTGCTCCCTTACCCTTAAGGGTGCGATGTTACAGAGAGATACTGCATGAATCTCCACTGCTGCTTTCTTCAACAAAATTCAAATGTATTTATTAGAAAAACATTATTTCCACTAGTTAAAAAATGTTTGTTGAATGATAGGGAAGACATCTATATAATATTTATACACTATCTTTAGTCAGGAAAACTCATGGGACAAGTCAACAGTAGTCTACTAGAGAAGTCAAGACATCTAAGTCCCTGAAAGACAGTGCTATACTTTTTCATAAGGAATGCAAATACCAAGTAAAATTGCTTCACATTCTAGGATGCCTACAGTAGCTAGTAAACTTAAGTGAGGAACAAAGTATATGGGTTAGAACTACCATTTTAAAATTGAAGACAACAAAGGAAAAGCTATGAATATGGACAGATAATTAAAACTGTGTTTTGATCTGTTTCTGACACAGCATTTAATTTCCTTTCGAGTACAAGCGTGTTTCTTACAACATTGATGATGTTCCTATAGCGATTACTTTTATCTGATATAACCTCCTTTATGTCAATATATTTTAGGTGAAGAACACAGCACATTTGATCTAATCCCATGGAGAGACATACAAACATGCCCTATGGAAAAGTGGCTAGGGAATTAATGTGCAACCAAGGAATTTACTTGGCAAAAGCAAGATCTACACAGAAAGGAAAGTACAGGTCAAAATCAGTGCTGCTGAGGAAAAGTTTTTCAGATACATGAAATTACTCAGTCTGGTTTAAGACAGATAGAATTCTTTCCAGAAGTCTTAGTGGACATAAATAAAATAAGAGAGACTGAGGGCAGACCTCATTGCAGTTACAACTTCTTTGTCACGGAAAGTGGAGGGGCAGGCACTGATCTCTTCTCTGTGGTGACCAGTGACAAAGCTTGAGGGAACGGCCTGAAGTTGTGTGAAGTTAGTTACTAGAAAAAGCTTGTTCACCCAGATGATGGTTGAGCACTGAACAGGCTCCCCAGAAAAAAGGTCAGAGCACCATGCCTGAGAGAGTTTAAGAAGCTTCTGGACAATGCTCTCTGGCACATGATGTGACTCCTGGGGATTGTCCTGTGCATGGCTAAGGGCTGGACTAGATGATCTTCTTTGTGGGTCCCTTCCAACTCAGAATAATCTGTGGTAACACAAAATGATCATGTTTCATCATTGTACCGAATGTGGAACTCAAATGACTCACAAAAGAAACAGAACTAATCCACGGGAAAGAGAAAGCCTACTTTAATTGTAAAAGAAACAGCCTAAAAAAATCATGTATCACCTGTCCAGTAATATGTATCATTCATAAAATGTTTAAAAAAGGCTAAATACATAAAACACTGAAGAGCACAGTTGGATCTACACCGTCCAAGCCTCTTACTGCAGAAGATGCTGTGTAACTGTCAAGATGTCAATTATTTGCTACTTCTAAAGCATGCTTCATCCACAACTCTATCTTCCCAGTCTCTCCCAGTGTAACTGTCACAACAGACAGCTTCCAGGTTGTAACACAAGCCAGTACTTCCTCTGCAGAATAGAGATGTGCAAGATGTGCAAACTGATACCTCTCCCACTCCCGGCTCCCAACTACTGAAGAAGGATCTCATGCAGTCCCACAGCACATGTCATGAATCAGATTGTACACATACAGCAAAGGGGGGCTGATACAAGATCGCATAAAAACAAATGCTCCAACAGACAAGAATTATTAAGTTAGACTTTCCCTATTATGCTTAACTCATCCCACCTTACGACAGCAGCCCAGGATGGGTCAATCATGTCACAGTTTCTCTTTTTGTTATCAAGATGGCCCCACTTCAGACTTAATGTCTAATTACCTGTGGGGTGATGGCCCCTGATAAGCCTGGATGGGTTGAGGGAGAGGCCTCAGGCCTCCCTGGAAGGGTGCTCCAGCAGAGGACAAAGGCTTGCAAACTGATGAGATT
>JAOXXN010000364.1:21097358-21111508 GCA_026770055.1 Myrmophylax atrothorax | reverse complement strand
ACAGGTAGTGTTGGGCACATAAGGATCTGATTGTCTGGAAGTGCTTACAGCTAATAACTTTTAATTAATACAGTTAAGAATAGAAATCTTTGTATTTCTGTCTCCCTCCCTTTCACGTGACACTACCACATGATTAAAATGAGGCAGATGAAGAGGGGGCAGTTAAACACTACTAACTGTCAGAAAAGTATCTCTAAGCAAAGCACACAAAGTCTAAAGTTTTCTCCTATTTCATAGAAGTAAAGCAGTTTTGTATCACAGAATAATTCCAAGTCTATCAACCGTAACAAACCCTACATTGTCTTCTAAGAAAAGCATGCTGTATTTGAAAAGCTAAAGCATGTAAGAGAAATCTATCAGCACAGCAAAGTGGATACTTACAGAAACAGTTGAGCTGGGTGTATTTGTACCATAGCCAGAAGAAGGGAGAGAAGCCAAAGACCAGCGGCGACCATCAGTCCTGTTGTGAAACCGAGATTGGTCAAAGGAACACAGCAATATCATAACACTGAAACATCTGTGTAAGTATTACTGTACAAAACTGCATTCCAAAAGCATGATGCAAACAGGGTTTTTAATAAACAGTATACTTTCAGAGGGCACCACAATAAACAAGCATTCACAAACAATGATTTAGGCTTATGGATTATTTAAGTGTGTTTTTCTAATTAAAAATTTATGAGATGAAACAACCATGAAGTGAATGAACAGCTCCACAGAATTGGTGACTAACACACAGAGAAATGGACCATAGGGAGTTTACAACTCTTAGGTCCATCAGATGAAAATTAATAAGCAAATTAAAAAACTTATGAACAAATGCAAACCACAATGCTCTGAACCACAGGTAACTAACGGTCTGCTTGAAATACAAGCATAGTGCATTCTTAACTGGTATCAGTACAGGATACCAGCAAACTAGAAGGCTAATGTCAAATAACTGCAAAGATTGGTTAGGTAAAACCAAACTTGTTAAATGTTAGATGTAACCAGGGAAAAAAAATTCTGCAATAGAAAATCATGCTCGCTCAGAATAAAACGTTAAAATACATATAAAAACTATAACCAAAACCAATTTATGTTCTTCACTGCCCGAGGTGAGCTACCCAACAGACAATATGGAACTTGAACATTTAAAGTGGCAAACTGAAAAAAACAACTATGGGAGCCATGTTTGGATTTTTGAGAAGGTAAAATTTACCTGTCGTTGCGATGCCCATGACTGGAGAACAATTGTATCAAATATGTTAAAAAAAAGCAAAGTAATACATAAATTTTAAATGTCAATTTTTATTAAGATAAAACAGAAATTTTTATTAACAGATGGTATGATGCAGAAAGGAGAATCAAAGATCTGTTTTACAGCTAGTACCAAGATCATCTCTCAAGTCTGATTTACACAAAAAGTGTAATTCTGAAGAACTGAAGATCAACTGAAGTGTAATTCTGGAAAACTGAAGTTATGTAAAACCAGGAATCTTAAATCTCTTGATGTAGCTTCCCTTCCTTAAACTAACTGTCTAAAAAACCCCTCGCTTCTTTCCAATCTAAAGTATTACTCCTACTGCCATTTAGCAGTCCACAAATTACAATCAAAGCTCTGGGACCTTGAATACATGAAGTGCAAGGAAAGAAACTACAGCACATTATTAGTATTAAAATATGAAGAGCACATGTGCTATTGACACTGCTGATGGCATCAAATACTGAATCAAAAAAAATCTTCCTCCTCTTCCATAATTTTGTTCTTAATTCATTAATTCTTCTCCCTTCTCTCCTTCACTCACATATGTAAGAGACCTCCAGGTCAGTATAAACAATTCCAAAAGTAGTTTCTCTTCACTGGGCTTAGCTAAACATGTTCACAGTTGAAACAAGAACTTAGATGTTATTTGAACATGGGTGAGGAGACCCATCTGTTGCCTAAAATTGAGGAAAAACTTTTCAAGACAGTATTGCTATAGGTAGAGAGCAGTTCTTCAACGAAAATTTTCAGGTGCAAAACTATACAGGTGCACACACAGTACAGAGGCCTCACAAATTTATACCACTACTTAATTACCATAACTAACTGTTACATCCAACCCAAGAACCCCTTACTGCTCGTACTACCCTGGTGCCACCCGCAGAACTGTCCTGGAGCACCTCCAAGGGCCCTGGGTCTTCTATCTTTTTTTTGACTATAGTATGTATTGTTTTTCTAGTCCTGGTACATGTGTCCCAAACATGATGTTCTAGCTGCTCTTTCACCCTTGAGACAGAAATTCAGAAATGCAGCACAAAGGTAGTAACTGTTAGCTGCTACCTCAAATGTGAGAAACTCTCAGCTATATAAAAATCTACAAATACATAAAATCCTAAGGCATCACTTCTATTCTGCTGCTCTGAGCAAGAAAAGGACTTCCTTATTGAATAACTCACAGTGAACAGGGTTCCTGCATCACATGGAAAGGCCATCAAGAGTGGGCATGGGCTATCAAAAAGTTATCTGGGAGACAAAGGGAGGAGAATAGGAGGCATCCATAAGGGATGGAGGAAAAATGGCAGCAAGCCCCTACAGCATTTTTCCCTGCACTCCGATACACCACTCGTTTCTGCCCTGGAGTATGGTCTTACTTTCTAGCAGGTCTAGAAAGCAGAATCTGCCACCTACCCACAGGCTTGTAAGATGCTGGACTTGTATGTACCAGCAGAAGTAGTGTATTCTAGAGGCACAGGTCATTCCTGGGCACTGATCACTCCACCAGACATGGGCAGAAGAAAGTGACCCTGCTGCTTGTTGCCAGGGTCCTGGGGAAGGCTGCCTCAAGCCCTGCATGGCAGTGACCACCTCCCTGACACAGCCCCCCTTTGCTTGTGGCCTCTGCATGGCATGGCCAGCAGCTGATGAGAAGCAGCTACACTGGGAAGCAACTTTGCAGGAGGCTTCCAACCATTTCCTTTGCCTCTCTCTCCTTTCCTCACATTTCTCCATCTTTTTTGGCACCCCCACTGACTGGGTGGCAGTGGAAGGAAAAGGAATATCCATACTCTTACACCACCTTGTCCTTGCTCTTTCAACCTGCTGTATCACACTCACACAGAGGCTTGCTCTTCCCTTCCTTTGTATCTTCATTCAATGTACAAAATATAACAGAAAAGTCATAAAGTCAGAAGTCTGAAAACTGCTCTCATTAACCACAGGCCATTTAATGACAAAAATGCATCCTATCACAGGTTATATGAAAACAACCACTACACACATACCGAATTCATAAGCAAGTATTACATTAATGCTGTTTTAAACCTCAGCGACATCATAAACATAAAATAAAATAATTTTCCATAAAAAATTGCTCTAAATACGTCTCTTGAATCCCACTGAAGTGGTGATATATTTTGAAATCAGAGAAACTTCTTGTGTTACTGTTTCTTCAGTTAAAGAATTTATTTAGAGACCATTACAGGCTCTAAAAAAGGTTAAAATCCAAATTTGGTAAACAAATCCAAATTGGTAAACAATTTTTTCCCCTCCTGAATTTTACAGTTTGCAAAACTATACTGTTTTAAAATTTCTGCTGATTATGAGTGGGAAAGGAAAACTACTTCCTGGCTGCTGTATTTCTAAGCAATGCTCAGTATTCAGATATGCTTTTTCCATTATAAGCTATTTCTGGATTTAATGAATCTTTCTAAAAATATGCTCACAAAAAACTGTAATCTATGAAGAGATAGTATCTCTGACAAAAGGTATCAAGAAGTAGATTCAGTGGAATACTCAACCTCCTTAAGGTGTTTATTTAAAAAGTAACATCACAAGCTATTAGAAAGATTGACAAGACCTACTGTCACTGATGAAACAGATTCAGATAAAAGAAATACATGAATTTTCACCTCCTTTCAGCTTTTTTTAAAAAACACTAAGTTAAGCCATTTCCTTGCACTTCCTTCTGAGAACTTGTGTGGGCTACTTTAGCGATCTCCCAAAATAAAGTAACTAAAACTTTAAATGCAAGTAATACCTCACTGCCAATTCAACAGTTACATGCATGACACTACGTGAGCATTCCAATTTCACTTTTCGAATCTATACTCTTGGGTAAACATAGCAACTCTGCCTGGCCTCACAGACTTAATGAGTGTATTATTTAAGGTAGGCTGAGAAGGTGTTACGTGACAGGGAACCCCACTGGCGTGCACAGGGAGTCTCCCATGACACCCCTCATTATGGTTCATTTAATAATAATTTACTTCATAGATCACTTCAAATTGACTTTAGATCTTCAAAAATTCAACTAGTTTTAATTAATCCCCACAACATTACTGCGACAATGTTGATTGCCTCAGTGGTACAGATAGTGAAACAGGTCAAGGACTGGCATTCAGGATATTACTGATGCCTGTAAAATCAGAGCATAAACTCAGGACCTCTACTATAGTGCTCTTATAAGCAATGCACTTCTCACATCAGGAAAAACAAACATAAGGAAAAAACCTTTATACAGCTTAAAATTTCCCCATATCTCAGTAGATGAGGAAACAGTGCCCAAACTGAATCCATTACAATTAAGTCATTAGTCTTTTTTTTATTTAATTAAAAAAGGTATGGTCATATCGCATCACTCATTCACTACAATTTCGCTGTCACTGAGATTTAGGAGACTTTATATAAGTGAACTAGCACTTATTTTTCTAAGCAATAGACTTGACAGACATACCTGGAACCATCTTTTAACATCTGGGCCTAACAACATGCCAACTGTGTGCTGCAACTACAAACAGCCTCTTACCTTCGTGCAAAAGAAAAGTGGGCGGAGGCACTGGGAGAGAAGTTCCTAGGGCTATCTTGAGGACTGTTTCCTGTTGGAGATGTTACACAAAAAAAATATTAGAGGGCAGGGAGACCCACTGAAAAACAGTCAGACATATTTAAACAAGCATTTTGACCAGGATAGAAATGAACTTCAGAATTTCTTCTCTCATAGTCTCTGAAAAAGTAAACTCTGAAACAAAACTCATGTGAACTCACATTTCGTTTATACCGGCTTTTTCAGCCATTGGATTTTATAACTCAGAGAACCTTCCATTTAGTCTTTTAATTTAAAAAATTCTCAAATTAATTTTAGAATTAAAGTTTGAAGCTAATGTACTGATTTTTTTAACGTATTTTTAATATCAGAAAAAGGTGGTGGTGGGTTTTTAAATCACATAGAACACTGGAAAGATAGAAAAATCATGATCAAAGTGATTTAGGCCTTACACAAAGTCTCTAGAGCATTTCCACAGGAGCCCTTTTGTGATTTTTTTTGTACTTCTTTTTTTTTTAGCTAACTCAAAAATAAACACATTAGACAAAATACAATGAATTGATTTTTTCCCACTTAGTTCTTTTAGAGCAAGGCACAGAAAGGCAACCATCCTTTGTGATAAGAAGCAGCAACTGCACATTGTGAACTGCCTGTAACTTTAGGGTCTGTTACTTCTTCATATCAGAGCACCCGATCTCTTGCGGACCAGCATGAGTGCAGACAGGCAGCAGCTGATGAGAGCTGCTCCTGCCACCCCCATCCCTCAGTCCCCCACAACTAGAGGAGAAACAGTTTCTGAAGAAGAAATAAAGACAATTCCTAAAAGGTCCCACAAAAACTACAAAATACAAAGAAAAAGCCAAAAGGATCAATTTCAAGTAACACTGGCACAAATCTGACAGTCAATCTTTCCTTAAATATTCCTTAAAATGACTGTAACAGCAATAAATTTATAAAAAAAAGTAATGTATTTGTTGTAACACTTTATTTTTGGATATAAACGAGAATGCAACAATAAGCAATAGATTTAAAAATATAAAAAAAGCTCTTATGTACCCAGCTAGAATCAACACAAAAATTTTGAGGAGTAAATTACTACCTATGTGTGAAAAGGCCAGCACAACAGAATGAATCCTTGAAAGGACTTCAAGTGGGCTTGATTTCTATTCAAATTTTCAAATTAACACTGCATTTATCACAGTGATGCCCATAACAGATCTCATTAACTCCATATGAGAAAGCGTAATTGTCAAACCATTAGTTGCAAACACAGAGAGCATCACACACTCCCACACCACCACCCTTTTTCTGTCTAGAAGCAGATGCTTTTTGAGCTGTGCTTAAATCACATCTTTGCAGCTGCTCTTGCCATGGCCCCAAGAGACGAGGACTCCACCCTCACTGGCCATTACCCTCGAGGCTTTTTGCCCATTTATCTATCATGGCTGAATTATGTCCTTCCTATATTCTCTCCTTCCCCCCAAGACTCCGGCTTCTTCGTTACCCTTCAGACACTTCTGAAGGCATCAAATATTTCAAGGTAGCAAGGATTTTCGTTCCCTGAAGGGGGCTGGAGCAGAGGAAAGCTGAAGCCACAAATTTTAACCTTTACCTGGGGACCAACACAATGTATTCTTGCCCTGCATGGACTATAAACACCAAATTACTGAGGGCAACAGTCCATTCAATTTAACAGATAGCTGGATTCATTTATTTAATAAGAATAAACCAAAAAAAAAAAAGAAAAAAAGAAGAAGAATTTTGACACTGTGCAGGTAAAACTGCAGGTAAACCTTCAGCTACTGCACTAGAAAAAAACCCAGTTGTAATTTGGAGTGTGTTGTGGACTTAGATAAGAAGTAAAAAAGACAAAGCTACCTTGAACTCTGGCAGACAACCACAAAATTAGGCTTAATGTAGTGATACTGAAAGAGCTTTTGATAGGAAAAAGTTTTACAAATCAGCGTATGGGGTTTTGGCAACCAGTTCCTTTCCTTTGATAGTTATTTTGAAGTTATATACACATATAGACATGTATTTATCACACATCAAGGACATGTGTAACTTCATCAGTTCGAATATATGCAAAAAACTTTACATAAAAGCAAAAAATATGGCCAAATAATGAAGTCATTTCATAGCTATTGCTTTGGATTTGTGGAGAAACAATGCTGCCAACTATGTTGCTAGAATCAACAAAGATCACTTCCTGACAGACAAAACCTGAAGAAGTCAAAGTCTTACTCAGGAAGAGCATCAGATCCTGTTATTAGGAAAATGAACTTGCAAGCATTATTTTCAATAACAAATCAGTTTTTAAAATAACAAAACTGGTGACACTATATATGTATAATACCTGGTTATTGAATCCTGTATGTTTATCTGTAAGTCTTAGGAACTCCTACAAGCCTGGAAACAAAGAATTAAATACAAACCCCTAATGACTGGAGAAACAGCTAGTGCTATTACAGCTTTAAGGTGTGGTGTTCCAGAAGAACAAGACAGGTTAGAATCAGAGTCCTATATGTGACCTTCGTCCAACACAGCTTTCTGCAAGTCAGTAGCTGGGAGACTTTAAAATAAAATGCAGTGCCAGTTAATTCTCTGCCCATTTGTGCAGTGCTTGCTTATTAATCAAATTCTGATGTTCTTTGGGATCTGCTGGCTGTTGTATGCTATAATTCTAGGGTATCTCTGTGTTACTGAGATTATTGCCGATGTTTTCAATCTGGTCAAGTAAACTTGACTAGTGGCTAGGCATTAGGTAATTAACTCCAGCATCCTCCAGGAGACACAATGAATAGGCTATCAAAATACCAAAACAATACTGTCTCATGAAAACACACAGGGTAGCTCATTTTGCAAGCACCTACTGTTAAGAAAATTATATCAAAACTACTTAAACTGTGATTGTTTTGCAAATAGCTTCAAGAAGTCCTGTGTCTTTACTATGGAGGGAAGATGTTTTAAAGCTTTTAAAAATGTGCATATATATATATGTATAACAGTCACTGTATATTATTAGTGTATTTTAATAGCTGTTTACTTACAAAATAAAGGGTTTCAGATGCAATGACTTTGTTAGTACTGAGGGAATACCAGACCAATGATAATTTTTATTCCAAATTCCTGATAGATCAAATCCAGCTAGATCAAATCCAGCTTGAAGTCTGGATGTTATAATTTGACAATCTTTTAAAATGTATCACAGTACATCAGTACCACAGTAATACAATGTAACAATGGGTCATATGTTCCTCTGTGTCAGCTTACTTGATGATGAACCCACACTACAAATTGAACAATACACAGGAAGGCATCATCCACCAGCCAGATTAAATATACTTGAAACAAACAAATTACTTTCCCCAATTACAGCAAGAAAGGTGCATGCTCCTTAAATCCATTTGCGAGAAAGCTTTGCATGTTTCAACACTACTTTAAGACTGGCAGTGCTATGTTTTAGTGGGATTTAATGTACAAGTAATTTCTATCTGCATGTAACTTTGTAATGTACCACTTACACTTTTTTCTCCTGTCCTTAAACTAGAAGATGCTTTGAAATTGCCATAACTGTTTTATTTCACCCAAAAGCAAGACTAAATAAAAAGTTTAATTTTAGCAAAACTGTTCTTCTAATTTTATATTTGACAATAGTCAGAATAATTGAAATACTGCATATCAAGCTTTCTTTTAAAAGCCAATACCCAGAACCCTGCCTTGGGGCCTATCTTTTAGGATTCCCATATTTCATCATGAAAACACACTAAGGCCTTATTAATTTAGAAACCTAATTTCCTTTTTCCCAAAATCTATTCAATGAGGACTGTAGCTGAAGCAGAACAGCACAGAAGCTGTGTAAGATACAGGTACTTCTTTGCTTCCAATAAACTGTACTAAGTCTGTATGCATTATCAGCTATTTCAGACAAACCCACAGAACTGAAGGGGAAAATCCAGGGAAACTAATTTGATGCACACACACAAATGCCTCCAGATGATTCAAAGCCTAGCACAACTAAAAATAGCTTTGTTTGTTACAATGTGTCCATGTAGGTACACCTCTCAAACAGAACTATCTGATGCAAGCGGCAAGTCCTGACACAATGCAAGCAGAGCATGAGCAGGGAGCACTCTGTGACTGCTTAGAAAGGTCCAAGTGGACCTGAGAAATCCTAGAAGAAGGATAGCAAGTGGACGTAAAGCTTGGCCTTTAATTTTGCTTAAGGCAATTGCATCATGTAATCCCATTTATAAATTTATTGAATCCCATAGGAAAGGTCAGGTTTGTCCCTGCCATACTTGGTGGACAATTTTTTAAGACCCCTCATGTTCTGATGTATACGACCAGCATGTATTTATTTCTCTTCCCATTCTATGAAGAAAGGAAAGGATTAAAATAAAAAGGCAACTCTGACTGGTTTAGATGACAATACATCTTTCCAGTCTTCCCATTGCTATGACGAACAACTAATAGTCTTTCAATCTTATACAGAAAGCTTCCACATTGTATCCCACCAGGCTTTCTCCCCACATCATCCCATTTGAACATATATGACTATATATGTATGGATGAAATCCAACCAGGACATTGTACAGTAGTATAAAATCTTTGCAAATTAAATTGAATATTACTTCATTTATACACCTTCTGAAATTTAATTTCCAAAGCTACCATAGAGTGGTCCTTGCAAACATTACCTGATCGAAAAACGCAGCCAAATCCTTACATAAATTGCTTATAATAGATGAGTCCACAGCTTACCACAGATAGAACCTGTTAGAGGTCCTCCAGCAGAAAGTGCTGCATATTGCAATGTAATTTCATACTTTCTTATTCCAGTCCTTGAGATCATTTGCTCACTTCAACACAGTTCCCCAATGCTATTTCATACTGGATGTCTTCCAAATTTACAACTACAGTTATTTTTTGCCAAAGTCACTTAGGAGAATATTAAAAAGGTTTGACCACAAAAACAAAATCTGAGGACCCTACTGATAACCTTAGCTCCCACTTTACAGTATCTCCCATTTTAGCACAAGGTCTGTCTTTTCCCCCTTAAACAATTTCCAACTTATCTTGCAATTGTGTCAATCTGCAATTCTGTCATCTCAGTGGCACTACATAAAACATTTATTAAAATACAGACAAATAAAATTTACAACATTGCTCCTAACAGCTAATTCTTGCTCCTACAGCAGATACAATTAAAAAGCACCACATATGACTATTAATCATTAGGCGTTTAAGTATCACCCACAGGAACAAGCTCCTGTGACTACTGATTTGAGGACACCTGAATGTCCTGACTTGCTGAGATTATAATCATTCCCTTTGTAGGCTGGGTGGTGCAGAGGACCTGCCTACACAGCATCAGGCAGTCAGCTAGAAAAGCCCATTAATACCCTGGGCACCAGATACTGTCCAAGCAAATGCTGCAACTCTTCATTTCCCACAATTCTGAATTTATCCAACAGTTCATGTTAAAATTAAAAGGATCTTTTAGTAGTTTTAACAACTTCCAGTCAGATACAAAAGGCAAAGGATGTCCAAACAACTGACCTAGAATAGTTGCTAATAGTGATGAAGGTTTGAACCCAAAGAAGTTACCTGATACGGATTCATTTTCTATTTTCCTAAGAAAGAGACTTTACATAGTGAAAGCTGATACTTTTCTTGACTTATTTTGTGACCTTGACAGATATGTATAAGGCACAGCAGAAGACTTCGGCTGCAAACTAAAACCCTGACAGTCCAGACACAAATTATCTTTGTATGTAGCTACAGGTCTTGCACAGAGGAATACAGCATTACATATACGTACGTAACAGAGGATATATAATACTACCTGTACACATTGTCTTTTTCCAATCCACTTTTTAAACACTGGGTCTCAGACCGTATCCCTCCTGTATGCTCCCAAGCCTTGGACTACTTACCTAACTAAGAACTCTTTACTGTATGTTGTAGTTTGGAATTATTATGTAAATTCTCTTCCCTGACACTAACTACCCATGCCATTAGTGAACAAAGGAAGCAGTTAACTGCTACCTTCTTCTTGATCACTTGGGTGGGGGCAGGTTGTCTCTTTTGGTTTTGGGGACTTTTTTTCCACTTTTAGCTCAGCTGAAGGCAGGAGCCGTGTGTGTGCTGCGGTGGGAGAGAGGCTTTGCTGCGACTGTGGAATAAGACAGTTTTCCCTGCCACTGCTTTGCTCCTGGTTTCGGCATTGGGGTCCCAGGCTCTGTTCCAGTCTCATCGCCACCTGCAGTGTCGTGACCGGCCCGCCCTGGGCTGCATCGGTGACCCGGGAGGGAGAGGTCATGCCTGCTGTCTGGGACACGCTGCGGTTCTCCATTTTCCAGCTTTTTCTTCTTCATTCAGGACAAGGAACACAGGGGGAGAGACAGAATCTTTCTGAGTGCTCACCGTTCGTCTGTCTCGCTGGAGAGGAACTGGGAGCTCAACCTACAGCCAGCGGGGCTGTGACACACTGTCCATAAGCATAACTTCTCTCCAGGAGGAAACCTGCTGGTTTTGGGGGTTGTTGTTGTTTTCTTTTGTTTTTCTGTGTTCCTTGAGGGGTTGGGGAAGCAGCTTGCTCTGGTCTGTTTACAGTAATATCTATACCTACATATATAGTAGTTAAGAACAGTTATCCTTCTTGTATCCATTTTTTCTGATTAAAGTTCCCTTTCTTAAATTTGATAGAGTGGTGTGATTATTGTGGAAGAATTCTCCTCCCCCGTTTGTGGGTAAACATTTTGGTTTTCCCCTCAAACTAAGACACTGTAGCCCATGTGCCTTTATGGGCACTGCTGCACACAAATGAATCTGTCCCTTCTCTGACAGGTGAAACTCATGCCTATTTGTGCCCTGCATAATCTATCTAATTCATCAATGTGGCACTGTCTCTCTGTCTTATCCTTCCATCCTACCACATGAATCTGACTGTGACTGAGATTGCAAGGCTAACAATTAAAAAACTGTACATAATTATATAGATGAAAGCTGATTGGGACAAACTCTGAAAAGATTAACAGCAGACTCCTTTATAGGAACGTCCCTCTATTATCTCCAGAGCAAATAATGAAAACTGGGGACCAGGGTAAGCAATTTGCCAGAGATTTTTATATTACTTTCTCATAAGAGGAAATAATTATCATCCTGAACTTCGACCACTGGTTCTCTTTGATATGTATCTATCTAAAACAGAGAATAGACAGTGCCTCCAGTTCAGGCCATACTTGGGAGAAAAACAGGACTACAAGGAAGAACATGGGTATAAAATGCACCTTGAAGAAGTATGACTATGTTCAAGAAGCTTTTCCTCTAAAATAGACCAATACTACTCACAGCGAGTCATGCTGATTCGAATGCAGATCATGATCACATAGTAACTACCTCAGCTTTTCAAGAGATCTGAAGCAATGACATTTGTTTCCCAAAGGTGCAGTCAGACCTCTAAATGATTGCTCTGCAGATACCAAAGATGAAAACATTCTTGGGCAAAGCCAGAGACACCAGCATGAGTGCTAATACAGTGCACTCTAAGAGAGCTCCGCCTTGAGATTCATCACACACCTTCAACTCACTTTGCTATGCTTGACATAGAGGATTCATTGCACTCTTGTGCCCTCAGAGAGGTGAGGTCTTTGGGGTAAAACAATAAAGCTTAAACTAGTGGTACAAATAAAACCCATCTCAAGTACAGCATGCAAGCAGAGGTAACTAAGTATGCATTTTACCTGTTATCCCAACAAGCAATCAATTAATGTAAAAGGGAAGAGGTTGTTTGTAGATACAAGGATGTACTCACAAGGGATGCAAATACTGACTTCAGATGCCTCTAAGGTAATGAATTATCAAGAAATGCCAAAAATCTCATTAGGATCACACACAAAGTTCCCAGGATAACACTAAAACCTATCAAGATGATAACTAAAACAAACTTCCTGCATGGATTTTGAAGAGTGTGACAATTTTGACTTCCATTCAGCTAGAACAGTTTAAAGCAAAGACTGTACTGGTTTCAGCTGGGATAGAATTTTCTTCTTAGTGGCTGTTTTAGATATGTTTTAGATTCAATATGAGAATAATACCAGTAACATATTGATGGTACAGTTGCTGAGCAGTGCTTATTCTGAATGAAGGACCTCTCAGTCTCCCATGGTATGCCAGCAAACAGGTATACAAGACTCTGGGAGCGAGCACGGCTGGGAGAGCTGACCTAAACAGGCCAAAGGGATATTTCACACCACAGAATATCATGGTCAGAATATAAAACTGGGGTAGCTGGCCAGGAGGGGCTGAATGCTTCTAGGGGCCAGGATGGGTATTGGCCAGCAAGTGGTGAGCAATTGTACCGTGCATCATTTGTTTCTCCTGGGTTTTATTCCTCCTATCACCAGTAGTAATACTGTATTTTAAATTGCTTTGTCTCAATTATTGAACTATTCTTATCTCAACCCACAAGTTTTCCTTTTCAGATTTTTTCTTATTCTACTCCTTGCTGCAGAGGGGTGGTATGAGTGGATGAGGAGCTGTGTAATACTTAGTTCTTCTGGCAGGACTTTATGCCTTTGCTGTGCTATAACCCCAGCTGGTAACTAAGATGGCACAAACATTAAGAACTCAGTTCACTTAAATAAGAGCAGCTAATGGATCTATTTTCAGTAAGGGAAACAGCAGGCTCTCCCCAGAAATGGATGGAGCTTCCTGAGAGCAGGGAGCACAGGTAGTGGGATCCAGTATGCCAAGAAAAATAGATTCGTCAGAAAAAAAAGCATTGATGGTGTGAAACCAGAAGCCAAAATGGTTTTAAAAAGGCATGAACAATAAGGGTCATGCATAATCTATCCATCTTTCCATCTGAATTACTCAAACCATAGCAGATGCTATCTTTCATTTTTCTGTTTTATGGAATCAGGAATGTGCCCAACAAGGAACCCCTGGGTATTTCCTTTCCAAAACTAAAGCAAAGTGACTTCAAAGTACATCCAGACCATGAAAGCAGCCTCAGAGACCTCCCTTCTAATTTCTCCTCTTGAAGCAAATGTGATTGTTCTTTGAACTATGTCAGAAGATAGGCCGTGTTGGGGAAAGCTGATGCCAGTCTGACAT
The DNA here is from genome assembly GCA_026770055.1 of Myrmophylax atrothorax. NCBI lineage: Eukaryota > Metazoa > Chordata > Aves > Passeriformes > Thamnophilidae > Myrmophylax > Myrmophylax atrothorax. Next base: position 21,097,598 of record JAOXXN010000364.1, on the reverse strand, counting down.
ACCAAGCCCAAGTTCAGCTAAATTTCCAAGACATGACAAGACAGTAAAATGTTAACTTTGCAGCACATGAACAGAAATAGTTGACTATAGTAACTTCTGGCCTAAAATCATGTTAAGTATATATCACTGTGGCCAAACATATAAATGTAAATCCCAAATACATGTTTCTAATCACATTTGAATGAGAACTGCCAGACAGACCTCTACTTGAGCCAGGACTCAGCTGGCTGACAGACAATG
>JAOXXN010000364.1:21071388-21081805 GCA_026770055.1 Myrmophylax atrothorax | reverse complement strand
AAAGAATTGCAACAGAATAGCTAAGGGTTAATTAATTTCCAGCGGGTTTTCCCGCCTTTGGAGGGGGTCGGGGGTCTTGGACAGGCAGTCGAACAGGGCCAGGCTGTGAGCCCCCAATTCCCACCCAATAGGAAGAGGGGGCAAGGACCTTTCAGCCGGAAAAGTGCATAAAAAGTTCTGTTTCTGTTTGTTCTGGGTCTGTCTCTCAGGCCAGAGAGAGACACACCCGAATTCGCAAATCTGTTAAATAAAAGTTTAGTTTTGCTTTGACGACTTTGTCCCCTCTAAATTCTATTGGTAAATGTGAGCATTTCTCACACTTTCTATACAAGTAATAAATATCTTGCAAATAATATTCTGTACTGTCTTCTGTTTGGAGATAAGTAGTCAGTAATGCATAAGCAGTTAATACACTGGACTTAAGGAAATAAAGAGTAACATAAAAAAATAAAAATCATTATTTCGGATGAAAGACGGATGTTTGAAAACTATGCCCTTTACTGCCTTGGAGACTGAATATGAACAATTAAGTGGAATGCATTCAACCTGAAAACCATGTCTGTTCCCACAAGACCTCTGGCAGCACCATCAGTGTCCCATATTTGAGCATGCACACATTGACTGTAGCTCAGAAATTCAGTTTGCAAACAAAAGACCCCCCTCTCTTTACCAAGACCCACATTCTCCTTCCCTCCTCCTGACAGCTGACCAGAAGTTTTTTTAATTAAATCATAATTAGAGCATCTAAGAGCATTATTTTCCCAGGGGAAGGTGGAAAAAAAATCCATTCACTGTGCCCATTCAGCTGTTGGTGTCTGTCGAGCCTGCCACAGAGGGCATCAATTAATGCCAGCTATGGTGGCTTTCATGAAGAGGCTGTTTGTTCTGTAGGAACTAGACATCTGCAAAGTTATTCTAAAATGTAAGCAGCCAAACACTCCACACTCATAATGTTAAGATCCCACTAGAAATATACCTGCAGCCAGCAAGGTCACATTCCCCAGCCATATGGACTTTTACCAAATTAAAGTCTGTTTCCCTCAGAGTTCCCAAACACAGCTACAACTCTTCAACAACAAAACAACAGATAACCAATACAAACCCCAGGAATGTCTGATCTATCTCTTTTCCAGATTAAAACTGAGCTTAGGTTACAGACATCATTGTAGTATTATTTTTTATCTAACAAAGCTTTATGAGAAATTTAACTGGAAAAAACCCTGAAATATGTACTGGCACAGAGCTGACACCATTTACAAAACTACATCAATCATTTTCTCCCCCGACAAGTTTTTATTAGATATATAATATCAACCTACACGTCAAGAGTTAACTGTATATCTATAATGGTATAGTTACAAGAGCATATTCTCCCTTCTAAGGATAAAGTTACATCAAAGCATAAAAGTCTTTTACTGGTTCAGAGTTTCCCAGAAGACAATATAACTCTCTTTTCCAATTACAATTGTGTACTAACAAAGCTGTGTCAGGAAAATTAACTGACTAGCTACAGCTCAAATTACTATCCCCATATAAAACTCAGCATGTAGCCTGGGTCTGGGAGCCAACTGCAGCTCCCCATGGCAGTACACCTACTGAGGAAGGCAATCTATTACACATGCAGATCATCATACAGCTTTGCTGCAAAGTCACAGTGAGGTAATTGGAAACATCTGAATAATCTCTAGTGAAGCAATTCAAACAACTCCAGGCACAGTCATCAGTGGAGATGACAACACAAGGCCTCTGACATCCACTCTATTTTTATTTCTTTTTGGTAATGCTTAATCATCAAACGCCACACAAGGCAGGAAAGATCAGATGATTGAGGTTTTTCAGTTTGCTGCCACAGACCTGCACTATATATATACATGCACATTTATAGTATTAAAAATAGTGTGGCACAGTATTAAAAAAATGTTTCAGTGGTGTATGTTTCAAGTGACTGGATTACTCAAACAGTGAGGTCAGAAACAAATTATCCAGGCCATCGCAAATAAAGTACTGAAAAAGCACTCAGATTATGTCATCAAACGTTCCTGTCTTTCTGACATGTTATGCCACTTTAATGATCCAAGTATCCAAGTTTCTGAATTACAAATACTGTACAACTTTAGAATCGCTTAAGCCTATCTAAGATACGTTTTTCTGGAGATCAAGAAATGATAATGCTGGGTTGTGATCTCTCATACAGGCTGAGAAGAGTTTATGCATTATCCTGGGAAAGGGGAATCCCTCTTCTATGCAAGGGTATACTTCAAGCTCTTTCCCACAGCTGGTGACCCAGAACAACTATAACACAATACAACCTTAAATGTATCCCCATGGTCACACCTAATGAAAATCTGGTGTGTGAAACTGGAAAATAAATAGCATTATCCTACCAAAAACCCCTCAGTACATATTCAACAACACAAGTTTCCAAGCAGTGCTTTAATGAAGTGAAACATACCTCCATAAATGAATCTGGTCCACAAAATATGTTCATAGAATGTCTTTATTGAGACAAAAATCCAGGAAAATAGGAACAAGGGCAAAAGAAAACTTAAAATTAATTTTTAAGTCTAGTATACTTTCTATAGTAGACTTAAATCTATATATTGATACAGTATCCCACAAGAATACAGAGAAAAGACTAAGCCCATCTTAAACATAGCACAGAGTATAAAGGCAATTTATGGAAACAACTTTTGCATATACTCTGCCCCATAAAAACACCTACAGCAAGAAAGGAGCATTTTACCACCAAAGTAATGCATTAATTGCTCACAAATGTAAGTAGGTCACAGAGGATTCATGAAAGCAAATGCAAGTGACTCAGTTTAGAAGGAAGAAGAAAAGGAAGAAAACGAAGCCAGGATATGATTTATAGTGTGTAAATAGGTATGAGCTAATAGTGTGAAGAGGAACAATTTCACAACAAAGATTTGTTTAATTCACCCTGATGTGTCAAGAATGAAGTACAACATAAAATGACCAGTGAAGCAACATCTATTGTAGAGACAAAAAAGGAAGCAGTGGTAATTATAATTAACATTTTCATTTTGAACACACCAGTTAACTTACTGTCTGTGTTGTAGGCCATGACAGCCCACAACCCCTGTGACCCAACAGCACAACAGCTTCAGGTGCCAGACTAGCAGTGCCACTGGTAACAACGAGAACAAACTGAGATGCTACTGGGAATATTGCTTGTCAAAACTACACAACAAAAGCCAATAAATATCTGTTTTAAAACTTAACTGTTCAAACAGTATCTGCTCCAATACAAGCAGAATTGCAGACAAACTAAAGGAGACAAAATTCAAGTGAGTGTGTATTCAAATGTTAAATTGTATAATGTAGTACATGCAGTTACATCTTCAAGTTCTATCTTCTGGATTCATAGAACGATTTGAAAACTCTGAGTTTTCAATATTTGAGGGTATAGTTTTATTGTTGTTGGGTTGGTTTTTGCTTTGTGGTGTCACAACTTTTCTTGGAAGCTCATGTTTCAAACCCTATTTAGGCAATGAAGAGTTTTAATATGAACCCTAAATATCTAAAAAGAGACAAAAATTAACTGCTACCTATGAATGTTAGAAAATAAAATGCTAGAAATCTATATAACAGTAAATGAATTTCAAATAAAACAAACACTGGCTTGGGAAGTTGAACAGTACAATTCAGTGCACAGCCTTTTTTCTTCACACATCAACCCCTGCAAGCATTCTAGTACTACGCAGTGTAAAATATCTCAATACTTCATAATTCTTCAAGAACAGATCTGTATGGCTTTTAAAGTTCTGTTAAAATTCCACATCGAAGCAGCAGTGTCTGGGAGAGCAGAAATATGACAGTGGAAGGAATAAATCGGAAAGCAAATCTGTCTCAAAGTTGAGACTCTCTCAATGAGCAGAGCTGAAATCCTCCTACAAAAGGCAATTTAACATTAACTCTTTCTGTTTATAAATGGTTAATTACACAAATGCTGTTAACCTGAAAAAGTCACACATTTTGCTTCCACAGGTCACAACTACTTTGAATTAGAATTCGTCCCTACGATTTACATCGGATTTAGACCTAAGAAACAGTCAAATTGTCAATAAAATAGTAAAACAGGATCCATTATGAGCAAATTTCCCTGTCTTCAACTATGTCTTTAAGCATCACTACATTATATCACATTCCACAAATTCTCTAAGGCATATACTAGGCTAACCACTCTCACATGGACACGGTAAAACCAAGACTCTCCACACATTCACTCCTGTAAGCTGTGCTGACAGAGGCTGGCATCATTACTGCTCTGAGATTCACACCAGTGATTCCACCACAGAAAGCAGTCTTGCAGACTACCAGTCATCTTAAGCAGCAGAGATGAAGGGAACAGAAAGTTGAATCTACAGTTCAAGATTAATTCATTCGTTTTCACAGACAAATACTCTGTTCCACTGAAAACGTGCTCTGGCATAACCTCCACACACTGTCCATTTGACATCATGAATACAGGTCCAAGAGAAAAACAACACGGCATTCTGTGATCTTCTAGCCCTCACAGTAGCAAGGAGAAACAGGCTGGGAGTTTGAACACTAAATCTGAATTTTCTGGTTTTTGAAAAAGACACTCCTCTAATTGGTTCAGTGGTTTAATCAAACAGTAGATTTTCTATTAACCTAAGCTCTTGCTCAGCTTTTCAAGTAATCATGACAAATGACCTCAAACAGACTACATTCACTTGCAAGCCAGATGTAGGCATACCTCTGAAAGACAAATTAACATCCACTAAAGCCACTTCCCCAAATGTCTTGAATATAAAAGAACAGAGACATGTGTTGGGGTTATTCTTTCTTCAAATCAAACCCACAAAAGTTAACATTTTGAAGAAATAAATAAGACATTCACATGAACCAATGTGCTTTTTAATAACCTCCCTTCTATAAATCCATTACTAAATATTAAATCAAAATTGTATTCAGTCTTTCAAAACATCAAGAAAATCTGTGCAGGTAATGGGAGAATACTGTTTAGGAGGGCTGGACAACTAGTTTAATCTACATATGGGTGTGTGACCAATTGGAAAGTGAATGATTGTTTTCTCCACCTAGCTTAAATTGATTATAGAGTTCTGACTTGTTTTTATGGGGATATATAACCTCTTGCCTCACTGCGACTAGCATAAATTTAGCTGATAAAGGAAAAACAGTGAAATATTAAAAAACAACCAATTAAAAAAACCAAACCCAAGTTTCAAACTGACATACAACAATTTAGTGAAACAGAAATGCAATGTGATCATCTCTTCCTTCGAAAGTGTTTCATTAGGATCCACACAACTGTGATTGTTTACTAATTGACACAGATTCTTTTTTTCATCATATTTATTAGAGAAATAGCGTAACTCACTCTTCCTAATTTTCCTTTATTGATTTCTTTTCAGTAAAGAAACTCAAATGCAAGAATAGCAGCTTCCCATCTATTTAGCATAGGACAGGTACAGTATCGTACTGCAAAGATCTGCTAAACTTTCAAGAAGTCTCTAAGTGAAGCTGGACTGAACATTACATCACTGATATTCATATGTTATAGATTAGTTTAGCAGATAGCCACTGAAGCATTTCCTACTCAGAGCTCCAAAAAAAAGTTATGGTAATGATTTCAGAAAGTAATATTCTGCTTTAAAATTCTGACTACTCAGTGTATTACACTAGACATATCTTTGAAACAGATCATGTAGTTATTCTCTCCCAAGTGCAGATTCTGATCTTCCTATTTATTAATGTCTCCCATCACACTTTTTCACAAGTAGAAAATTACAAACATGTCATTCACCAGTGCTGGGAACAGGAATCATGCTGCAATGCGATACAAAGCTACACGTCACATCCTTTACAAGTCTAGTTTTAAAAGTCCAAATGCCTGCAGCAATACCACCTCGTGCTGCGATTTTTTTCACATCTTGGGCTATGCAGCAGTGGGCTAACCAGCTGCTGCAGGAAATGATGATCATCTCAGAGTCACTGCCAAGCACACACCCTAGCACGGTGCTGGAGGGCACAGGGCTGTTTTGCAGATGAATCTGGGCTGCCAACCACATGAGATCACTAGAGATCACTGCTTTTAGCAAGCCTATGGGCAGTCAAGCACACACTTGTGAAAAAGCTTACTGAACATTCAGAAACCCAAATCAACTGAGTGTGTTTTCTTCAGTCTTGGGTTGCTCTTCAATACCTCAACAAGCTAACTGAAGAAAAAGTTTAATCACTTTGACAGCACATTTGTGTTAAGCAAACCACCAGTTACCTTAAGCTTTTCTCCACAAACACTTAATTTACAACTGGCATGACTTTTGATAGATTCCGACTACGGAAAACTTTTCAAGTGAACAAAAATAAGTCTGTTACATACTATGGATAAGCAATTCATCACTCAACAGAACTTACCACCTCTGACAAGAAAGTGCAATGAGTAAGACTGAGATTAAATTCAGCAATACATAACCTACTGAGCTTAACAAATCAAATTTTATCAAATCACAGGCCAAGTACAAAAAGTAAGTAAATTCAGAAGGTTATCACCACTGAGCATGCAAAGAGAAGCACAGAAGTTCACTGTATTTTTGAGGAAAATAGGTGGTGTGTGGCCACAATAAAAACAGAAACAACTAAACCAGACCCTCAAGATACATACAAGTATCTTAAATTTTAAAAAGTACTTGTTACAGTTCTGCTGTCATTTTATAAATTCAATGTGCAGGGAGAAGGAAAAAAAATTAAGACTTAAGCTTAGAGACTACTGTCTTAGTGTGTTACGAAGGGTACAGGGTACATTCCAGCTTAGTTCAGACAAATCAAATCAATTGAAATTAGTCATAGATTACACATTAGACACTTGCTTGAAAACCCTGGTAACCAGTAAACTCACCAAGTACATTAACACCATTGCACATTTTCTAGTCAAAAATTAAAATGCAGCAAATGTGTGAAAAAAAATTATCTGCAGCTTTTTTTTTTTACAAATAATGATTGGATCTTTTCCTTTGTTCTTGAACACTCCACAATTATTTCAGACTGTAGCCTTCCTCCTTTAGACTGCAATGGAGTGAATTTGCAGAAACTCTGAAAAATGCATTAGTCAGCTTTGTCCCACGACTTCTTAAAAAAATATTTTGAGAGAAGATCTGTCAGAACTGAGGAAACCCCACATTTTATACTTTCAAGAACAAGATCTCTGTTCATCATGCAAAAGAACCCAGTGGAGAGAAACATTATTACTTCTTATATATGCAGCAATGCTAGGAGTCCTCATTGTTCTCCACATCATATGTACACAACAAATGACAGCCTTCACTCAGAAGAGCTTACACAAGCCCAAAAACGCAGGCTAAACACACAGACAAGACAAACATCTCCAACAGGTTAGAATAGGGTGTGGATGAGGTAAGCTGACAGAATAGGGTGTGCTACAATTTTTGGCCATCAGGAAGAGTAATCACCTCACTACTCATCTAGTCCATTAGCCCATTAGCTAATTTAAGGTTTCTACTTGCATCACAGCAGAAGGATGCCTGAAGAATTGATATTCAGAAAGGATAAAACCACCATTTCTGCAGCCTTCATTTTTGTTTGGAAAATGTCTTAGATCTTGAGAACACCACAGTCAGAGAGTTCAAGAAAAATGAAAAAATGTGACACTGGTCAACTACTTCAGTCCTCTCATAGCAGTAGCGAAGTCACAAAGCCAGGCACAAATTCACCTTTTAGATCCTTTTGTTCTCTAAGTATTTTATGAGACAACAGTAGCCCTCACTTTTGACAGAACTTAAAAGAATATATTGCCTAGTAAAGGTAGATCTTAGCAGATCACTGAAAGTTATCATAAAAATGACAGTTAAAAAGCAAATGCCTTAAAAACAAAAAATCTGACACTGCACTCATGTTTACCCTAAGAACATGAAGCATTACATTCTTTTCAAATCATATTACAATGAATTGTCTTTTAACTACATGGACTTTAAAAGAAGTCCTATGTCTTTACTTAACTTGAATAGTCATATCAATAGTACCTGTTGCCTTTGCCCTCAGGATGCTTATCAGTAAGTGAAGTCATCCACTCATGGTTTAGGTGTTTGATGTTTACAGAACCTTGGTGTCTATCAGAAAAGTGGTTTTATAAAATAACACAAAGTTTGCAGGAAAAAAATCACACCATTTTAACAGCACAAACTGTTCAGGCAAAATACCTGCAAACATGTATGAAAATTAGAAAACTATGTCTCCATCCTTGCTTTCGGTTGTGTAGCATCTCATGCATTCCTATTGTGATTTCAATGAGGCCACTGTGTAAGGCAGAACTCCAAGCCAGTTCTTAAACTCTAATCCTTTCTCTAACATTAGAATGTCTGTAACTAAAACCCGGGGGGACAGGGTGGGGGGTGGCAGTGGGGTGTTCATATGATCTTTTCCATAAAACTGGGCAATTACACTGACTTTCATAATTCTGTATTTTCTGTTACATGCATGTTTACTATGCATATTTATATTAGAACAGCAACACCTCTGTGTAAAAAAAAAAAGTGTTTAATTTAAAGTGTAACTTCATATAATCTGAAACTTGGCAGATATTCCAATATTCTACACACATATGGTACCCCCATACTAAAACAATATTCAGCAGCAAGTCACTGCATTAGGGTGCTGGATTTCTAATACACACTGGGTGTTACTGCTACATAGGGTGTTCTAGTTCCTGGACTCTGGTCTTCTGATTATCTGTACTGCATGTGTTTTCCTTCATTCCTGTATCTTTTCCTTGGAATTATCTAACTTATTTACTTACAAGATGAAACCTGGGAGCAGCTCTACAAATAATTTCCCAAGAGTCTCCATGAACAAGATCAGTGGGACACTGGGACACTTCTGCCTCCCACTGCACTGGAGCCTTCCAACACCACCTCAGCAGATCGCATTCCTTCATATAACTCCCACACACTTCCATCTTTTCAGACACTCTGTCTCACCTCAGAGAGAGCACATGACTTCCTCCCACCAAGCCCTTATACACATCCAACACTTCACACAGAACCCAGGCTGTGCTGTCGGTCCATCAGCCAGTTTCCCAGGACAGGTGTCTTTTAGAAAAAACAATGTTGTTGTTCTTTCAGTAGGACTTGAAGGGAAGTAATTTTTCCATACCAACTGAGGCAGAAAATGTAGACAGTCCTTTGAACCTCTCTTTAGATTGTTTCCTTCTATTAATATCCATCTGGTGACCCTTGTACTGGATTTAGGCAGTCAGTCACAAAGAACACAGTGAACCTTTTTTTTTACATTTATAAAAAGACTGGCCCAATGTCTCTGAGGTCATTACTAAGGTTAGTGTGAGAGACAACAGCATCAGCAATAAATTAGTAGTGGTAAAACACAGTTCACTTAAGGAACAACAAGAAACAAAGGTAAATTGGCCAGAAAAGTGTCAAATCTTTCACATTTTGCCAAACCTGCCAATGACTAAACAAACACATTAAATTACTAAATCTCTAACTCCATTACTCCGTGTCTTGTTTCCTGTAGGCTGTCAGAGAAGGTAATCCTACTGTTTTCTTCTTGCCTTATAATTTATGAATCAGAAGGAGGAAACGTATGATGGTTAAAAGGTATTAATTTGTAGATAATGTTGAATGCTTAGGTCTGACCCACACAAACACTTTGCATACTTTAAAAAATAACCTAGTATATTCATATACTGTAGTATGTTTTGCATTTCCTTTACAGAAAAGGGGGAAAAAAACCCAGCTGGCTCTTCTATGATTTGAAGAGGTCACATAAGAAATAATGTGAAGAAACAATTCTCAAGCTGAAAAAAGAACCCAACAAACAAACAAACAACAAGAAAACCCCCACAAAACCAGGGTTTTTCTTTTTGAAACTTTTTCCACAAACAGAAATCAAAGCCTTGCAAAAGATGGTAATATTTTGACATTTGGCAAGACAGGATAGCACTTCTGAAACACAATCAAGCAGCACGGAAAAACTAGATAGAAGTGCATTTCCCAACAGAACTCATGTTCCCCCATTAGTCATAGGCCACAGATGGGGAGCAGAAGCCTCCAAACACAACAGTTCAATCACCAAACCATGGCAGAATGGCCAAGGATGAAGCCAAATCACCAATGCTCAAGTAAGGAAAAAAATATCTAATGCAAGCTTACTTTAGAAAAGTGTTACATATTTTCTTTTTCATTATTTGGGGAATGCCAAAGGAAGATGCTCTGGTAAGACCTGATGGTACAGTGAACTGACATAATCATTCTCTCACATGAGGGGTTCACAGACAAGGTGAATAGAGCATATTGTACTTGCCTGACTGCTTTTGCTTCTACTATTACAGCACTTAGGGAAATTCCTTTGACATACCCATGCATAAGAACACGCTAGA
>JAOXXN010000364.1:21029980-21059848 GCA_026770055.1 Myrmophylax atrothorax | reverse complement strand
AGAGGCAGGGACAGAGCCCCCCGCGGGAAGCACGGCACGGACAGGGTCAGAGGCAGGGTCAGAGGCAGGGACAGAGCCCCCCGCGGGAAGCACGGCACGGACAGGGACAGAGCCCCCCGCGGGGAGCACGGCACGGACAGGGACAGGGACAGGGACAGGGACAGGGACAGGGACAGACCTGCGGGGAGCACTGCACAGACAGGGACAGAGCCAGAGACAGAGCCAGGGATAGAGCCCCCCGCGGGGAGCACGGCACAGGCAGAGACAGAGCCAGGGACAGAGCCCCCCGCGGGGAGCACGGCACAGGCAGAGACAGAGCCGGGGACAGAGCCCCCCGCGGGGAGCACGGCATGGACAGGGACAGACCTGCGAGGAGCACGGCACAGCCAGGGACAGAGGCCCCGAGGGTGACGGGACTCGGCACAGCCAGGGACAGAGCCGCCCCCGCCGTACACGGCAGACCCGCACCGCGCTTGGACGCGCCGGGCACCGCAGGCTGCGGGGAGCGCTGGCGCTGTGCGCAGTGTGCGTGTGTCACTGCGCGGTTCCTGCCTATCCCGGCAGAGTTGACGGCCCAGGTGCTTAATTACTGTTTGTCACAGTCGGCTACCCGTCACTCCAGACACCAGGAGTCTGCCATGGAAAGCTGGGACACCTGCCTCCCTCCACTGCCAGCTATCTCTTCTGGCAAAGCTACCCTGAAACACAAGCTGGCAAAAGAGGGGGGTACGGAAAGGTTCTGAGTACCTTTCCCACTCGAAACAGTGACCTAATCCCTAAGGTACTTTGACTCATTTCCTTCCCTTCCTCCCCCCAACTTTCTTCCTTGGCTTCTTCCCTCTTTGCCATTCCCCAGCTGCGTTCCTGCTCAGCCAGTTTGGCTTCTGGATTCCCCTCCCCTCAACTTCCTTCCCTCCCCCTCCCGGCGCTCATTTTAGCCTCCCGTGTCCTCAGGTTTTTCACACCTAATTCCAGCACCACCTCAAGCTCTCTCCTCTCTCCCTCTGCAGCTTTGTCTAAATAGCATTTTTCCTCACACCTCTGCAGTACACAAATAAAAGTGTTTCTAAAATTACTACTCTACTACATTGTCATTCTGTAATGCCTATCTCCAGCTGTTGGAAGCAATGGTGGTCAGGTACAGAAAAACACTGTGCCATGAAAAATATTAGGTGGTTTCTTTTAATTACTTAAAAAATTCTGCTTGCTTTTTAGCTTATATGAGGGTCACATTTAAGGGACCTGGTCACATTTATGGTTATGTAAAAAAAAAAAGCTGCAATTTTTGTGCTGAGATTGTTCACTTATTTTACCGAAAGCATGACTCCTGCATTGTCTCAACATTGCAGGTGCTGCATCTTAGGAAAACACTAACTACTGTGACAGTTGGCAGCGCTGCACTCTCTGAACCTGTGACACACTGTGTTTAAATCACCCACGGCTGTCTGTGCATAGTGAGAGGAAAATCATATAAAACAAAAGAAAAATCAGATGTAAATAAAGACCAGCCTATTACGTGAGTGAAAGAAAACTCGTGGTGCAGAGTGCTGCGGAGGACAGCTGGGGAAAGGCTCACATGACACTCGGGATGAGACAGCTCTCAGGATACCAGCTCAGAACGTAGCACAGCATTGCAATGTTAGCCCTCATTTTGAAAAACCTCCGGACACTGCAAAGGCAGTACATGTGTCCTCCAACCTACTAAAACATGTTAATTTTGGGGGTGCACAGGAACATTTTATTGGGATAGTTCCGCAAGTCACAGGTGCTCTTCATCTTATTCAAGAAATGGGTCTTGACAGGCATTTAGTAAGGTGTTCACACTCTGGTTACCACCAAAAGCCTTAGTGCTAATCCCTAGCAGATACCATTTGCTGACATGCCACAGTAAACATCAGTTTAAGACTAACCAAACACAAAAGAATCATCTAACACTTTTTAAAAGACATCGTAATTTTAGAAAAGGCCGTTTCCATTTAAGAAGGGGAAACAGCCCCATCTAGGTCTCAGGTCAGATTTTTTTGTATGAGAAAGGCTGAAATGGCTGCAAAAGCTGGTACTTGGGCTGACCTCCATCTGTGCTCTGCAGGAGGGCACTTCCCAGCCAGACTGCTCTTTTTATACCCCTCCATTAGGATGGAGTATTCACATCTACTGCAGCCAATAAACTCTCATCCATTTGTTTTCATTTTGAGGCATGCTTGAGCATACTGAGTGTGAAGTTTTAAAGGTTCACATAAGGGCAAGCATGGCTGGCAACCCTACTTCCTTAAAACTGCTTAAGAAGGAAATTCTCAAATCTCTGCATAAGCACCAAGAAACATCTCCATGTAGTCCATTACTTTATCTTCTCTGCTACGTACACAAGTTTTTGCCTGTAATTAGCATGTTTGGAGAAAGAACTATACATAGTCATGAAACAAGGGAATTACACCTAACTAATGTTTTGAATAGCACTGGCTAAAGAATAAAAACAAAGTCTTCCACCTATCACACAGGAAATGTTTCAGCATCCCCATCGCCCTGAAAAATCTCGCTTCCTCTCATTTTTCCTAACAGACAGTTAACAAAAGCAGTTCAGTTTCCATAACTGTGCAGTCACCATGGAACATTAAGGTCAAACTTTATTTCACATCAAGGCGAAAAATTACCAAGCTTTTTTTCTTACCGGACTGTGACAGAACTCATGATTTCTTTGTGAAAGTCTCTACCACTCCATCAACAGTGATGTGAAGCCTTCAAGTTCTGAAACATCGTCTAAAAACTTCTAAAAATAAAGCAAGACAAGCTATCATACTATGGGCAAAGACCCACCTGAAAAAAGATGATTGCTGCTTCCAAGTAGTCAAATTCTGATTGAAAAAAATTCTAATCTTTCTATGTACAACCAGAGATGATTATACCAAAAGCCATACACAGACCTAGATACTGCAATCTACATTTCATGATCTGACAAGCTGGATTTTTGCAAAAGCAGAAAGGACTGAAAACAATTCTAGGCAACAGTTTCTGCCCATGTATTTGGCAACAGAGAATATGAAAATGTTGTGCCTTAGGTTAGGAATGGTGTTCCCCAATTTAGTGATGCCACTGAGACTCTCCAAACCACATGACAATGGCTTGGTCCCCTGTCCCTGTCCCCCTGGATGGCAAGATGGAGACAATTAGAGGCACAAAAGGTAAAGATCACAAGCTGAGATAAGACCAATTTACTGGAAACAGCATTGAGACAAGAAAATTAATTGTAACACCAACAATACTAATGACAGAGGGTACAAGACATGAACAAGTCACACGCAAGTTCTCACCCCTGAGAATACCTGATCACACCCTCCACCACGTGTTACCTGCCCCAGAAGGGACCCTTTCCCCCCACACGCCCAGCAATGACATGAGGTGGTATAGAATAACCTTCAGGTCCCAGCCATGCCCCTTCCCGGCTACTGCAAAAATTACCCGACCGGGCGGGAACCAGGACACATCATCACAGAATATCATTCTACATTCAGTGCTGAACATTGTTCACCTTAAACGTCGGGCTGATGGTCAAACCCCTTGCAATTCTGTCTCCAGACCCTACACAGACTATTCACAAGCAATAGGTCCCTGAGTTACACTACCTGTAGGTGCGAACATAACTTCACCTTTGCTTTCTCCACACAATTAGATGCACACACAGTCCTGCTAATTAGTCCCACTGTTTCTAACACACTCTTGAAAACAAGGAGACTTGATTAACTATTTTTCTGAAGTGCTTGCTGGACATACACATACTAAGACTCTGACAAATGGAGGAACTGTGAGAAGTCCAGCATAATCCCACAACAAGCTTATACAAATTATATTCTTCATAAATGAAAGCTAAGGCCTCATCCTTAAGAGCACAGCATGTGATAGTGAAAATTTTGCAATGCCTCTCAATAAACAACATAGCTTCCAAAGTAGTGCCTGCAATTTCTGCCTTTCCATGATAGAAAAATACCTGATTTCCTATAACAAAATGTTACTAGCATGTTCAGCAACCTTCCTTCAGTATCCAATTAAAACACTGAATTCTGCAATTGTAAAAAATAATTAAAGTGTAACAGTTAAGAACCTGCAAGCTAGTCCTTAACAGCCTTTTTTGCTTAAATTTTCAGCTACACAGCCACTTGCAAAACAACAAGCAGCTCACGCAACTTCATCTCTAAGGAGATGCTTTACTATGTAAGTTGAATGGTGACTTTTATTTATCACAAAGAATTACATAAGCTAGCATGTAACAAAACAAGTGATAAGGATCATTAAGTTTTCCCTTTTATTTTCACTTGAAGATAAAAACACCCCATATTCTCTTGAAGATAAAAAACGTCACATCACTCAAGTCAAAAAGGTGACTACCCTTCTTCTGAAGAAAATTACATTTCCAAAAGCACACTTATACAAGGCATCTTTAGAAAAGTCTCATTCAATAGATAAGTGTCAGAAAGTTTCTAAATATTAATATTTACTTCCAGTAGTTTACAGGAATAAAAAGTCTTCTCCAGAAACATCTTAATTATATAACACTGATCACTGATTTAAAGCACCACCATGAAATACTTAGGGAGTTGAAAGTGCATATTTGAAACCACAATGCAACACCAATACTCAATCACTATTTTGCATGTAATATTCCAATACAAAAGTTATCTAACCTGTCATCTTCACACTGACAACTATTGGTATGCACTGGAATTTTTTGAAAAATATATGAAATCTTCTGGATTCTCTGCTCAGAAGCATGACAGAGTACTTGTGTCTCATCAATTTTATAGCAAGATGTACACTGAATGCAGTTCACCAGCAACAGTACAACAGTACAACAACAGTTTCCTAAAGATGCTGAGACTACTAAAATCCTAATAGGGTAGGCCTCATCCTGCAACAGAAGAGTGTATCTGTGACCCAGCAAAGAAAAAACGTTGCACTTTTCCACTTTCATGGGCTAGGAAGATGATGAAATCACATCTTTTAGCAACAAAGAAATGTTAATTTCATCAACAGCTTAGAGGAACATTAGATTAGAATTGAGCTCGCAGATGACTTGAGTTTGTTTGGGTTTAGTTGCGCCTTTTTAGTCACATAATTATTATCCAGTGAGTAACAAAGGAACTGGCAAAGCTGCTCATTCAATTACTGCTATTTCTAAAGTGTCTTGGAATAGCTCAAACAGTGGAACTAAGCTGTCATGCCATAACACTCCTTTAAAAGGACAAACAGGATATTAGCTGCCGTCAGTAATGAATTCAGGTATGGTAACTTGCTTATTGTCACTAAACTTTTCTACACAGGAAACACTTTGCTCAAACAGATCTTGTTCAAATAAGAGTTCAAGTCTGATCCATAACCTCTTCAGCTGACAATTCAGTGAGACATTTGTAAAATATTTAGCCTATCTCCTCATAATGTTCCAATAACTATCAGAATACAAAAAGTTATGCATGGGAAAGGAAACATTAAAACTCACCTACAGATTTGAAAAATTAACTGCACATTAAACATTTCCAGTGGATCATACAGGGTTATGTTTTTTGTTTAATACAATTCAATGCATTATCAGTGATCTGGAAAAAATATGATAATCTTTCTAGCAAACAACACAGAAGAGGTAAGCAACCACAAGAACAAGATAGTTTATCATTGGATAAAACAGTCTTGTTTGAACAACAAGCTTTGATAGCCATCAAGTTGAATCAAAGTACAAAAACATCCTACAGATCCCAAAGGTTGTAAAAAAGTCAGGAGTTTAAGAAAAAAAACCCAACAAAAAACAACCCAAAATCTGAACTATAGTGTGCAACTTGAAAAACTTCATTTTATTTCCATTAGTCAAGTCTATTGGAGAACTTCTGTCATTCAGAATGTGTATCCCTAGCAAGAAGGTATTTTTGGGAGGAGACAGGTTGTAAGAACAGTGAACTCCCTGAAGTCCCTCCCTCACAGATATTAGAGTTAGGGATTCAATCTGCAGGAGTCAGACAAAAAAGAAGTGTTAAACTCTCATCTTACAGATTGTAACATAGTATGATTTTCCAGCACTGTAAATATTATATGTTATATGCCTTTTTATCTAAAAAAATAATCACACTTCAAACAAGCATTGTAGAATGGATTAAAAAAACCCACTAGGCAAGATCTGCAGCCTATATTTTATACACGGTGTCAAACTAAAAGACCTCATTGGTCTATTCAGTCCCTAAAATGTACTTATTATTACCACTTTAATCACACTAATTGAACTCTTGCTCCCTCTAGTGGTTGATGTTGATGTTTAGTATTTGCTTAGTACCTTCTCGTGACTGCACACTGTGGGACATACAGTGCAAAAATAAGTTGAAGAAGTCACAGCAAGGAAAGAAGTATTTTGTTGGTGTATAATGTATGTCTGCAAAATTTCTACAGTTTTTTAGATATATTTATAAATACACATAAACACTATAACTAGTTCTGAAGTAACATGCAAATTGCTAAAAAATCTCCCACAACCTTAGTTTATTATAGCCCATTGAATATAAACACATTTGGGAAAAGCAATGGTCTCATATCCCTTCCCATTTCTGAACGGTTCTAAAATTATGAACAATGTATTTGGAAGTTAAATATATTGTGTATCCATCTGTATCAAGCAAGCATCAGAATTCACATCAGGCAATGCTATTTTTAATCCAACATTTTGCTGTCTGTAGTGGGATGAGCCAGCCATGCTACCTATTTGCTCTGGTCATAGAGATTAGCTTCTCCTTCTGATCTAACTTAGCAAACAGACTAATGAGAAAGTGTAAAAGAACTATTTCCCACATTTATCACTGATTTTACATTTATCTTGGCAAGCAGAGAAAAATTACTACATTTCACAAGTGCTGCTTTATGTGGTAAACAAATTAAGAAAGGAAAACAGAAAACATCTAATAGAAATGTTGCAATTTTCCAGATACCACAGTGCTTGGACCTTGACTTCATTATCACAAATGCCAGGGGGTGGGGGGAGAAATACTGCATTAAATAGCTAGTATTATCCTATCGTGCTTTGTTTATTTTTCAAGTACCCTTTTGCCAGCACTTAGCAGCATTCTAAGAGGATCACACCATTTTTTTCAAATCAGTAATTAACCATTTTTGTGGGTGCAGTACCACTGATATAAACGTGAATGTAGCTGTGTTACCCAACAGATGCATAAAGAGCCATAATGAAGTTTTTTGTGGTTTAGGACATTCATGTGAAACAGTCAGACACTTAGAAGCCTTATTTTATTGCAGTGCCCCAAACCACTCAACATACTTGGAGGAACTCCTGACATCACACACCCAGCAATATTTTATCAAGCATCTTTTTAAAATAACAGCCATAGCCTATGTGGTAAATGCCATTCTCTTTAAGGGTCAAGGTGAAATTCCCAAATACTTTCTTGAGAAACTGTGGATACAATCATTCTTCTAAAACAGTATGTACTTAGATATTGTCACTTATTCTGTATCACAGCTGCAGTCAAATGAGCCGTATTTTTTGAGAAAAAACTCTAAATTCAATTGTAGAAACTTTTTTTTTAAGAAGTTGTTTTGTTTTACACCGTAAAGTTAAAATCCTGGTTTTTACAGTTCAAAACAAAATAAATCTGGTAGTCTGTATGAAAAGATAGTTCAGCATTTGTAAGTTTGTCTGGTTTTGTTTCATTTTAGTAACTTGCTAATTGTGGAAAAGAAAGTCTAAAACCCACTACCTTCAAAGGATACTTAAGTGGAACATTTTGTCCTGTTACCACAGCACTCTTGTTTGAGGCATCCCAAACAATATACTCCTCTGATAGAAATACTAGTCCTTATACAGAGCCATTTCCTCATGTTCAGCTCTGCCCCGGGGACACCCAGTGCCATACTCACCAATTCAAGTAGCATACTTCAGGGATTCTCTATTTTCTAGTCAGATGAACCAGGGAAAGAAATCAAGTCCTGTTTGATAGCTTTGAATCCTGATAGGTTTGGAAAAGATGTCATCATGAGTTGTAACCTTCGTCATTTTTAAAACACCTTTTGGGGTAGGAGGGAGGTTTCATGGAGGTCAGCACAGTGAAGCTCTCAAGACTATCAGTCAAAGTCTAAATACATCAATTCCTGTGATACTGAATTTAAAATTAAATTTAAATTAATTCAGTATAAATGCTGTCTTCAGTGAGACGCAAACCTCATCAGCTGTAATATTTAAACATGAAATTTTCTAAATTAATCACCAAATCAGCATTAGACTGATGGCTACAGATCCATTATATGTCTCTGTCAGAGCACGGAAACTAAATGCTCCTCTTCAGCACTTGCAAGTACTGTCTTTGCTTCAGGTTTCAAACACATGATTTACTTGGAATCATGATTTAACTCACAGTGAATAAAAATCAGGTGGCAAGAATTCTGAGCTTTGCATTATATATACACCCAAGTAGTTGCTTTTCCTGAGCCTTCCCTGTGCTCATCTGGCTTTGTGCTTCAGTTGATCCATGTGATGGATCTGTTGTCAGCAGAACAGTGTGAGATGGCGCACCCCCATGCAGTGCAAGCTGGTAAATTGGAATTAAGGGACTTAAGAAGTTAAAGGGAAAACATTATCCTTAGAAGAATATTATGTGGACTGCCCATTAACATTACCCTTGGTATTTCAAACAATGAGCTGAGCAGACAGCTCTGCAAGTTGATAACATCCTTAAATCACTTTACACATCACCCTTAATATTCTCTGCCTCAAAAGGCTAAATAAACAACCATAGGTGTGTTTCAGCACACATCCCCCAGTTTAAATCTGAATTTCTGAATAACCCTAATTACACTCAGTACACACTCCTACGTATGTGTGGAGTTTTCTGAACAGTTAACTATTCTGTCCCTCAGATGGTGCTGCAGCTGAATAATCTGAACTGTATATGCAGATGATATGACTGCCAAACAGAGCACCACTGGAAGCAGCAGAATAACTATACAGAAAGAAGGTAATTTTACCGAAACAGAATAAAAAGCAAGCATCTAGAAGTGCAAGAGTAGCAAAGATTATTTTAGTTAGTTATGCTTGTCAAAACATCAGAGAAAATCCTCAGAATTAAGGACAAAATACTAAAAATTACCTCATGGCTAGGGTGCCTCAGGGTCTAAGACTTAGTATTATCTAATTAATTAATCTATTTGTGCTTCAGTTCTCCACTGTAAAGCAAAGATAAAATGCCCTACTACTTCTTGAGAGTACAATGAACATATTTCCAGAAACACTTTATATGCTCAGACACTAAAAAGACGAGGAAAGAAGAAAGTAGACAGTAACAGGGGGATCTTCAGGCTGACCATTCTACAGATTCAGAGGTATTGAATGATTTCTACAATTCCCCACCTCCCTACAAGCAAAACCATAGAAACATAAGACAAAAGGGATTCAGATGAGTCAAGAAACCTCTCTGACATGCACATTAGGGAGAATGACAAGAGTCAGGGACGACACCGTTACAAGTCACAGAATTTCACCTTTCACCTGCAAAGAGAGGCAAATCTTTTGGTTTAATTTTGTAAGACTTAGAGTGCACATCAGCCTTCCGTAACAAGGGAACTACAGTCAGAACCTCAACTGTCATCAAGACTCTCTCAAAACTATGTCAAAGAAGAACTAGAGAATCAATACAACCCACACTAGCTGTTTTATACCTCTAGCATCCTAGAAGACTCTATCAGTCATAGTAGAAATGAGGGAATTAACTGTTCAGCTTTCAAACAGCAGTTCAAACAACTAAGCATGCTAATTTTACTGATACCAGACAACCTGATTACTCCATTCACATAGCTGCAGAGGATGTAAGTTTACACAAATATCAATATGCTGATATAAAAGTGACTTAAAAGCATTTACTACTGCAAATACATACCCTTCAGATACCAGCAGTAGAAAAACCCCAAACCAGTATTAAAATCCCTTCACTAGTCAGCCTCCCCTTTGACCACCTCCAGTCACAGCTGCACACAGCTTAATGAGTCTAAACTATGTGTATAAAATTTCTGGCTTGTTTCTTCCAAATCAGCATACTCATTTATCTCAGTATTTTGCCCTTTTTTTGGTACAGGGATCGGTTCTTTCAAAAATGATGCAACACTTCAATTCTGCAAAATTTATTAATAAATGCTTAATATTGACAACGTATTATCCCAGCCTATTCTCTATTCTGCTGTTCCTCAGCACCTGTGCTTGAACACTCTTACACATGCACAAGAGGAGCAGATTTCATCAGTCCAGTGGCAGATTGCACATGGAGAGTTTGTTCTTCTGGCAAATTAACAGTAGTATGAAGGTGAGGAAGGAACATACTGAACTCATAATGAAATAGACTGACCTCAGCTGATAAATATCTACACCAGCACCTGTCATGATCCGCTTCGCTTGGCTACTACAGAAATTTTTTCAGACATTTCTCAGTTTTATCATCTCGGGAAGTTAGAGAGCATCAACAGCCTTCCCAAACTCAACAGCATGTGTTCCTGTGTATTGGCCAACATAACTGCACCAATCAGACTTCTAAAATATGACAAGAAGTCCTTTCAGACTGTTGTGGCTGTATATCAGGGTCCCACAGCCTTTTTCTTGTGTGAAAGTTTTAGGCCTGTTTCTGGTCACCACTTACTTCTCTATCAATTTGAAAAATTACCTTCCTAGCCAAGCAGTAGCATGACATCTCCCACATAAGAACTGCTCTTGGAGCAGCAATTTCCCCTTCTCCTTCAAGGTACACATCTTGGCTGTAAAACACACTAACATTTTGCTAGGAACCGTGAACCTCTAAACTCCCATCAGCTTTGCTCTGCTGAAGTGTTATTGTGCTCAAGCTGTTCACTGCAAACCATCTCCTCTTTCCTAGCCCAACAAGAGTCTTGCTGGTCTCTCCTAGCAGCAGGTCCTGAAGAGCAGAACAAGCAACATCCATCACTCCTGGAATGAACAGAAGATGTGCCATGCTTTAATTCTATGACTGCAGCTTTCTTATTGCTAGGAAAAGAATTTTGCAGGCAGAGCCAAGGTCATTGTCCTCCAAAGCCTGTAAAGTTAACAAGCAGTTTGCTGCAGGGTGTACTGTGTATTTGAGCACCAGAGTGCTTTACAAGCTCAGCAAGTCCTCATGCTTATCAAAGCCAGACATGACAACATACACCCAAGATACACAGAATCACATGAATACTGACACTGCTGTCACAGCCCACAGGAAATGGTTACCACAAACCGACACCCTGGTGTGTAAAAGCTGGGTTACCAGGAGATGGAGACAAGGATGCTTTCAAGTCAGTGTCATTCCAACATCAGGGTCCTCAAGATCTCCTACTTCCATCACTATGCTCTAGCCCAGGACTAGTTTTCAATACCTGCTAAGAAAAGTGGTGTCCCAGCAGGAGGTGGAAACACTTCCTTAGAGCTGCTTAGGACTACATTCACTACATTGGCTCTGCATTACAGCAGCCCAACTGCATCTCATCTCGTAACAGAGGATGGAGACACTGTGGAGTTGATCAGTGTGTCCCCAAATCATGCCATCAAACGCCCTTCCACCTCAATACACAAGGGAACTGCTCTCCTGTTAAAAGCCAAGAGACTAATTTGCTGAATAGCTCTTCTCAATAGATCAGGACCACTGGCTTTCCCTGTTCCAACTACTGATGCATTGCATGGATCATGATGACAAACGAGCCAAAGTCTCAAATACACCAGTTTAGTGACATTCTTCAGTTTTCCACAGCTGTAAGGCACTACCTCTAGGAACCTACAGATGTACTTTTCTTCTCAAATGATTAGTGGCAAGCAAGAGAAGAAAAAAGATCTCTAAAAAACAAAAGGACTGAGAAGATACTTCCTTACGGAGGGGCTCAATCTCATGCTTCTTCATTCCTATTTACCACTTGCTTTCCACAAATTCATTTTTTAAGGGTTTTCAGAACGCACAGCTGTGAAGTTGCCACTTCCATAATACTCACGAATAAGCTATTACCAAAGCAAGATACTTTCTCTAAGAGATCACCAACTTTCATTGCAAAGCAATTTAGCCTGCACAGCAGTGAAAACAAGTTGTGTTGTTTACACAGAAATAATGAGGCCCTCAAAAAAGGCCACTGCAGGGACAGCAGTGCCTTTCCAATATACACTTCCTTCTTCTGCATTCCTTACTTAAAATCTTTCAGGGTCTCAAAGCATTTCCTCTGCTGGATTTGTGTGTTTTAGGGAAGGCTGATGCATGCAGCACTGGTTCCTGTTTTGTACCTATTTTTATCAAGGTGCCATAAAATGATGCAGATGCAACATAATGCTGCAGTGTTGGCTCTAAACAAGGTTCAGAATTTCCATCTCAAGAATTCAGCCGCAGGATTTTTTACCTCTGGCAACTCACACAAGAACCAGCTGAAATTTGTCTCTATGCTGCAGAAAGACTGCAGAATTTGTGAATTTGGGATAACACCAGTGGAATTGCCTCCATAAATAACTTCTCCTGGAAGTGAACCACTGTCAACCCTATCTGACGAAACTTTCAAAGAAAAATAAAGGACAACTGGCAGATTAACCTAGCACTTTCTCCATATCTGCAAGAAGTGACTGGCAACAGACTACAGACAGTCACATGGACCCTGAATTCAAGATGTATTAAATGCTTTCCTATTAGATTATATTAAGCCAATTATGAAGCCGTACTACAAAACTCTGAATTGTACATGCAGGTTAAGACAACTGAGGCTCAGCACATTTACAGTCATTACTAATAGATATGTCACTGTCTGATAGGCAAATCCTCTAGGTCAACAGGTACAGTCACCACAGTGACTAATGATTGCTGTTAGCAGGTAATTTGCATGTACATGAAACTCTTGTAGTATGACAGCATAGGAAGAGACTAGACTCTTCATTTTCAAATATATTTCAAGACACATCTGAGAGTTATTTTCATATATAGAATATGGATCAGTTGTCCAAATTTTAACCACCTCCTTGGATTGCAGTTGTTTCTTAACACCACACATGGAGTACTCAGCTTGCCTAGTCTCTATGTGGCCCAAGTAGAATCCATGCCGTCCCCTCTCCCTTCCTCCAGTTTCTGATTTTAGGTATGGCATATTTTTTATAAGTATTAACAACATTTGCTGTGGAGTCTTTTTAATTGAAAATGTGAAAAAAAATCTACAAAGTAGTGTCAAGTTTTAATTTCAAAATGAGACTATACTGGGTCATTTGTCTAAGATCTGTGTATGCCAAAAACATTCATAGTTTAGCCAATGAACACTTTACTGAGCAGCACATCAAATTGTGGTAAAAATGAACATTACAAGGGACTATCTCAAGGGGAAATACAGAGTATTTTCATTCTCTGTTTTAGAAAGTAGTAAAGCAGTTCAAGAAATCTCCATTCAGGTCAATGCTATGACTACTACTATACTATTACCATGACTACTGCATAGCCTCCAAAGTTGTTAGAAAGACAATTTTTCAAACAATATTTTGAATAAAAACTAAAAACTATCTTCAGACTCAGTGTGGTATTACAGCATCACTCCACAATTACTGTTATTTCCAAACTCAGATTCATATTACCTCCTCAAAACTCTTAGAAAGCCTAACGTAGTGACTTCAAAACCTAACTTAAAATAGTACACAAAAATACAAACTGAAAGGCCAAAAGACTTGGTAAAACTAGCTCACAAGTGCATTGGGAGGATTTTTATGAGAGTTCAGGGAGAGCAGTTCAACAAATTGGCATTTAAATGATTCAGATAAGCTGCTTGTCTGTAGCTTTCAGACTACCAGTGGAAATAACTTCACAAAAACTTCCTTTATTTTCTAAGATGCACCTCACACATAAACTGAAGAACCAAAAACCAACAACACAGGAAACAGCAAAGACCTGTACTTCTGGTAAGCTTTCTAAAATTCTGGTCTCTGTCCCTATAAGTTGGAATATGCTGCAGGGAGAAGGGGCAGCTCTTCTTCCTTTACTTGTTCTAAAAAGTATATACATAAACTTAACAACATCAAGTAGTATAAGCCACAAATTAAATTGAAAAAGTTATGTAGAATAAGACAAAGACATATACAAGAATGCAGTTTTCTCCTGGGAGCTTTTTAAAATGTACTTAAAACCTGATCTTTATGGTATCAGCAAATTTAAGTTTTATTCTACTCCAGAAGCTTTACAAAATATCACTGTAACAACACAGGTTTAGCCTCTGATTTTGAATCACTGTGGGGCAAGTAAAACCACATTTTCTTTAGCACCAGCTCAAAAAGTCACATGGGATCAGAAATTCACATCCCTATATCCCTCCTCCATGAAAATCAACAGTGAATATCCTCCAGGGACCCCTGTGCAGCTCCTGCAGTTCTCAACTGGACACTTGTTTACACTGATGTAACTCCATTCAGACACTATTAGGCTTATATAGATATATCTGACTAGCACTCAACAAAACACTGATGATTAACGAGCAAAAATTTTCTCCTGTGCTGTGACTCTACAGAACTCAGAAAACATAAAAGTTTTGGGAGTATTTCAAAAGCTGAAGTTAAAATAGTACATTTGAGCACACGTGAGACTATCTGCTGAGTAAGCAGCTGTTTTTACTTAACCATTCCTCAAAACCCACTTTTACATCACAAAAATCTTACACATGCAATGAAATTGTTTCCCATTTTCCATTTTCTGAAGTTCCAAGAGAAACAGATTTCCCTTTGAGCTCTCACAAGGCTTATTATGGGAGATCATAAGAAATAGCAAACAAAAATGTGTTTTGTATGGTTAAATAAGTAGTCTCAAAAAGAGTTAAGAGAACAGCAAGGGCATAACTACAACTTCAGAGCAGACAAACTACTTTTGGAGGAGAAAGCCAAAGATTAATTTATTTCACCTTGAAGAACTTGTGTTTTATGGTAGATGTTCAAGCATATTAATCAGATTACCCTGCAAGATGAAACAGCAGGTTTCCCTCATTTTAAACAAAAATAAATATTTCAAGAAAGAAACGGAGCCAAGTTATTACATCATCCACATAAGCCCTTCTGAAGACCTTCCTCTTCCAGGATAACAAATCAGCAGCTTCATCTTTCAGCATAACCTTAAGGTCAATGTACTTTGTACTGGTCTCAGAAAGAAAAGGCAGAAAAAGACATTTTAAAGAAAAATGTCTGCTTGAGAATCTCTGGGTATGGTAGCTGTGACACTGACACACAGGAAAAGAAGGCAACCTCTGATAGGTACTCCTCCTATGTCTTCTATAACACTTTATGAATCCAGGAAGTATCAATTCTACAGTAAATTACACAGAAGTAAAGAAACTATTCCGAGACTAGACAGGTCCAAATTTAATAGCTAACTCTTTTGTGACAATTTTGCTCTACCTTGAAAGGACCATGTCATGTCTCTGTACAAGTCCCTCCCCATCACAGAAGGAATACTAATACCTCCTTTTCTGCAGTGTTCACTGTCTGGCCTCCCTATATGCTTACACTGCATGTAATCATTAACCAGTGTGTGTGTAACAGCTGTCCCCTTGGCTGTTACTCAGGTCTGGGTGGGCAGGTAGTGCTGCCAAAGGCAGTGGAGTGTGAGCCCCAACGCACACTGCCACTGCCTCCCCCTGTACTGACACTGCCTCCTTGCTCCCTCCCTGCTCTTAAGACAGGCCTGCTCTCACAGTGGAGATTCAGCTCAGGGTGCTGCCATACTACCACAAGAGCTAACAGGGAAGAGGGCAGGAACATGGTCGTGGCTACAGGGTCAAGGACAGGACTGACAGGGGGTTTGATCACCAGTTCAGCTGTGCACATCCCCAAGGCAGTTCTGCTGTAAGCAGCTGCCCTTGCCAGCCCCACAGCCATCTCAAGTGCCCCAGCCCAGCCCAGACATGCAGCAGCACACATGAAGACTGTCCACACCACTTTCCCCACCAATGAAACACAGGAATATAGTTAAGTTTAAAAATATACTATTGCCTTCAGTAATGTCAAAGCCAAACAGCAGACTAAATTCCTACTGTCCATTATAAGTTTCACATGGGTGCCTATGCTTTACATGTGCACACAACATCATATAGAGCTAGAAAACATTTAAAAGCTCTTCAAATATGCTCACTTTCAGATCAATCATTTAAAAAATCACTAGAAACTTTCCTGTTCATTTTTCAACAGGAGCCATCCATTCCATTGATGGCTTCATAAAACAGACCCATACTTTAGTTAGAAGGTAGCTATTTTGAGCTTTCTGCCTTTCTCTGATTCTGGGATGCAGGAATATCATGGGAAAAGGAAGGGAGGCAAGCAGAGAAAGTGGAATAATAGGAGCACACCAAATAGATTTTTATTTCTGTATTCCACAATTTAGTATAAGAATTCAGACAGTTTCAATAAAGTTTTGTGTAAAATTAAATATTTGGTGGTTTTATTTTTATAAAATTATACTAAAAATATGATACTAATGCTTCCTTTGCTCGTAATGATTACTTACTCATATTATAGATTCAGGTTACATTTAATGAAAATGTGTCATCATTTTTTGGCAACTCCCAGATACAGAAGCTTAATACTGAATACCAAAAGATTGTTATCTTGGCCAAATGGCTAAGAGCTCTAAGCTGTCTGTGACACTGGCTTTTTTTTCTTCTTTCAATTTAGTGCCATAGGATGAGGTTTGATCCATGCCAATTACACTTCTAATTGCTGCTCTCGGTAACACATATGTAAAAAGTTGCCAACATGATCCCATGTGAAATGCAGTGTTTACAATGGCCTCCCCACAAACTTCCCAAGAGAAGAGACTGCATTACCAAAAGGTATCGCTAATAATTCTCCTTTGCCTTCCTGCCAACTCAGTCATAGATGCGGTGAGCTGGACTAGATTTTCCTCAAGTAACAGTCTGTAAAAAAATTTAACCATTAAAAAGCAAAAGCATATGGGCGTTTTTTGACTTGCCACCTTCTTTTTTGGGGTTTCAGAATGAATCCTTTCAATCCTTTTGCCAGTCTGGGAAGGTGAGTAACGTTTATGTCTGTACAGCACCTGACACTCACGCAATCCTCACACTCCCCAGTAAAGGCTTTCTGGAAACTTCAGGAGGAATGCTTTTTCAATTTAGAAGCTCCTATTTCAAGAGTGTGTGGTTATGACACTCCCTTCCCTCACATCTTTATCTTTGAGCCTTTCTATATCCCAGACAAATGGAAATGCTATGATGCTTTTTGAAAAATGAAACCACAATCGTTTCTTTTTTGTAGAAACTAAGATCTTTTTATCAGCTGAAACCTGTTGTCCAAGAATGAGGATGATCAGAAATTCAAATTAACTGTTAGTATGAAGAATTTCTTTCTGATCCTGCGTACAAGTAGTAAATTCCTTTATATTTTTGTAAATGTCTAAAGGGAGGAAAGATTCACAAACTAAACTCACATACTATGCAGAACTCATGGTGACAGAAATCATCAGCCAGTACACAACCTATACCAGTCATGAAGAAGAAGCAGAACACTCAAAGACAGCAAATGTGAATTCTCCCCTGGTTACCCCTATTCCATGCAGACAGCAGCAGAAAACGCTATTATTACTACATGCTGTCTCAGAGACTTTTTTCCCCTCAGTTCAGTATCAGTTGCATTAGTAAAGCAAAAGGTTGAGAAAAATAATTTTTTTGTTATAATTGCCATTCTCTACTTTTCAATCTCAAATGCATGCTGTTCTACATTTTTTAATTTACTGTTTTCATTTCCTTCATAGCTTTTTTAATTATTATTATTATTATAAGCTAGAACAACTTCTAGCACTCAGTATTTCCTTCTAGTCTTTTTCTGATATTTTCCCCATGCCATTCCCCATTATTATGACAAAGGACACCAAATTATCCACAACAAAGAAAAACATTCTACAATTATGTTAGAAGCATGAGTACCTTAAATATCTCAGTAGCCTGTGCTCAGCTATTTACATTATCTTCATGTTCTCTCTTTCCTTGAAAATCTACTGCTTATATTAATTAGCACTAAATTAGCCCGTATTTTTCCCCCCAACAGCAGTTCAAGTTTTCAGATGACTCAAACAGAATATACAAATATACTGGTAAATGTGTGCCTAGCTTCCTAAGATTTGAAAAACCTCTTCATTCCCCATCTTCTCTGAGAAGCAAAGCATGGACAGCTTTAGACTGCATCAGCACGCAGGTATTTCCATTCACAGGATAGTACTGTTTATTTCACAAAAATCTTTATCATCTACCAGGCCAAAGGTTCCCTTTAGGTTATACTTTATGCAACAACTGTTATAAGCAGAACTTCAACAAAAATAACTGCCTAAGGAGCAGCTGTGCAAGTCAAAGGCCATGAGAGAGAAGAGCCAGCATGTGAGAGAGAGACAGGAAAATCCTATCCGCTCACTCTGGTAAGGCTCCCATGCTAACATTTCTGAGTATGAGCAAAAGCAGTTGCACTGAAGTAATTCCTCTCCTCCCACATACACAAGAGCACTCTGAGCGAATTGGACAGGAAATGCTAATTAATTATATACTCTAAAACCCAAAACATTTCTTCTTCCGTATTATCCTAGGTCAAGCTTGAACAGTAACTAATAACTAAAACATTTGCTGTTCAATACACCAGCAGTCCTCTACAGCTATAGATAAAAATAGTACTAGATTTCAGAATTAATTCAATGTTTAAAATTTCCATTCCAGAAGAAAAGTAACCATTCTGGCAGAGCCTTACAGAAATTTCAGGACAAAAGAATCTCAGAAAAATCCCTATGAACTTTGACATTTTTCAGCAAAATCAAGGGAGTCTTCATGTATCGATAATTTCCATGACATTTCTTCAAAAAGCATTCGAAAAATCTGCTCCCAGCACCCTCCTGCAGAGAACAGAAAGTGCTCAAATTTAGCACTGTTTAAAAAAGAAAATAAAGAAGGGGAAAAAAGTTTTTGTGTATCAGAAATATCCATCAATTATTATTTAGTATGGTAATTTTACGTAATAGGAGTCATTTCATAGTATTTTTAATCATGCATTGATTATCTGATCTCATGATCTCACCTTTCTGGCAAATATCAAAAATAAATATTCTGATGAATGAATAAGAATAGAGGAGTAGAAGAAAGAAGAAGGTGAGAAGGATGTTGTATGTGGCTATTACTGCTTATCTACAATTATTACTGTATTAGAAATAAAGCTTAAAATCCTCCTGGTTCTGAGGAAAAAACAGTTCTACAAATGTACTATATATGACTTTGTCTTCTAAATCACTCAAACCACTAAGCATACTATTACCCCTCAGGTAAGCAAAACCAACCATGTGTTTCATGATTCACCCTCATTTCTGAACTCCCCATAAACTTCTCACATAACAGAATATAATTTTTAGATGATCACAGGAAGGAAACTATACAATTTCAACAGCAGATACATACCTAAGCAAATAGTCAAAGCACCACAGAATTACGCATCTGTATCTTGAGTCTCTGTACTAGGTCTCAAAATATGAATTATCTCATTTTTCCATAAAACAACTTCAGAACAGCAACTGATCAAGAAAAATGTATTTTGAATTGCAGAGACATACTTAATTTCTTTTTAATTTTCCCTTTGCAATGTTTTGATAAT
Source organism: Myrmophylax atrothorax (assembly GCA_026770055.1). Lineage (NCBI taxonomy): Eukaryota > Metazoa > Chordata > Aves > Passeriformes > Thamnophilidae > Myrmophylax > Myrmophylax atrothorax. The sequence goes on along the minus strand of JAOXXN010000364.1, from coordinate 21,040,206 downwards.
CACTTTTTGTATGCAGAAGAAAACATCAACAACAGAAGTTACTCGCTTACCTCCAAAAATGAAAAGCGAACAGAGGACTGCATGGACTGCAGGGGCTTGTTGGGGTTGGGCTCAGGCTCCTTGGGGTGAGACTGCAAGTTAAAATAATGTCATCTCTAGTGAACAGAAGGTTTAGCAAGAGTCGCATGTTTAGGTAGGAGTTATGAAAGGAGTTTTGGTTAGAACCAAAGCATGACCATCCTCTGAATGATGTGATTGACAGTAGCCACAGTTTTTGACTTAAGATGAAATTGATTTAAATAAAAAAAAATATGAGAACTGATGCTGATGCATATGTTTGACTAGGTTAGACTTCCTCCAGGAACAATATTTTTGTACAAAGTCCCCAGAGAGGTGAAAAATAGTAACTAGTTTTAGACATCTAGCCAAACAGACTATGTAAGTGGGACATTCTTTTCCTCTTAAAAAGAACACTACAGGTTTGGGGTTTTTAGTTTTTGATATGCAAATCAGATTTACTAGAAACAAAAGGAAAACTAACACTGACTATGATCTTTCATCAGCAATAAGAAAACTGCAATAAAAATTTCCAGTTTGAGAGCCTAAAATTTGCACACTCACTAAAAATTAGAAGTGCCCTAGTTAGCATCCATTTCACTGTTTCCTTACAAATGTCATATGGATATAAACAATTCATCCATAAAACCCTTATTTGAGCATTTGACTTGAAAGGACCTTCAAGAAGTTGCCTCAAGTGTATCTCCATTCAAAACGATCCTCAATGAAAGGGCAAGCCACTGATACATTTCAGAGACGCTCTTCTAAAATATACTCGTGCTATCACATGCACGTTCCCTCGTAAAACGTGCAGGAAAGCTTTTTTTTAAAAACATGCTTAATAGCATGCCTGCAATTTGCTGAAGCTATCTGTCCAAAAAAACCACGGAACTCTGCCTTCTGTGCAGACTGAGTGAAGGCAGAAACTTACAGGGAACTTTTTCCAGCTCACCTGCACAAGAATTGTTCTGCTACATGCCAGATCCTTGCAGCCAGCCATTGCTAGCACTCCTGTCCTGTGCCTAGACGGTCAATATGCTAAGCACAGCTAGGTCTAGTTGATGTTTTCAATTGCATAACGCTTTTGCCAGATTTCAATACGTTCCCTTCAAAACCTTTCAAGGTGGATACTTGATTCAGGTTTTTTTCTGAACATTTCAGCAGGAATAGTACTACTGCTTCTAGAATAGATTAGGGATTACTTTTTTTTGACACTGTACCTTTTTGTAACTTTTGCTTCTTGAATGCCTTGGAGAGGGCACAAAGTTTGTCAGGGACACACACACTGAGACCAGGATGGACTTGCTGTTAATTTCTGACAAGGCTGCTGTGTGAGGACAAATTCCTCTATCTGCTGGCTATGCCTGCATAATGCCTGGACAAGGTGCACAGAAGAGTATGCTGCCAATGCAGCCCAGCAGCTGGGTATGAACTGGCTTGGTTTCAGCTGAAGACTAGCTGTCCCAGCACAACAGCAAGTCTGAGCTAGTAAGAGCCATTAAGAGCCAACGGGTCAATCTATCACTCTTAAAATGGCTAAACGCAGTCCAGGCTCCTGCCAGTCAGCCCATGAAGGCCTGTGGAAAAAGGTGTGAATTAACAGATACAGTTTTGCTGTTCCACTCTGCTGCACTGCACTGACCTGCTGCAACATGCACTGGAATGGCTGTTGTTTCTGTATGATCAGTACAGGCTTTTAAAACGCGGGTTTGCATTTGTAAGCTTTGTCAGCATTTGTCTCTTATTCCTCACTACAAGTTGGTCTGCTGCAGCAGGGCTGGGAGTTTCTCCCCAGTTTGTCCTCCTTTTGTCCATTCGTCAGTGCAGCCCTCAGTGACTGTAGGCTGGGAAACGCTCCTGTGCTGCACTGTCAATTGTTCCTCGGGGGCATAGCAAGGAAGAGGTGAAAGCAGGTGATGCAGACCACAAACAGCCTCCATCAGGACCAGAAGCAGGGAGGGGAGCTGGCACTGATCCAAAGAGAATCCAGGAGCAGAGAGAGGAGAACTGACACCAACCTGGCCAAAGACACAAGGCTGCAGCAGACAGAGAGCGAGGGGACTGCTATGGAATAACAGCTGTGGGCAAGGCCAGAACAGTTAAAAGGAGAGGGAAAATACAGCTCTAGTTCCAAATGATATTAATGTATTAACTTCAAACACCAGAATGAGATCCTTAAGTCACTTCACCGTGAACAAATTCTGGTGATACCTCATGGCCAAAGGATGAGAATCTCCCTCCCTCTCCTGGGTAGCTCACACACAGCCAAGTAGAAGTCCTACAACTGCTAGTAGCTACTCATATTCTTCCTCATTTTCATTACTGTAACACATCAGAGTCTCAGTCTTGGCACAGACTCTCAGGGCATCCAATATCAGATGTGCTAGTACTGTGGATCTAAAAATTCCCACTGAGTGGTGACACTGGTGTGTCAATCCATTTCTTCTCTAGAACTTGCTTTTCAGCTTTGCTTTTTTTAAGACCTGCAAAAACCTTTTAAAACAAATTATCACAGTGTGTGACAGGCAGCCTTACTTCTTACATTTACTAAATTTGGAGTGCGTTATTTTGGATCTTTAACATTCTTTGAAAGAGCTTTCTGCAAGTAATGAATATAAAGTAGACAGACTGCTAATTTCTCCAGGAGACAACATAATTCTAGTCTCAACATTTAAAGTCTACTGAAAGAAAATTCATGAGATCAGGGTGCACGAAATAAATTGGATTTTTTCCACCACCAGATATGCTCTTTTATAAATGATTACACATAAGAATTTGGGAGACATGACTTAAGTCAGCATTAACTCAACTCCAGCAAATCATGAGAGAATGACTCTATGGGAATCATTATGTGCCAGCAACCAAAATATGGTACTTTCTTTTCTCTACAAGTAAATCAAGTTTAGAAAGTAGCAAGTGTGATGGCAACAGAAAGTCTAATATATGGAAAAATTAAATGTATTCAGACAGTGTTGTAGCAAAAGCAATGATCAATGTTAAATTTAAAATATAATTATTAATTTTATCAGTATTAAATATTGTCAAAATATGGCAAAGCAAGTGTAATTATGTCAGGTTACCATGAAAAAGGAGGAAGCAGTAAACAATTACCTCACATTACAAAAAACATACACATATATTGAAAAAACAGTAACATGAATCCTTCTTCATCCTTTGCAGCTAGTGATGTTATTCTCATATGACAATTACATAATTCAGTGAAGATTGATTTAAAAATATTTAAATTGCCACATCTCAAAAGAAGTATGATTATTAATTATTCATGGCAACCATTTTAATGAGGTCTCTGGTAAAACCTCTCCTCCAAAACTCAAGAGAAATTAGTAACGCTTTTTTCTTTTTCTTTTTTTTTTTTCAGAAAAATGTCTAGAGCTTAGCCTGATCACAGCTAACACACACTGCTAATAGCAGAAGATGCCTGACTGAAATGCAGAATTTGAGATATTTCACAAATAAGGTTCTGGGGAACTCAATATAACATCTGCATTTGTTCCTTGGAATAAAGTGCTCTGTCACCTTCATGTGATTATTAGAATAAATTATTTGCTAGGCTGCACACTTACCTATAGTCCTCTCTATAAAACATGGCAGATGTCAGAGATAATACCTTTCATAGCTAAATAACTTTACTGCAGACATCTGCAGCATTCAAGGTTTTGGTTTTTTCTATTCCAGCAAGAATGGGGTAGTCCCATGGAATACTAAATGATCTGACGTAACCATATCTATTTACCCAGATAAAATTAGCACATTCTCATGGTGGCTGTAACATGTATACATACATGCCTGACATGTCAATCTAGACTGCATGTATGTATGCATGTATAGAAATAAATATTTGGGTTTGACTAGCAAATCCTGGGTAAACATATGCTAGCATTTATGAATAAAAGACTATACTTACTATCACTAAGTATTAAAATTACACATTTTCATTTAGCTACTCTCTAAATAGCTGAAAGCACACAAATTAGTTAATCAGTTTTAAGCAAGTACAAGTAAACACACTGCTAAATTAGGTAAACACACTTACTGCAGAAACTATCAGGAATCCTCCAGAATGTCAATACAGTTCATTAGTGCAGTGCCATATGTAAAATACGTCTTGTTCCTGATGGATTTTCACAAACAGCATTTCTGTAATGCTTTAATCTCTTGCAGTACTCTCTATTATTCAGCACAGAGAGGCCTTTCTAAAAGGCAGCACTGGGATAAACAAACAGTAACAGAGAGCTGGAGAGAAAGACAGACACCCCATGGCCTACTGAGAGATTCTTCCCCTACGAGCTGACAGGATGTTTCATGCACTGAGATTCAGTAACTTCAAATATGCAGAAATGCTTTCTTGCCAAACACACTGCAATATCCTGGCTCCAGGCTCACACATTTGCTGAAACCAACTGCAGTACGTTGAAAACGTGTTCCTTCAACCTGGAGCTGCAGTGCTCCCAGACTGTCAGCACAAACGCATGTTAAACAGCTCCTGATTGCACGAAAGCCGGCATCATGCAGAAATCATTAAAATATAAAGACAGACAATACTTACTCCAAGGTCAGCCCTGGAATTTGTAGCCTTTCCCGCTGGGCTTTCATTGCTGTGATGTGTTACCACACTCTATTGTAATCATGACACACATTCACGGGCAGCATTCTGGCGATGACAGAAAGCCAAATGAACCACTATCAAGGAATGGACTACGGATCTCCTGGGGGCGGGGGAGGACCACAGGTTGGGGTCCTTCCACCTCCCGCTGTCACGGAGAGCTGCCGTCCGCCTTTCTCAGGTCAGCGGCCGCCGCACCGGTGCTGTGGAGCGCACGGCACCTTCGGCTGTGCACACCGAGTAATTCATCCCCGGAATTCCGCAGCAGCAGCAGCAGCCCCTGCGCCGGCACACGCGCGCACACGCACACGCCGCACCTCGGAGGATGGAGAGGTCCCCTCGCTACGCCAGCCCACCGCGCAGAGGAGCCTCTGTGCCTAACACAGTTTCTCTCGGCAATTGTCAAACATTCACCACCCCCTCTGATCCTGCCGAATAGGATTTAGCCATCTTCTTTAAGTCACATTATCCCTTTCCCTGGTAAACAGACAGGCAGTTTCTGCAGTGATAAAATAGCAAACTGCTGAATGAAAAACAGGCTCTTCTCCTTTAATGGGGAAAATTAACTGCCAAGGCTTTTGAAGAGCAAACATACCCTTGTAACACGGAGGTTAATACAAAAGGAAGAGTCATCATTCTTTTCTGTCATGTTTGCACCTGAATTTTAAAGGGAAATCACCTACAATTTATATTAAGAGTGAGAGCCAAACCTCGAAGTTGCAAAAAATATATTAATTTCAGCTTGAAAGATAACATCACTTAAAAGTAAACCACTACACAACACTTTGTAAAGATGGGTTTAGATCACTGCTGCTACATAGGATGTTTGCTTTAATTTAATTATATTCGGTTCTTATATATTCTCTCTTATTCTGAGGTTATCATTTTAATAAATAAATATTGTGAATTGTTCCATGAGGACTAGCATAGAAGAGCAGGAAAAGCGAAGTGCAAATATGTATTTTTTTGTAATTTACGAGCTAGACTATTTTATCTCACCCACCTACTTTTCCTGTACACAATATAATAATGTCAACCACATCATCTTATCTTTTGCCAGAGCTCTGGACCTTGTCTCTGCATGGACAACTTCTACAGACTAGTCAAAACAAAGGACCAAAGGAAAATGCTGCTTTTTGGGCTCTTGGCTCAGTTTTGGAAGAAATGAGTGAGTTCAAAGGTACACAGCCACACGTTTTAGAAACAGAGGAAAATCTCATAGTTGTGGGTAACTGCTGAACTGGATTTGGATTTGGTGAACTACATTCCTTTTTCAACCAAGCAGTAGAAGAGAGTAATTAAATTCTCTCTTTTGTGTCTCCTACCTATTTCTGCTAGAAAGTATTTTAAATTTATGTATTACCTGGAGCCTTCATTTACAGGCATTGAAAACAAAACTGAAGGATACAGAGAACTATGCATTTGAATTTTCAAAACATAACAGACATCTGGATTCTGAATATTAAGCTGAGGTCCCTGCAAGCATTACTAAGCCAAGCAATCTCTCTAAGGAAGTTCTAAATTCTCCTACCTTCCAAAGAAAGAGAAGGGACAAGATCTAAGGAGTTAAATTCAGGCTCACAAACCACAATGAGTGAATTCACAGATTTGCAAAGGCACAAAGATCAGTTAGGTGCCCATCTCTGAACAGCACTTTCAAAACATGTTTTTCAAATTTTATTCAGAATACAAGCAAAACATCAATGTTTGGAATATATTCTCAAACTTGAAAAATACAGTACAAGAATCAACTGTCTAACAGTCGGACAACTCTGCCACTGAAACTGTCCAGTGGAGCTGCCCAAGTCTACATGATTGAGTTTGGAGATAACGCTTTAGGAGTACAAATTTAAAAAGAGAGAAGCAGAACGTAAGATACTACAGTCAGAGGTCGCTGGCTCTCCCCTAGCTGCCAAGAACAGGCAGCTCCCTATTCCCATTGCTCAGCACCTCACAGACCAAGCTCTGTTCCCTTAAAAGTCCTTTGATAAAAATCTCTTTTGTACATAATACTTCTTCAGTTGCTGAAGAGTCCTCTTTCTGATGATGACAGGAAATTTCAACAAGCAAACTGTGACTATGTGCACACCACACATGTACACTTTTAGATAGGCCTTAAATTATATTCAAAGGGCTTAATTTTGTGCATACTAACCTTTAGTTTGGTGCTTCATCACATTATCTATGTAAGCATATACACACGTAACACCAAAATACTTATTTTTTGTTCTATAAAACTGTTAAATTTTCATTGAAGGCACAGAGAGTACTAGACAGCATAATACCTCAACGAGGACAGCCAGCTCCACTCAATCAGGATGTACCACAACTGCTTCTGTAAACAAACCAGCAAAAGGACTAGCTCTGAAGGAGAAAGTGTACTTCGATCAAAAGCACAATACAAATTTTACACACTACTTCCATAAGACAAATTTTAATACTGGGGTGACCAGAAGTCCATAATCAAGGCATTTTGTTTGCTTGGTGAAAGAATAGTTTGTCACTAAACAGTACTTCAGCATGAAACGTGACAGGTATTTGGTGCATTTTACCTGCAGGAGGACAACAAGGGCAGCTTGTCTTGTCTTGTCTAAAAGGAATCTGAGTTGGACTAGAAGTTGTGTACAGCCACTTTAATATAAACAACTGCATCCAAGGGCTATTTTGAGACCATGATAAATCAACCACTTTCCTGAGCGAATTCATGCAAGCACTTCACATCACATCAATGGTAAATTATTCTAAACTGAGATTATGCTACAGGTTGAATTCAAAATTCTTATCTTATACATCTTGTGTGATCCAGACAGAAGCTTGGAAAATCATGATTTACTGGAAAATAGAGATGAATACGTAGTAGATCCAATTCTGTTCACTGTTATGATCCTACAGTTTTTGCCAGAGTAAATGGGAACTGCTTCATTTTTCTGGGGCCAAAAACCAGCAGCAATTTGATTAGATGAAGCCTTGCAAGTGACAGCTGACTTCAAGTTTGATCAAAACAACTGTTTTCTCTTAATTTTGGACTGCTTATATATCATCTCACCAACAGAGTTGAGGAAGCAAGTAGAAGTTAAAAAGGAGGGTTAGTGTACTACAAAAGATAAATCTAGATTAACCAGAACATATTGGCAAATTTTGCCTATATTGACACAACTTCTACAAAGAAAAAATCTCATCTGGAAAGAATCTTAAACAAAAATTCACTAACAGCACTGTAGGACTGTAAAAATCATCTTCCTTTGCAAGTGTAAACCTGGTCTCTTCTTAGCTAGTTCAAGAGCTGAAAAGCAAATTTAAAAAGTGAGATGTAAGAATACATGGCTTAAGTTACTCATTTAAGTCCTCACTGAGGTCTCTCTGGTTTAGTAATCTCAGATAGCTGGTTAAAACCAAGCAAAACCAGTAAAGTACAGTCGAATGTTTTATTTCCTTGAAACACAAGCCACAAAGATTTTTCTTCCATAGCACTGTTATTAATATTCTATGCTTTCAAGGTCCCCTTCTTCTGCAGATGTTGACTATGCTTCCTTTTTGCCCTTAAATAATGGTAACACAGTAATACCATTAACAGTGCAGGGTGCCACTGGCTTTCAGTAGTCTCTGATATTTAACATCCGTTCGTTCTGCATGCACTATTGGCTAATGTTTTCCAAAGGTACTCTTAAAGAATAATGACAACAGACACCTTTTTATCATAGTTATTAAAGATCATTTAATCTGAATTTCTATCATCTAATCTGCTTAGCACATCAATTCAGACATTTCTGCATTTTCAGCAAGCACAACTGTTCACTGGTAACACTGTAGTTTATAAAGAAGTTCTAACAGGAACGATGCAGAAGCAGTTGACAGCAACACTGTTTCTCGGCATCAGTGAGATGCAAAACACAGCACTAAGTAAATGGGGTGAAAGAACACATCAATCTCTTTGCATTCTTTCAACACAGCATGCCTGAGCACATTATTAACTACACACAAAAGAAGTCTGAAATATGAATGAACTAGTTTGTTACCCCTGGCTGAAGTCAACAGACTGACCAGTGCCATGTGTATAAAGCAGATCTCATGCTTTAGCTATCTGCCAGAAAGCACTAAAAAGTATTCTTCATATCAATGTCTAACTGTGAGTTTGTTCAGGGGTTGTTTGGCTATTTACTACTTTCCCCAGAAGTACTTGAAATGAGTCACAGCTAAGGAAGCAATACCAGATGGTGAAAGGAATCCTTTTCCTTAGATCTCTGCCTGCTATGTCTCTTTCATATGCTTAAACTCAAAATAATTGCCGAATTTGCAATTGCAAGAAATATTTCATCTTGGTCAGATTACATAAGGAAGAGGAGAGGGGCTGTCCTGTTCGCTTCCCTGGGGAAGGGAGGAAGTGAATGAAGATGACAGAAGGTCATTTGCATTTGCTCACACCCAAAAGCTGAGTTTGCACAATGTGCTTAGCATGGCGTGCAGAAATAAATTCCTTGTCACTGCAAGACAGTGGGCAGACTTTTGTAGAACCTGTTTATTCCTGGTTTATCCGTGTTCAATACATGCCAGCCCATAGCAATATAAACCCTCAAGGTAAGGGAATGAGTGTTTGGTACCCCGTAACAGGAAGACATATCAGATAACCCCTTCCAGCCTTAAGTTCCGCTAAGTTTTGACATCATAGATCTACTGTCATTTAAAGGTATGTCCATAAATCTGACACCCGTAAGCAATTTACAGTAATGCATTTTATTAATGTGTCACAGGAGTACACATTAAAAGTAAAAAGCCCAAGTGGTCTTTGCCAGAGTCTATTTAGAGCTTTAACTCTTACTATTCTGCAAAGGATTTGTTTTTAAATTATGGTTTTAAAAAGCACTCTATTAAATTAAAATGTGTTTTTAATAACTTTTTTATAAATTGGTTGCATATTCTGTTGATAGCTCATGGTATTGTTTGTAATACTACAAAATTGAATAGACCAAAGGAACGTGTTTATCAGCAATGTTAGTTAACCATTAAAATAACAGAACTGCTGTGCAGACCTTTGGTAAGTTAACCCCAGTAACTGGTTGCCACATTGAACATCGTAACTCAAACGGCTAATCCTAAAACACCACAGACAAAAGGAATCACTAAACATGCACGAGCCAAGATCTGGCAAAATCTCTCCACAACATCACCCACTCCCATTCTTCCACAGTGAGCTTCCATAGACAGTTCTTGTATTTTCCCTAGAGTCAAGACAGCCTCCTTGTATGTTTAAACAGATGACTGTGAGTTAAAGTGGGACTGATGTGACTGGCAGGCAGTTAAATGCCTCCCTGACGCCCAATCCCATCAGATCTCAGCAGCTGAGCAGGGTAAGCCCCGGTTAGTACTTGGATTGGGAGACCTCCTGGGAATGCCGGGGGCTGTAGGTTCTAGTCTCGAAGCCTTCACTGTCACTGTCCAAGCTCGCTCAGCCGTGGCAGATGAACCTGAGCAGTTAAAGGGTGGGGCCAGTTCTGCGCACGCTGTGCCTCACCTAAAACATCCCCTGCGCAGGCTGGAAGGGCACACC
>JAOXXN010000364.1:21017285-21029880 GCA_026770055.1 Myrmophylax atrothorax | reverse complement strand
AAATTAGAGGCAAAAATAGATCTACTTTTTGAAGAGTTCAACATTTAAACAATTATTTTTGTTAAAATTCAAGACCTTTGTTACACAGGGATAACCCAAATCCTGGCTCTTAATGAACCTTTGTTTATCTGGTCTTATTTAAGCTATTATATAGTGAGAATTGATGGCATTTAACCTTCCTATATTTATTTTTCCAACAAAAGAATGAAAACATAAAAAATCTTGAAAAATAAAAATCGTCTATTAAATAGTTTTCTAAGACCATTATGGTATCTGAATATCTTCTTCAAAAAGTTAAAGGACAAATAGGAAATGTTACGATTCCTATATCCACCTGCAGATGGATTTTCCCAAAAACCTACACCCATCTATCAACAACTAATACATACCTACAGATTTACCATGCTCTGTTTTGGCTAATTGATTGGTAACTGATTCCTTATTAAGGCCCTAACATGCACACAAATACATCTACGCCTGAAGAAGCTTCTGTAGACCACTCAACAGCTTTGTAAGTCTACCCCACGCATGCCTCCATTTTATTACTTTTTTAAATTCACCTTCTGGTTCTCTTTAAGTAGTCTTTAGACAAACAGGGTTAGGCAAGTGGTCAGGACAGAGGACTGGAAAGAGAGCCATCAGTCTTTTACAAAAAAAAAAAACAACTCAAGAAGTTTGAAGCTTGAGTCTTTTTTTTTGACGTCTTATGCTTACGTAAAGCCCTATACACATTTCCACAGGGATTCTGTCATTACAGACAAGTACAAATGAATAATGCCTGTTATGAGATGGTATTTTCTTCCATGAAAGCAGATACTTTAAACAAGGCATCATCAAGTTTCAGCAGAAAGTTTGGGCAAATAATCCCACTAACTTAATGACAGATTATAAAGAGAGCTAGAAGAAAGTCAAGAGGTCATATTTTCCTTCCCCAGAAGAAGATTATTATACCTATATTACCCCTATTGCTCTAGTCAGGTGTTTGTCTCATCTGCTCTTAAAAGCTGATAGCAATCCCACAACACTCCCAGGTACCCTACTCCTCTGTTTTGCTCTTTAGAGAGCTTATGTCTTTCAACAGTATCTAAGATGAATCCTCCTTGATCCAATTTAAACACATCATGTCTTGCTGTCAACCCCAGCAACATAGAAAACACTTTTACTTCCAACTCCTGGCAGATCTTCCACACGCTGGAAGACTTTCACAAGTATCCCTCAGCCTTGCCTTCTCTAAATAACCCTAGCTTGGTAAGTATTTTTCCATATACCATGTCAAATTTTCAAATCAGATGGTAGTTGTCATTCGTTCTCCAGCTGATCCATCTCAACACACAGCACTCCAATATAAGGCTTTGTGTGGAAAAGAATAATGATGCATGCCTTGCAGCTCAAAATATCAGCTTCCCAGCATGATGCTGCTTGCCCATCAGCATCACACTGGGGTCCATTATACCTCACACATCCTATTCTGCAAACTGACACCTATCCAACTATCTTGCGCTTGAAAATCAGGGTATTTTCTGCTGAAGTAAGAAGTCTATAGGCTGTTCTATTTTACTTGGTATAATTTCTCCAGGTTGTCAGAATGATTTTGAAACCCCATACTGTTCTTCAATATACTTGCATTCTTCCCAGCTTGTGGCCTGCTGCAAACTTAATAAACACAATCTACTCCATCACCTAGGTCACTAATGAAAAATAATGACTAAAACCAGTCAACAAGGTTTATTACATCTGTAACCCAGTGTAATTTACCGCTTAGTGTTCCTACCCTATAAGCAATATAGCAAAAGGTTTTCATACTGACCACCCCATCCCCACCCCATGTCCTTGCCCCACCAAGACAGACTTGCTGGTATGGCTTACTGGTAAAACTTGGCTTCAAAAAAAAAAAAGCCAGCAAAGTTCTTATTTATAGAGCATGAATCTAAAAGCTTTCTGGATTTAGATATCTCTGGACATATTCTTGGTACTTCTGAGAGGCATTTCAGCCACAAAACCAGTCACATTTTGAAATATAAATTTTTAAGTGTCTCCTAGCAGTATCTAGGAGAGAAGCATTCACAAAATACTCATTTTTAGCAGCATCTTGATACTAAGAAGAATCACAGAACAGTAGATGGTGGGTCTCAAGGCCATACCTACCAGGAATCTAGAACATGCCTCATTTATCTTGCTTCCATCACATGCTGTGTTGAAGTAGGATATGTGCCTAGTCACCTGATTGCAAACTAGTACCATGTAGTGGGGGCGGGGGGGGGAAGCATTCCCAATGTCTGTGTTTCCTGTGTAACTTTTACATAGACACAGGAGAGCTTTTCCATTCAGGCTGGAAGAGCAAGAGCTTGTTCCAGTGTCATGTTCAGCCCTGTGTCAGGGTCACCTGGAATAGCATGTTTGTCTCAAGCACCATGCTTGCCTTGACTGTCTCGGGGCATGAACACACGAAACATTCGTGAGTGAAGCCACTGGGATATGAGGAAATGTGATTATATGCACTTACACTGCCTTTTGCACTGTGGCAGTCAACACACAATGAATATAAAGTAAGAAACTCTGAAAACCTGTTTCAGCCATTCAGAGCCATTTGCTCCCCGTGGCAGCTATCTGCCACCTTTTTCAGGCAAGTATGGCAATAACGTGGATCCACTTAGCACCCTTTTTGACCTTTTCACATGCCTGCGTGAGCTGCCACAACACAACACATCTCATTAAACCTCACAGGTCTAAGTTTGACTGGCTTGCTAGAACAAAATTTGACAAAGAAGCAGAAACCCTACAATATTTGGGAGAAACGACAAGGGGACAGAAGAAGAGCGCATAGATGGCAGAAATGCGTGCTAATGCCAGGTTGGCTGCTGCCACGACTCAGTGAGCAAAACATCATTAAAGACTACACAGAGGCAGAACTCCTTGATTAGCTCTTGTGGAACAGAACAGTATCATGCCAAAGCAACATTTTCCTCCTTCAAACCTACAAAAACGCTGTCCTGCTGCCATACATCCTCCCATTCCTTTTCAGCCTGCCACAGAAGCCACCCACCTTCGTGCTTCCCATGCTTCTGGCTGAAGTAACCCATTCAGTTTCTGCAAGCTCCAGTCTCCCAGTGAGCCATCAAGCCCTCCCTAAGAACTGCACATGCTGCCTGCCCTGCAATTTAATCCCAGAAGCCATCGCCATCCTCCCACACACAAAGCATTTGGTAACCAGGTTCTTGGCATGCCTATACCCATATGAAAACTACATCTACAGAGCGAGTTCTGTAAGTCTAACCCTGGCTCAGGATCCCTGCATCAGCTCTCAACTTCCCTATACTAGAGAACATACTTGCAAGGAATGCACTTGGCTTTACACAAAGGCTGAAAATACAAACAGGGAAAACTGCCAGCAAAACAGAAGTGTGTCAAGAGGTGCATTCAGTCAACAAAGCTTAGTTAGAGAGTAAACATGACCCATAACTCCCATGTGCTACAGAGGCAGATACTAGGATGGAGGGAAGGGCACAGAAGTTTTAGTCAGAGACAGAAGTGGTATTAGAGGCAAAAATGGCCACAGCCACAAACATTACACTGTATATTCACCACAAAGGAAAAAACCCACAGCCAGTGCAACCTAACTATAGAGCAGGCACCCCCAGCTAAGGGCAACAGAGGCCCTGCTGCCACACTGTCATCTGCATGCTTTAAAACTTCTGTCTGTGGACACAGAACTGCAGATAACAAATACACTAATGTCCTTTATGATAAGGACATTAAGCAATAGCACTGGTTTAGAATACTGATAGTAAAAAAAAAGTTCAAGTCTATATTTCACAGGAAAGAGGGAGGAGAAAAAAAGACTTCCATCCTCCTCTGAGACAAAACAGAAGTGGCGGTTTGGGATTTCATGATCTTCACTCATGACATCTGCAGAAAGTCAGCCTATACTTAACATAATGGAGTGGCAATAATGCTGAAAATTTCAAAGGGAAAATCTGTAATGTCAGAATGCCTGACAGAAGACATGAGACAGGCAAATCCCTGATGTTCAGCAACTGCCTCTTTTTTTCTGAGAGCAGGTATTTAAAATACAGGTGTTATTAGTGCTAGTAGAGGAGAAAACGTATTGTGTAGAAAGCTGAGTACTTCTTTTCTTAGGGTAAAATCAAACATTTACTTGTAGTCTACACCTCACCTTTAACCTTCACCAAAAAACCCAAACAAACAAGCAGAAAGGAAAAAAAAAAACAAAACACAAAAAACCCCCAACCAACCAAACAAAAAAACCACCTCTCATTACAATTCTTCAAGCAGAGCACAGGTTTATCAAGCCATCACGTAATCTGCCCAGAGCCCAGCCATGGCCCAGTCCTACAGAAGCTAAATGTGTGCAAGCTCGAAACTGCACAGTCTCAAAAAACTCTCCCTGTGGATTAAGAGATTATTCAAATCTTTGTAGCATCAGTGCCCCAAAAAAATCAATACAGCATATAGCAGCCTAGATCTTGCAATTCATGAGGACACCTCTTTTGTGACAATATTTGTGACAAATTTCAGACATTCCTTAACTTAAAACTGGACTTCCCGAAATTAATGACACTGGGGGAAAAAGGAGTGAACAAGACGCTGTTTCGGTATGTCAGATTTTCAAGGTTTACTATTAAAAATTCGAACTGTGTTGATAGCTACAATGTGAGCTTTCTCAGTGCAAACTTTCTCAGGCAGCAGAAGAAAACAGGTGGTGGTATGGCCATTTGTTCTTTTAGTGCATGTGATAAAATTTTGAAGAACAAAATCAAAGAGAAATAATTTTACTCGCTGACAACACAACTTTTGTTCAGAAAAAAGAGGACACAACGAATGCTAATTCAGGAATGCTCATATGTATCTTTCACATTTGCCACTGACAATTTAACCACACAATTATTGCACTCAGTAAGTTACCCCTAGACCCCAACCTGGCTGCTCAGACATCACTACTACTCCCTTTCCTCAGCAGCTCACATTTCCAGCTATTAAATTCCTCTGACATTTTCCATGTATGGCTCAGCTTCGAGAATGAAGATGTGAAAAGGGATCTCCCCACGTGGTTGTGCCCTTCCAGCCTGCGCAGGGGATTTTTTAGGTGAGGCACAGCGAGCGCAGAACTGGCCCCACCCTTTAACTCCTCAGGTTCATCTGCCACGGCTGAGCGAGCTTGGATGGTGACAGTGAAGTCCTCAGGACTAGAACCTACTGCCCCGCTATTCCCGGGAGGTCTCCCATCCAAGTACTGCCTGGGGTTGACCCTGCTCAGCTGCTGAGATCTGATGGGATTGGGTGTCAGGGAGGCATTTAACTGCCTTAGCATTGTCCATATGCCCTTGCTATATGATGTGCTCCTTCTGTGCACACAGAAACACTGCAAACACCACAAACTGATGGTTCAACAGGTAATGCAGGATAAGAGGGCAGAGCCCAAAGGCACAGAGGGAGCAGTTCAGTGAAAAAAGCCACAAGCAAAAAAGGCTGCTCAGGGGAGCAGACTGTCACCTGGGACTGACACATGGGGCAAAGCAATCCAATAGCCATGAGATCTGGCCCTCAGTCAAGGCTGAACCTCATGCACTGTGAAACAATTATTTGCATACATAAAAATATTTTAAACTATTCCACTGCACAAACATTTTTTAATTTAGGCAAAGCATGTAGGCACTCAGACACTTGCTTTTCTTTGCTTCCACCAAGAATCAGGTGACTCCCCCATCCTGAAATTCTGCAGCATGCCCTACAGAACCATGCCTTGACATTAGAGGCTGATTTAATTTTGCTTTTCCCCTATGGCTTAAGTCTGATCACAGTTTTGATAAAGAACTACTTAAGGTTATTTTCCATTCTTGACCCTGTTGTGTCCTCACCTAAGTAGCTGAAACAAAATTCCTACAGGGCACAGCACACGCAGTGTGCTGTGTAGAGGCATGGTACATGGTCACTTAACATTACTTAGAGACTACAGCACTCACAAAACAACAGTAGATAAATATTATGTTACACAATTAAGATCTAAAGCACGATCACCTCATTTTCTGGGCATAAATCCTTCAGGAACACACGTTATTTTAAAAATTTTGTTATGTATTTGAATAGTTTTCACCATCTTTTTTAGCATATCACAATAAAGGTTGTGTGCAAGCACACACACAAACAGAGGAGTATGAATTTACTAGTAAAAAGGTATCACAAAGCTTTAAATACCCAGAAGTAGTATATGGAATCTTTCACTGAAAAGGGAAATGATTAGTTACATTAAAATAGATCATTCCTTTCTCTAACATGTGATGTGATAGAGAGAGGACATGACGGTATAAAATCTACACATATACTAGTAAAATCTAGGAGACAACTGCAGATACATGCAATAATATTAATATTGGTGCAAATGAAGCAGAGATGTAAGTTTTTGTGTGGCAGCACCAAAAAACCCAACAAAACAAGATTAAACAGAATGACCTATATCAATAGTATAGGTCACAAGGACACAACAAACAGCAATAAAGTACCAAGGCATGTGTTGTTTACATCAAAATCATGCCACAGCACAAAGGACTGGTCTGCAGAAGACCCTGCACTGACAACAGGAAGGTGGCAACAAGGCTACCCAGCACACTGCACATGCCACTGCTCTTCCTGTTAGCCTAACACAGCTTTAAAAGACGGAAACACAGACAATGGCAGCAGACCTGCGTAAAATTTATGGCGGCTGAAGTAAGCAAGATTGTGAGGGGAAACAATCATGTTACAGTAACTGTTGGCTCCTAAATCATACAAAAGACATAACCAAATTTTTTGTTGCTAATCACAAGGAACCAAAAGATGCAGGGGAGAAAATTTCACTCAGTGGCAGCAGTAAAACCCCTGAAATTTATGGATGAAATAATGCTAGTAACAACACTAAATATGCATCCTAAGAATCAAACACGGGCTGTGAAGAGTGTCTATTGGAGCACAGTCCATATTAGAATTGAGAAATTCATTACGTGGCAACAACAATTACTCTACTTTGCTCTCCAAATTTAGAGATAATAGGTCACCTATAACCAATTTTTTATGATATAGAAATCTATATGCACACAGAAATTGTCAATCAAATTCTAGACTTGTCCACCTACATGACACAAGCCTTAGAGCTTTTTCTTTTTTTATTAATTAAATATGGTTGGCATGATCTCATAATTCCATTCCACTCGATGGATCATTCCCACTTTTTCCTGAAGGGGTAACTGATAGTCCATATTGTTCATTGATAAAAAACTTTCTTACAAAACTGTTTGTAACTTTCTTGAAATTTATTTAACCAAATGCCAAAGCACACATTGGCTTTAACTAGTGTTTCTTTTGAATTCTTGGCTGGTCACAACCTTATGTTACTGTTATCCAAGGATATCAGCTGTTTCACTGTAATGCATAAATTAATTTTATGAAAATTCCATGACTAACTTTGACATTTCCACAGGTGCAAACAGATTACATAACTGCTGGTACTGAACTCGAGTCCATATTTTATAATTACTGAAATTGGTTTCAGAAATGTCAGGAGAAGGACAGATGCAGCAAAAATAAATACATAGAAGCACTCCCTTTCCAAATTAAATTCAAATTGGAAAAAAAAACCAAAACAAAAGAAGATAGAAAGAAAACAGAACCAGCCTGGAAAAGTCATGTTTTTAACTTCTAGGGTAGGTACTTTAACCATGGAAGCTCTACATAAAGGAGAAATTGGCTCTACTTACTAATTTCTTTTATGTGTTATGGTTTCTGACAGCTCCTCTCCACCTCAGAAAGCCCACTGTCAATCTGGTTTTAGGAGAAAAGCATTTTAAACCAAAATCTATGTACTCAAAGCTGAGTTTAAATTTTGTGCCACAACCTTTGTGTTCCTGCCCTGTCTCTCTAGTTCTCATTTGGCTGAACTCTGTGGGTATGGTAAGGAAACCAATCAGGATAAGGACACTCATGCCTTAAATTCAGTGATGAAAACTCACCTGCTTAACACACACCACACTGAGAGATCATCTCTGGCTACCCACTTCAGCTAGATATACTCTGAATTTTAAAGCATAGGAATTTTTAAGACACAATCAGGCAGGGTCTGCAGACAACACCAAGACAATTCTGATCAAATTAAATCTGTATTGCTGGGCCTGGCTTAACATTAAGCAAAAATATCTTCCATGGTATCTGGAAGTGTTTGGTGAAAATAAACAAACCAATAAAAATATCTTAACAAGACATAAATAATCCATCCCTATGGTGGCAGTGTGCAAAACTATACTTTAGTATAATTTTCTGATGAACTTGAAAGTGGGATACTAACAGTCATGAAGGTTTACAATCATGTTAAGCTTATATAAAGTCACTTTTCTGCTGGAGACAGCTTGAGAGAAAGCTCACAGCTTTCATTCCTCCTCCATGCCACCACACCCTGCTGCCAGAAAGGCAATTGTGCAGCTGGACAGTTGAACACGCTGAAGAACCTGCCTGAAGACAGGTACAACCACAATCAGTTCTGCCTATGTCCACTGAAACAGTTGTGCCAGCACAGCCAGGGGGTGCTCCAAGCCTGGAAGACCTCACTTCTTTCTCAATCAGCTCCCTTTATCTCAGTTTATGCCAACTATGCTAAGGTCCTTGGCATACCATTGGCTCTGAAGTTCCACAATACAGGGTAATGTGCCTGCCTCGAGACATTCAGGACCTCTAGATGTTTATGGCAATGAAAACATAGAACTTTTCACATACTGAAATTCAGTCTTCATGTTAACATGCCTACAATGTGCAAATATAGCAGCACACAACCTCAGAGGCTGCAGCCACTGCTAAACTCAGCACTATGAGCAGTATTAAAGATATTTTAAAATACCATCTACAGAAACCTAAGCACTTAAATAACTAGATATGATTTAGCTGTCAAGGGGCTATTTCTTCACTATACTTTAATAAAAGTCTCAGCAACATTACAGAAGGTGCACTTACACCTCAGTGATCAGCCATAAAAATATGTACGTGAATGCAATTGAGGTGATTGCATTGCAGTCATTTTTCAAACTTGGAGAAAAAATATCTGATAACATTCAACGTCAAACATCCTAGCAAGAGTAAGCAAGGTCAAGTTTCAAGAGCCACTTTCTGCTCTGGCTGAAGTCAACAGGAGTTTAGCCATTAACTTTAACAGAGGCAGTCTTTTGCCCACACAACAGTTTCAGGTTAATATAAAGCACCAAGGACACCAAGAGAAGGTTCTAAGAACCATTTTCCTATTTTTTTCTTTGTCATTCCAATAATCAAACACTTGATGTGAGGTTAGTTTTGCATTTTCTTAACTTTTCTTAATGGGTTTGCTTACTGCCTAAGACTTCTCATGTCAGAACCTAAAACCAGTGTCTCTTCAAAGACAGCAGATATCCTATGAAGTACAGACTTTTAGTAAGCCATTTAAGTCCAAACAACAGAGCACTTAACTGCACTTTCCAAGCAACTAGAGTTCCAGTTATTCTCATACCTAACCCTACTACCACCAAAAGCTACACAGCAATATCAAGTTGAAGCCAAGTTACTGGCCTCTTGTGCAAGGGCTTACCTTCTTATTCACAATGTATTGTCACACTAACACAAGCTTATTCACATATATTGTCTTATAGGACTAAAACATTTTTGAAAGGAAACAGTAAGTGAACAGTTTGTTTCTTAAGATATTTTGTTATGTTCATAGCCCAGTATTTCCTCAATATATTACTAATAGAGAACAAGAAATTAGACAGATAAAAATAAAAGCTTTAAAACCAACCAGTTCAAAACCAATGGAAACTCAAATTCAAGGTACAGAAATCTGAGTAAAGCACAATTAAACACAGTATCTCAATACATGATATTAAAGTGAACTAACAATTTATACAAGAATATACAGTCTTTACTTCAATAATCAAAATAGTAACTTAACAATCCACTGAGTTTCATAGAACTCATCTGTTCTTTTTTCTTACCTTTTCATCCACAGGACTGTTCACAGAATTTCATAAGGAAACAGTACTACTTACATGACAAGTTTCTTTTATATCATTCACAAAGAAATCAGACATCTTCCTTGATTTTTAAAAATCTTCAATACAAAACAAAAGCTTGAACATAAGAAATTTTTCACTTTGAAAATCCCTCACAATAGCTTCGCTAAAGATGACCATAAAAAGGTGGACTGCACAATCTGCAGGTTTTTATTTACAATCTTCATTTCTCTCCATGTACTATAAGGCAGATCAACAACCACATTTAACCTCCATTTTAACTGCCCTGAAAAGAAGACTAGCCTACTCTAAAACTGCCAAAACTATGTACACTATATAGTGAGAACAATAGAGAAAAACTTTATATACTTACAAACTTCCTCTTCTTGGAAGGCTCAACTCTTTCTGAAACAAAAAAAAGTTACATTGTATTAGGAATAAAGCATTTTAATTGGAAGGAGCCTTTTAAAGAAAAGAACTGTAATCCTGTCATCCCATCAGCAGTAGAGAGACACAAGAGGTATATTGGGACAACAATAAAAGATGAAACAGATTTTACACGTACCACCTTCCATTCTTATCTGAAATATTAGCCTTAGCAATTGAAAAAGTATAGGCTTTTTTCTAGCAGCAATATAAAAATATTTTAAGCAATAGAAAGATCTTACAGAAGAGCCTTACAGTCAACTATGATGCACTGATAACACTACTAAAATTTGCAAGAGTCAGTGACAAACATATACTAAGTTCCTTCCAACATGGATCATTTGCAAAAGTTGCTAACAACAGCATCACAAGCTAAATATGAAGTACATAACAGTTTGGTCTGCTATAAATAAATATAATTTATTACAGTGTTCTACAAAGTACTACCATAACAGCAGAAACACTGTTGTTAAACATCTCTAAAACTTCTGCTGAGAAGAGTTAACTACTAAGAACTTTTTATGGAACTGGCAAGATACCCCATTGTCAAATGGAAATTGCAAACATTTTACTTTTATTTTAGCATGGAAGAAAAAGGATCCGTAGTTTTGCCAATCAGAAACAAGAAAAAGAAATATATAACCACAAGTAGATTTTCTTCTATTGTATAAATCACAGAACAGGTGAGGTTGGAGGGAACCTCTGGAGATCCTCTGGTCCAACCTGCTCATAGCAGGACCAGTTGCAACAGGTTACTCAAACTACAGCCAGCTGGGATTTGAACATCTGCAAAGGTGGCCACACGACAACCTCTCCAAGCAATTTGTTGCACTGTTCAACCACACCTTTTTTTTTTTTATTTCTCACCATGAACTTATATTCTGAATGCTAATTAGTTAAGTTGTCTTTGCAATCGTGTCAGCTGCATTCAAACAAAGGGACAACCTGTGTGACATAGAGGATACATAGCCAATATACATTTCAAGTTGTGAAACATCATGAAACACAAGGTTGCATATGAGAATGGTTCAAGTTATGTAGATGGATGAATTTAGTCATTTAATTACATCTTTTATTTTTATTTACAATTACCTCACAAAAGGCTTGTTTTAAAGTATGTAACAGACACTAAGTTTCCATTCTCTAAGTTATCAAAGGGAATAATTGCAAAATTCTCTTCCAGAAGTAAGTATGTATATACATTCTGTGTATGTGTGCTGCACACGCATTTATTTCACACAGAAAAGAATGTTAAGTTATAGGTATTGACCAGAAAACACACACAAAAATACAATCGAATGGACAAAAATAGTTCAGTCAGGCACTTAGGAAAGGCCATAAGGGAATGAATAATTATGTATTCTTTAGAAAGTTTTAAATGGTATGCAGTAAATAAAGCCCGGGCTGCTAACTGAATGATAAGGACTAAAATATCAAGTAGCTGCTCAATTCCTGAGCACCACCCATCCTGTTCACTGAATGAGGCAGGAAAAAATAGTGTGAAACAATGCAATTAGAGATCATAATGCAAAGGCACAGGAGAACAGAATTAGGAGCCTTGGTAACAAATTCTGGCACTTCCTAGGAAGTTCCAGACACTGTTCAGAATTTGCATTTTAAAACAGCGTCTTTTAGCATAACATGTGCTTCCATAAAAAAGAATAGTTACACGTGCATACAATATTGCATTATGAAGCTAATTCCCCTAAATTTAAAGTGTCACACACATCATGAATAAAATGTTAACTGCAAGTCAGAACCCAGGTACTTCCCTTCGTAATTTTTTCTTTAATATTTACAATGTCACTGTGTTCTATTTCTAACACAAAAATCTACTTTTAATGCTAGGCACTGGCATACCATAATAAGACAACACTTGTAGAAAAACTGCTAAAATGTACGAGGAAGACTCATCCGCGGGTTTGAGTTGCAACATGTACTTTAAGTTTGGTTCCTGTGAATCAGATTGTTTTGTTTTGTTTTGTTCAATCAGAATATTTTGGTTGTAATTTGTCACTATATATATATATATATATATATATATGTATGGCCAGACTTTGTGAACAAAGATTAGGGAAGGGCTCTCCCCACGTGGGTGTGCCCTTCCAGCCTGCACAGTGGATTTTTTAGGTGAGGCACAGCATGCCCAGAAC
>JAOXXN010000364.1:20970182-20983147 GCA_026770055.1 Myrmophylax atrothorax | reverse complement strand
CGCACCCCGGCAACTTCGGGGCGCGGAGTGCGGAGCCCGCGCACCGCCACCGCCCCGTCCAGCGCGGGGCGGCCGGACGGCAACCACAGGTTTCCGTCTGCTCGCGGAACGGAACCGCGGTAGCGCGGTGTAGGGGCACCGTATAAGAAACCGCGCCCCGCGGGATTGCCATGTGAGGCTGCGGAGAACACGCGGAGAGAGGACAGGCTACCCGAGGGGTACAGGACACCGCAGCCCGCAGGTCCGGGTGGGACCTTGGGCTTGTCGCCTGAGCGCCTCTCAGCAGCTCAGCTGACCTGACTGAACCAAGAAAAAGTCTCGGTCAAAAACCAGGTGCTGAATCCGAAAAGGTTACATCTGAAAGCACACATTCTAAGGAGCAAAACGGTATTGGAGTTTTCTTATCTGCCAAGCTGCTGGTTAAACAAACCATTGATTTCTTTTCTTTTCCAAAAGCTCTCACCACACTATTAGCTATTCACCCATTAACAGTCTAAGATGAGGATTATGACAATCACACCCTCAAATCTAGTATGAAAAAGAAATATTGATTTCCTGTCAGACTGCATCATTTTGAGTGGTCCATGTACATTCCATAGTAGTAATACCTGCTAGGAGCAAAGGCATTTAGGGGAAAGGAAAAAAAAAGCATAGCTGAAAGGATAACGCTGAGCAGTAACAGCTTATCTAAAGAACAGAGAAAGAAAAGGCTGCTGTATTCCCTGCCTCCACCCCTCTCTTTTCTTCATATGACTGAAATGCATTAACATTACTGTTTTACACTTGTTTCAATTTAAAAAAAAATTCAGCACTCTCACTCATACATTTCTCTGAGACCTCCAACTGTATCATTCTAAAAAAAGGTTGTTTTTTTTTCTCTGAGGTACACAGTGACATTAGCTGAATATGCTTCCCCTTCCCTGTCTCTGTGTCTCCAGCTCCAAATGCATCCATCACACTGAGTCACTGGCTTGTAACTTAGCCCTCACTGATTTCAGTTACAGGATTAGAGCTGCTTGTCAGTTCGGAAAGAAAGGAGATGCTCGTACTGACCAAAACTCCAGTTCCAAAAGAGGGACACAAGAAAAATCAAACACATGGATAGATTTACAGATTTGTAGGCCAGAAGGGGGTGTTGTGCATGTCAAGTTTGACCTCTGTAACAAAGGCTACTCAACCCTCCTGAATTCGTTTTTCAAGTATATCATCTCTTTAAGCAGCACACTGAACCTAGTGAAAACTCTTTTTGCTTTAGAGAATCAAATTGAAAAGCAACGAGATCCAGCATCTGTCTGAAACAAAAGGTAAAAAAGTTACATTAAGGACACACAGGTATCTCCTTTGTGTTCCTCCCAATATTCCTATTTTCCTTTTCAAAATGTTCCCTTCCTTCTTCGTTAACACACTAAAACTTTGTGACAATCATTCATAACCATGTGTCCTCACATCCTTTTCTGTGTTTCTCTGTTTCCAAAGACAGAGGCAAATGAATGACAATTTAAATGTTTGCTCTTTTGGCAAAAATTAATTAGCCAAAGACTTTCAAGGGTAAGAGGCAAAACCTTAGCATTTGCCTCTCATGACACACCGCAGGTTTCAGCTGCAAGGTTGTTTACATTCATATGCATTTATATAACCCAATGTAAATATATATTTACACAAATTATTTCAATCACTGCAATACACAACCTCCTAAATCTCAATTTCTCAGTTCCTTTAAATGTAAGTAGTACTGAGGTGTAGTTCTGTTCCAACAATCCTTTTAGCCCATCTAACTGTACATAACTGTCCAATATATATGTATGAATTAAAAGTGCCCTATCCCACTAACTGAGAGGTCATTACTTGAACAACAGCACAAGAAAGTCGTATCTTCAAGTGATGTATAATGACAGGCACAGATGCAAAAAGCCAACAATCCAACAAAACACCTCAAATATCACAGAAGCTATAATTTTGTATGAGGATAACTTAACAGAAAGGATCAGAAGCAGAAAAAGCTCTGATGTATATGCATGAATCAATTATTAAACTACAGACAGAATGCAAGTACTGCTTGGTTTTGCAATAAGCTAAAGAAGCACAGCTACCTAAGTAACACTGGAAGGCAGGAGAATGAAATAAAGAGAAGAGTGCCTTCCAGTGGAAGAAGATGAGATAAATCTCAAGTAGAAAAGCATACAACTACCTTTCAGTGAAAAGTGCATTTACTGTCAATTACAGAAGTGGTGCTTTCCCAGGCTTGTGCAGCAATTTATAACAGTGTATTAGAAGGTAGTAAAAGGCAGAGGTTTGCAACGAACAAGGGAAGCATCAACTGAATTTTCTCACAACCTGTGAATCTCTTTAGATACTGCCAAAGGTGCATCTATACGTTCAAAGATGTGTAAAGCCTGCTGGTTTTTTTCTGAAGGCTTTCATTATTTTTCAGATTCTTATTTCAGTTATATTTTCTATGGAAACCACAGCAGACCAGACTATGTTATGGTAAAAGTTATGTTTTAGAAGGAAAATCATGAAGTATAAGCTTACTCTTTGAAACATTTTAATATTACTATCCTTAAATTTATATATATATAAATACAGCAAAATGCCTCACAGACTCCTTCACTTCACTTCTAGCAGAAAGGCACAATTCAGTTGTACATGTATCACAAAATAGCACATGTTTACAATATATGAACAAGGAAACATCCTTTTTTCCATCGCCATCAAGGAAGGCAAAATTATTTTTAGACAGTCAATAACCTCAAATTTTCCAAAAAATCTTTCTCCCCTATAAATGAAACATTACACATTACTAAATGGGAATGATATTTCAGAATTAATTTAAATACTGGTAAGTACATGTTCCTTTAAAGATGAAAAGACATGGCAGAAGAAAGTTTTCAGGACAATTACACAAATCTAGGCAGCTTTTATCTTCATGCAATTGCCCTTTTTTTGCATGGATCCTACTGTTTCACTTAGAAAATAGTATTAACTGACAAACCCAGGAGAATTTAGAAATCATCATGATTACTGAAATCAGGCAATCAACCAGATAAAACCTAAGCATGCAAAAAAAAGATATGAATATGCAGCTCCAGTTTTACAAAGCAGAATTAAATTTAACTTTATGTGTACAGATATCCTATGTGTAGCTGCCACTTTCATATTACACGTGGTGGTAACATAGAACAAATCATATTTATTATGTACCACATAACAACTCACTTGTACTCTGCCTCTAAAACTATCTCTGTCAGGGCTAGTTCCTATACCTTAAATATTCTACAGCATTCAATCACCATCACTGAGTTTTAAAAATAATTATTTTCTTCCTGAAGGTGAATATTGTAATGCTTAGAACAAACAGCAAGCAATGAAATAATAGCCTTACATTCTGACAACTTGCAATCCAAAATAACAGGAACTTTTTCCCAGTACTGGTAAAAAGGGAGCTTTCAATCGTATTTTTGTACACTGATATTCAAGCGACTCAGTAGAAAAACTGAAATACTGTAAATGCGATATTTTCAGTAATCCAGGTAAGTAGACACACTATAACTATAGATACCTGTTTTTACAAGCACAGAATGGAAAATTTGGACATGTTAAACATCATTTCCTACGCAACCTATCTTTAAGCATATTAGAGAAGAATAATTAGAGACCATCAGTGTGACCCTTTGGATGCTGTAGTTGTAATGGTTTTGAAATAAACTCTCTACATACTGTTCTTGTGGTTTTGAATGGAGAGCAGCCCCACAGTAAAGGACCTTGGGGTCCTGGCTGAATGGCAGCCAGGAGGGCCAACCATGTCCTGGGGGGCATCAGACACAGCATCGCCAGCCGGTCGAGAAGGGGATTGTCCCGCTCTGCCCTGCACTGGGGCAGCCTCACCCTGAATACTGTGTGCAGTTTTGGGTGCCACAATATAAGAAAGACATTAAGCTCTTAGAGAGTGTCCAAAGGAGGGTAACAAGGCTGTTGAAGGGCTTTTGGGGGAAGTCGTATGAGGAGCAGCTGAGGTCACTTGGTCTGTTTAGCCTGGAGAAGAGGAGACTGAGAGGAGAGCTGATTGCAGTTACAACTTCCTTGTCAGGGGAAGAGGAGAGACAGGCACTGATCTCTATACACTCATGACCAGTGCCAGGACTCAAGGAAACAGCATGAAGCTGAGTCAAAAGAAGTTTAGGCTGGATATGAGGAAAAGGTTTTTCACCTACAGAGTGGCTGAGCACTGGAACAGGCTCACCAATGAAGTAGTTATGGCACCAAGCCTGACAGAGTTCAAGAAGCATTTGGACAATGCTCTCAGGTACATGGTGTGATTTTTGGGGTTGTCCTGCACAAGGCCAGGAGCTAGACTTGATCATCCTTGTGTGTTCCTTCCCACTCAGGACATTCTGAGTCTGTGATATTTTAGAGCATAAACTGCCAAGGGAGGATAACACTACAATTCCATAAGGGAGTCTCAGGTTATTTTTCTGAATAGTTCTAAGAGAAATTGAGCCATCTTTATAAGCCACACCAAAGTAATCATACTCTGCATATGATTAAGAAATAGTAACAGACATCACACGCCTGTTCTGTAGTATTCTGAAAACAGTTTCGGTTCTTAAAGGAATTTACCCCCAATGTTTTACATTGAATTTCAAACACCTTATGCAGACACGGTACATTTTTGTCTATTCCCCAGAAAAAAAAGAAAAAAAATCTGTAAAAACAACTATCACCCACCTAGGTGAACCCACAACAGTGTTCAACCCTCCCACACATATATATCCACACCACATCATCCATCTTGTCACTCCACAATGCTGTGGGAAAAAGGGATTTCATTAGAAATCATAACGGATACCAGATCATGATCGAGTAAAGCCACAGAAGCATGAAAGCAAAAGATACATATGATACTGTGAGCTGAAAGATGTGCCTATATTTCTCATATCCATTTGAAAAATCATTCTGGAAGTGAATCAAACTGAAGATCATCTTTAAAGAATTTTATATAGATCAATATCTAGCCATCTTATGTAAGTCAGAAACTTACAGTATCACTACCTACTGTTAGATTACCCAAGAGTTTTCTTTAATGCAATGTTTTTAATGTTTTCTGAGGATAAAAGGTTATGGAAACAACACTATCCATGTACTCTTGTTCCATTAAAATTCTGAAAGCTCTATTACCTGTGAAGTGTCACTGAAATTGGCTACAGCCATGGAAGTGAGATGTTTCATCAAAATTAGCAGCAAAAAATTGACAGACCCATACCTAACGTCATCACTGAGATAAGGGAAGCTGTAATCCACTTGAAGCAGCAGATACCTTTTTAGTCTGCACATACAGACTAGCTAACAGAACTACAGCTCTGCAATATATTCAGCAAGAATTTCCTCATACAACAGGAAGGCTTGTTTGTTTCAATATTAACACTAAAGCATATTTAAGATATTGAGTCAGTGAGGGAATATAGGCCAGCTTTATCACAAATTATTTAAATGGGATAATAAAAATCCACCACTGGGCTTTCATGATTTACTTTCTGAGATCTCATTTACCCCTAGAAGCTAAGCAGCGATATCATATGAACTTGCACATTACTTTAGGAAACAAAAAAAACAATTCTGACATTTTAGAGTGTTAGGGGCTAAAGTTATCTTGTCTAAAATTGAGACTGATAAAGACAATTTATTAATAATTATTTACATAATAACTGAAATTCTGGGAAATTAATGAATTTAACAGAATCAAGTAACATACACAACATCAACTACTAATAATGCATAATAATTAGTATACAATTTTGGACATTGTAAACAATATATAACTTATGATTCAAAGTGCAAAAGTAGCAGGGTTTCATCTACATAGCCATTTATGTTCCTGTACACATCTGCTTAGCATCCCTTCTAAGTCTAAGCACTTTAAAATTATGAAAAATAAATGCTCCATATGATACCAACAGCTTCCTTTCCGGGGTGCAACATGACAGCCAAGCACCCCTCAGGGGAAGAATACAGATATGCTTCACCAGCCAAATGCTTTCAAGGCACTGCTTCCTCTGAGTACCCTACAGCACTAAAGAAGGCACTGCTGGCCTGACAGCAAAACTGTGAGGTCTTACCAGTTTTTTTATCTCTATCATCCTTCAGTATTACAATCCTAAACACACACACACACAGAGAAAAGTGCATTGCTCCTTTCTCATCTCTTTTGTAGTTGAAAAGTAAGGACTTGTGGACAATAACAATTTCATGCATTGATAGAGCACTACTGAATTTGTCTTCTATTTCACCACATTACACAAAAACAGATTCAGATAAGCCAAGTTGGCTTTCTGTGTATCCAAGAAAGAACTCTGACTACCAGGTCCAGCAATGCATTAAGAGATACTTTACTGTTCTCCTGAGACACTGGGTATTGCTCAGAAGAGGTCCACAAGCAGGGAGAAATTCAAGATTCCTTAGTTATCAAACCTGTAACTCTCTTCTTCTGGAGCTGACCAACGTACACAAGTGGCAAACCACAGATTAGCACAGGGTGCTACAATTTCTTACACATAAGGAATTGGAGTTGATTGTTGCTGTTTCTGAATGTATTATTGACTCTGTGATTATGTTTCTTAAGATTCTTGAAAATAAACTACTTTTTCATACTAAAGCACATCTACCTCGCCAACAGTTGCAATTACACGTGTAGGAGTGGTGACATTCCATGGAGAGCATAGGTACACACTGGGTCTTCAGGCCACCTGCTGGACAAAATCCTCCTTGCACCAACTCATTTCCGGGTTTGCCGTTCATTCAAGAAGGCTAATTTATTACCTTAGAAAGGTAATAAATCAGTAATGAAAATATAAGAAAAAAAATTGCTGCATGTCCTAGTTGCAGCAGTTGGGACCAGTTTATCACTGTGTGGGTGCCACCAAAACTATATTCTACACTCCTTATGTAATTTCGCATGAACTGTTAACAATGGACCATATGCAGCAGCTGCCCAGGACATGCCTGACACCTCAGGCTACAAGCTGGGTGTTAAAGAACCCTGTGAGATAGGGAAGTGTTCATGTCTTCACACCAATGACTCAGCCATGATAACTCCCCTCCAGGGAGGCATTAGCACCTTCACATCCAGCCTGAGGAGTCATGACTCACAGAGTTAAATCACCCAGAGTGAAACTCCACACCCTGGGGGAGGTACTGGGCATTCTCATCTGAACCTGAGCATATATAATCCTGGGGGTTTGGGACTTTGGGTGCCACTTGTGGGATCCAGAGAACGACCAGAACCTCAACAGAACAACTGCAACTGGCACCCTCAACAGGACTGTGCCCATCATCCTCACCAACAGGTTTCTTTTAGTTTGTACGCAGGGGCACTACGTGGTGCTCAGCACAGAGACTAACAAATTCTGCCATTCTGTTTGTGCCCCAGGGTGCTGGGTTATACCTCTGTTCTTTTGTGGGTTAAAACCAATTTTTCTCTGTATCACTGTATTTATTGTAATCTTTTTAGTAAATTGTAACTCTGACTTGTAATCTCTTTTTGAGTTGGGTTCATTTCTCCTGCTGGTTGACCTTTAAACCAGCACACTGCTAAAGCGAACCAATTTTTTAAATAAGTTTTAAATAAGAATTCAACCTGTCTTTCGATCACAGAACATACAGGAAAAGACTGGTTACAAGACATGCCAGCTACATCCATTTTGCTGTTTGCATCAAATACTATTCCTTACTGCATCAAAAAGCACAGATGGATCACCAAGTAAAATTAAAGTAGCCAGCACTCTGATTTTTCTGAGTTTCCCTGAGTAATTATAAAATAGCATAAACCAAACTTCTTTCTGAAAACACAGGCACATAATGAGTACAGTGTGTTTCTCTCAGGGATCTCTTTTCAACAGAAACTGAGACACACATACGAAAAGGTTCTTCCTTTTTTCAAAAGTTGCTGAACTACTTGTCTCAGCATCTCCCCAAGGCATGCCTAACATCAAACATACGGGACTTAGGCCATTTTAAATCTTAGCTTTGAAACATCCACATCTAACCATGTTTTCAGAGTGCAAATAAAGAACCCTCTCAGTTAAAGCATTTTCTAACCATCATTTCAATGGCATACTTTAGCTTCTGTATATGGAAAAGGAAGCAAAATGTTAAAAATATTCTCATGGCAAAACAGTAAAAATAGGAATTACATTCTGAATAATCCCTCTTAGATGTTTAGAAGTTTGGTTCTCAGTGAAATCAGTTAATAGGCAAGCTGCATTCCAACCATGATTACTAAACTTTGGCATGGTGTAAGTTCTTGTTTTATTTTGAAATCACTCTGAACAACACTGCAGCTATGAACAACAATGCCCCATTTTCCTTTTTAGAAGCATTAAATATCAACACTTGTAATAATGCAATATTTTCTCAATGAGATAACATTAATGTACTTTTTCTTAAAGAGGCATAATTCTTCTTAGTGTCTTTCAGCTGTTTCTTCCACTCTAACACTTTCCACTACACATGGTCCTTCTGCTTCACAAGAGCACCTCCTTCATTAGAGAGCAATAGTTAAGCCTTTCAACAGCCTTGTTAATTCAGAAGATAGTTCACCTTGCTGAAGTCTTGACTCCCCAGGCATGGAAATTCCATTACAAACCAGCAAAGTAAGGAATCTGGAATAAAAGGGAATGTTCTCCTACTTATCACTAGTTGCAATTCCATATTTGACAAGTAGAGTACATATAACAAGCATACAAAAAAAAATTATTCACAGATACAGGCTTCTGGAAAAGCAGCATCATGCAATGGAAGTTTGTTCAGGATACGATTTACTAGTTGTGAAATTGACAAAATATACTGAGATCCAACTCTAGTTGTTGGTTAGTTTTCTTCCTTAACTTGAACTCTTTCCTCCCTTATTTACAGCAGGCAATCTCATAATCCAACTATGTTTCTTTCTTACTACCAACCTTTATCCTCTCTCAAACAGATAACCTAACAGAGATAAATTAGGAATCTGTGATCAGCCAAGTGTATGTTAGTATGAAATTATTCCATGCATTACAAAGCAAGCCATCATATCTGAATGTAACTGACCAAATACTATCTTCTCCTGCACCATATAATTTCAGATATTCAGCAATGATCAAGAGGTTAAATGTATTCATGAGAGTAGCAGTTAACCAATCTCGTGCTGATTACTGTATCTTTGACTCAAGTGACATTTAGGTTGACTTGAGCACTTATCTACTTCCTTAATCTCCACAACACCATGAAAGAAAATCCTTAATAGACGCAATGATCTTACTGTACTATTGCTTTACTAAAATTCTGACAGAAATGGAAAAAGACATATGCACTGTAATATGGTTTATTGTGACAAAAGAGAAAAGCTAGAAGAACACTTTCTGGCTTTACTGAGATGATAACACCTGATGCTAAAAGTCATCAGTCCATTGTGGCAGTGTACAGAACAGGGAAACATGGTGACTGCATCACACCAGTGAAGTCAGAACAATTTAAATCACCATCTCTCAGGACAAGGGAGGGATTGCAGGAATACTAACAGGTAAGGCATGGTAACAAACTATCGAACTCCAGATTCCCATCTGCTTCCACAGGGCAGAAGTGCATTTTACAATAAGACCTCTGATTCCACATGACTGTACCAGAAAGTCAGACTGAAATCCAGAGGTACAAACACCCAGAAGCATGTGCCAAAGCCAACTGTGACAGTCAACCCACTTAAAGTTTCAGGTCAGTAAAACTTGAATCTGCTTTTAAACCTAGAAATGTAAGAGATTAGAAGTAGCAGTGTACCATCCAACAGAGAAGTACTCTGCTGTAAGTTCCCAAACTGAAAAATGCCTCTAGAAAAACTCTTTCTAAAAAAAAAAAAAATCAAAGAAGAGGAATGTTCATTCCCACTAAAGGTATCTGAATAAACTATACTTCCCCTGCCTCCTCCAGTGCCTGTAAGTCAGCAGTATCATTCAACCCAGTTTGAGTATCTTTGTTTTGAGAGCTACAGCTATCATCAGAACCATGGGAGAACTTCAGTTTGAGGGATGAGAGCTGTTGCTCCCACACTGTCTGCTTCCACTCTCTGCTACATTACAATCACTTGGCAAGTACCATAGGCATGAGAATATGTCGACTTTCAGAGAGGAAAACAAAAATACCTCACCAGCTTCCAAACAATCACACCATTTTAGGCCAAACTTCAGTGGAAATTTCAAAGAATTTAATTCTTTGCCTTTCTGTTAATTGAAACTGCCATAGCAGCAATCAAGTTTTCTACAGTGACAGCAGCACTAGGAAAAAGTTTCTACAATGCTAAAAGTCAAGTTTCTTTACAATATAGAATATTGCTATTAAAATTCAGGTCAGTGGACCAGGACCTCATCATCTACAGCATTTTTTTTCATCATCCTGTCTGGTATATGCCTGAGTACCAAATTCCTAAAACTGTTAAGGACAGTCAAAGAAATTGTGACTGCCTCTTAAGGACACCAAGTAACAGCCTAAGCTACTGTTAGTCACCTACACCCCACAAGGAGCATCCAGTCTGAAGTTATCAACACCTCTCACTATGCCTTGAGATCCTGAGTGCAGACAGAAGCGTAGACAACAGTATTCCTACACTCATAATGGTATTTTCATGCCCATTTTATCTCGATTTATTTTAAAGTCAGGACTATGAGTGGAATTAAACTTTTATTACATTCTTCTAAGAATGGAAATCAGAGCATTAAATTCAGATCTGTGCACCAGCACACACTCCTTAAGCAAAGGAGAATGTCCTTGCAACTTGTTAATATTTTCTCATTAAATGTGCATAACTATGGATGAATGGGTGTTTGAATTAACATGTTAACTAATAGACAGTGAATTCACAGTAGTCTTTTCTTTGTGATGGCAACCAGGATACAGCATTATAGGTACATTTTCCTAGATCCATCCAAATGTAATTCTTCCAATTTCTTCCTACCCTCCACATCCTTTTAGCCTCTTTATCCCCCTTCCATTTCTACACCTGTAAATTTTTTAAGGAGTTGCAGAAGCTTTTGATCTAAGGCCAGAAAAGTCCACCACTATATTCCTTGTTAATCACATATTGTAATTTTGTTCACTTATCCTCTAAGCAAAGTTCAACAACAAGCTAAGAAAGCTTTTATTCCCAGAAAGGCATCTAAACTTCAAGCACTATGAATGATTACACAACAATTTCTTCTGGTCATCTAGTTTATTGTCAAACAACACTACTCCTTTGTTTCTCATGTGGCCAGTTTTACCAGCATGAAAAGTCATGGCCTCACTTTTGGAACACTTTCCACTTTTCTTCTTTTTAAACAATACCGGCACAACAATTCTAGATGACATTTTAATACAACTACGACCAATACCACACACAAACAACTCAAATATCCCAGCACACAAGAATAAACCCTTATTCAGAGTCACTACTACCATATAGTCAGGAGTTTCAATTCTAGGGGTGAAGCATTACATTTAGCCAAGCTTACTGAGCTCAAGTGTGTGGGTAATTTTAACAGCCCTAGATTCTTGATTATCTAGAAGTAGAAACTAATGAGCCTTTTCACTGTTAAAATCTCTCACGAAGGAAGAAGACCATTATATGGGATGCCTGGAAAACAGAAGTACGATACTTGTGCTAAATAGCTGTGTATTGCTCCTACACTTATTTGATCTCTACTGGATTTGTACCATTGACAGGATACAGAAGAGGGCTATACCTGCATTCAGCTCTAACAAACTATGCAGTATCTTCTTTCAGTTCTAGATTATGCTCAAATACATCCTCAAAGCTGGAACCTAACTGAGGCTGATGGGAAGAGACCTACCTCACCACAAAGTGCGTACGTTTGGAAGATGCATAGGGTATGCTCACAAGACCTTTTAAAGCAGTCTTCTATGAGAGATTGTTTCCATTTTCCTTTAACTAATGACCATTTGCAGCACTAGCTGTGTTCTCAGTTTCGAGAAATTGAAAGCTCTCCCTGGGAAGAGAGTTAATCCTGGCCATCATCTTGTCTGTATTTTATCCACATCCAAGAAGGAGTAAGAAAAGCGTAAGAATTAATGAAGCCACTAGTTGTAATCAGCCAATTTAGGAAAGGAGTCAACATCTAGAACTCTGTTAAGCATCTGAATCTACAGTTTTGTTTTAAACTCAAGTATACCAAGACTATTTTGAAACAATCATAGACAGAGATACATCTGTATCAGCAAAACAGAGCACCCAGTCATCAGCTTCTCACATCATAATACAGTTGCACAGCTCTGGACCAGGTCTATTCTCGCCTTCTGCTGTGTACAAATATGGAGTATACAGGCCTGCCTCTGAAGATGGATGTTCATTTCACTCTCTCTACTACTAAATTAGATCTATCTACTGGATTAGAACTGCAATTAAGTATTTGTTAGAAGGCAAATACAGACAAAGAAATATGAATGCAAATACATATTCATGGTGAGGAATTAATGAAATAAAATACACAAGGGAGAGCAATGGTCTAGTCTCAAAAGCTACAAGGAACTGAAGCAAAGAAAACCCGCTACGATATCCTTGACAATTTTAGCATTTCCTAGGAATAAAAACTTTCAATTTTAAAAAGATTTCCAGTGATTAGTCTTAGAAGTTAAGCTGCTTTTAAGTCAAAAAAGAATATGGTTTTAAACTTGATACAGTGGTTTAACATTCAAATTACTTCCTCAGTTCAGACTCAGTGTATCTGAAAACTAGCAAACTATTTTGGGGAAATTTTAGAGATAGAGCCAGGATTAGCTACTTTGGCAATTTCTATTACAACTTCTTTTTGCTTCTTACAAGTGCCGTCATTATTGTATGTATGTATGTACGTACGTATGTATAGCCAGACTTTGCAAACGCAGATTTGGGCAGGGCTCTCCCCACGTGGGTGTGCCCTTCCAGCCTGCGCAGGGGATGTTTTAGGTGAGGC
>JAOXXN010000364.1:20944194-20957990 GCA_026770055.1 Myrmophylax atrothorax | reverse complement strand
CTAGCTCCCTTTGTAACAGATATTTGTAGAAGGTCCAAATGGAATCTTTGTTACTTCTTACTTCTGCTGCATTCAGTGTGTCCATATTAGTTGTATGCCTTACTGTATACGACCAAAAGAGACTAAAACCTACACATGCTTCCTCAAACCTCAGTCACAAAAGGTCAGCTTTGCTTTAGTCTAAATAGAAAAACCTTTCCTGCTGCTGAGGTACTACTCTTCTTCCTCTGTCCCTCTCAAATACGTATCCCAATAGGATGGCTGAGAATTACTAAATGAGCTTAAATCTAATACCTAGAAATCTTTCATTTTCAGTTAAAATTTAAAAATAACTTTGTCTCAAATGTTCAGCGCTCTGATAATTAAACAATTGCATATGATTGAGAAAATCTTTTAGCATCCAAGTAAGTTTTTGCCTTTACAAAAGTAAAGCCCATAATTCCCATTAGCTGTAACTGCAAGGTAAGAGAAGAGTGAATTTAAAGTCATCACTAGGAAACTTTTCAATATTTTCCCTTATTCTGTTATGGCTGCATCAGACTACTTAAATTTCAAATTACTATCAGCAGGAAACAAAAAAGGGTTACCATTTTATTAATGCCTCATTTATTGCCCAGAACTTAGAGAAAATGAGCATGTTTTGCATATTACTTAGCTACACATGGTTGAAGTGAATAACAATGCCAATGCAGGAGTGAAATTCTTCTTTCAACCACTCTGTCCCTTAAACATAATATTATTCAGGTTAACCTACAGTTACAACAGACTCAATTACAATCCCTTTTGTTACTGTACAAGAAGCCTGTGTAAAAAATCCTATTACACTCACAATAGTTTTTTCACTGTTTGATGTACTACAAAATCTCCTAAAATGCTGTATCTTGGTTTCACTCTAAAATTAGACAAAGAAGTGGCACTCTAATGCACATGATATGATTCTTGGGGTTGTTCTGTGCAGGGTGAGGAGTTGGACTGAATGATCCTTGTGGACCTCTTACAATTCAGGATGTTCTACGTCTCTTTGACTCTGTCTGGCCATGCATGAAATAAATGTGGCCCACCAAAGGCAAAAATATAGGGTGAGGTTATGAATTTTAAAAAATGAAAAAAAAGCAGCAAAATATCTATCTTAAAATTTCATCAATATTGGCAGAACTGGAACTGGAAAAGGGCACATCCAGTTTTGTACCACAAATTAGTAAGATGCAATAGACTCCAAAAATAAATATATATATATATTTATATATATAAAAAGAAAATCAAGCCTCCATTAACTACAAAGGGATTCAGAATCAAGACTGTTAATAAGTCAATTACGAAGAGTAAGTAATAACATACAGTTAGCTTTCATCCCAAAAACAAATATCATTTTCATGCTTGGAACAAAATTCTCTCACTGAAAATCACTTAAAAGACAAGAAAGAGTTTTGCTGATATGGAAATTACTCAGAGTTCCTTTGTTAACAGATACTCACTGTAGTTACTTTTCTACTATAACTATTTGCAATCTATTATTGAAGTACTCTAACAGCAATAAAATATTTGAAAGGCACCTGGGACGACCAGCAAATCTCCCTAGTTTTAATTAGATTTGGGGGTAAGAATGGTTTAGGGGTTTTCAGTTTGGGGTTTTTTTGCTTGAGGTATTTTTTTAGTTTTCTGTATCAAAAACATCTAAAGCAATAGCACTGTTAGGCAAACAGTGACACCAATAATTACATAATAAAAACACCCTACAGCCTGAAGTTACCATTCACTTTGTTATTTCCCTACCTCCCAACTCTACTGAAATACAACTCAGCAAAATAATTAGTTGCTGATACTTATCAGTGAGCTAACAAATGGAACTTTCAGCTGCTTCCTTTTCTTTATCATACCAACATATAGGTCCATTTCCCATACTTCTCACATGTAGCTCCAAAACTTGTAAACTACTGGTCCATAACCCTAGACACAGATATTACTGCTCCCCTTTCACCCCTTTTTCAAGTTTACACCTGTTCTAGAACAATATGAAGGTCCAGTTCTGAAACTCTGATAAAAGTAGAAAAAAACAGAGATTTAAAGTTCACACTAGACACACGATGATATGAAAAGCAAATTAACTACATCTAAGTGATAACTAGACAGAATTCCTTCTGATATGCAGTCAATTTTGCAAAAACAAGAATCCTGCACACTAAGAGCTCAGAGATAACTCTTATCTGCAACTCTAAATACTGGCCCACTTGCAGCAAAGCTGTGCCTACAATACACATGCTCTAGTTTTGAGGAACTCAAAAAATTCGCTGTTGCTCAGTTCAAACATCTCATGAACAACTACTTCAGCCAGTGACCAGTACTCTTGACTCTCACCTCTGCACCATCTCAATACTTGGGTTTTTTGCTACTTGCTCAATATAATTTATGATAAGAAACAATCATCTTCCATTGCACTGAGGAAAATGCCCAGCAATTCCTAGCTGACATTAAGAAAGACAAGCATGAAATCATGTGTCAGCATGATACTTTCTCTACAGACCCCACCATGACCCCTATTTTTGTTTCATGTACATGTTATGCCACATAATTAAAGAAATTGTCACTTTATTCTTATAGTCATTTTTCAAAAGGCAGAGCTTCCTCATAGAAAAGCCTGCTCCTGTTTTCACTGGAAAACATCTATGAACTTCTCCACTGAAGTCTTCAACCTTCATTCTAAGGATGAGTAAGCATAGGAGTGGTTTTCCCCTCTTCTCAAACACTTCTCAATCTGCACACTCATGTTAAATCAACCAACTTGGAGAAAGCAAGTATGGTGTCAGATTATTTGCTTTACAACACCCACTAGAGAGACACCACAGGGAAAAAACAAGAAGACTTAAGCCTCTTGGAGTAAAGATCGTGTGTTCTTGATGTGAAATTATAATTTATTTATAAATATGTGCAGTCAGTTTGGACTAACAACCTCAGGTACTAGCAACAATAGGACTGCAGCCTCACAGAGCTCAGATTTAGTTAATCTGCTGATTAAATCCAAGCATTTAACTAAATTCAGGGAAGTTCTTTCATCTGTGCTTCTACAGTTACACTGCTAACCATACTTGAGCCAACTAATTCAACAGCTCTAAGGGTATTTCTTAAAGACCTGAAATAAATACCCTTCTCAAACTTCAGAAATCTAATATGCAGATTATATTTTCCATTTTTTATTTTTCCACTATGATAAATGACTCTTAACAATTTTCCAGCTGCTTTTGTAAGTGTCCCAAAGAGGGTTAAACTCTATTTCTCCCTCCTTCAAAACAGGCAGCTTGCAAACATATCTGCTAATTAGGCACTCTACTGGTACAATTTGCTTTGATCTCAACAACAATCAGCTTCTCACGTTCTGATGATACAAGCACGATTAAGCAGCAATTGAGGAGTTAAAAGCAAAATAATGAGACAGGAATACAATATCTTCTGTTCTCAGCTCTGACTATTATATGATGCAGATCCCAGACATGTCAAAGGATATGGAAATTATCTTGCTAGGCACATAGGGAAGTAAAAATCGACTCAACTATGCCGGCTGAATGAAGCCTTAAATGATGAAGGTAACTGACAATGACAAATACAACTTAACATCATCTTAACCATCAGTGCACCAAGAACCATCTTAAAATGCATATTTCATAGCAGAATATATCTACGTCATCTGTAGAAGACAGCTGTGCACTGAATGCCTAAAAAACCAAAAACAAACAAAAAAACAGCAAACAGAAAGCCTAAACAAACAAAGAAAAAGCCCAATCCACATCACATTTCCTCAGATATGTAATTATAGAAGAGATTGTTTCTATCTC
The DNA here is from genome assembly GCA_026770055.1 of Myrmophylax atrothorax. NCBI lineage: Eukaryota > Metazoa > Chordata > Aves > Passeriformes > Thamnophilidae > Myrmophylax > Myrmophylax atrothorax. The sequence continues at coordinate 20,954,163 of JAOXXN010000364.1, read as the reverse complement.
TTCCAATTAATTCCAGAATAAGGAAACCTTTGAGGCAGGAAGTGAAGACTCCCAGATAAGCTCTGGGTAGGCAGAGCTACTGAATGAAGCATATTGTGCTTGTGATCATGCACACCTGGCTGCTGAAACTTTCCTGTTCTGTACCCAGGAACCAAGTGGTGTTAGCAGCAGCACTCGGCTGTTACTCTCCCTCCTCTGCTGCCAGAGAGGCCTCAGGCAGCTGCAGCTGAAAAGGCTTTCTAAAACGGTGTACATCCAGTCCTGTCATGCACCACAGTGAAAGCAATTTTGAAACATACTTCTGCTCTGATATGCAAAGGGAAGAAAATGCAGGGAGTAAAATTTCTTACAAAAAGGCACATCTGATAGAACTTTGTCACTGGCAGTCATTCCTCCCCCGAATCCTACAGCACCTCAGTTTCTGGCACCAGGGACAGGCCAACAGAGTCCACCAAGCTCTAGCCCCAGAGACAGCTATGACATTACAGGGCACATGGGGGGACACATGTATAATCATTTAGTGCCAGGACAGAAAGAAATTTTGATCATGGAAACAGGAAATATGGAACATGTCTTCTTATCTACACCTGGCAATCATTAATAGAAATAATCTCTTTTAAATATTGCTGGTAAACTGATCACATCACAATTATGACAAGCAGTGGTTTGTAATGGTAAGGTTCCATGCCCAGAGAGCTTTCAAGGTACAAGTCATGTGATTTTATGATCAACTTCCCCATTCACCAAGTTGTATCATATCTTTGACACTGTAAGGCTTAATGCATTAGCTGATCTCCATTTTCAACAATATTAATGAAAACTTATCCTGGCAATGTTTATGAAAAGTCTGCTATAGCAACTGCTCCCCTGTATGAACAGGGAAAACCTTCATTTCCACGTCCTGCCAGCACATGCCAACCCATGGATAAGAGAACAGCTTGTTCTTCATGGCCCATAAAGCTGTTGATCTTTCTGCTAATTAGTGTTAGCAGAGTGATGAATCTCTGATGCAAAAAACAGACTGAGAATTCCCAAATTCATTTCAGATCAACCACAGATTAGTTATATGGGAATAACAATTGCTGAGCATATCTGGATGACAGATGAGTCAGAGGTGGAAAGCTGATAAAAGCAAGAATATTAAGAAAAAATATATAAATTGTACAATTTCTTCATTTTTCGCTCTTCATGATCTGTAGGAAATATGTGATCTCTGGATCGTTAATTAACTTCATTAATATAAAGTGCTTTAGGATTCTTGGATTAAAGATTCTATAAAATGAAATTTATATGTGCTATGTTACCAGTTGTCAAAGAGTTCCTTCAGGGAATTTTCTCAAGCTACCAACACAAAGGTTTTGGGTGTTGAAGTTCCGGGACTGAGAACAAAGGAGTGGTTGATGGCTCCAGATTCCAACTGAATGGTGGGGCAGAGGTGAAAAAACAGACTCAATGCACCTGGGAGGGGGAGAGGCTTTTCCTGTGTGCTGGCTTCACTTGGTTTTGGGAAGCTGCTGGGGGAGAGACACTGTTTTGCTGAGCTGGTGAGAGCTCCTTCTGGCTCCGCTCTTCACCTTTTCCCCTCCATCTCTGGGCACCTTGAGCTAGAGAGAGGAGGGTCACAGCTGCTTTGAGACACACTGCAGACCTTTTCTTCCTGGGGACCAACTTCAACTGCAAGGAGATTTCTGGGAATTATCACCACTCCTCAACTCCCAGCATTTCCTTCTTTTGAACAAAGGACAAGGAGAGAGAGAGTCTGCTCTTCACCCCACAGGAAAGGCTCCATCCTGCACTACACGAGTCGTTCACCCCCTTGTTTCTGCCTCGATGGGAAAAGACTGAGAATTCATCTCACAGCCAGCCAAGGTGTGACACTGACACTGTCTATAAATAAAATTGCACCAGGAGGATCCTACAGTTTTGGGGGTTTTTCTGGTGCTGGTTTGCTCTGGTCTGTTCACAGTTATATCTACATCTAGTAGTTAAGAACAGTTATCCTTCTTATATACATTTTCTAATTAAAGTTTTGGGGGTTTTCCCTAAATTTAATAAGGGGTGATGCAGTTATTGAGGAAGAATCCTCTCCTCTGGTCTTGTTAAACATTTCGGTTTCCCTCAAACTAAGACAAACATAATATCATTTTAAACACAAACTCTCTTTACTCCTTACTGCCCAGGTTTCCGTCTTCTTGATGTGCTTGAGGATGTACTAAAGCCACTTCTCTTATCAGCCTTTTATTCAAGCAAGCTCTTAGTTTTCTTTTCTCTCAACTGCCTACATGCAGACACGCTTAAGTCTCTTTTACTTTGGGTGCTGGCAGTTTTGGGGCAAGCCCCTTCCAGGGACAGCTACAATTTTTGCAAAGCCACAGTAAATTCAAAAGGTATTTTTATTTTTATCCCTGTTTCACACCTGTAGTATGATTTTCCATTGAATAACAGGATAGGTAGGCAGTATGTGAAGTAACAGTCAAAAAAGAACAAAAAAGTGAGTTTGGAAAGTTCAGAGGAAGAAGTGTATCTTGACCTATTTGCTCCTCTTCAGTAAATGAGAAAGGCAGAAACTTTTTACAAACCATGAGGAAACTTCTTTTGGCTCATTCTTCCTACAGGTGTTCTCCTCATATCTGGAGTCCTTCACTCCTGAGGCGTGCTCTCACTGAGGCTGCCTCTAGAAAACACCTTTGCAAAATGGAGGCTTGTCTTATTGTTAAGACATCAACTGGAGACCTTGGGACTTTGCTTCTTTGTTGACACTGTCTTCATGCAAAGCTGAATCCACATGCAGACCCTATGTCCACAGCTAAGAGATAGGCAAGGACTGTCTTTGGCTGCTGCGTGCCTGCAAAGCATTGCCCATTTGAGCTAGCAGAGTCCCCAGCCCTACCCCTCTGTGCAGCCAGCCCAGGTTGCAGCATGCTGGTGCACTTCTAAAAAATAGCATTTCTGTCAGAAAGCAACAGCTTTTGCTGGTTAACACATGGTAGCCTATCCTGTTCCCTTGCCTCTGTGGGATGGTGGTTACTGTGGGCAGTACAGACATCTCTGAGACTGCCAGACACCTCACTGCCCCCACCTCAGCACACCTTCTCTTATCATTTATTTGGGCACATATTGAGAAAAATCTGCATTTCTTAAAAACAAAAATCCTGCATTAGCATGCAAAGATGCTTTCTCTCATGTTAAAACACCCTTTCACTATTTGTTAGTGAGCATGCTTCAGTAAGAGCTTGCTTAGGACAAGAACCCCTCCAAGCAGCCAACACTCCAGCACTGCTGTCTGACCACACATGCACCCTGCAAAGGCTGCAGAGGGAAGATGAGAAATGCTCAGGCAGTCCAAGGTCTGACAGTACGCTACTTATGCCAATCCCGTCCTCTCTCTCCTCTGATAATCACAGCACAGGAACTAAAGGAAGAGAAGCTTAAACCAAAAGAGAAACCAAAACCAAGTAAAAATATCAATGAACACGGTGTTCACAAATCAGCTGAACAACCTTTAATTATTAGAAAAAAATTATTGCTTTTCCATGTGATCGAGGTTTGATATGAAGCTATAATTGTAGAATAAGCTTTCATTCCCAAAAGACTAATGAATCAGGGACCTGACATTTAGAATGATATTTAAGTTTATTAAGAACTACAAAAGCAATGGTATACCAAATTAGCCTTTTTTCAAGTCACAGAAGTTTCACAAACATCCAAGGTTCCTCTCAAAAATAAGTAGGTTTAACTGGATTTATTGTAAGAAAAAGAATTCATTATAGTAAAAATAATGTTCTGAGAAATTACATGTAAATTACATTTTGCCAGGAAGCTAAAACTGACAATCAAATAAAAATACCCTGAATAGTCATTATGGTAGCACAGATGTTCTCCTGCCCACATTTCACTTCTACGCTTTCTGTTCAAGCTGGTTTAAAATATGAATTGAATAAGAGGCTCTAACAGCAGGCTACAGACCCTTCTCCAACTCAGGCTCACAGATATTTTTTTTCCAGCTTTATTCACAAGCCTGCTGTTGCTAGACCATATTTCCTGGATATTGAACATGGTGAACTCTCTTTTAATATAGATATGTTTTGCAGAAATACAAGCTGTGCAGCTGTTATGGTGTCTTTTTTTTTCAAGCCCTCTGCACTGCATACCATTAGCATTTCATGGAACTTGACTAAGGAGTTCAAAACAAGGGCAAATGTGAAGTTCTCATAAGATCAACTAATTCAACAGCTTAGAGAGAGCAAGTGCTCTGAGAAATCACATTAAGAATTATTAAAAATGCTGAGTCAACATAGAAAGTCGGTTAACTGTTTTCATGGAAAAATTATGCTTGTGTCTACAAAACCTTGCTTTTTATTCCTGAGAGCTATGAAGGGGTTTTGTTTTAAACAGGTCTTCACAGACCAGACCTCTGAAGCCTTTCGGAAAGCCCCCTGAGGCTTTGGTGCTATTACTTGCTTAGGAGTCACGTTTGCTGTGTTAACTTAAAAAAAAAAAAATCACAAAACAAACAAGCAGGCTCAAAGCATCAGCTCCCCCAGCAAAGTAGGAACTGGGAAAATATCGTGGGGAATCAACAGAAGTGTTTTCAGGGGTACAGGCTGGAAGCTGCATTTTTCAATTTAAACACAAATAGTGGAGCCAAGGGTTATTTGCACCACTGCCATTTATATATAATCTATTTTTCATGCAAACTCTTCCATTCAAAACTCTTTAATATCTCTCCAGTTCTTTTCAAACTTGCATAAATTCACTCCAAACTATTTTGCCAACAAATCCTGCACCTAGCAAACTTCAACAATCTTACTTGGGGCCTTGGGAATGGCCACACCAAGTTTTGCTTCGATATAGTTATTGCCCTAAAACACTGCTTTCTCAGAAAAGCAGAGTAATTTTACTTGAACTCTCAAAAATTTCTGTGACTGACAGAGTGGACCTTGACCCTTTCATGCTAGCTGAGCTTCAAGTCTCTTTGAGATGTAAAGCTCTGTCCTAAAAGCAACTTCTGACATGGTTCTCTGCCCTACCCCATTGCACACAACCCAAAAAGAATGTGCAGCTCAACATGGCCAGGGTTGGGTGGTGAGGATATTCCTCCAAGGCACTACTCACCCTGTTTTTGTTCTCCACATCCTGGTCAGGATAGAGCTTGTCCATTTCTACCACAGACAGATAAACTGATAGCAGTACCCTCATTCATGTGAGAGGACACTGCTCCTTGCACCATGCTCAGTCAAGGCCAACAAATGGAAAAGGCTGAATTTTGCACACATTGAAGCCACACCACATGAGCCAGGAAGTCAATATATTTGTGAGCAAACCATTCTCAGCACCAAATCATAGTCCACACAATTTACCTCTGTTACCCTTGAAATGCCATGTGTGGTCACATAATCACAGAATGGGTTGGAAGGAACCACAGTAGGTCATCTGGTCCAACCTCCCTGCTCCAGCTGGGTCAGCCTAGAACACACTGTGCAGGATTGCATCCAGATTGTTCTTGAATATTTTCACTCAGATGCTCACAGTCCTACAGGGAGCTTTGCACAAAAACTCATCTGTTGGGTACAAGCTGGGACTGTATTTCTGAGGGCTATGTATTATATGTCTGCAATGATTTTTCCCTATCTGCTAGGCCTTTAAATGAGGAAAAATCTCCTGTCCTTGACTCGGGCATTATTCATTTTGTGCTTAGGTACAGCCCTTTACAAAAATGCTCTCATATTCATTATTTCTGCTCTTTTTTCCTTTAATCAGAGTAGCTCATTGTGGCTAAAAGAAAGCATTTGAGGTCAGCTAACTAAATGGGTGAGCATTTTGGTTGTCAGCACTTCAGTTTGTAAAAAAGAAAGCAGTGCTAACAAAAGTTTGAAAGGCTGGAATGTACCATGGGTTGTACATAGGACAGAGGTTCACTTTGAGTAGTTCCAGGTATTATATTTTTCAAAATATCACTCACATCTATTTAATGAAATTGGCTTTTTACTTTCCTTCCAAGATGTCAAAGTCCAAACACCTGTCCCTTGAGCAAGAAGTCCTGAGACACCAGAAACTATCTTAACTGAGGAAAACTCAGGCTAAGTCCTTGAAAGTTGCTTTGGACTCTCTTTGCTTGAAGAGGAGAGAAATTGAGGAGTCTTCCAGAAAATAAAGGATGAGTTGAGTGTGGACCACAAGACAAAATTCTTTTACCTAAAATATTACCTAAAAATAGTCAAGTTACATGTCGTGGCAGAGATTGATGGTATAGCCCAAGGCCTGCTTATCCTAAGCATCATAAATATAATTTTCCCCAACTCTGCTGTTTAAAAGGATTAAAAGAGAACTTCCAAAACTGTGAGACTGTGTTAGATTTCCAGTCTAAAGAACTTCTGGGGAGAGTTGGAGAATGTTTTACTGCTGTGTGTGAGAAACGTGTGTGACACAAATGACTAATGTAAGGAGAGCAGTTTCTTACACCTCCTCCTGAGACTGATGTCTTGAGATTTCCAATGCATGGCCAAGGAATTTACTGCTAGTAGCTATTTGTGAGTGCAGAGGCTTTGCATACAGGGCTGCTCACTCATTCTTTCCTGTGAGCTGCTGAGCTTTTTTTAGTAATTGGCTAAATGAGCCTGATTCTAGAGGTTCTCCACAGTAGTGAGGCTATCACATATTGGCCCAAAGGTCTCTGATCCCTGAGGCAGATAAGTGACCACTGTGCTGTTTTTCCTTTCACATTTCATTACCAAACTGCTTCCGAATACCACAATTCTCAGAACATTTCCTGCCAGAAATAACTACAGCCCAGGCTTTCTAGAGTATGTAGGTATGTGCTTTTCTACCACCCACTTCAGCCTCTACATCACTCAGGAGAGCTACTGGAGAAAGACATGTCCAACAGCTATCTCAGACCCTTTTTTCTCCTTATTTTACAAGCTGTAGCTGATGTGATAAGATGAAACAAAATGCCCAGAACAAAGCAAAGTGGAGAGCAGACTGTCTCCCCTGAACCCTTTGGCTGTCAGCAGTCACTGGCATAGATGCTTACTGAGCCAGAGCTCATGCCCAGGTTCTCATATGTGCCTATGTGCCTTGGGCTTGACCAACCCTTTTTGTGACTTCATTCATAACTTTGGCTTCCCAAACATCCTGTGATGATGACGAGTTCCCCAGTTTAGGCACGCATTGTGCAGGGAAGAACTTCCTCCTCTTTGTTTTAAACCCACTGACTGGTATTTCCACTGGGTGTCTCAGACTGTGAGATCCCAGTGAACAGTCATTCCCTGGTTATCTTCTCTGTACCATTCATGCTTTTTTATAAACTTCCTCAATCTTTCTCAGGCCTCAGAGGTGCCTGCTCTACTGAACACAATTTACCTGGACTAGAAGAAAGCACTCAAAAGCTTCAGTTCCATAAAACAAAATCTTTCACATTGTTTTATTTCTGCTTTGTTTACACAAATTTCCAAGTTATTCATTAACCTCAGTGAAACACAAGACTGTTGAAAAATTCAAGGCCAAAAGTGCCATGCTTACATCTTTAACTGAACAAGCAGGATTTCCAAACCAAAGACTACTGAATCCTGATACACATACACAGAGGGACCACATTGGTCCCTTTTGGGACCAAATGTCCAAAAGGTCTGCTGCAGCTCAGACACCGGAAACCAGCAGCCACGTTCTCTTGCCCCACAGCAAAGATCCCAGTCTGCAAAACTGCACATGCACTATTGGAGCCTGAGTTCCTGCACCCAACCACCTTGCCATCCAGACTTTATTCTAGTGCCTACCAACCTGCTAGCACTCTGAAATGCTTGATCCCAGCTAAGCCTGTGGGAAAAAAGGCTTCATGACATTAAAAAATCTGTCTCAAAGAAGTTGTCCATCAAAGGTAAATTGGAGTGGTTATTACCATGGCAGTAAACAGTATCTAAACAGTGATACTAGAAACATCTCACTGCAACCACTGGCATGAAAGAAAGGAGTGTTTCATCAGGCAGAAGCAACACAGGAATTCACACAGTTGTAGCATAGTTAGGAGAGATTCCTGATTTTATGAGAACTGTTATAGGCTTTTTAATGCTAGACATGTATTTGAAACTGAGATTTGCTCCTAGTTTCCCAGTTTCCTTTCTTCTGTTTGGAAGTAGAAAAGTTGTGAATATCATGACCTCAGTCTCATTTTATTGAAATAAGAAACTCAGGATACCTTTATCACAAGAGCAATACATTGTGTTTAGTATGCATTTTCATGTATATATAAATGTTAAGGGAGAAAAATCCATTAAAAATATTAAGATGCTTACAAATATCAAATAGCAAGAGGAAAATACTGTGTTTACTGAACAGAAATTAAGATCTATGCAAAAGGTAACCCACTATTATAAAACTGTAACTGTGCCATTTTGAACTGAACAAATCAAGGTGATACTCAAAGTGTAGTTAAGCTAGACTGACTGTTTAGATGCAGATGAATAGTATGTCTTGTGTTAATTGTTGAAGTGCAGATCTTTCAGGCATCATAAGATTTCCAGCCCAGAATTCCCAGCTGGTTTATTTCCCCTTTTTTGTATGTTTGCCAGATCATTGCTATACTCAGCACCACGCTTCCTCCTCCCAAGGGTGAACCTCCCTGAAAATAAACAGCAGAAAACCCCTGAACTCACACGGCTCTTGGCAATGCCATGAGAAGAAGCCTCTGTTTCCACTCCTGCCTGCACAGCTGGCAGTGCTGTATTTCCAGAGGCCAGGACTGGAGGTGGTGGTGCTCATACATGTCAGCAGTGCTGAGAGCACTTCCAGCAAATATGCCTCTTGCCATGCTCATCTCACCAGTTTGCAGAGCAGCCCCTCCAAACACCATGTCAGAATGAGCAGCCATACAGGGGAGGGAAAGGCACTTGTGTTAAATCAGTTTCCAGAGGAAAGCAAGCCTCAATTTCTGTATTCCAGCAGACCCTGTATTATAATGAAGTGGTATGCTGATATCAGGACTGGCAGAAAAAGGGAGAAGTGTTTGGAAAAGCCCAGGCACAGCCACACCGTGTGCACAGCTAGGTGGTCCTTGCTGACACACTGTCTGAAACAGGGTCTTGATGTGAAGCCCTGACTACCTCCTCTGCTCAGACAAGCAGGGAAGGTAACAGCTGGTGACAAAACACCCAAGGCAGCATCAGATTCCAGTGGATCAGAGTCATTGCAACTACCTTAGAACCGTATCTTGACACTGTTATAAGGCATTTATTTTGAAAGGGATTATGTCTCAGTTTGAGGGAAGGAACCAAAATGTTTACCAAAAAGCAGAGGAGAGGATTCCTCCACAGTAATCATGCCATTCTTTAGTAAATTTAAGAAAAGGAACTTCAATTAGAAAATATATATAAGGATAACTGTTCTTAACTACTATATATATATATATACACACATATATATGTAGATATAGATATAAGTGTAAACAGACCAGAGCAAACTACTCCCCAAACACCAAAAGTAAAAACCAAAAGAGAACAACCCCCCAAAAGGTAGGCTTCTCCTGGGGCAGCTATATTTATGGACGGTGTCAGTGTCACACCTTGGCTAGCTGCAGGGTGAGACCTCAGCCTTTTCCCAGTGAGACAGAGATGAGCGGTGAGCACTTAGATGAATTCTCTCTCTCTCCTTGTCCTTTGTCCCACATGAAGAAGGAAAGCTGGGAGTGGAGAGCTGCAGCGTGTCCCAAAAAGCAGCTGTGACTCCTCTCTCTCGGATCGCTGCCGTGGTGGGGTGGGTGGCCATGACACTGACAGCGACAAAGAGGCCAGAGCGGTGGCTGGGGCCCCAATGCCGAAACCAGGAGCAACAGCAGTGGCAAGAAGAAACTAGCTTACTCCACAGGAGCAGCGAGGAGCAGGAGAAAAGGTTTCTCTCTCACAGCCAGCACACGCAGATCCAACCTTCCCCCAGAGCTGTGTGATGTCCCACCCAAAACGATCAAGAAGGAATTGG
>JAOXXN010000364.1:20927408-20944094 GCA_026770055.1 Myrmophylax atrothorax | reverse complement strand
GACATGGCTATTGAGGAGGAAACCTCTCCTCTGGTATTGGTAAACATTTTGGTTTCCCTCAAACTAAGACACTAGTATTTGTATAAGATCAATTTAAGGTTAGCAGATAACAGCCCTACCACAATTAGACACAATTAGCCTAGCAGGAAGTTTGTTTCCAGGCAGTTGAAGGCAAGATAACAGGAGGCAAGACAAGAAGAAGTTCAAACTATAGGTAACAAATTGTAATTTTTTCTTCATATGTAACAGCGGAACTTATCATTACAGTACAGAGACAACTGAGCCAGCTGCAGCACTGTACAAAATACAAACTCTTCCCAATGTATCTTTTAGAAGCAGAAAGAGAGATAGCAATCTCCAAATCCTGCATCAGAGCCGCTGAGAAGAGAGAACAAAGCTGCACCACCCACCACGGTGCAAAGTGAGGAGCAGGGATGGGACATGAAAGTAAGGGCAATTTGTTTTGCTTGTCCCAGTGATTTGTCAGGTTAACCCTCTCCATGGTTTAAGCTCATTTAATTTCTCATCCTTTCACATTACTTTCTGCCATGGATTCTATTTAAGCATCCTGAACACAGCAAACTAAAATCTGTAGACAATTTAATCCAAAAACCCTCTTACTACAGATAGTCCTTTGAAGTTTGCGAAGATCAAGAAAACCAGCCACCACAGAAAAGCAGCTTTTTAATTAAACATCTTTTCTCCTGGTTAGAAACAAGTTTTGAAGTCCCAGTCTGTGCACCATTAGGAATCCTTAGGAAGGCAATCTAAGGCTACAGCAAGAGGCATCTAATATATTTGTACACACAGATGTCTATTGTCCCAAGAATAACAGAGCTGACTCACACAGCCACAGATTGCTCTCAATTCTGTACAGAACACTTCCCATGGCCCTGCACCCAGAGGGCACCAGCAACCTTCTGGAGCAATCTTCTGTTCTCTGTATCTCACCTAGGGCTATGAAACAAGGAGCTACAGCTCAGCTTTGCATCAGGGCTTACTCTGCATTGAACAAGCTGCACGAGGACTGTGGTTTACACTGTCCGTGGCACAAGCAGAACTTTTAAAGATCCAGTTTACTTTCCAGGGAAAGGATGTGTCAAGCACTGTTATGGGCATGTGTGCATGCAGGGAAGGGGCCATCTAGAGCAGAAGAGGAGTTATGAGGCAGAAGCACCAGAAGAGAAAAAGGCAAACACTGATTACTGTGTAAGTGGTTATACTACCCAAAACTTATAAACCTTTGGCAACATGACCTTTTAAATTAAAAGACTAATTGGTCATGAACTACTTTGCAATTCTTTTACTCTGAAGTTGTTCTATCTCATGAATGCTTACATTTAGCAGGCACAGTTATGAAATACTACTTTTCCTTCTTTTTCTCTACTAAGCAGTACTGCTAGCACTTCACAAGAACTATTAAAGCAGATTTGCTAGACTAATAGCAGGCCACATGCAATATACTCTTTTCACTTCAAACTCATTCTCTCTTTTTCCAAAGTTTTTTCTCCTCCTTCTCAGGAATGAAGATTAAGGAAAGCAATACTTTTGCAACAATTATATTGAAGTGTATTTTCCAAAATATAGCAGCACGATGTCTCCAGGAAGCAGTATTCATTTCTTTTATTGGCCAAACTTTATTTAATATCAGTGGCTCCCTAGCAATTTTCAACAGGAAGCAATAGTAGATTTATTCTCAAAAACATTGATTTCATTTTCTTCAACTTTGAAGAACATTCTTTGCTTGCCACTGAGAACACATGGTTGCTGGATTGCTTAAAACAATCGTGACTCAGGGAAAAAAAAATGGGCTTCAGTTTCCCTGAAGCTGTGTAGAAAATAATTTCAGTTTCTATCTCACCTCTGCAAGTTTCCAACCTTCTTTTCCCTTGTGTTGATTTCCCTCTGGAAAGACCCTGTACATCATTCTCAATTTTTCTCATATTCCTGTATAAAGAGTTTTGTAATTTACCTTAGCCAATTCAAGGCAGTAGGTTCTCAGTAACTCTAATCCTTCCAGTTTTCCAAATCTCATCCAATATATTGCAACACTAGAGATTTTATTTCTTCTCATATGTCCTGCATAACATTATTCCCTCTTGTAAAGCCTAATAAACTCATTTATTTGGGATCTATTCCCAGATATAAAACCCCTATCTATTTATCTCTATTAGTATTCAGCCCTGCAGGAATTGAACTATCCTGTTTTATATAAACCAATTAAACTTTTATTTTTGTTTTCATCATTAATATTGCTTATGCTCTACGGCTCAATAATATTGTGTTTTTAACAGCAAAGGGAAAGTAACATAAAAAGTACAATTCACTTTTCCAACATTTGGAGTGAGCAACATGCATCAGCATAGGAATATTGTCCAAATTTGCAAGCTAGGACTCATGTTTCTTGCTTTACTTACACCCATTTAAAGTATTTTTGAAGTTGAACATTTTTTAAAGACAGAGTGAACTGTAAATAAATAAAAAAATACCTTCCTGAACTACTTCTCAATGGACTGATACCCATTGTTAAGCTAGCACTTAAGGGCATATTAAAAGCAACAAAACAGAAGAAAGAACAAAAGAAGACAATATCTAGTGATATTAAAGATTAAGTACTTAAAGGTCAAGTATTTTTTTAAATGACAGGCATCCAAATACATTTCTCCCCTATGGGCCAGGAATATTTTTCCAGAAACATCAAGACTGAAACAGAAATCTGGGAGAGGATGTGTGAGCACAGCAGTAAATCCCAACCAAGTACATGTCAGCTCACCCATTTTAAAGAAAGGTCTTCTTGTGCCTCACTGCTTCCTTTCTTTTTTAGTGATATTGTGATTCCTGTACTTTCAAACCAGAACAGCAAACCACTCAAGCATTAAAGAAACTTAAAAACTCCCAAAACTTCAGTGCATGAAGAAAAGGTAGGTAAATACAAGACCAAGGCAATTACTAACTTCTGATTGCTGAGCATTTGAAACAACTCTAGGAATTAGTTCTCTAACTGCAATGGTTTCTTTAAAACAATTTAAAAACAAAATCTCTGAAGAATACAAAGAACTTTCAGACATCAGAATGACTTTGATTAATTTAATCAGTATCATGAAAGCTGTTAAGGTATTTCAACTATTTTAAGATACCAAAGCCCTAGGGTATCCAGGTTCATTTAAAGTGCATTAGTAATAAAGCAGTTCAACATCACTGCACACTATATTCCCAAATCCTGACATGAAACCCTGCACAACATATTGCAAGCAGACAAAAAGCATATCCATTTCCCTTTATAAGGGCCTCAAGCAATAATTCAAGCATAGAGATAAACACCAGAGATTACGGCAGCAGAGCACAATTACTATGTTTGTTTTTGATTAGGCTGTCTTCTCCCTCTTTATCTGCAGGGCTTATATGCGAAAGATCAGTTTTTAAAGACCACCACCTCACTTTAAACAAAAACAAAATTAAAACCCACACCAGCTTCTTCTGAAATAATAAGTGTGCTGGCAGGTTTTCAGTTTCAGTAAAACAACAGTTTGATTTACACTCCAAACTTTTAGAGCTGTAATATTCTAGAGATGCCAGAGTTCACTGAAATGGTTAGCAAAATTGGTACTTGCCTGCTGCAAGTCACTTGTCATTCATGAAAGCCCATATGGACCACAAATATTCCTACACTGTTTCTGAAATCTTCATAATACAACTCTTGATAAAAATGAAGTTGCAAGAGAAATGGCAAATCTTGCCCTCATTACACTAAAAATCACAGCAATGATTCTGTACTGATATGATACAAAAAATACCTGTAGTAGTATCTGGTTTTCCTTCACAGAAAGTGTGAGACAATTTTTTAAAGTTCCTTAGGTAAAAAAATAAATTATTTGTCACTTACAAGAAACATTGTAGGTCATTTCAAGCTACTGAACACAAAGAGAGGTATTGCTACAACCTCTTGAAAGTTCTTCCAGCAAAAGGTTAGGGAGAGAGGTGGGAAGCAAACCAGAAAAGCAAATACTCTAAATGCATTTCCCAGACATTTATGGGAGAAGAGTCATTTCTATCCACTCTGGAACCATTTTTCATCCCCAAGCAAAAGCAATTTTGAACAATGTACAGAACTCAGAGACAGAAGACACTTACATCTCTAATAATACCACTTCAACTTCCTCTCACCTAAATTTCACCTGCTTGATTCTAGTATCAATCAACATCACCTGGATGGAAAAAACAAGATTTTGAGTCTCAAATTTGTATCTTCCAGTAAATTCACTGAAATCTATTGTCCTTCTCACCAAGTACAACAAGTTCTTCAAACTATTACTAATTGTGCAATTTAGGAACATACTTCATCCTAATTCTAGTGACTTTTTCATATTCAGTTTGCTCCATACTCAAAAAAAATTCCTCTTCAGTGACCACTGCAGCAGCCATAGAGCTCTCAGAACACAGTCATGATACCAGGCATCTGTATCTTCTACAGACACTTTTAGGACAGGGAGGGCCTGAACCCTCCTCAACCATCCTGCTACTCTGCATTGCTCCACAGAGGAGAAGCTCCAGTCCACAGCCAGTGGCTACCTGGTAATGCCCCTTCTCCACTGTGAGGCCAAACTGCTTTTTCTTTGCTGAAATAAAGTACCAAGGGACTATCTGTACACTTCAGCTCCTTGAGGAAACAAGATGTATGTGGTCCCTTGGATGGATGCACATGATCTCATCTCAAAACAGCTAAACTAAGTCGGCAAGATAAATACCATATTCATAGTAAGATATGGGTCCTTTTCACGCTGTGCTTGGCCACCTATCAGCAGCCCATTGAGGCAGAACCTCAAACATGAGCTCATCCAACTAGCAACTGGAGAACCCACGTAGAAGAGACTTTATGGGAAATCCAGGTGGAGCTCACACCTCCCTCAAGGAATTCAGCCACAAGGCAAACACCAGAGGTCAATGAGCTCCACAAGTGCTAAACATCCAGGTGGCATTACACCCATCCCAAACTCACCAGTCAGAGCTCCTCCAAGGCTGCCTCTTCTGAGCTGTCTCCCATCTTCACTCAACTGCCTCTTAAATTTAGGAGACTTTCCAAGGCCAGAAGAGACTTCAGGACTGCTGGATTTTCGGAAAGGCATAGGTGGTGGGGACAATATGTGATCAAGCTGCAGAGAAACAGAGGGAAAAAACCCCATAACTATACTGTTCAAAAAGTTTACCTTCATTGAAACAAGAATCTAAGTTACCCTCAAGTAATGATTATGAAAGAATTTGGGGAAAAAAAAGACTGTTCACAAAGATCTTACAGTAATTAATTTGCTAACTGAAATGAAAGATTTAGCAAGTGTGAGATTTGTGCAGGCTGTTTAAGAAAGCCATCCTCCTCTTGTACAGGTCACACTACCTCCAACCACACTCAAACACAAAGAGCACTTTTTGCAGAGGCCCCATCTCAAGGTACAAGGGATCATACTTCAGCTTTCTCAACCTTCCATAAAGCAGTCTTTTTGCAGTTGTAGACCACCTAACCTTGAAACCTAGGCAATCTGCTCGTCAAACATTGTTTTTTGGCAATTTCTCCCCAGTCCCATGCCACTAGATGTCACTGCACTATCGACAAAATGCAAACCATCACCCAGTCCAGGAAAATATTAACAAACAGATTTATCAATGCCAGTGGGGAAAAAAAATAAATTATCCTGTTTATAAAACAAGCATTCATTTACACTGACTTTGAAATAACTGGAAATACAGGTCCCCATTCTTCAAATTGTGTTCCTGTTATCATTCTCACATAACATTTTAACTGCCTGTTTTGAAAATACATTTAATGTCTCAACATTTGATTACATTCACAAAAACAAGACGAAAAACATAAGCGAAAGTACAGGGAAAGGATGAAGAAGGAGGGATCCAAGCATGCAAAGCAGAAGAAGTTTTACAACCATCCTTCTCCTTAAACCTCTGTAGTGGCATGGGATCACTATTTTGCAAATCACCAAAATGTTTTTCTGTAACATTTAAACCTTGATTCTTACTACAATTTTTAAGAATCCAAGCATAACCAAGTCTTTCAGGTTTTTACAATTTATGTAGCAAGACTTATTGGCCAGCAAATCTACAGATCACCTGCATTCCTGACTGCTTCATTCTCTGTCCACTAAAAGGAAGAAATCAAGGTCACCAGAAACACTGATGAAGACACACAGCAAAGCCCATTTTTGCTTACAGTTACTCCCACAGCAATGTACTGTCTTCCTTACAAGGCATTTTGAATCCCAAGTTTAGAGTTTCTTATGTATTTAATACGTCAGGTTAATACTTGTTTTGTTTAGTTAGCAGGGTTTGTTCAGGGGTTTATCAAATCTGCAGCTTATTACAAGTGTCTGCAGTTATATATCCTTCTAAAGCATCAAAAACCACAAGTTATTTCTGAATCTGCTTTTTCAGCATAGAAAGACTCATTCATGTTAAAAACAGACACAGAAGTAACTGATTCATTCAGAGCCCATGCCTTTAGCAATTTCCTAAAGTGGGTGGTTTAGGGGCCAGAAAGAATATTTAGTTAATCATTGGTACTATTTATCTTTCACAAACACAGGCATATCACAATTATTTGTATTTATAACCTCTAAGACACCTCAAAAGTTGAATTTACAAATTAGTCTTTTAAAAAGGAAGAGACAACAGCTGACTTCTGAAAAACATTATTTTGACAGTCTTTCACATAAGTCTAAAAGCAAATACTCAAACTGCTCATGGATTGATGGATGGCAGAGACTGCTCAGTGCTGGACTGCAAATTACTCCAAGCATCTGATGATGACATGATTCCATCAAGGCTTTAGGTGAGTTACTGGCAAAAATTCATGCTCTTTCTTAAAACAGGTTCACACTTCAAAAGTAACAAACTACATTTTGATTGTCTTTTTTCCTGGTCTAAGGTTCATCAAAATTTTAAATAAGAAAAAAAAAAGAAAAAAAGAAAAAATAATCAACAAATGCACTAAGCTCCCTATACATTAGCACTTCAGTCAATACTACAGAATTCAGCACCTTGCACCCTCTCATCTTGTCCCCTTATAACCAGGTATTCAACCTTTATGACTGTTCAGGTCACTTCCACAATAAATGGACTGGTGCATTCCACAACATACAGTCTAATTACAGAATTCATTATTTTCAATTAAGCTGTGCTCCATTTTCACAGGTTTCTGGGTTTTAGAAGAAGCTTTAAGATGGTGCTATAGTGCAAAGCAACACAGTACAATCCAGGTCTTCAACTCATAATTAAAATGCCTTCTCAGCTTCAGAAAAGTATGTTTAAAAGCTAAGACAGTTTCAATGGTAGTCCCCATTACCTTACGCAATGCCCTGCCAGCATTCTCTCACAAAGGTACCTCCTTGTTGCTAAGTGACTCTACCACAACTAAAATTTCTGTTTGATATGATTCCAGCACTACTTTGAGCACAGAAGTTCTCAACAATACAAACTTTTTCAAGGGCTTGCACGGAAATGAAGGATACCTCCATGCAGTTGGGGCTGGGTCTTGGCCACTGGGACAGAAGCTACCAGCCAGGAGGAAGTAATTTCAACCCCATGTCAAATGACCATGCCTAAGATACTACACACAGAGGCTCCTGGGAACAAGACTGGGGAGGAAGCAAAGAGTGGAGGTATCTTTCCCAACAATGCTCCTCAACAAGATGTCCTCTGTTTGAAAGTTGGTATGCAATCCTCCCACACGAGAAATAGGGAAACAAAATGCAATTTCTGAAGTTTTGTGTTTTTAAACACAACAGGTGGAATGCAGACTCTGCTGAAGGAAAACATGACTTTATTATATGGAGATAACAATACTAAAATAAAGCATTCTTGTATATAACAAATTAAAGACTAAAATATTACAGCTATATACTGGGTTCCATCAAGGATTTCTCAAGGACAGAAGTTCATTTTAATAAAGGAACAGTTAAACTCAATACAGTAGATGACATCTACCCAGATCTGTCAGCTCTGTTTCAACTGGATGTAGGGAACTCATCACCGTATTTCATCACCTGAAGCAACTATACTAAATGACATTTATAAGGTCTAACACTACAAAGAAACAGTATGGAAATAAGAAATTTAGCCAACTCCTGCTTTACGGAAACAATTACACATTCATCAAAAAAGCATTTCTGGAAGATACCCAAAGGCTCACTTTTGCTTCCAAAAGGCAAGAAAGACCCCTGTGAGCATATACAGTGTGTATGTGACAGCAGATTGTACATTGTAACTTGTAGTAGACCAAGAAGAGTAAGCAAGGATATACCTTTAAACAGCCTTGACCTCAGAGCTCTAGATGCCTGGGAACTACGACCGAAGCAGATTACAGAAAGCAGACAGACTTGCAAGCCCCCTCTGAATAACTTCTTGCGGTACTCTTAAACCCACAGCTGTATGTACCAGAACCAGTGGGGGTTTCTAGGTCTCATGCAGACCCTGCTTCAGGTAAATGCCTTTGCAAATGAAGAGGTCTTTCTGCCTTCAACAGAATGGCCTCCCCCACCTGCAAGGCAGAGCATTCAAGTACAAGTAAGGAAACCAACAGAGAACATTAGCTCCTGCTTCCTTAGAACCCAAAGCTGATTCTGAAGAAGCATAACGTGTTATGTATTCAAATCCCAAGTAGTGGTTAATTCAGCCAAAGAGACACTACAATCACTACACCAGATTATATCAAATTTAAATAAATGAGTAATAGCAAGACCTATTCAAACTTGTTAGTACTTACTTGAAAGATCTGGAAACCTGAATACTATGAAAGTTCAGGCTGTGTGTCTTATCAGGTACAGACTGGACATTGCTGTCCACATGACAACATCAAAGCAAGTATCTTGAGGATTGAGGTTAGTTCAAATTCTACCAGAGATATTTTAAATAATTCTTTTTAAGCTGCTTCTACTCAGCACTCAAGTTATGCCTGGCCACAATCATCAATCCAGTGGTATTTACTTCATGCTTACATATGGAAATGTGCTGATGTTGGCTGGCATACAAACTCACCAGGATAACCAGGGTTGCACCTTTTTTATCAGTGAATCTTGCTTGACAGCAAGTTGCACGAAATACAATAGCTGTATCCCTGCAGGCAGTTTCCAACAGTCATGTTATACATTAAGGTTCTGGCTATCACATGCTCTGCCCACTGCCTCATTACTGCACTCAGGCTACAAACATACGCGTCTCTCAACACTCTTTTAAAAGAAACGTCAGTGACCTAAGAAGCAATGGGGTAATTTTTTTCAGATAAAAAATTAAAACAATGAAAAATTAAAACTATAAAAACAAGTGTCTTTGACTGCTCTGTATCTAAAGTACAAGTGGGTTTAGTTACCCATAGAGTCTATACAGGCTGTTTAGAGAGGGATTTTTAATCAGTACACATCTCACTACCAGTCTTTGCTGTTAATATTCACAATGCATGGATAGTTAACTTATTTAAAAACCTTCCTCCCCCAACATTAAATACTAAATAATACCTTCTTGACAAAGGCACTTTGAAAGACACAAAACACATGGCAAACTCCAAGCTATAAAGAACATACTGGTTTACAACAGTCATTTCTTCCAATCCACTTTTCCATACATTTAACAACAAAATCTAACTGCTTTTGTCATCTGTATAGTGAATTTCTACAGAAGCACTGTAAAATTTAGGAGATAACACCTCTCACAAAATCCTGTTTGTTCCACTCCCTCCCATGAACCTTACAAAAAGGAAGAGAATTATTATAGGAGAATAGTTTCAAAATTACATAGAACAGAATCATCAAAATATCCTTATGATAGACTTCTATATGTAGATTTAGAGATCCTACAGAAAATTGATAGAATTTGAGTAACAGTCTCCTCCAGTTATACAGGAATCAATTTTTCCTCAAACAATTTTTTTCCATACTTTGAAGCTATTCATTTTCTGTGTGAATAGAATCAGCTACACTCTTCTAAAGAAAATTATTCTCACACTGTACTCGCCATGGACTTTTAACAGCTCACCTACTCATAAAGGATTATATTAGTATTTTTTAAACCCTCAGTAGTACTGAATCCAGCTGTCTACCATCAAGTATTTATTCGTCAGCTAGAATGAACTCTCTGCTTGATAATTATATCGTCAAATAGTCAGATCAAGTACGTCAGCCCACATGTCCTTATGGAAATTAAGGACATGACAACTGATTCAAAATAAGACCTTGCATCAGTGTTTAGGAGTACATTTTGAGCCAAGTACATAATGAGGTGTGAGGCAGTCAGAAGGAAAATGAATTTCAATAAAATTCATGGTACAGGAAGGTGAATGAAAGTAAGAGAATGCAATCACACTGATAACACCAGGATAAAGAAAGTAAGTTGTTCTGAGCTACTGAGAATTGTTGCAACATGGTGTGGGTTTTTTCCAATAAAAATTGAGTTGAAATGAGAACTGAACTAATCTGATCATCTCCACTTTTTCTTGAAACACCCCCTATAGTTTTAGTGTCCAAAATACTTTATCCTCAACCTCCCCTAATCGCTCCACAGGCAATATTTCTACTTCCCAAAGAAACTGGGAAAGAATGGTCCAGTATTCACTTATATCAATATGAATAAAGATGTCTTATTAAGCAATTTTATTTCTTTCTCCTGAATGCCACACAACTTCACTCTACCCATGTCATGTTGTATATACATATTAAATTCTAAAGTTTCCATAAAAAGGCTGTGAACTGTCAACTGTCTTAAGCCTCCTCAAGTCATACACCAATCCAGAAGAGAGATATATCAGCTGCAAAGTCTCGGATATAGTGTATAGTGGCATGTTCTTACCTATCATATTCTAGGTAGTAAAGAAGTATTTTAAGAATTTTGCTAAGAATTAATAGAGACATAACCACATTATTTTGATATGCACTTCACACTCATTCTAGAAATACAAATCTGCCTTTAACACAGTTGCATTTTTCTTCAAAACAAATCTGATATCTGGTCAATTAAAACCAAATAAATACAACTCAGGAATATGAAGAATCAGTTGCAGCTATGTTTGAAAAAAATTAGCTTCCATCCAATGCTTTTTCATAAATATATTTACATATGATTGCACAGAAAATGAAGCACAGCCTTCACAGTATTCTATAAGGCCAAGAAGTGGCCTATAAATATGCATCCACACTGCTGTCTTTGCCAATTATTACCCAGGTTAAGCTGGAACAGTTTTGTTACACCATGACAGAGTCGTTCAGTTCTTGAAAGCCTCCTGTGTGCTGCCTCTGTGCACACAGATTCAGAGACAGACTGCTCCCTTTCCAGGAAACAAAGGAAGCAACAGTATTTCTATTGAGGACACTGCCTCCAACAACTCAGCTTGCCCCCAGTTTCCTTGGATTTACTCAGCCAGCATTAACAAACATTAAAAGATTAGCAAACAGCAGACCTCATGTAAGGCCCTAAATCAAGAGGAAAAACTGGAATGTAGTTCTAAAAATAGTTTCAGCCTATGGTTAAAGGGGATCAAATAGGGCACTTTCCTTACTGGCAACATCAAGACTTTTTTTTTTATTCTGAGTCATACAGGTATCTTCTCAGGGATGCATGTGATGTCCTAAGGTCTTTGCTTCTGACAAAAAATAACTGCTTCCAAACAAGGGAACTGTCAGCACTCTCAAAAAGCAGGATAAGTCAAAGCATCACACCAGGCTGCTAGCCAGGATAAAGCTGCAGCAGCTCAACAGGTCAGCCCTACCAGGAATGACACAGAGGCACCAGACTTGACATAGCAGATTCTGTAAGGAATTCTATTTGATAACTTAATTCAAAAAAGCATGAAAAAAGAAAGCAGGGCTTGAGGTCCCTCGAACACTCTCTGCTCTGCTGCAAGTGTAACAACTAGAGAAAAAAAATCCCCCATTCTGTAGTGGTACAGCTCCTCTGAGCACTCTCCAGGCATCAGGAAGCACACTCATGTTTTACCTTCACTTCCACAGTTTTAGAAGAAATCTGTTAAAAGAAGATATAAAAACAAACAAACAAACAAAAACACAACCAAAAAACCCCCACCCTTTGCTGCCCAGATGTGCAGGAGTTTGTGCCACTGCTACGCAGCAGGAAGGATACTCCCTTCCTGTCCCTGTCCTGCTGGCCATCTTGGCAGGAAAAAGAGTTTCATAGCGTTGAAATTTGTTGTGACTACTGCCACATCTGCCTGTTGCAAAAGAGCCAATGAGTAGCCAGGAGGCAGCAAGAGAAGGCCGACAGAGAGCAAGTTAAGCACTCCTGTTCCAGTTTGGGAGGACATCAGGGACACAAACCAACCACAAACCTGGTGAGCAGCTCCTGGGCTCTGGAAAACACCTTAGCTGGGGTAAAGGGACAACAGCTGGAAACTTGCAGCAGAAGGAAAACCACACACACAACCTTTCAGACACGAAACAACACTGCAGGTTTACCGTGAAGGCACCGACACAAGTGCTTCATAGTCCTGACCCTTCCAGCAGGTCCACAGACGCCGAGGAGCAGCGGTGGCTGACCCCTGCTGTGTCCCCACAAAGAAATCATTTGGCAGGGCATGGACGAGTGAGTTGCAAAAACCCTAACACAAAGCACACACTTCAAAGGGTTGTTTTGTTTTCCCCGGTTTATCTACTTTAAGTGGAAGAGAACAAAGACAACCAAGTTTTCAGCTGAAACACAAGGAACCAAAAATCAACAATTTAAATGAAGGTTATCAACATTGTGTATCACTAAAAAAAATTACATGACAAGTACTATTTTCTTACCATCCCTTGGATAAAGCCCCCCGCTCCGGCAGCTTTTGTTCTTTAATTTTCTAAGACTGTACTCATTTCCTTACTATCATATGCAGAGCTATATAGTAGCATTAGCAATGCTATGCACTATGTTCTGCTGCAGATAAAAATATTAAACTAGCCACACTGAGTATTTCCTTAATTCTCAATGATAGCCGAACTTAGCTACACAGCAAACTGAAAAGAACTTTGATATTTCTAGACACCACAGGCATAATTTTCATCCTTAATTATTTTAATGAACCTTTTTAAAGCTCAAGAAATTCATGACAAATGCATAGAAATATGTATTTATGCTCCATGCATGTGAAGGCATCCACATGCACACCATTTTTTAAACATTTCTAATGCTGTTCCTCATACACAGATTTTTAAGGAAGATTTTACCTAGCTCCTTAACTAGGATGAAAATTTAGTAAAACTAACCTTCAAAGTCACTTTCAATTGCAAAAAAAAAAACAACCAAACTTGAAATACATGAGAAAGAAACCTATTCATCTTCATCAGCAGTTGACACCATCATCATTCGTCTCATGGAAAAAAATAATTCAGAAGAGAATATATACACTCTGGAAAGAGGGGTTTGTGCTTTTTTATTGTAATACCATGAATACTAATGCTGTGAAAGCAGTTTAGTTCTTTATAAAATCTATTTCCATTCACATTCACCAATGAAATCCTAGACTACCTATAAAGGTTTCATTTATTCAATCACATTGGAAGCCTCAGAAAACTAATTGTTTATTCAAGTCTATCTGCTCCATCCATGCTCAATTAGGTCTCACTTTTCCCTCAGTTACACCAAAATTAAAAAATAAAAATGCAAGCTGAAACACTCCTTGTTCCACTGAGCAGCTCCCCACAGCATACCACTCCGAACAACCACTGCTTCAAGTACAGCGAGAGCTTCTTGACCATAGTGTACCATTTGAGTGACCTACTCAGCAATTTACAGAATTCCTACTTATTAACTTAGTCTTCTGAGTAATGGAAAACAAATTTGAAATGTGGCTTTCTGCTAAGAACTACCAAGCAATGTTAAGTGTAACTAGGCATTCCAGCCACAGCAATTCATAAGTACCTCATAATCTCTACAAACAATAAGTAAAAAAATTATTCTGAATTTATTCTTCCTTATTTAGACCATTAAAATATTAAATCAACCATTTTGACACATAAGCCTTCAAATTCAGCATCACTTTCATTAGGAATAACATTTCAAAGAGAATCACAACACATTTATGCAAGGCAGGTACAAAACAAAAGAGAGAGATCCATGATGAAATGAGCTTGGAGTAAAAGGTTCTCAGCATGTAATGGAGCTGAAGTTGATCCATAAATCAATGCAAGATGAAAGCAAGATTATTTATGTGAAGGGATTGCATTGTTAATTTACAGGCTGATTGAGAAAAGAAACGCTTTACTTGATCAATGTACCAGTGATGTGCATGTGTGAACTTGAGCACCAATTAGTTATAATTACCAGTAGGTGTATCTCCTCGTATTTTTTAATTAACCTTAACAAGCAGCAGAGACAAACCCAGAAAATGCAGTTTTTCCCTGAGTTTGCCTTTAACACGCTACTAAGTTTTTAAATAATGCAGCCTCGCCACAAGAGACCTTGCAGACAAGGGCTTTTTGATCTCTTCCCATTCAGTGCTGAGAAAGAAAGCATGCAGTTATCGAACAATAGCTACCATGAAAAAACCTCTTCCTGAACTGGTTTGAAAGTGAACTAGAATAAAGCATTTACTTGATAGCTTTATAGTTTTGCCCTAGACATCTGACACAGAACTCAGAGATAGGGATGCTTCTCCTTCAGCTTCATCAACAAAAATTAGAAAAAAAATATCAGAAGGGTAAGTGTATCTGCGCAAGGGTGGAGGTACAATCTAATTTGCATTTGGTAGATATTTGTAGTTAAGTATAATACTCAAGAATCATGTTTGTAATTTTAACTGCCTCCACTGCATTTCAAATCATCTCTAAGCTGCCATTTATCAGACTCAGACAATTTACCCAGGTCTATCATTACCAGAAGGGATTATTAACACTATCTGGCCTAGGCAATATTTTTATTCTTTTTAGCCTGAAGTCTTTAAGTAGCACTACAATTAGGAAAAACCATGAAGACCATGTGAGAGCATAACCTGAAATGTGACATGGGATGATTTTAAATACTCCACCCCTTTAATTAATTCATTGTGTAATCTGAGCAAGTAACTGCCTGTACATTCTAAATAGCCCCATAGTAAAACCTACGCTCATTAAGCAGACTTATCCTCACTCATCCTGGTCTTTTTTACCAGGCTTTTCCAATTAAACAAGCAGCTATTTAATACAATGATATTGATGGCTGAGAGAAGGAAAGATCCTTATAGATTAAAAAATTTCCTGTATTAAGTCCCATTAGGCAAGGAAATTATAGTAGAACGCATCACACATTGTATGTGAAAGAACAGACACTGGTATGTATATGCAGAGGATCATAAAACAGGAATGCAGAAAGCATTCAAATCTAAACAACAACTGCAATTTTTATGAACAGTTTAGGGCTGCTATGGTTTCTTCACCCACGCACAGAAAAACTAAAATTAACAGCAAAAGAAGATGTATGCCTTTTAGAGACTTAGTTATAGATCATATCACCTCAGAGATTTATACACAGTTTCTTAGAAGTTCAGTATGACTTAAAACTCTCTAAATTACAAGGATTAGTTGTATACTCATTTGTAGCAGTTGACTGGTATCACCATGAATCTCTTAAGTAATTTAATGCAAGTTTTGTTAAAATGTCTAGAGTGTAAGACAGAAGCACTGTAATGTCTGCAACTTAGCAGTAACCTTGCAATGAGATGGGGTTTTTAATAATATTTTCCTAAGGTAACCAGATTTAATAAAATATGAAGTATAATTATAGCCATGATGTTTCACACTGTTTTAGAGCCTTATTTCAACTGCCTTTCTCACTTCCACTAGTGAAATGGGAGTATCATCAAAACCAGGACAACCACCACCTTCTGTTATCAGGGTCTACCAGGGCATCTCATGCCTGTAAGGCAGCTGGACTTCCATCTGATATGTAACTCAGCTTTGCACCCTCACTCCAACCTGTGTTCTCAGGGTTAATCTCCTTATTCAAAAGAATGGAAACCCACATACTTCATAAAACAAAAGAGGTTGTCTAAGTCAATGTCAAAAGGTTTAAATCACATGTAGTCCTTTAATCTGTGTAAATTACAGGCAGAGACTATCTACAAGACCAATTCCACACTAGCAGCTTCAAAACGCAGAAGAATTTTTACCATTTCAAAATCTGAAAACAAACTTTAGCTATTAGAAGGTAAAGATACTGCCTTTTCTATGGTTTAGAAATTTGTCAGTTTATAGAAATCTAAAGTTCCTAAAAGACATAAGAGCACAGATTTGAAAATGGACATTTTATTTAAGAGTATTGAAAACCAAAATAAGGAATGAAAAGTCTAACAAAACAATGAGATCCACAGTCAAAGTTGAGAGTTGACATGTTGGTACCAAACATGGCATACCTACAAAAATGGCCCAAGACAACTTCTGTCTTAAACCATAACCTCATTTTTCAGGCTCTCTCAAGCATACAGAGAAACAGTTTGGAAGACTATCGTGAAATCACAAACACTTCATTAGTTTTTCCTATAAATACAAATAAGATCTTTGGATATATCTTTAGCACCTTGTCCTAGTTCAGCAGATGGGACCAGTTATCACTGTGTGTGGGTGATCAAAGCCATGTATTCTACCCCATCTATTCATTCCCAAGAACAATGGACCATTTGCAGTAGCTGCCCAGAGAGTCGTTAGCACCTTCACACCCAGCCTGAGGGGGTGT
>JAOXXN010000364.1:20904913-20920955 GCA_026770055.1 Myrmophylax atrothorax | reverse complement strand
TTTGGGAAGGGCTCTCCCCATGTGGGTGTGCCCTCCCAGCCTGCGCAGGGGATGTTTTAGGTGAGGCACAGCGTGCGTAGAACTGGCCCCACCCTTTAACTGCTCAGGTTCATCTGCCACGCTGAGCGAGCTTGGACAGTGACAGTGAAGGCCTCGGGACCAGAACCTACAGTCCCCAGCATTCCCAGGAGGTCTCCCATCCAAGTACTAACTGGGGCTGGCCCTGCTCAGCTTCCAAGATCAGATGGGATCAGATGTCAGAGTGGCATTTAACTGCCTCCCTCAAACACATAACCAACACATATAGAGCAACTATGGGTTAGGAAGAAAAAAAAATCTGAAATCACACCATTGAAGATCACACAACACAATGAATCACAGAGAGCGAGCAGGTTTCCAATCACTGTTACTAGCACAGCTGAAGTTAATGTGCGCATCTAGTGGATACATTTTGCTTTGCATTTGCCACTCTAACATTACGGATGTATAAAAACGGAGCCTCAGAAAGAAAGATCAATGTATGACAGTTCCCTTTGATCTCTTGGTTTACTTACTTCTGCAAGTGAGATCAGATTTTAAAAGCCACACGAATTTACCACTTTGAAGTATTTTAACTTTTCATTAACTGGAACAGTAGTACTCGATTACAAGACAAATTCTGAAGGTAGAGCTTATTTCATTTTTGCAGACTTGAGCTGGTTGCACAACTAATAAGGAATCCAGTACTTAATTTAATTTTCAGGTATGTGATTTCTTAGTAATACTGGAGTTGTGGGAAAGAAACGGAAGCTTAAGAGAGTTGACCTATTTTGATCTGGAATGAGTAGTGCAACATCCCCACTCAAATTCCAAGAAAAGCCACTAGAAGATAAATCTCTTTTTCTTCTCATGTTTATTCAGCTGACAAGCACAACCCTGAGAACTGACCAAAATAACAAGGGCCATTTACCCTTTCTCAAACAAATTAAGATTTGCTAATGATTACAGGAAAGGAAGACTGAACTGTTTACTCTGATTAAAATTGGTGATTCTTGATATTGTCATTCTTCAACATCTTTACAATGACAACTAAGGATAAACACAGTGGAAGTGCCTAAAACTAGCAAATGTGCATGGTTTTTTTAGACAATTAACCTAGAATTAGATATATTACTTTGCAGGTGATATGCCATGAACTCAAGTTTCTTGAATGGGAAACATAAATTTATATAATTTATACTTTTTAATTTTTATTTTGAAATACTTAAACTGTGACTCTGAGACAAAATATTATATAGCTGCCTTTTTTGTTGTGGTGGTTGTTTACCACTTTGGGGGCATTCTGTGTAGGATTTATTATTTCTACTTAAGATTACATCATAGTACCCAAAAGGCATGATGGCAGAGAAAACTAACCAATATACTCTGGCTAAAAAAGTTCCTTGATCAAGAGAAATACAAAAACTTCACTGAACAACCACAAGTGTGGACAACAAGGTTTTTGTTTCTTTCCTTTTGAGGGGAAAAATCGGAAATCGGAATAGCAAGAGAAGAACAAAAAATTACTTGCCATGTTGTTTTTAAATAAGTAGTCCTGTAGTTCTGGTGTCAGACTGTTTCATCATGTGTGCACAAACTGAGGGAGTGGAAACGGAACATATGTGCTTGGAATGGTAACCATGGAAATGCAAAAAAAAAAGGGAAAGAAAACACAAACACCATAATAGTGCTCTTTTCTCATTTGCTTAGAAAAACAATCTGTGCATTGCAAGATAAAACTGCTACACTGAGAGGATTGGTGATGACAGGGTTAACTAGGGGAGTATGAAACCACTAAGAACATCTACCAAGAAACAGCTCCACAGCAACAAATTGTTATGAAATTGTCTTTGCCTATTTATACTCAGCTTCTCCTTCTGCCCATGTAATCAATACATGCATAAGTTTATCCAATATGATCCAAGATTTCAGTCTTATCAACCACACACATTCTAAGGAAAGGAACAGATTTCACTATAAACTGGCCATTTCTCTCCTACCAAAACCAAAATTCTTTCCCCAGATAAAAGGTTACTATTCATAAAATTTGCTTTCTCCAGGAAGAAGTTGGATCTGAAGTAAGGGAGCCTCCTAAGAAGGAAAGAGGGAAATGAAAACAATTTTCCAGAGACAAACCCCATTGACTCACACAGGAGCAGCTTGAAACCAAAGCATCGGCTCATGGAAGAAAAAGCTTTCTTGATTAAAAGGGCCAATGCAGGGCTTAACTAGAGGTATAAGACTGCAAAGGAGAAGCAACTGAGCCCAGGCAAACCCTCAAAAGGGACATCAGGAGAAGTAAATGTCAAAAGCTATGACAAAAGCAGGAATATTTACCTGGAGGTTACCTCTCCTAGAAGCAGCATAGGGAATCCAGCTGAACCAGCAAAAAGTGGCACAAGGAATCAGTCTGAGCAAAAATACACAGGTGGAACTAAGGCAGATATGACAATTAACTGTGTTAAATAGGTTCATGTAGTTTAATCCTAGAAACACAACCCTGTTTTACAGACAACTCTCAATATATGGCAAGCCTACGTGCACTCACCAAAACCAAGGAGGAATATGACACATCTTTACATGCCCATGTTCCAGTTTCACACCAAGTGCATTGTTTTCCCTATATTTTGATTACTCATGCAACCTGCTGGTTGATGTTCAAATAACTGTGTCATTAACAAGCAAATGGGAGTGCAATTACATCAAATTTTTTAAGCAACAGCCACAGAGAATGTATAATGAGGTCTTCCTTACAAGCACTTATGATGTTTCAATTGTCTGAAGTCTGTATATGCCACAATTCTCAATATGTTTTGGACAAAGTCCATTTTGTTCCCAGAGACTCAACAGTATATCATTTACCACTAGGTTATAAAATTAACTGGTTTATTGTTGCACATTCATATTCATATTACTGTAACTCAGTACATATGATGGCTGTATTACTTAAAGGAATGTATTTCAATTTTCTGAATGGTGATTAGCTATTACAGATCAGAATATCAGGTCTTCCTGTGTACTGCATGGACTTTCCTACCCTAGTTACTATGAAGTCTAATAGAAAATATGTTTTCCTGACCCATTTTAGAAGTTGAAGGAGGGGGGGAGGGGGAGGGCAAAGATAGCCAAAACCTTTCCCCATGGGTTATTTCTTCGCCCCAGCTCTGCTCTTTCTTCATAAGATAACCTGTGTTTCCTGCCTGTGTCTAAGAAATGTGAAGGCAACAGAGCTGATGTGGCATGAGGATGGCAGAGCAGCAACAGCAGCAGGAAAACAGAAAAATCAGGTCAGAAGGTATGGCTCAGGTCATCCAGCTCAGCCTTCTGGCTCCAAATATCACTCAACCATAGCTCAGCAAAGTTCTCAAAAAACCCACTTAAGACTGACTTTCAACTTAAAATGGCCCATCCCTTTTTCCCGACTACACAATGACTGCATATCTAAGCAACCCATCCCATGCACAGAGCTGCGCACCCCGAGTGAAGCACCACACCAGCCCCGCCAGGGCTCACAGGAGTACCGAGTGACCCCTCTCTGTCCAAAAATCCATCACAGTTTCTGGTTCCCTGTGATACAAGGTCAGGACAAGGCCGTCATCTGAGTTCAAATAAATCATTAAATCACGCAGGTGGACCAGGAAATCACAGCATTATGAATGTTTTGTGTTGAAGCTCAACTGAGACAGGAGATCATGGAGAAGCATCTTACCAGGCAGGCTCACCCATGTCTTACTGTTTTACAGTTGCAGTTTTAGAATGCTGAAACAGTTCTTCCACACACATCTAGGAAAAATCTGATGTAACCATTAAAAATGTCAAAATTTGCCTCATGTCAGAAACTGCATGGATACCATCTTCCTAACTGATGGTGATTAACTTCTTACCAAGGTGGCTTTTAAAACAGCTATGGCAACATTTTAAATTACTTACTTCTCATGGCAGATCCCTGTAAACCAAGTGATACCTGCAATAACTTCAGTTTTGGTTTTCTGCAGTTTTCTTTGTTTGCCTTTTTGTTTTGGTGGGAGGGTTTGGGGTGTTTTTTTGGTTTGGTTTTCCTTCTGTAAGGGGGCACAGCAGGACAAGCGGAAATAAACACACAAAGCAAAGGTCCACATGTCAGTAGGAAAAAAAAGTCCCTGATTTGATCAAAGAAAGCTCTAAAAGCTACCATGACCTTTCAGCTAAATGCTTTTTAAACTCTTTGGTTACATACCATTTACTCAAACATCAACTACTTGCAAACAAGCAGATCAGGAATGTTACATGACGCTAGCTGGTGACCCACTGCATTATTCTTTGGTAATCTCTTTACTTTACAGAACAGAGATGCAGAATATAAGCAATGAGAAAAATGTATTTTTTTCCAGTCACGCACTGTGTCTACACTGACTGAATCATTAGGATTCATAGGGGACTTTGCAAGACCTTTTTACACAATAATGTACTAAAAATAAGAGAAGTGGTACAAAGATAATACAGGCTATGTTCAGTACTTTTTTTTCCTCTTTCATGCAATATTTAAAAGTTTTCCATAAAGACAGTAATCATGTTTAATGACAGCTAATTTGAGTTACTTGAAGACATGTAATAACTTTCTCCAGAAAAACTAGAACATTATTTACCCAGTTTACCGAAGATGGAAAGTGAGGCCTAACAACACAAGTAAAAATATGACATGTTTGTAGCCAAGGCAAAAAAGTACCTACTGTGAGAAAAATAATCTGAAGGCAGCTGTACTTTTAAAGGAGAATTTATTTCTTAATAGACCTGGAGTGTATCATGTAAAAAAAAAAAGAATTCACTGAAACTTTAGCTTATGAACACTACAAAACACCCAAGTAATTTCATTAATATACCAGAAAGACAATCAGTTTGCCTGCATTTCTGGGTGCCAAAATCCACTATTTTTCTTGAATTTACTATTAAAATGTCACACAAATTATGCGAGTTGATTAGATGCAGCTTCCTCAGTCTCTTGATTTCCAATCACAAAAAACAACAGTTTCTGTTCTCTAACATGGAACAAACTATGCTAAAATAAAAACTTAAAATTATGTTGAGTAATACCAAATCAACAGTCTGAGATTCAACTGACATCTGTTTTTAATCATGTACACTGTTTGACAGACAACATGGGGAATGGTATAAAAATGCAGATATTAAAATATTGAAAATGAAACTTCCCTATCATAACATTTGGAAAGTCAAAATTACTTCAGGCACAAGTCTTCTCCCAGTATTCCAGGGCAAAGTGTTGCATTTTTTTACCAGAATCTCTGATGTTATAGTCTGATCCCTTGCAACTTCCCATCAACTCTGTAACACAGAGGCAATTTTTTTAAAATTAATGAAAAAACTGCTATGTAAGTGTAAATATTAATTTAATAATGTGTCTGCTATTCCCTTCTATCAATGCAACAAAACTCAAACATTTAAAACTACATGTGAATTTTCTCAATTTCCTGAAATTATTATTTTTTACCAGGAGGATTAGGAATAAAATTTTCCTATAAAACAGCAGTCCATGCAAATTATAAAGACCATAATCAATAAAAAAAAAGGATGTATTGCCTGGCTAGATTTTATGTCCACAATGGTAGGTCCTCAAAAGCAAGTTTATCACACATGACTAAACACTGAGAGCAAACCTTACAGTCCAGCTGAAACTTAGTAAGACATTTAGATATTTGTATATATAGTATTGGCATTCAAAAGGCTAATTGCAAACCACACTAAGTCCAACTATAGCAAAGAGGCACATGCCAGACACACAGATCTATTCAAGTCATCAAGCTATCTGGACCACTCTATGGGATCAATTAACAGACATTCATCTGGAAGCATCCAAGATAATTTAAAGTAAAAAGGAAGTTCATCACTAACAAGCAAACTGCCGTTGCTGGACACCTGTGTTGTGGGCACTGCTGTACAGACAGCAACATTTCAGAGTATCACTCTTGCTGTGAAAGGTACCCTGCAATGAGGCTGGCATCAAGTTGTGTTCGTGAAAGAAGTCAAAGGTCCCTATTTGCACGAAAGCCAGACAAAAGAGAAGAACCTAACAATAACCATCTTAGCCTTGTTACAGCCCACTAGAAATCAGTAGAGTTTAACTCATATCTCTCCTTGTGCTGTTTTTAACTTTGGTTTGTTGTATTGTAATACCACAGGTGAGAAGATCATCTCCTTTTAAAAACAAACAGATAAAATATTTTTAAGACTGTTGACTCCCTGATTAGTGTAGCTTTTCTGAAAAAATGAAGCAACTGTCCTATGAGTATTCCATCAGAATACTCACCAGAAAGAGCAATTCATGGTAGCAAGATGTATCTTCTCACCACAACAGGAAATTCTGCAAGTTGACATTTAGAAACAAGTTTTTTTTTCTGTGTAGAGTGTGGCAAATAGCCATAACATGACTAATATAGCATATTAAAGCAGCCAACTGTGGAACACAAATATGTAAGAAAAGTAAACCAAATCCAGTCTGGTAATATCTACCATGCAACAAAGGACCTTTTAATGTTCTTGCGTATTTTACTTTAAGGGGTGTGGCATGGGGTGGGAAATCAAGGCAGTTGAGAAGGAACAGATCTGCTCTCCATTCTTTGTGACTGAGTAAGAATTCCAGTTTTCTCCATTTATATTTAATTACTTCCTTTTGCTGTACACATGATCTACTATGCTATTCTACACCACACATTGAAGCTAAGTGTTTGATTTCTGACAAGGTTTGACTGTGCTTTGTAAGGATTGTCATCTGCTTCATGCATGCACTCAAACCAAATAAGCGATATTAATTTCATCTTGAATTGGCTTGATTTTTTTCTGGTTTTAAGTCCCAAGTTTTAAAGCCTGAAAATGCTAAATTCCTCAGGAATGGTAATTAGCCATTGGTAATTTTTGCTCATGTAACATAAAAATGTATAAAGAAAGGACTTTTTAAATAATTAAACTCCCTTCCTGAGCAATAAAAGAAATAACTGATTCCCAAATATATTTAATTGAACCTACTGCTGTTTCAAATTCAATTTTTCTTTAATTGGTAACTGTAGTACATGTGAATTATTAACCAGTAATCCCCAAGAACAGGATATAAAATAAAAAGAGAAAAGGCTTCCAATGTAGCTGGAAGATAAACTCACTTTTTTCAAGACACTCTGTAGAATTCTCCTGCCGAGCTGCTTTTTTTATTACCATCTACCTGAAGTTCTGCTGGAAGGTTTCCTCTAAGGAGCCTACAAAAATCAGCTTGAGGATGATGGTATTATGGGACTTGCCTTCTCTGAAATGTTAAAGATTTTCAGAAGGGCTACAGGCATCAGAATCTGTACTGTGACTTCTAAGGAAGCTGAAGAGTAAGCAAGAACTCCTTAAAGGTACTTCTGCTCACATGTGTAACTGCAGCCAAGAACTGCTTCCCCATTAAACCCATCACACACAAGAACCAGCTGCTACCAGCAAAAAGCACAACCACTTAACGCCAACAGTGCATTAGCAGTGTTCTAGAATAGCAACCGGCAACTATTCTACTACATATTTGTATGTTCTTAAGA
Organism: Myrmophylax atrothorax; assembly: GCA_026770055.1. Lineage (NCBI taxonomy): Eukaryota > Metazoa > Chordata > Aves > Passeriformes > Thamnophilidae > Myrmophylax > Myrmophylax atrothorax. The sequence goes on along the minus strand of JAOXXN010000364.1, from coordinate 20,913,378 downwards.
TGCCTACATTTATTTCAGCTTCCCTATGTTTAAACAAGGCTATTATCCCAGTCACCAGCACCATTACATTAACTACAGTCAGCACTATAAGCGCTCAATGCTATTCCAAATGTGATGCCACTCACCATTTACCCAAAAAATGCTGAGGAACAGACATCCTATTTTGGCACTTGCCAGCCCGTCCCTCAGAAATACATCAGCCTTCATTGCAGAGCTGAGCTCTGAAACACCAATGACCAAGGTACATGTCGTACCACTGTGGGGTTTTCCATTTCTCTTTTTCCAACTTAAATCCACAGGATAAGAGGAGTTCACGTTTCAGCTCTGCTGGCTGAGGAACATCTCAGCTGAGATTGCAAAAGCTTGTGATGAACATGCAAAAAAGGATGTTAGTGGCAAAAGGACTGCTCCATAGGTCTAACAATTTCCTTACTGTCCTAACACAACACACAGAACTTTACCCCATAGCCAGAAACATGTAAGTTACTCCTATTTTTTGGAAGAGTTCCCCAGGCAAGGAAGTGCAGAACTGAAACCTAAGAAGAACTGAGACCCAGGCATGAGCATAAATTTAGTGTTCATCTCCTCATGAAACAAACATATTTGGAGCATCAGTCCATCTTCTGAGAAGCAGCACCATCAGTACCTTCTGCTGCTGCTACAGTTCCTCAGCAGTTCACTTGGTTAATTCTGCATACTACACCACAGAAGAAGGTGTGCCACTTGGTACTACATGACAGTGTGAGCACAAAGATGCTGTTTTCTATCCATTCATTACAAAAAATACAGGAAAACAGTAGTAAAAAGAACAAGAAGAAGTGGCAAACAAGGCAGGCTTTGCTCTCTACAGGTTAACCACTTGCAGGGAAGAGCTAGTAACCATTTTCCACAGAGGCGAGGGAGTGGCCATGTTAAACTGAAGCACTAGGAACACACGGTGCTAAGAAAGCTGCCTACCATGGCGAAAAACAAAATGCAGGGCTGGTCCAGCCAGGTACCAGAGGCAGCCAAAGCAGTTGTCAGCATTCCCAGCAAACACCTGCTGCAGGGCGGCAGAGACCACCGGGCAGTGTCTGGGCACGAAATCTCACCTGACCAGGCACAAAAGAAATCAACCACTATGCTCACAACTATTTTTAAAAAATACTTTGGTACAGAAGAGAAAAAAGCACAGCCATCCTGCATATCAAGTGAAAACATATTTAATTATATAAAATCTTGTAATGTCTAGAGTTGAGGACATCAAATTGGCTTCCTATCTTAAGCAGCAAGTATCCTGTGAGGAGATTCCTCTTCCTCTCCTACTTCTTCTGAGAAATATTCATCAACTTTTACTTAAAGGATCAGGAAATTGTTGAACACTTAGATATTTTCTGACTATTTCTTTTTAGTTCATATTGGACATCATTACTCAGGAGCTCAGCACTTACTGATGTCCCACCAAACAACACTGACATAGGAAGATTGTGCAAGAAGAGCATTTTTCAAGCAACACAGAAACACAGCAACTCATTTGATTCGTTATTAGTTAATAAAATCACCATTTGAACACATGGCCCCACAAGCACAGCACCTTAAGGAATTTACCCACCAGCCTGTTCTCAGTTCACCTCCCCCCCAAAAAAAGATTGCAAGTTTAAATGTCACTATAATCCCTGTTAAGAGCCTTCTGAGCAGACAAAGGAGAACACAAAATCTTATGAACCTGGGAGGGAAGGACAAGACAGTCAGTGCAGTGCCATCAAGAAGAACATGCTCTAAAACTGCATCTACTTTGAACTGAAATTTGTCAATACAATTGCAGAAGCATCATTTGGCTTTTAGACTAGGTGCATTATGCAGTACAGGAGAAAATCACAGTTCTTTTTGGATTACAATCCAAGACAGACCAAGGTCACTTTATGTTGATAGTTAAATGCCACTCTGATGAAGAGTTTTGAAACTGGGAAAGAAGAGAAATATCATGAAAGCGTGGCCACTCCACAGGAGGCTGCTCTCATTTTTTCCATTGCCTATGGTGTGATTTCTGAACTTCTAAGTAAAGGGGGAAAAAATGTCTTTTGAGGGTAAATTCTTCAAACTCCTATATTTAAGCTTTTGATATTACTCCATATTCAGCCATAATCAGCACTAATATTTTACTGAGAATTAAATTTATGCAGACCAATTTCTAGTCTTTTCTAGGGATGGGGAGTTGCAATTTTTCCTTTGCACAATGCAAATATAGGACAATTTTTCTAGAGGGGTAATTTTGACTTTCACAGCCAAACCCAAGGAAGCCCTGTAACCATCCTTTATGGTATGTACATAAATATACTTTCAAGCCAGAAAAAGACATCTACATGTGAGGAGGGTGACAGGCAGTATGTACGTGCTCCAGGGCCGACTTAAAGGAGGCTTCCTGCTTTGCTGCTAAATCCGCCTCTTGCGGACGGTTTCACATCCCCTGTCATTAAGATTTTCTGCTGTAGAAAATGTAGCCCACTTCTTCCATCTCATAGGCTGTACCTCGACTTCTCTTATTAGCAGGTTGAGCTGTTGTGCTCACTGTTGATCCTTCAATGTAAGGGTGGGCTGGCGACAGCGGTATATAGGCTGTTTTGGCAAGAGGTGGTTGGCATGTCGTGCGTTATCGATTATAGAACAGGTTCCTCTAGGTGGGTTTGGACCACCGACAAGTCCTTACAGTTTTAAGCATTTGTGCTCATAGTACTCAGGTGGATGCTAAGGTAAGTAAGCATCGAGATTTAGGGTGAGGCATAGTGGGGTATCTAATTCCAGTTTGTATCCTGGCTTTCATGGAGTTAGGACAGTCACGCAGCTAAGATCATTTGTAGGGAAGATGTTAGATGCATCCTCTGCTTATTATGGCTTAGTTGCATTTCAATCTTAGTTGGAAAGATAGTTAAGGACGACTCTTTACACTGTGTAGAGTTAATTTGTGCTTCTTGTGTGACCACAGTGGCTGCCACTAGATTTACCAAGCCTGGAGTTTGCTACAACGAAGTCAAGTTTCCAGTCATTGCTTAATGTTAATTACTGCTGGATTCCCGTGGAGGTGTGGCTGGGTAAGGTGTCTTGGGCTGCAATTGTGTGAGTCTGATTCCTGCTCCTGTTGTCTAGGTTAGGATGCCAAGGCCATTTGCACTGGGGCACAGATACTTGCATGTATATATCTGGCAAAAATTAACAGTAAGATTAGGACTGGGTCTTTTGTCCTTGGGTGCATTTGGCAGCTGTCTTAACATCTTCAGTGTTATGCTTTGTGTAAGCTACAAGGATGTGGAATGTTTGTTGTTCACTTAGAAATTTGTAAGGGGTTTTGATTGGTTGCTGTGGTGCAGTAGAAGTGGATTTTTGGTGAGGTGTTTTTGATGTTTAAAGTAAAAAAGATAATTAAAGGGGGAGGGGCGAGGGGTAGAAATAGTTTGGTGGAATTTCTGGGGTTGCAATGGGTTTTAGTTGTAGTAAGTGAAAAAGGAACATTCTTGTCATTGAAGAGACAACAATGGTTTTTCAGGCCGTAAGTCCTGGGTAAAAACTAGGTAGGAACTTGTATGATGTATTTTAGGGGGGGGTTGAGTGTTTGTTCTGTTTTAGGGGGATTGGCGGTTGTGTCAAACCCATCACCTTATTATGGGGTAGCAGGGTTGGTGTTAGGGTCTGTTGTGAGGTGTGGTAGCTAGGCATAGATTTAGACTTTAGTTCTCAGGGTAGGCCTTAGGTTATCAGCTGACTTGAGCTGGTCAGGACAGCTGACACTGACTGCTACTGGCCAATGGTATTCCATACCATATTCTGACATCATCTCAAATATAAAAGCAGGTGTAGGAGGGGTTGAGTTCAGTTCCTTCATGGCTACTCATCTGCAAAGGATGTATTCTGTTGTTCTCTTGGACCAGGCCCCACAACCGCTCGCTGTTATGGTATCTCAGCAGAGTAAAATGTTCATTCATAGTTTTCTGCCTCCTTGAGTCTGTCCCTCGGGAGATTGAGTTTTCTTGGGTGATTTGTAGCTAGAATGGTGCGATTTGTGTTTGATGGGGAGATGAATGAATTATTTGTTATTATCTAACTCATGTAGGTGTGTGTTATATTATAGTTTAATTTTCTCTTTTCTGTATAAATATATAAACCTGTTTTAAGGGTTTTTTCCTCCCTTTTCTCAGTGGGGGGAGACTCTGACTCTGCATTAGAGAGTTACAATTTTGCCAGCTCAACTTAACACAGGGTGATTGGTAAGTTTAGGTCTGTCCTTTGTGTTATTAGTATTGGGTTTGGTTTACTTATGGGGAATGTTGGTGGTTTTCGTGTATTTGGTGTCGTCGGCAGCAGACCCTTTTCCTGTGGCTTGGGGAGACTGGCGGGCTGTGGGGTATGGGTCAGGGTTGGTGTTGTTGGGGTGTTTTTGTCTATGGGTTGCTGGAGTGTGGATGAGTTGGGGTGGAGACTGTGGATAGTGGGAGTGAATCTTTTGTTCAGTTGGACTTTGGGGGTGTAGCTGTATTTTATTCTTGGGGGGTGGGGCAATTTTTAATTGCAGGTTAAAGTTTGTTGTTGACTCTGTTTTCCATATTGGAGTTGGTGCAGGGCTTGTCTCGGGGTGCAATTCAGGTGGTTTAAGGGTGAGGAAGTCAGGAAATGGTTTAATTGAAAATACCAGCTTTGGGAGTTGGTGATAAAGGTTTAATTCCTTTTTTTCTGAGAAATTCTTTAGTGGAAGGGTTGATGAAATGTGTCTCTGGGTTACTGTGATGGTTTGGTGGCTTGTGTTGGTGTGAATAAAGCATGCAAGAAATGAGGAGTAAGATAGAAGCCAAAACAGGGGTCAGAGAAGTGGAAACAAAGATGGAAACAAAAAGAAACATAAAAAAAATTTTGTTAGTTTTTTAGGGGAAACAAATGTTTGTTTAATGAAAAATTATCTGTAACAATAGATGACCAAAAAAAATTTGAAAAAATTGGTAATTATTAATGGAACTCTCCTGGAATGGGGAGGAAATTGTGGATTTTTATGCAAATTTCATGAAATTGACTAAGTAAATATATGTCTAACAAACATTAATTAATTTAGCACTAGCTAAGAGACAATGATATCAAATCAAATGTTTCTGAAAGTGCATCAGGGCTACATTATGAGACCAGATTACTCTCAAAACCTAATCATTAATTTGTCCATGAATGTGATGAAACTGCACGCCCACCACAAGATGGACATGTCCACCATTATAGGGGCACCTGCTGCACTGGGAAGTTTAGTGAGATGTATTAGAAAAAAAAAATGAACAACAAAGGCCTGAAGAAAGAGAAAAAGCCAAGATTATGAACTATGGAGCACCGGTTCCATCTCCAACCACTAGCTTCTGTGAAAGGCAATAAAATGGATTAACCAAGTCATGGCCCTCACTGAGGAACCAGAGGTGCAAAAAGCAAGATGGGCAAGGGTTTAGGAGGAAGGAATGGTCCTGAAGCTGGTCGTGATAAACCTTCCTAACACCAGCTTGCTAATTTCTCGTTAGGGGTACAATCACTAAATGACCTGGCACTTCTTGGTCAGTACAGTAAGACAGATTCATTAGAGACATTGCCCTGAGATGGTTAGTATTGGGTGGCAGGACCCTGTCATAGTCTGGAGATTCCTCTGGAGTATAAGTTAACAAGGTTAGGATTTAGTCAGATCTAGTGACTCTTCTCCTGGACAATAACAGGCTCTGTCCTTGTGATGGTAGCATAAAAAGGTCAAAAAATGGCTTTTCATGTGAGAATTTATGCATGGCTCGCATTAATATAATGTAGAGTATTCCTACATGCAGATCATGCCTAACGGGGGACATAATAGAATGCAAGTAATACATACTGTAAAATATGTATCACTCTGCAGGGGGGATGGGGAGGAGAAGGTTAATTTTTAAGTCAAAACTCTAAGAAGAGGTGAGCCTTCAATCTCTCGTTTACAAGACCATAAACTATTAGAGTGGGCTAGAAGTAGAGTATTCTGTTCCCAATTGTCGGAGCCCTAGAGAACAAAATGAGGAGGATAGCCCAGTAGGTAAGTGAAGCCAGATGTCCAGGGACAATGAATGGGTGTTCTACTGGCTAGCAGCCTACTCATGTGAGGGTAGGGAGGTTAGATACTAAGATTCAGAATATGAGTTGGGATAAGGGTCAGAATCACTGTAACATTTTCTAGCATGTATCACTATTACAATATTGCAATCAAAAGTTTCCTGAAACTCTGTCATCATATTTGGACTACACATTGGTCACTGAAGTACCTTTTATCTTTATTTTATAATCTTTGAGGAATATATGGAGAAAAATCTAAACACATCCTGCATGGTTTTTCAGTTTCAGAAGTATAACAAGCATTGTGCCCTCAAGTAAAAAAGTAATTAATATTTTCACTGAGCACAATAACCATCCCATGATTTCATCTTCCCACAGAAATGCTGTATCTTGCATTATTTACCCCAAACACTTACTGAGTTACTTAGCACTGCTAAAAATTCAAAAGGTTACATGTTTAACTGCTGCACAGTATACACTAAACAGTATTTTGGCACGTGACCACTTACCATGCCCAATTAAGCATTACAGAAACAGTCTTCCCTGACTTCGTAAGTCATAACTTAGACTGAACTTTTGCTAGCTGTATTAAAACACAGTGGGTTTAGCAGACTCTTTGGGCAATCTCTGAAGAAAAAAAAAAAGCATTCTCAGTGCTAGAATAAGAGGCTGTAACAGAAGAAATTAATAAGCTGTATGAGCTCATAAAAGGCAAGTTTCTTAAAGACAGCTGAACATTTTCATTCCAAAACTGCTTTTAGATAAAAGTGGCCTAAGAGAAAACAGTGGTGATCAGGGGAAGAAAACAAAAAGTGCTTTTTTACTGCATCACTTTAACAGCTCTCAACATTAAAATATGCCCATTGCCCATAGCAGTGTCTTAATTACACAAAATACAGTTGTATCATCAAGCCTTTTGTAAAGGCTTTCCAAACATTCTGAAATTTTTGCAGGAATTAAACCAAATGTATAACACATCAGCTTGGCACAGTACCACCTGGAGGATGTACCAGGCTATTGGCTTGGTATATTTGCAATTTGAAGGATGAAGCAGTTTCATCTACCACCTATCTTTCAACTAACCAATCACTGAAGTGTATGTTTAAAATTCTTTTGCAAGTTCTCACTTTTGCCTAGTTTAGATAGCACAAGGAATATATAGAAAATCCCTATTTGTATGTCTCTGCTCTCTCCCAGTACTTAAGTTTTCTTCAGCATTTAGACTTTGAGAGCCTTGGGGCTTCTTTCGTCTTCCCTCTTTTCTATTTACAGCCCAAGTTTGATGTTTTCACTTTTCAGCTTTAGTTTCTTCTCTTCCCTATCTAGCACCACAGTAAATACCCATCTCTCATTTCTTGCTGTCATTTTCTTTGTGAACCACTCAAGCATCCCAAGAGAAACCTGCAAGTCTGCTCACCTTCATTATACTGGGAGTGGCACACAGGCAGGCCACTTTTTCATTCTGCTTGCTCAATGACCCATCAGTACTAGCTGTGTGCCCCAGTGATGCAGCATTTAATCTCAAAAATACAGAGAGGCAGGTGACAGGTAAGAACACAATTCAAAGCAATGTACATACTTAAATCACTTCCCCAACCAGACAGGAGTCTTAAGTCACATGTAAAGAGCTGTCCAAATCACTACCCTCCCATGTTTGTGCTCTCATGTATAATTCTTCAGAGATGACTATATCTAGCTGCTCTTCTGTTTTACAGGATGGATCCAATTATTTCATAGATAATCGTTGCTTGGCTAAGAGTTCTTTCACATTAGAAAAAAGGCAAAAGGAGAGGACACAGCCAGATCTTCATATATCGTAAGTCATGTAAATACACAGGAGTTTGATATTAACTAATTCTACTAATATTCCTTGGAAAAGAGCAGATGAAATCTTCAGTTTCATTTATCTGAACAGAAAAGCATGTAAAATCTTTTATCTGCTACACAAGCAAATCATAGCAGTAACTCATATTTTACATAACCAATCAACATCTAAAGTTAACATGCAGTTCTGTAACCAACATGGTGCTGGAACATCTGGCAAAACCCAAAGAGTAGGTAAGTCCTCAAGGTCAGCATCCCATGTACACCTCAAACAACACTGCTATTTAAAAACAGGAATTTTACACAGATTAACTCAAACCCACAGAAGTCCTAAGCATTAAAAGCTTCATACAGAACTACCCACTGACAAAAGTCATCCTATTCAAACACTTTCAATTTCCTGAATTTAATATTGGACAGGCACTATTTCTCTTTAACTATGTACACTTTGCAAACACACCAATTAAAATAGCAGGAGAAAATGCTGGCAAGAGAAGGTCAAAGCAGCTTCAACATACAGTTAGAACCAGATTATGCTGATGGTCCCTTCCAAGCCAAATCATTCCATGATTCTA
>JAOXXN010000364.1:20893282-20903478 GCA_026770055.1 Myrmophylax atrothorax | reverse complement strand
CTTTCTCCCACTCCTCATATCCCCTGCACTAGGCAAACACTGTCTACTGAGCAAGAACTGAAAGTAGTATTCATTTTACACAGGCAACTTAACTTTGGTATGTTGTGGTGACGGAAGAATAACATTAGATAATTTTTAGTATTGTGATTAAATTCTACAGATGAGACATCAATAAACCTGAGAACACTCTGAATACTAACAGAAAGTTTACCAAGACAGCTTTTAACTCTTCCTTGAGAAACCTCACATACAACATTTCTACAAGGAAGATTTAGATATAGTATATAAACTACCTCATTAAAAAACTGAAAATCTAGTTCACAAAATTCAGCCTGCTCCAGTCCTCATGATGGACAAGGAAAGATAATTACAGCTTATGCAGGTTGTCTGCGGAACATGTGCATGATGTCAAGAGATCAATTTTCTGACCAACCCGGTCAGGCTTGGATTTTTCACAGAAGGAAGAGACAGACACAACTGAATTGAATGGTTTCCCTGACATAATTTTAATTTCTCTAAACCAAGGAAGTGACAACACCAGAAACACCATTATGGCAGTAACAGTAATTGCCAATTACTCCCCTCTGCAGTCTTACCTTCATTCTTGGAAATATGTAAAATCTTTTTTTCCCAAGAATTACCCTAAATCAACAATTTGTTCTACCACGAACATGTCTTTATCTAAATTAATGAAGAGTTAGAGACAAGAAATCATGTACAGTATAAAGTGGGTCCAGAAGCTCAGTTGCATTCACAATGATTTCAATGAGGTTTTATCACTAGGCTACAGTTCTATTCTGGTACAATCCCTTGATCTCATCCCCTTAGCCTGAAAGCAGAACATTTGATTAAAAAGGAAGATAACTGAATTGACTTATATAAGAGAGAATTAAAGATGCCTGAAAGTTAGCCTAGCTAGGATTTTTTTTTTCAGTAGTAGTAGTTTACATCAACAAGATCCTACATTTCACTCAGGTCTTTTAATAAGAATTTAAAAACTGGTTTCTCTGGCCTTTCCCAAGTAACTCTATTTCCAGTGTTACTAGAAATTAAAGGTGCCTAGGTAAGAGCTGCAATACACGATTAAAGCATTGCCATGACAATATGCTTAGCCGTGCACCGTAATTATTATCTGAAAAAATGATTACCCCTAAGGTGAAACAATTCTGCCTGTTAATTTTATATATAAGCTTTTAAGCTGCATGCACACTTCAGTTGTGCAAGAGGTATGGGACATGTTCACAGATCAATTCAGCTTGCTAGAAGGAATATATTTGTAAATGTTATTCAGGGTTGTGGGTTTTTTAAAAAAATACAAATTACCTGCAAAACAACGCATTAGCAGATTATAGAGATGAAACCTTTTGAACAACTGCAAATACTTCATACTGAGCAACCATAATTCCAGATGGAAAAAGAGTAGCAGAAGCATTTCTAATCCTTTGCATGTGGTCAACAGTGCAGAGGGAGCATGTGCTTCCTACGCACGTACATGTACTGGCTAATGTAAACTACAGATTTACTGGTTTATAAACCTCAGCCTTGAATCTCTGTAGATTTGAGGGTTCAGCTTCTCAGTGTTTACTGATTGAAAATAACATCATGAAGCCACAGTAGCAGCATTACAATGTACAATCCTGCTTTAAAGTCCATGCTGCCCTGTGCTCTGACTTGCTGCTGCACCCTCCCAGCCACAAATTACAGTAGTTCTTCAGAATGAGGATATCTTCACCTTTTCCATTATCAGAAAATGCCCTCATGGTACTTCTCCCTTGCAGCTGATCAAAGACTACTCCCTCCTAGTGGCATAGAAACTCATCTAGAAAATGACCTTAGTCCTGCTAGGCTGTCCAATCTTTTCAACAACTTTCAGCCACTGAGCAATTTGACATGGTAGTTACATGTTAAAAACAGTAAGATTGAATTTCACACTTAAAGGCCTTCAAAGTTTGCACAAAATGCTTCAAAACACCAAAACACACCAAGTCCCCCTGTCTGACCTAGTGAACACTCAATTGGATGTTGCACATACAACAGCTACAAACAGAAACGGTTACAATGCCTTCTCCCAGCAGGCAGAAATGCTCCCAAGGACCAAGCAGAGCATTCAGGATTTCAGTCTCATCTGAATTAAACAAAGCAAATCAATGCAGGACCCTACCACACAACCACACTGCTCAGCTAGTGCATGGACAGTGGTGCACTGGATGGTTTTTGGAAGAAGAGATTCTTCCTGATTAGAAAAAAAACAAACCACTTCATGAACAGTACTATTACTAAAAGTCTGCTGCTGCAAACATCTAGGCTTCATTTATCAACAGAAGATCAGGTTTGGAAAAGACTCCAAAACAGATCATGAAGCCTTTATTGGTGCAACAGAACATGCACAAAATAATAATCCAGGAGTTAAGAGTCATTTGTCTTGCATTTAGTCTGTTCCAACTCAAGGAGCAATTACTGCAGCATTCCTTTCATTAAGGATGTTCAAGATTCAATTGCAACATTACAAACTCACAGTATGTGCTCCTCACACAAGGTGTCTTCCAGCAACATCATCCAACCAAATTCAACATATCCACTGTTGGGTGGGCTTTTTTCTCTGCGTGTAAGTTTTACTTAAAAAAAAATCTTTAAAGTATAGGATGACACTGCCAAATACTGGCAGCAAAACAGATTAAAATCCCAGTTGATTCTCTGGTTATCCCTGCCATAAAAATGAGTCTTTTTGTGTTTATTCTTTCACTAATCCCAATAGCTATAAGCTTCAATTTTTGAATGTGAGACAGCAGGGCTGCTGATTTAAAGAAAGGTCCAGCTTTATAACAATTCAATAATCAGGTGTTATTACTGTATATCTGCTGAGTTCTGGTTTAAGCAGGAGGTTCTTTTTTCTAAAGATGATAAAAGAAAGATCACTTTCATCTCAAAAAAGCACAAGCCCAACTGTCTACTTAAGCAATAAGTGTGCAATATCACCTCAGAGAGTGAGTTAGAATTTCATGGCAACTACACCTCCAAACCCAAAGCAGCAAATTAATTTCTATGTTGGACCTGTCACTGAAGTAACTATTTTCCCACAAATATGACAATACTATTCTCAAGCACAGAAGTAGCGGGTTTTTTCGATCTGCAATTCTGCATACAAGATGGAGTGACTTGCAGTAGACTAGCATGCATTCATTTGGAAAAAGATAGAGACAGACAGGAAGATACATTCATAAAGTAATTTTTAAAGTTAATGTTTTAGCATTATGGCAAGAAATAACATGTAGTAATAAGCACCAGACTTGCCTTCCAAGAACAAAATCTTTCCATTGAGAAGAGAGACACATTCCATTCAACCAGCATAATCCCAAGCACAACCAAGTAGATGAAAGCTGCAAACACCCACAAGTCCTGCTCACCTTTTCCCACCTCCTTGGTGAAAACAAGGGAAGCAATGGATGCTTACACACTGTAGGAACAAGCACCTGAAAGGCTGAGAGTGCAGTGCCATGGCAATCCAGATCAGAAGCACAGACCAGTCTAAGGAACACTACAGAACCAAATCAAACTGAGGAGTAAGGCACACAGGAAGGCAACAGCTTCAGGTGTTAAATAACACTTGAGACAGTCTGTATGGAACATGTACAGCAAATTGTAATTGATGTAAGCAGCAGTGCGAACCACATGAGTATTATGTTAAGAGATTCATCTACTCCTAGTTACTCTAACAACTTGTGCAAGTGTGTTAATGGAAATCCTAAAAAGTATCTAAAAAGCAACGTTGACACACTATGCTAAAATCAGAGTCTCAAATGCACAACTCAATACAGATCAGACTGTAAGTCCTGAAAAAATACAGTAAAAATCTTAACTTATACTTTAGTATTTCACTATGTGAGAACTCAATTTTTTTTAAAAAGTCGAAGTGAAGCAAGTTATCTGACAAAGACTTTCATTAGTGCTGTAATCAAGTGCCACTACATTTTTACTACAAAACCATCTCACAAGGCATGTGCAACAATACATCTCAATTATGAAGACCCAGGCTAAACATCTGCTGTTACAAATTCATTTGGGAGGAGGGGGAGAACTGAATCAAGTTGGGACTACATAAATTTAAAGCAGAGAGGTCTCAGAGAGTTTGTTTTCCATTTATATTGCCTGATCAGCAGCAAAGACATTGCAAGTACAAACCTGTTAAAGTTCTGCTTTCTACTATTATCATTTCTGTGTGAGTCTTCAAAAATTGGACAAAGAACCAAACCACAAGCCAAACTCTTACATGGCCCACAAAAAGGCTTCTGACTAAATTATTTGACTAGCTTTCATCTTTACCTTATTTATTACATACTGTTCTATTCAGTGAAAAGCTATGTTATATATTACCCAGGCATATTACGCTTGATCTCTTTTTCTCAGGTGTCTGATCCAGTGTTGCCTTGCAGCACAATACATACATGTTCACAGTAATTATTTCTGTGTTGTGACCATATTTTCCCCTACACAGTGGTCAAGTGGATACAATTTTAAGTAATATCTATTGCTGATAGCTTCTGCTATATCATGAAGGAACAGGTGTCTACTATACTAGAAGCATTACTTTTTCAGGATATTAGAATATCTCAATTTAAAACAGCTCTATGCTTGTTAATGTAGAGTTACAGCCTGCTTAAAAATTAAATGGTTAACCTATAAATACATTTATAAACAGGTTACAAAAATATGCACATAACATGTAACTGCTTTGGAGAAGCATTCAACCAGTGAAGCAAGGAGATGCCTGTCGAATAGCATGGATTAAAGACATTAGAAGTCCCTGAGACAAGTAAGCTGCATCACTTTACTAAAACTGCATGCTTTTGTATTTCTTCTACCTGTTCCTGGATACCCAGCCTTATCACTCTGAAATCTCAGTAAGTTTCTTTCTTAATAGTATTGTTTTTCTAATTGTCGTCTCCCCCCTATTAGGCCTCCCATCATTAGAATGGCAAATACACTAAGTGGTTATTAAAAAATCAACATTAAAAAAAATTCATGTCATCTATCCATATGTTATTCAACACCAGGGAAACAATCTTCCAACTTAACTTTGAATACATACAGCTTCCTATATGTGGATTTAGCTTTCTTTTATATCAAACATACACCAAGTGTTCTCTAACATTAAATACAAGGCATGCGTGCAACACATTTAATCGTTAATTCTAACACTATAATAGCCAACAAATCATTAAGAGTTCACATGGAATGCAAAGAGAAATAGGATAACCAATTTACCTTTTGACATTAATCAGCAAGACAGTGAGCATGTTTGTGTGGTTGCATCACTTGAATTATCCATATTTTTTCTAACTGAAGAACATAAATCTGTTAACAAAGTGGTCATGACACTTCTGGTGTCACATGCTGCTGCAGAGAGATCAACAAAGCATGAACTTCAACTTGTCAGATCAAGAGAAGCCAATATTCAAGCATTGCAGCTCAAAATTTGCACATCTTAAAAACAGAGTCTAAATACTTACTGTTAACAGGAACTCCCAGATCCCCTGCCTTTGTTCACCTATAATGTGTAATCCATCATGCAGGTAATCCAGTTCACTTTCCTTTGGTTACACTGCCTGCAGGATTCTTACATACATAGTGTAGACCCTGGACTGAACTGTTCCTCAGTGCCCAAAACCTACATATCTTCTCTTCCAAGTAAGTCATTGTCTAGTGAATACCTACAAACCTTTACATCAAATTTTAACTTTGTAACAACATAACATAGAACAGCATAACATTGCAAGAGGGGGAAGTAAAAACAAAAATGCTGAGTTTCTCTCAGTTGTGGAAGCTCAAGGTCTAAACAGATAATTAATGGTGCAAGACTGAAGTCTTACTGATGCCTGCTCTTAGGGCTTTAAAAGAATATTTTAATGCTGTCAATGCCACGCTTGAGAAGCCTGCCACTAGCAGCATACCTTGAAACACTTCAGCTTTGAAATCATTTACTTCAAAAATAATAAAAAAATAGAGCATAAAGTTGTATCCCCAGTGACTTAATGATCAAACAAATTCCTCATAGGCAGATACAATATGGCAACAACTACAATGGCTTAGAATATTCAACAGCAATCTCATGCAGTGTCTCATCAAAACAGACAGGGAAAACTAAGAATAGCAAATCACACAATTTTCTACAGCCTTCCAATTAAGCTAGACAAATATTTAAAAATTTATTTTGGTAACACTTGTCTCTCAAAAAACAGATTACTGGATTATAACCATGCTTTCTTGACCTTCTTCTACCCCAATATAAAAGGAAAGTATTTATGGCTTTAAAATCTTGTCAGCATAAACTGCTTCATAGGGTCACATGGCATCAAGTCTTCTCAGCACCCATGTCTATGCATGTTTACAGGCTTTCAGTTTAAAGCCCTTACAGCATTTAAAAGTCAGCTGCTTCTTCACCAATCCAATACCAACCTGATGCCTGTACTAGAAAAATCTACTCGATCTAAAGCATATAGTCAAATCCTGACTCAAAATCCCTGCATCTCAGTCTAGGATGTTACCAAGTCTGAATGAAGTTTCTAATCATGGGAGAAGTTTGAAAGGTGAACAGAAATCCACACCAGAGTCTGTAGCAGGCTGTAATGAACAACGTCAGTAGGAGAGTACATGTAATAAAGTTTCTGCCTGTAGAAAGGAAGCCAGTGGAAAGCAGGCCCAGATTCCTGCAAGTTTATCACACACCTCTCCAACAAACACAGGCAGAGAAATTGAGTATCCAGTAGAGCTTTCATGACCTTTAAGGATATTAACTACTAGCCTGGACATCCTGGGCCATCACCATTACTGGCAGAGGGTAGGTTAATGACATGCTAATGACTGGCTGTCCATAGCTCAACTTCCTCTCTATCAGAGTGGGTCCACTACAATGGTTTTATCTAGCTGGATACAGACTGACATATCTTAAAATGAGACAGTGGGATGCTATACACAGATTAATCATGTTTTCTAACTCCCGGATTTTCAGATGCTTTCATGAGCCCTCCAAAACCTGAACTTGAATTTCTAAGCAGCATTCACAATAGACTTGTTGTAAAGGTAAGAGATTAAAGATGTTCCTTTTTCGTTCACTTTTCTGAACCCACCTACCCTGACTACCTTGGAAAACACCTTCAATTTTCTCATCAATCAGCATTTCACCCAGGGACAGACAATCCGAATCACAGTGTCTCAGATAAAGGGGCTTGATTATTGAGAGAAATCTGTAACACTGTAATTTGGCTCAGTTCTCTCCTAGGTAATGGTAGGTTAGGAACTGTCCCAAGGCTTTTCAACTTCCAGTATTCATTTATTTTAGAAATTCTCAACTATGGTCAAGCAAATGGATAAGGCATTTTACTCCAGGAATATCACTGTTCCATTAGCCGGTCATGCATATGAACGCCTAAGAATCTTTTCCATCTGCTGCACATCACTAAATGCTTTATGAAAAGAGGTTAGCACTAGGTGTAGAACAGATAGCACATGTTTGCACAAATAGCAGTCTGGCCCCACTGTTAAGCTGGTGCACTTACTATATGTTAGATAAACAGCAATGCTGAAACACGTGTTTCACATACAGCCATACGCTTCGCTTTACTGTGCATATAAATAAGGAAACGAGTACCACTGTCCAAAACTTCAGGTGACATACACACTGGCCAAGTCTTGTTCTAAGGATACTGAACAAAGACAACTAAAAAGGAAAACTAATGTGTTGGGGTAAGCAGAGAACAGACAGATAAGGAAGAAAAGCAAAAGCTAAGTCAATGGACATCAACATACCTTCTCAAATGGCGAGACTAAATTTGGCAAGGTAATCAGCCTGAGAACTCAGAAATTTTCTAAGTGGTCTCTTTTTTTTCTGCTTCGTCTTTTACAGGCATTCTCTTTGCAATGTAAAAGAGAAGTTTCTAGAAAAATCTTCCATTCAGCTGTTGGCTTGACAGATGCCCAACACCTCAAATAACCAAAATGTCTCTTCAACTAAAACCAGATTGAACAGATAAAACTGTTCATCAAACTGCTGTTCATTTTTTATGACAGTCTTGAGGTCACTGCACAGATGCCCAGTCAACAACCCTTGCAGGAGAATTTCTGGAATTCTGCAGTTAGGTCACAAAATATAGACATATTTTTTCTCCTCTTCTCTTTAATTACAGCAGTTAAAAAACAGTGACAATAGTAAATCTCTTCAAGTAACTGAAAACCAAAATAGCAGCTACGCCAAAGTACTGATAATCATCAGTAGCAAAGGTTTCTTCAGCAGATTTTTGAAGGAGGAGCCCACCATTGCCACTATTTAAGGTCAGCATAATACTATTCACGCAGTAGGTTTTTAGTGCAGACACTTTTTCAACAATACATCATTCTTACTCTTGATAACACCATATCCTTACAGTAACAAGAGAGTTAGTGGTATGCTAAAAAATATGGATGTTGTATATAGACATTAGCACCAACTGGCTCTTCTCCCAAGAGCCTTCCTTAGCTGCATTAACTGAAGAAAAATAGTTATCAACTGTCAGCAAAATTTTACCACTAGCTTCCTTTACTCTCCTCCTATGCCCTATTTTCAATGAAAGCATAACTTGTCAAAGGAAAAAACAGCAGCAGAGATTTCAATGTCTGTATTGTTATCAAGAACTAGACTGACTTGCACTCAAAATTCATCATCCTCTGGTAGCATAGTTAATACAGATAATAAATGCATTCCTCCTCGGTCTACACACAAAACCACTGCTAGGCAGAGAGGAGAAAGTGTTTTGATTCAGACTGTGAGAATGAACAAGGTCTCACCAGAAGCATAATGTCACTATAAAAAGACTTCTATGCATGGCACCTCTTTAGCAGACAAAATGACTGATACAGAGGCGATATGCTAATCCATACTCTGGAAAGTAATCATACAGTACACAAGATAGCTCCAAAAATTAACCATAAAAAAACTCAAAACCAAACAAACCAAAAAAAAGCTAAACCCACAACCCTTTCCAGACTCCCATATTTCTTTTTTTTTTTTTCAGGAAGCTCATACAACCACACAGACTCACAGCTTTAAACAGTAGTTTGAAAGCAGTATGTCTGCTAGCACCAGCGCCTCTTCCAGTCAAAAATCTACATTTTGAGTATGTATGTAAGAATTTGCTACTGACATTGCAGCTAAACTAGCCCTGTTCCATGGAAATCATTAAATTAGGTCAATGCAATTAAGCCAACTAATTTTTCCTCTTTCTTTTAAAGTAGCCAAAATATCTCTTGCTTTACTTGTAAAAATTACTTACCTCTTCACCTGTACAATATCTTTTAAATGAAGATAATGAACTTCAGCATCCAACTGAACACATACACCTCTGGAACTGAAACATCATTAAAAGAATACTATTGCTTAGAAAAAAGCTTCCATCATTCATCTAAGAAAACAAGCATTGGTGGCTGAATTAAGGCAAGAACCACCACCCCTACAAGATAAAAGTAGCAACAACTAGTGTGGAGAAAATAAACTAAAAATAACAGGGAAGGAAAATACCCATCTCTACAAAACCAATTCTGTACAACGTTAAACCTATACTAGGGCTATAACACAGCTGATAAATCAGCCACGCTAGTAACTCCTCCAGGCTGCAGCCAGGCACAGAGTAACAAACTGAAGGCAGCAAATCACAACTCCAGGTGCATGGCTGCATGTATTCATCATGCCACATGAACACAGAATGGAGCCATCAAACTGGACAACCTCAGGCCAGCATGCTGCACACCACCATAGACAGCCTCACACCAGTCCCACAAGGCAGTTTCTTTAGCATATCACTGCAACATTCTTTCAAACCTGCCCTTGCCCACCTGCAGAAAGCCAATTTATAATCAAGATAACAATGGAAAAGTAGATGGCTGTCTTGTACATTTCCTGAGAGCACACGTTGGGAGAATGTCCTAGTTCAGCAGATGGGACCAGTTATCACTGTGTGTGAGTGATCAAAGCCATGTATTCTACTCCCTCTATTCATTCCCAAGAACAATGGACCATTTGCAGCAGCTGCCCAGAGAGTTGTTAGCACCTTCACACCCAGCCTGAGGGGGTGTGGCTGCTAATGGGCCATGAACGCTCCAACAGTACCCCATGACTCACAAAGTTAAGCACCCATTGTGTGAGTCCCCGCCCTGGGGGAGGGACTGAG
>JAOXXN010000364.1:20877552-20887655 GCA_026770055.1 Myrmophylax atrothorax | reverse complement strand
AGGGAAGGTAATAATCAGCATAGTGACAGTATTGTAAATCACTGGGGATATCAGAGGAGCTGTTGACTCCCTGGAAGGCAGGGAGGCCCTGCAGAGAGACCTGGACAAATTAGAGGGCTGGGCAATCACCAACCATATGAAGTTCAGCAAGGGAAAGGGCTGGATTCTGCACCTGGGATGGGGGAAACACTGACTGTACAGACTGGGGAATGAGAGGTTGGGAAGCAGTGCCATCTAAAGGGACCTGGGGGTCCTGGTGGATGGCAAGTTGAATCTGAGTCAGCGGTGCCCTGGCAGCCAGGAGGGCCAACCATGTCCTGGGGGGCATCAGGCAAAGCATCGCCAGCTGCTTGAGGGAGGGGATTGTCCTGCTCTACTCTGCATTGGGGTGGCCTCACCTTGACCATTGTGTGCAGTTTTGGGTGCAATATAAGATATGAAGCTCTTAGAGAGTGTCCAAAGAAGGGCAATAAAGATGGTGAAGGGCCTTAAGGGGAAGCCGTATGAGGGCACTTGGTCTGTCCAGTCTGGAGAAGAAACAGAAGGGAGACCTCATTGCAGTTATAAGTTCCTCATGAAGGGAAGAGGAGGGGCAGGCACTGATCTCTTCCGTGTGGTGACCAGTGACAGGACCTGAGGGAATGGCCTGAAGTTGTGTCAGGGAAGGCTTAGGCTGGATATTAGGAAGACGTTTTTTTACCCCGAGGGTGGTTGGGCACTGGAACAGGCTCCCCAGGGCAATGGTCACAGCACCAAGCCTGACAGAGTTCAAGTAACATTTGGACAATACTCTCAGGCACATGGTGTGACTCTTGGAAATGATCCTGTGCAGGCCCAGGAGGTGGACTCGATGATCTTCGGAGGTCCCCTCCAACTCAGCATATTCTGTGATATTCTTTAATTCATGTTGTCTTTCATGGAACCATAGAATCATTGAAGCTGGAAAAGACCTTTAAGATCATCAAGTCCAACCTGTAACCCAGCCTGTCAAGTGTACCACTAAACCACATCCCTAAGTACTGCATTGTTGCGGACCATCCAGGGAGATCGCTGACACCAATGTGGTGCATTCAGGCAAATCCCAACTTTATTCAAAATAGGCAACATATATAAACTCGAGTTAACCCCGCCCCAGGCACAACACGCTTGACTCCATAGGTTAAGGCTGCAAACAGGTACATATAAGGTAAAGTCCAAAGCCCTTTCCAGGGTGTGGTTCTGGCTTGTTGTTGTTTTCCCTCTGAGTTTGATGTCACGTGGTTCCTCTGGACCCACTCAAGTTGGTGGGTGGCAGCACTACATCTACACATTTTTTAAATAGCTCTATGCAACTACCTTAACACATAGTCAGTGTGGGTATATATACATCCCCTCTGCATAATTGAGCAACCCGGAGCCCACATCATAATTCCAATACACAGTCTGTAGTTGAGTAAACTGGAGAACTCAATTAAACTCAAGAAAGCCAATAACTGTCACTGCTCCTCAATGGCGAATAAGTCACATGCCCAAGGTAACCTCCTTGCTGCTTAACTGTATCAGTCTGTAACTTAGAACTACATTTTCTAAATGTATGTGCAGTCAATTCATTATG
Organism: Myrmophylax atrothorax; assembly: GCA_026770055.1. Taxonomy (NCBI): domain Eukaryota; kingdom Metazoa; phylum Chordata; class Aves; order Passeriformes; family Thamnophilidae; genus Myrmophylax; species Myrmophylax atrothorax. Next base: position 20,886,061 of record JAOXXN010000364.1, on the reverse strand, counting down.
CAGTATTCTGCTTGTTGCAGAGCTGCTCCAAAGAAATCAATGACATCTTTAACTTTGGAATATGTCCTTCACGGGGGTAATGTGTTAACACCACCACTATTTGGACAAATGGGAAGGGGAAGAAACCATTTATAAAAAGTTGAAACACATCCAGAAGCTTTACATTAGCCCATCAACTCATCACAACTATACAGACCTAATTGAGCTAAAAGACTTCACTGTGACCTTTTGCAAACAATCTATTCTGTTAGTTAGTCCATAATAAAACATATCAATTAATACAACAATTTGCCCTGCCCTTCCATGTCCTGTACTAGGTACAAAACCTCAAACATAGCAAGAAAGTCATCTGAGACATTTTTGTTATATGGCCTGGATAACAGCTTTACAATGAAAGCATCCACTGAGCCATAGCTACAGCACTATTGCATTCTAGTAAAAGTTTCCTGAGGTAACAATGAAAATCAAATTAGCAGTTTAGTTCATCTGCTCCACTCACCCCCAGCTCTCTTCCTCACGATTGCATGGCTATTAAAAACAATGGGATCATTAACAGTCCAGGTGCAATTAATTATACAGTCCCACTAGCATGGCAGTATGGCCACACAAAGGAAGTCTGTCGCTCAGTATACAAGCACAGCCCTCTAGAATTAAAAATATATAAATATAAAAAGAAAATGCTGAGATACACACAGTTGTTACAATAAAACACTGTAGAATGTGTCTAATACAGATGTTTCTCTGGCAGGCAACAGTGAATTCATCTTTCCTGGCAACACAAGTCGCCATGCTATACTCAGTTATTTTAATACACACTTAGTAATATTGGAATACATTTTTTGTAGTTTGCATGTGGTCATTTGGGGTTTTTTTGCTTCTCCTGAAAGTCACTTCCAGAGCTGTTTGATCTGCAAAGCAGAAAAAAAATTCTTCTTTTTCTACTTCAAGAATGTACATGTTATTGGTTAAGAAAAAATCTTGCATTCATCCTCGGTTCCTACTTGAAATTTAAGGTATTCAGTAAAGAAACCTGTGGCAAGGGCAACCAGGGTGTTTATACAGCTAAATGCTTGAGCTTTAACCCTTGATATATTTGTAGTTCACTTCAAAACAACACAAATTCATCAGCTTAGTTTCACTTGTACAGAAGGGCAAGGTATTCATCCCACTGTTCCCTGGCTGGAGCTGGACAGTCTTTCAGCTGGAAAGTTTGACAAGAGCATCCATTTCAGATAAGAAAGTGTAAGTAAAACTTGACTTGGCTCTGCAAACCAAAAGCTAAATCAGGTTCATGCCTAGATTTCAAAGCACAGCTCATTTGCCACCACTTCCCCATGTTTCTCATCTTTTCAGCTACCTTGCCCTCAAAATACCTGCTTCTTTTTTTTTGCTGCCCTTTTATCACAGCAAAAAGAGCCACCGACATTTTATGACTTTAAGCACCAGTCTCTCATAAGTCATATATCTTAAAACCCAATACCACCCAACTAGTAAAACGTTTATAAAATAATTTACACCTGCAAGAGAAGAATTGAAAAAAACCCCAACACAAATCTGAAGGCTGAAGCAACATATGATAAAAATGGGGAGTAGGGGTTGTGTGTCTCACTGCAGAATATTTCAAGCTCACATCACTGTTTTTAAAGGTGCCTAGCAATGGCACAGTACTGCTGGTGACACAATCACATTGAGAAGCTCCCAACACAAGCTAGAATGCTGCTGTGCTTGGTACCATAACAATTAAGAAAACAGAACTAAACAAAACCAAACAAACAATAAAGCCCATCACCCAACCAGAAACAAAACAAAAAAAAAGTCATCCTTTCCTCTTTTCAAGCTGTTAAAAGACTGGTATTTGTCTTAAGACAAAGCCCAAAAAGGTCAGTTTCCAATCCAGCAGCAGAATAGAAAGACCTTGTGTTACCAAAGTTCTTAGTAAGAGGCATCTGATTTGTCATAATGGGCATAAGAGAAAACCTCCAGCCTGGTGTCAGAACAATTTTGCTTCAGGAAGCTGTAACAGAAAACTTTAAGGACTCAGTTCACATTGCTAATCTTCTCAGAGTCATCAAGTTCCATTTCTTAAGTCCTCCAATTCTGCATTTCAGATTTTTGCCTCTAAAATAAGGATAACTTATCTTTTTCTCATGCCTTGTACAGAAGAGAACTGCTGGTTGATATCAGCCAGCTCCCTGCAACACAAACAGCAAGATCGGAAACCAAGTATTTGATAGGTATTAATGATTCAGTATAGCTATCTTTGAGAACAGTTGTGTTTTCAGAGTGGGGGAGAGAGTGTATAATTTTCAACAAAACCAAGAGGCAAGTTCCCGTTTTACATGAAATGTTGCCATAAAAGGCTACCTAGCTGCTCAGTGTGCTAGCTCAAAGATCTTCACTGTCTTATCCCTCTGTGTAAACTCAATTTTACACAAGCTATTACTGCTAACAAAGCAGCCCATCATATAGAACTTCCTCACAGTACAAGAGTAACTCCACATTGTTATGTTTACCAATAGTCAGTTCAAAGTAGCTCATATCTGGCCTACACACTGCCAAAGGCAGAAGACTACACTGGACTTAGGCTCTACATCTACAGAGCTGTAGCTTTGCAGAAGAGCTGCTTCTTTACATTTGATTGAATAAGGGATCCTGAAGATAAGCCTCAGGACTGTAGTCCAATTTGAAAAACCTAAAAGGTACAAAAGGGCCCCCCAGCCATTACTGCAAACCCATTCAGATTTTGAAGACTATATTATCAGGTCCTCAACCACCTATCTCCAGAAGGATTTTCAGTATCTAAATAGCTCTGGTACATAAAACCACATATGCAACTCAATGTATGACTCCGCTTCTTCAGGTCTCACTTATTCCAAGTGAGAAAAAAGATAGATGCTCTGGTTATAGGCTTATTAATACCCACCCAATTTCTGAAAAGGAAATCTAGAGAGCTGAAAACAGTACTACTGTACAGATAATCTCAAACCTCAGGCAACAGCACATGGCTGTATTAGATTAAGCCCTCAACCATGTGTCTCTTCATGTCGCAGAGTATTTCTGAGATAATAAGGGTACATATTAGCATGCACCTTTAAAGATCTATTCTGCACAGAGAAGGTTTAAAGTACTACACTAATATTCATTTTTTCATACTAAGAGCAAATCAGTAAAGTGTTTTACATGACTCTTGAGACAGTCTACGCACTTAAATTGTCAAGTATCTCACTTTAAAGGTATCTTATCACAAACATATCTAAAAATCCAAAAACAACACTGCTAGCCTTGCTGACATGACACAACAACAGTTTTGCAGCTGCTTTAGGCTAGACGAGGGTTTTATTTAATCCCACTGCAATAATTTTAACCCTGAGAAGAATAGATTTTTGATGGCATTACTACTCCTTAGTATGGTCTAAGGATCACACTCTAGCAACTAGGCTTTTCATCTCTATGTAGCTCTGTCATAGAGGTATGCTACAACAGTGAAGAATCTATCACTGTCAGAGCAAGAAGGTCTGCAACAACTACAAGAAAAATCTATGGTATTTCCCACACAGTCCAAGCATGTCCCATGGTTACTTCTACAGCAGGAGAAACAGGAAGGGAAAGAGGTAACAGAAACATTATTCCTGGTTAGGTCATAGTGACATTTTGACAGAACTGCCACCATCTTCATTACTCAGAGACTGCCATCACTCCACTCTGTTTACTTTATCCTAAAGTATTTTGATTTCCACCCCTCTCCCAAACTACACTACAGTTCTGTTGAGGTGAAGATGTGGAAGATGATCTGTAACGTTGGAGGAGAGTAGCTCTCTATCGGACATACGTTTATGGACAAATGTGTGAAAGAGCAGCTTCTACAGCAATACATTCTTTAACACCATCTTTGCATTGCTATGAATACTTTCATAAGAAGATCTTAGCTTCCCAGTAATTAATTCTCACCATACAGTCCTCCTGAAGCTGCAACAGATTGCAACATGAACAGCAAGAAGGCAGATTCAGGAGAAGAGTTAGCCACAACTGAAAAAGCTTTTGTACTTCTCCCTCTGTGCAGTGAGGTATCTTTTTTAACACATGATATACACCATCTAGACAGTAGGAGAAAATGTACAGTAACCAACTTCAACAGTCAATGGACATTTTTCATGAGAAATTTTATCATGTTGCTCAACATCTCAACTCTTATAAACATGAACAGTCACTTCAGTGCCAAACATTTAATTTACAGAGCAAGAAATGAAATTATTTGAGAACAAAATACCATGGTCTCCCCTGCCCACAACTTTGTGGGTGGTTTTGTTTGAGGGGTTTTATAAAGAATCTAAAATAATAAAATAATATGCTTACTCAGAAGCCATGGGCAGGTTTAGGAACTACTGGATCCATTTCAGACCAATACAGATGTGCTATATGGCAAAGTATTATTCCCTCTGAAAGAATTCTTATCCTTCCCAGCTTCTTACTCTGCTCTGGTAAGCAATGTGTAGTTACTGTGACAAGGTTTGTAAAAAGGTGAGCTCTCTCAGTAGATCAGTTGACTCAGATGGAAAAGACAGACAACTCCAAGACACACAATTTAACCTTCAGATCCCTGAGATTATTGATGTTAGCAAGGAATCCATAGGTTTTCTTCAACTTCTTTTTAAGAAACAATGTTAAACCAAATGGGTGTTCACCTACACTGTAAAGCACTGACTAAGATTTGGAAGCCACCATCAAAAAAAGCATACCCCATGCTTTTTGGAAGGCTGTATAACATTCTGAATAAGAGAAACTAATGCAGCCAATGACACTTGGCAACATTTGCCTCAGTAAATTTCATAAAACATGTTTCCTGTTCATAGTTACTTTTTTGCCAAAAGGAAAACCAGTGTAGAAAAGATAGAAACACAGCAGAAAGGAATGTGGGGAAAAGCTGGGGGCGGGAGGTTGCATTTATCCCTGTCCCTATAATGCCAGTCAGGTATTGACTACCACAGACAGAAAAATCAGACTGATTACAAAAGAAAACATACTGTTGCCCAGCCTCAATTCCTCCCTTGACAGTCTCGAAAGCATTCTGTCCCATGAAGAAAGTTCTGAAGAGAATATGGAGTAATTAAAAAAAACTAAACAACCGTACTGCGTTAGAAAGATGGTGACTCTTCATCGATGTACCATTTGCCTTGACTGCCCTTCACCATGAAATCCCATCCTGCCTGCTCTGTCAGCACTTAACCACTAGCCTCAGAAGAGCATAAACAAATAATCTGCTTGAATCCACAGTACTTCAATGCACAGTGTTCCAGAAGCAAAGCATTTCTCAAATGAAGTTAATGTTAAAGCCATATTTAATTCTCATGTGTCTAAGATCTCAGAGTAAGACAGCAAAAACACTCCAGCAACTGATAGCCATAATCTTGTAAACTTCCGTCTCTCCTTGCTTACATGAAATGAGAGACTGTTTTTATTCTGTTGGGGTTTTTTTCAAGGTGTAGTTTATGCAACAGTAGGATGAAGTAATGACAATAGGGAAGAAAAAAAAAAGTTATGTACTTTCTCTTCCTACCACTCCCTTCCCAGTTTGCCTTCAGGAATTTATTCTTTCAGACATGATACTCAGAAGAGGAGTTAACATGCTTTCTCTTCTACAGTTTAATTTCCAGGCATAAGAGAAACTGACCTACTCGAAATACTAAAATTAAGTTTCCTTCATCGAGCTGCAGAGATGAACCATTCTTTTTGGTAGACGAGAAATGTTCACATCATTCTTCAGAAAAAGACATAAAACTCTTAATGGACTGCAAGCTGTAAATTAGCAGTCTGGGCTACATAAAAAACAGCATTGCTTGAGAGACCTCTGAAATAATCTTTCTATCCTACCGTATCTGGCAAGGCCTAAATCTGAGTATGACATCCTGCTTTTTACATCATGCTTCAAGACAGATGTGACCAGCTGAAAAGAGTCCACAGGACAGCAATGAGAACAGATGTCTGGAAACACATTCTGCAGGGGAAGATGAAAGCTACTGGGGTTGTTTAGTCTAAAGAAGGAGTTCAAGAGGAGACAAAGTCAGAGTTGTCAAGTATGTTGTATACAATGTCACAGAAGAATAACTCTACTGAAATAGCTCACAAAATAGTAATGTGTATGGGAAATTATGCATGATTCTAACTACCCACTTATTTAGTTTGAAAACATTTTATATGTCATGGTTTTGAAGAAATTTCTGACAGCTAAAGTAGCAATAGAGGTAGCAGGACAATCTGTTTCACTGCTGTCTGAAGGATACTGAACAGCTGTGACAACAGATTCAATTTTGCTATGTTGGCAACAGGAACAAGGACAGGGCAAGAGGAGAAATGAAACCTGCAAGTGCAGGATCAAGAACTGGGGATCCATAAAACTAAAAGAACACAGTACCAGAACACTGCAGTGAACATCAACATTTTCCTCATCTCAAAGGACCTATTTAGTTGTTGTGTTATTATATATTATGTGTTAAATAATATATATATTATATTATATTATATAAATATATATCCTTTATTGTGTTAGATGTCAATGTGAAATCTTCAAGCACTTCTCTCAATGTTATACCTTCAGCAGGCAACACATAAAGAAAGCCTAAAATCATCTGTACATACATCTTGGACTTCGTCTTTTTCCACTACCCTTAAAGGTTTCAATGTGAATAGATGCTCTCTTGGTTTTAAATTAATATGCATTCATTTATTTCTGCACTCTAATACATTCAGTGTCCTTGCAAAAAACGATTATTATACAGGTGTATTTGTCAGGCGGTTCTGCATGTAGGCAGAAATTTAGCTGCAAGCACTGACTACATCAAAATGGAAGGATGGGCAAAACCAAAACACAAAAAAAGCACAGAAAAAAACAAAGTCTGGTTTCAGGTAATGAAGGAATCAGTAGAAGGCAATAAAGGGGAGTAAATAAGGTTGCATATTCTAAGCAAACTTTCCCACTATATTAACATGAGTTTATGCTGCTATCTTCTACCACTGTTAACTGCAAGTGAAGTACCAGATTGCCCATACAGAATTTCCAAATTCCAGTCAACTCCAAGTTGAGTTATTTTGGGGCTTACCACCTCCATACTATCAACTGAAAAGATGCTTATAATTCGTCTCCAAAGCAGACACAGAAATAATCAGTCTTTACCAGAAGTTCACTGGTTTGCCAGTGGCTCTGAGTTCAGCTAAGTGAACAGACAGACTTTGCCTATTTCTACATGGTATTTTGCAGACTTTCCAACTGAGCACCAAACCATCTAGACACCACACACTTGTGGTAAGCACAGCCCCAAGTCCATACGCACCAGACCTGCCAAGAAGCAGGACATATTAATTACCTACCACTGTGCTCCATGCTGACAGCAGTTATAGAGCTCCTACTCAGTTTAGTGAATAAAGCAAGTTAACATACATATATAATATGTAAAAAATTATGAGGATTTATCCACATTCATTCTACTTCTATCATAAACACACTTCACTGTAAATGCATTCCACTTTTTGTGGGCTAATGTAGTTGAAAGCAAGAAACTTGATCCAAGTTTGAGTATTTAAGAAAAAAAAGGAGGGGGGGAAGACAGTTATATTTAGTTCCAATTCACCATACTGTCCTACAGTTGTATCAATTTAACAGAGGAGGCGTCGGGGAACGAGAGGAAAACGGGAGCTACACAGCCAGCCATTACTGCAGAGGGAAACATTCCTGACAGCCACAGCTTAACTAGTTGAAAATAACTTCAACCAGTTTAATAGATATTCCCTTAGAAATGCAAGGTTTCCCGAAAAAGCCTTTGCACATCAAGCCACATAAAGACACAGAATAAACACCACCTAAGAGCAAATTAAAAACTTGATGACAACAAAAGGCACAAGGAAGGCACACAAGATACTCTCTACAGAAGAGAAGTAAAGCGGCAATCAGAACAATGCACATGGCTGGGGGTCAGAGCACGAAATAGCTTTAAGAAGTGTGAATCATGCAACAATAAATAAATAACACAATACAAAAATAAGTCTCAGACACAAAAGGGTCCCTTCAGTGTAATACAGTGAGAGGTTTGTTTCGTTTTAAGAGTGCCGTTAGAGCGAGATCAGGAGAGGAGGGAACAACACGCGTATCCGCGTATCATGCTACATATCTATCACCCACTGATCTCCATAATCTAAAGCCTGTCATTAGCTCTCACAAGAGGATTACTGTAGTTTATGGGCTTGCCCATCACTTCCTTCTGACATTGAGGAGTTTGCTTTGGAGCAACGCTATCCAAAGGTGACACGCTACAAAGAAAGAAAAAAAAAAAAGAAAGAAGCTTCCCTAAAACAAAAACAAAACACCCTCTCCATACAAAAACCCTCAACTCCCTATATCGTCAGTCAAAAGGGGCGAGAGCCGGCGGAGCAGACCCAGGAACGCTCCGTGTTTGGCAGGGGAGACTCGGACGCGAGGGGGCTGCGCCCCGGCGGGGCCAACGCCGCTGCCCGCCCGGGG
>JAOXXN010000364.1:20864081-20876155 GCA_026770055.1 Myrmophylax atrothorax | reverse complement strand
TCCCCTCACTTCGTTTAAAACGGAGCTACCAGCAGGTTATCGCCACGATTTCGCCGGCTTGCTGCCGTTTGCGAAAGGCTACAGATGCCTAGTTAGGATGTTGCAGCAAACGACGTTCGTTTGGGTGTTTGACTTTGAAACGGGCGTCGACATTGGTATTTGTGAGTAAGCTTTCAGAGTCATTGAAACCAAAGCAGATCACAGAAGTTAGGCACCTGAAAGCTTTTGAAAATCCTGCTATACGACTCCTTCGTCTTTAAATGGCTTTTAAACCTGGTTATCCTCCCAATTTTTAAAATACTCTTTTAAAATTTTATTTTGAAAAGTTATTTTTTCTTTTTTTCTGTCCTGTGGACAAAGGCCCTCATGTAATGTACTAGTATTATATATAAATATATACCTGTATACACCAGAGCCTTACTTGTTTATGGCTGAACCCTAGGTTAATCCAATTGTAGAATCAAAACAGACTTGAGAGCTTTCAGAATGAATAAAGTCCCACAGCATCACTACAGAGTGGCTGTCTTCTCCATTTCACAGAAAAAGAAATTCGAGCAGAGACCAGTTATTGATGGGCTCCAATTAGCACAGTATCATAGTTATTGACAATAGGAACCAGAATGTAAGTCTCCACTTTTTCAGACTTCTAATTTGACTAGTTTATCCAGTATTCCCAGATGGTAAATGAAAAAATAATCAATTTTTGATGGTGTTGTTAATATTATTAATAATGTATGTATGTATGGCCAGACTTCGCGAACGCAGATTTGGGCACCACACATGGGTGTGCCCTTCCAGCCTGTGCAGTGGATGTTTTAGGTGAGGCACAGCGTGGGCAGAACTGGCCCCACCCTTTAACTCCTAAGCTCCATCTGCCACGGCTGAGCGAGCTTGGACCGTGACAGGGAAGTCCTCGGGACTGTCACAGCACCAGGTACTAACCGGGGCTGACCCTTGCTGAGCATGTGAGATGTGACGGGATGGGATGGCAGGGAGGCATTGAACTGCCGGGGGAGGGTCCCCACTGAGACTCAAACTCAGGACCTTGTGATTCGGAGTCCAGAGTGTTCTCCATTACACTACGGGACAGCCCCCATTATTAATAATATTTTTATGAATATTAATACTATTGTTAGCATTGCAAAAATATGGATTATCAGATTAATAGTGGAATGATAAACAATTACATAAAATTTTCCAAATCTCAGTCCTTCTCTGCTTTGAGCAAGCTATTAATGCTCTATATTAGATTGTAACAATGTTGATATTTCTTTGTGATTTCTTGTAAGTAGTTAGATCAGACCCTTAAAAGTTAATTTACTCTGGAAAAAGATTGTAGTAGTCACTAAGGACAGAATTGGGCCCAGAAATTTACGTATACCCACAGGTAAGGACATATAACATATACAAAACGTCATTTTGGCTAAATGAATTACACACATACACTACTGCAAACCTAACCTTAAGAATTGTAACTAACCAGTGAAAAAAGTTACTCCTCAGTGCTCCAGATTCTGCACATGAGCTGTATACCCAGGCTTATTAATAATTCTTGACTCCTTGGATTTTAAAGCCGAAGCTCTTCCAGTCAGATTCTTCCTCTGGTTTAGTGTCATTCTCATAGCAGAACAGCTGACTTCATTTCCTACCTATTCTTCACAATGGATAAGAAAATTGCCAGGTGGTGCAAAGCAACACTGTAGGTCTGTCACTTCTTTTTTTTGCTGCCAGAGATGAGACTGGGAAAAATAGTGCTTAGCCAAAGCGCTTCTACACTTCAGTTATCAGCTGCCAGAACAGCCTCTAATCTGGGTGTTGCAAGAAATGCATTAGAATAGTCACTGAACTCCTCTAATTTATGCCATAAATTGAAATCTAAGAAGCCACTCAAAATTTATTATGTCACCCCAGAGTTACAGAAGACAAGTGGCAGTACTGTTCTGCTCTGGCCTGTAGATTATGCCAGATGACATGCTCTGCTAACATTATCTTACACAAACATAAGAGTGGTGCTATGCTGCCTGTAGTTGTTGAAAGGGAGCTAAAGCTAAAAGTGGCAAAGGTAGAACTTTGCATCATTTTCCATCCTGGGAAAAGCACTGTTCCTAGCACTTCACCATCACAAATCTGTGTGGCAAAACACTTACTATCTGGCATGACTTGAGAAGCTCATTTTGGAAACTTGTTGAGAAGATGTCCATATTTAATAAGTTTTGAGAACCTCCCAGCATGCATTGGATTCATTTGGTGGAGAATATGGAGAGAAGGGTGTAGCTCAGAGTGGTCCAGGATCAGCTATAGCAGGAGGCAGGCTCAGCTTTGGAAACATTCACCCATTCACAGGCTTTTTTCCACCTGTGCATTTACAAACAGCCATCCTCTGATCTGCTCAACATTCTTTTTATGTCCTTTCCCAGTAACACAGCAGTCACCCACTCTGCATATTCACAGCTTTTTACTGTGTGCACTAGTCACTGCTCTCGTGGGAGTTAACTGAAAAAAAATACAAGAAAAGAAATACAATACATCTCAAAACTCCCTGATTATAGACCTGGTTGTTAATGCTTGGGAGATTCTTATTCTATTTTGTCTCAAAGGACTGGAAGAATGACAAGCTAACAGATTCATTGACAAATTTGGCACAAGGTCACCAGTTATAAGGGCAACAGTGGAAAAAGGCATGGAGAAGTATAGAAAAAAATTGTCAGTAAATCACAGCTATACATGACACAGCATGAAAAGACAAATACGATAATGATTGGCTTTGTAGTTAGCCGTTCGAGATAAAGATGAGGATCTTTATCAAGAAGTGATAGTGAGGAATCAAAGGAGCAGACACATGGCAAAAATTACAGGAAAATAATGTGAATGTTACAGAGTGTGTTGAATAAACCAGAGAAGTCAGAGAGAAAGACTGTGAAGCTCATGACAAAATGGAAAAAGGTGGAACAATGGTTTCAGCAGGGCAGACATCTGTCCCATGTTACAGCTTCAATGGATCAAATGCAAAAATAGGCCTTCATAGTAGCTACTGCATCAGTTTCATGACATCAGTTGTCTTCAAATCATTGCCTTTTTGAACTAGACAGTGTTCAATCAAATTATTTTTATACTGCTTTGAATATTATTCTTCCCATTTGATTCTGAATATTTAGGCAAAAGTCTGCCTTTGCAAGAAGAAGTTTTCAAAATGCACTGACAGTGGGGTTAGCACCTTAGAAAATCCCTAGGCAAGACAGACTGATCTGGCAAATGCTAGGCTCTCCAAATAAGACTGTTACTGCCAGCAACAACAGTGCTGTGCTTCCCTTTCTGCATAGTAAGTGTGCATTAAACCTGACCTGGAAGAACCACTTCTTTGAATGAATACATCTCATGCTTACTCAGTTCTTGCCCTCGCTGTTGAGACTGCCAACAGCATTGCCAATTAGTGCCAATCCTGAATGCAAATTGTAATATGAATAGGCCTTTCAATATTTAATTCTAGACTTTTGCAGTGATGGTGTATAAATGTTTCATTAGTGCACTCCTTTCTGTATGAGAAGGTTCATTCACTCATATTTCTGACACACCTCTGAAAAAAGTAAACCTGTCTACATGAAATACTAGCAGAAAATGGGCAAACAGGGACTTGTTCTTTTGAGTGCTCCTCCCACTCTAGCGGTAGACTCTAGAATCAGAATTCTTGGGAAGCCTGATTTATTGAGAATACATACTACTGGGCCATAAAGACAGCACTCAGTTATGTGACATGCTTTATCTATACATATTTACTTTCAAACAGTATCCAAGATCAGGAATTCAAAAACTTTCATTTGGTGGGGTACAACCTCCTAGTGTTAGTGGCAGGAATATTCACTAATGCCAACTGCAGCGGCTGGTTGGAAGTGTATAAATATGTGTATAATGACAACTCTCATCTCTGGACTGGGGCAGGCACCACCAAACACACTGGACATCCTTTCTTCTTGTCTCTGAAAGTCTCCTCAGACCTTAGGATACTTCAGAGTAAGCAGAACCCTCTTTATACCTTCCTAAGAGAATCAATTCTGAGACTCACTCTGTCACCATTAAAAAGCTTTTTTTAACAATGATTGTGAAGCACAATTTACTTTCCATAGCACTTGCAGAGCATGAAGCAAGGGCATTTGAACATGCTGATTAGATTCAGATCATCTGAAAAGGCATTAACAAGCTAGTCATGTTACATTGTAAATCCTAGCAACAATAGGTGTATGCATGAGCAGAAATATCCCATTCAAATCTGTGTAACATGTAATAAACCTGAGAAAAATAAAACGTATCTTCTATTATAAATCGAATATGTTAACCAGATGTAAATTGTCTTTACCAGGGAAGGGAAAACAACTAGTGTAGGCCTCTACCTGCTGCAGGTGCCTGTATCAAAACCACGTAATGCCACCATCTCAACAGCTAGAGATGATGTGATCAGGACTAAATGGTGTAATTGCTAAAGACACTTTTCCCTGATTATTCGCACTTGAGGACCTGCATGAGCACTGCATGAATCACTGTCAGGAGACCTGCAGAAAATCACGCTTAGAGGAAATCACTGGCAAATGTTTACATTCTGACACTTACATTTCTGATACCTTGAGGGTAAAATAAAAGGAAAGGCTGCCCAACACTCTTCAGACCTTTATATATCATAGAACATCTGGAGATTGTACAGGAAGACAGGGAAACATAACCCACTGATCACCTTGTCAGGTCTCTCTCAAGGCACTACTGTGGGGTTATACCTCTGTGACAAAACATCAGAAGCCCACCTTCAGTTTCAGTTAGATTTGATAGGTTGTGAGTCAGTGTGCTGGAAGGGACAAGTAGAAGTGAAAATGTCTTAATCTGACTTCTAACACAGAAGTGTACTGCCAGCACTTTGTGTGGAGTTTTTGCACAAGTTTGCTGACAAAGGTGCTTGGTTTCTTGATGGATAACCCTTGAGCAAGGAGCCTTCCACAATTTCTCCATCACCTTCACAACATCTGTGTGTCAGGAGTATATAGTGACATGCCAGAAGCAGGGAAGAGCAGTGAGAGCATGGCATAGGCCTGTTACCAACTGGAATACAACAGGAAGGTTACTCATTCTAAGACCTCTTTCCTGAAATTCACATTCTACTTTATTCAGAGTCAATGTTGTGACCCTCATAAAATTATGGGAAAACTGCTGCTTCTCTTGTTTTAACAAGGTTATCACTCTTCCTTAAGAGTGCTGTAACTGGAGATGTAGGAAGATAGTAACTTCTCACTTTACAATGGCAGTGTCCTAGTACTCAGTCATGAGTGTTATGAAGACCAGTCTTATGAAGAGCAGATAGGCTGGAAGAGAGGGTCCAGACTCAGGGTGAAAATTGGAGTTACCAAAGCTCCAGCTTTTTAGATGGAGGAGGGAGAAGAGAGGAGCTCTGAGACCCTTTCTCCACTGTGGTTATGTTGCCAGCCTCCTGGAGGTGTAGGCAGCTATGGACTGCTAAATATAATCTAGATGTAATCTAAATATAATCATGGCTACATTCTTTGAGGTATTCTGGTCACTATTTTTAGCACTCCCAAACCATGTTTTAATCCGTTGGCTCAACAGGTGTAAACCTAATTCACATCTGTACCCTGAGAAATGCTGCATTTTCCAGACTTGGAAGTAGTGGACTTCCCAGGACAAGTTTAGATGCCTTCAATTCTCTACACAGCATCCTTTCCTTAAGGCCGTGGTTGACAGTGTTATTATGGACTGCAAAGTTTGTGGAAAGAAATCCTCCTCAGGAAGAGTTAGGAAGAACCTCTTTGAAAAAGAACATCAGAATGGAGACCGAATATGAAATCCAGTGATTGCCCTGAGTTGTCAAACTCTCCAAAACTCCATGGCAACAATTGAGGTAAAAACAGATTTGAGGCAGCCTACGAGGTTTCTGTAAGCTCTGCCTGCCCTCATCCCAGGCCTCACAGTTCCTAAATAGAGCAGGCATGGTGTTTGAGGAAAAGCTGTGATTTTCTCTGAGAAATCAGCTATTGTGTGGGAGCACTAAAATGGTGCCACAGCATGTAAATGGTATTGTTTCTGCAGACATTCTTGCTCACAGAAAGAGAAAAAACTAAGTCCCTGATGTACATGTAAATAAAGATTCATATTCTGAATTTTACTCTTTTCTGATCTCTTTCCCATTAAAACTAGAGTAATCTCAGAAACTCAAAATATGATTCATGAGCTAGGAAGACATCACATGCTTAACAAGATGGATATAATTTTTAGCATATATACTTTCTGTGAAAAGTAAAATATTTGAAATCTAATTTTTACTTGCTCTTTTGCCAGAATTAGAAAAATAGTTTGGGGGATTTTTCCAATGTATTGCTTTACCTCTTTTTTACTTGAAAGATTTTAATAGCAAAACTGACCTCTTTTGTGGCCTACCTCCCATTTTTGATGTCAAGTATTATGACATAGGGGTTTATTTTTCTTTATTCTATTATTCTTATTTTTTTAATTGACTGTATTTGTGTCCTATCATATATCAAAACTGTGTTCTGTGTTTCCAGGGGCAGACAGAATAGGGAGGAAATTCATTGTGGTAACCATTGATGCCTAAGGATTTCAGTGTGTTTTTGCAGATTTTTAGAATCATATAAGTTACACGGATGCTCCTATGTTGCTCACATCTTATGTGAGTTACTAAAGCTCTTTCTCACAAATTCACAAGCTTTCTCATGGTTGCCAAGGTCATGGTGTTTGTGAGAAATCACCTGTAGAGAGTGAGATGACAAAACACAAGAAGAAGAATTGGAGGTCCTGGAACTTCTCCAAGGGGCAGTTCTGAAGACCCTTATGGGTGAGGCACAGAGGGAAATGAGAATCATGGTTGGTTATTGAGATCTCATATGTAAATTACTAGAGGTTATAAAATTGTAACATCCCTAGTCACAGGTGCACAGACCTTCTGGTGTGCACCTTAGAAGCTTCTAATATAAGTAACCTATATATCTTTTTCCATTAAACTGGTTTTTTCGTAGTGTCTATTTCCACAGGTATTTAGGCATCAACATCATCATAACCATGATGCAAGCATTTATGTGAGTGGAAGGTCTGCTAAAGGTAACTGAATTCTCTGTTTACTTTGTTTCTGCTGGAAGCTTGTTCTTGTCAAGAGGGATGTGTGGCCTCCAGATCTTACATATCATACTGAGGCTTTACACACTGCATGAGATAAGGGGTAGTACAAACTCAGTGGATTCTCATCAACATTGGGTCTTTTATTTCATCTGTAGCTTTGTAGACTAACTACATCCATAGAACCATTTTGTGGCCATTGGTGTACTTTGCTAAAAATATTGCCTCAAGCATACATTTTTCCACCTTTATTATGTGTTGTATTTGTCTTACTGGCTGTTTCATCCTAGGACAGTTAGGTCTAAAAATAAATACACTAGTGTTTTGGGAGCTGAAGTTGACAAATCCATATTCTTAGATTCATTTCCTGCCAAAATTTAGGTGCTGTTTATGCCAGTAACTGCCAGTTTTAAATAAAAACTCCAGTGAACAGGAATGTGGGAAACAGCTTATCCAAATGTTGCAGATTTAAAATTCAAGTGTTTCATTCTTATATTCCAGGTTAGAAGTAGTGGTCAACACTTCAAAAAAGTAAATGCCTTAAGTCAGATTCATAAACATGTACAGAGGATCCTTAAAAACCACTTAAAAATCTGAAACCAGGTTAATTTTATGTAGGAAGCTAATTTGAGGCATCTGGCTCTGAAAATAATAGACCTTGTTGCTCAGCTGGCCTTGGCTTTCTATCCAAAGAGATTGTTCTAGATGCTGTAACCCACACAAATGTAACCCACACTGTCATATCTACTAAGGAAACAAGTTTTTCTCTCAGGCAAAAATCAGTAAAAATTATGAAAAAAAGAAATCACAATGATAATGATGATGATAATAATAATAAATATATTTTGATAAAGTCTTTTTAAGTAAGCTTTTTATATATGAGTGCAATTTCTAATTTAATAATTCAGCAGTTTTGATGTCAACAACACAGATCAAATTTGCACCTTTCAATGTTATTCTCTCTTTTCAAAGCAACTCTCCCTAAATATTGAGGTTTGTGCTCTAAATTGTCTTCGCGTGTGTGACATTTCATCTTTCAAACCTGTTTATGGCAACAATGTAATAAACATTTCTTGAGTGAAGCTTTTCTCTGTTGTAACTAATGAGTGTGATAGGGGAAGCACTGATTCATAGCCTTCAGAGATATGACAAAAAAATTCAGACTGAAAAAATCTAATCATACATATTAACAGAAAAGCTGCCTGTAGGAATCACTGTCCCAGCCTAAGCTTTGCCAACAGAAACAATTTAATGTTTCAAAATGTATCAAAGGGACATGTGTTGCAAGAGTGATCTACTTTTAGTAGTATGTTGGCCAATGCTTCATTATCATAAGATTCTGTACTGGACTGCTTATAATTTTGCAAAATTGACCAACCATATGTGGGAGGTTTTCGTTGTCATTATGTGGCTATGCAGTTATTTTATATTGAGCCCCACTTCACATTCCCCCTACTTTTTTTTTTTTTTGCATTTGTCAAATTCTCAACGAGTTCAACCATTTCCAAAAGAAATATATCAGATGAAGCACACTGTCTAATCATTCTTAAAGTTCTTACAGCAATTCAATACACAGCTCCTATGTTTTTGTGCTTCAGAACCAGAACCCAATCAAAATTGGATGGGAGGAGCATCCTGCTACCATCCTTATGAGAATGCAGCCTAGTTTCATCATAGACCTATCTTAGTTCACAGAAAATCAGTATAAACATCTTTGTGCATAACAAATGAATCACCCACATTTTGTCTGAAATGAGCCTGAAATTCATCCATGTATAAAAGAACCACAAAGCCTAAAAGAGAATTTAAAGGCACTACTGAAAGTTTTAAAATATTGAAAACTGTTTTGTGTTGTCTTTCCTGTTCTTTTATTGGCTTTGCTATTGAATCCATGTAGCAGTGTGCATGGAAATTCAAACTGGAGGGAAGTGAAAGGAGCAAGAGCACAGAAAGAATGGAGAGCCTAGAAGGAGAAGAGCTGAAGGTGGGTTGGAGCAAGAATGTGGAAATGTGGCAAGTGCAATGAGTATGTGCAGAAAGTGTTAGAGAGAAGAGCAGGATCCCAGGGGAGAGAGGTATGGGGTAAAAAATGCTACAGGCCATAGGAGACAGAGATCTTGAGACCCACTTGGACATAACCTGCTCTGGCACCTGCAGGTGACTGCAAAATCTCAACTCTGTTCATGCTTCCGTTAAACAACTGGGATGAAACCTTCCAACTGGGTTGAGACCAAACAACTGTGGCAAATCCTTTATGTAAGTAGTGCATCTCTTCCATGGTGCTGGTTCGCTCATGTTAAGAGGTCCTTGTTGGTAGTGTGTTGGCCCCATCTGGCTGTCAGCCCCACCACCAGCCCATGTCACTCCACCCCCACAGTGGGAGAGGGGCAAAAACTGCAGGACCATGAATGAGGAAGTTCATAGGTACATAGGCAGGGAAATGGCTTGCCAATTGCTGTCATGGGCAAAATGGACCCAACTTTGGGTAATCTATTTGTTGCTAATTACTGGTTTTAATTCCTGGTTCAGAAAGTGGGAAACTGAGAGGGAAGAGGCAAACCCTAGAACACGTTTCCTCCTCCACTGCTCTCAGTGCCCCTCTGCCCTTTCTCACTCCTTTTCTCCCACCATACCGCTATCCAGTGATGTTCTCTGCCCTTTTGTCAGTCCCTGTTCCCTGAGGTACTGCAGCACAGCTGACATGGACAGGAGCATCTTGATGTCTGTCCCTCGAGAAGCCAGCTGCAACCAGTGGGAACCATCTGGAACACACACATTGGGCAGGAACTGGCATATGGGGCAATGCTTGTGGCAGCCCCTGCCACGCTGGTCACTGCATGAATCCAAGCACGGGAAGACTGGGGGCTGCTGGGCTGAGTGTGGGCCATTGAGGTGGTGATGGAGGAGGGAGAGGTCAGAGGTTGCTTCCAGCAGGGTAGAGCAGTGTAGCTGCACAGGAAAGCACCCCAAACTTTGGCAATACCCTGGCTGAGGTTTCCCTGATGACCTCAGCCTGCCCCATCAGTGTGGCCCTGCTTCAGGGTGATGCTGGTGAATATCCTGCCCTGACCAGCCTGAGGAGGGAAGAGGCCACGGTGCAGGTGCCTCTTTGGATTGTGGGAGAAGCTGGGAAGGGTTCCCTGAAGGCTAAGGGGGGTGTGGAACACGGTGCAGGGGGGATGGGGGCTAAGCCAGGCCGTGGCAGGGTGGTGCAGGGGGAAACAGAGCACACCCCTCTCTGCAGAAACCAAAATGCAAACACGTTCCCATTTGTGTCCCTTCACTGCTTTGTGTCACCTAATAAAATCTGTTCTTTGCTTTGTCACTATGCCGTACTCCACGCAAGTATCATAGAATGTTAAGGGTTGGAAGGTACATAAAAGATCATCTTGTCCCAACAGCACTGCCATGGGCAGGGATGCCTCCCACCACATCAGGGTTCTCAAAGCCCCATCCAACCTGGCCTTGGACAATGGCAAGACTGGAGCATCCACCAGCTCCCTGGGCACCCTGTTCCAGTATCTCACCACCCTCCCAGCAAATAATCTTTTCCTAATATCTAGCCTAAATCTTCGCTCTTCCAGTTTGTATCCAGGTGTCCTGGGTTTAAGTAGGCCCAAATTTAGACTTTAGTTTTTAGAGCAGGCCTTGGGTTATCAGCTGACTCGAGCTGGTTCAGGCCAGCTGGCAGCTGACTTCTACTGGCCAGTGGTATTCCATACCATATTCTGATGTCATCTCAAGTTTAAAAGGAATAGGGAGAGGAGCTTTGCTCTCTTTCCTTTATGGCTGCTCGACTGAGAAGGATGTGTGTGTTGTTCTGGGCAGACAGGCCTCACTGCCACTCACTGCTACTTTCACAGCTGTTTTTAGTTCAGGAAAATAAACATCTTATTGTTGTTTTTTCTCCTCTCTTGCTGGGTGTTTCTCAGGAAGAGTCTTTTGGGGTGTTTTTGTGAGCTGGGGTAGTGGAATCTGTGTTATTGGGTGGGCGAGTCAGTGTGGAGTTGTTGTCTCTTTTCACATTTGTGTATATATATACATATATATATGTTATATTGTATTTTGTTTTTAATTTAGCCTCTTCTGGGTAAATATAAAAACCCTTGCCATTTTAAGTTTCAGTTTTTCAAGATTTTTTTCCCCCTCCTCCCTCCCTTTCTCTGACCTGTGTTGGGTACTTGGCACTTTGCCAGCTCAACCAGACGCATCAGGTATTTCAAAACCATTCACATGCCTCTTTATAAAGACACCCAGAAACAAAATAATTTCAAAAATCAGAAGTTGAATCAAAATGGCCTGGAGAAATGTAAGGATATTCTTTTCTTTTCATTTGTATTTCTTTCTCAAAGTTAAATTTCAATAAAAACCGTTAAAAAGAAATTGAATAGGAAAAATCCACTGGAAACTTTTAAATAACACTTCACTCTCTGGAAAATTGGCCCATTGCATTTTCACCCAGGTCCACCCAGTCAGTGTGTGTCTAGCAGTTGAAACTCCTGTTCTCCCTGAATCAAGATAAAATCAGTCACAGAACTGTTGCAATAAGAAATTAATTCACTTACAAAAGACTCTTGTCTTACAGTAATAAATGTCACAGAAACCAGCAGGCAAAAATTGATAATTCCATGTTCATCATAAGGGCTGGGGTTTATGCGGTATATCAGGCCTGAGGTCACCCACAAAGCAAAGAAAATAGAGAAATATTAAAAAGATACTCCCTCAAGGGGCAATTGACATGTAACCTGTAACACAAGTCTGTTTTTTAATGCAGTAATGCATCTGATTGTGTCCAATTACCCAGAAAACCTTGATTCTGATCCCTTCAAAATTAATTAGCTTATTAAATGATTTTAAAGTTCTTTCAATATTGGGGGTATACAATACAAAAAATTCTGAAGTAAACTCATGAGATGCCAAGGGAGCAGACTGACTTAGTCACCTCTTAA
>JAOXXN010000364.1:20850629-20863981 GCA_026770055.1 Myrmophylax atrothorax | reverse complement strand
TAAAGCAATCAACAATTGAGGAAAAAGAGGTTCACTGACTTCTTAAAAATCAGTTCCAAAGGCTCTTTCAACAGCCTCACTTTGTTCATTCTGAAAGAATATTTTAAAGTTTTCAAAACCATTTATGACCATTTTGATGTGCTCCATTTTTTATTGTCATTGCGGTGCATTTACTGTGATAATTAGAACTGATGGCAAATATAGGGGAACTTTATAAGGATATTCAATCACTCTAACACAGCTCTAGGTCCTGATGGATTTAGTAATGGCTTTTAAAATGAAATTGCAGACAAATCAAACTATTAAATACTTGATCCAGTAAAAAAAATAAATTGTCAGTGACATAAGAGCTAAAGAAGTCTTAGAAAGGGTAATATGTACGTATCTCTCTACTCTATGTCATGTTAATTTCTTGAATGAAAAATTTATCCGAAGCACATAAGCTATTTTTCAGTTCAGCCATTATAGCAGGATTTAAGGAGTTAACAACAATAAGATCTCTTATCCCTGAAGCAGTTTATTCTGGCTCCAGAAGGGTCAAAGCCATAATTACTTTCCATGGGGAAATTCTCCTGCCATTAACCCCCATTATATTTTATGCAGCACAGTTAATGCAAACAGACCATAGTGTTGTATAACCAAGGCATAACTCATTAAATGAGTAAAAATTTTAAGCAAGACTAGTGATGTAAAGCAATCCTTTAACTTTCCCAACATGTGGAGAACAGAGGTCTAGAGGGTCAGCAGAAGTGGAAAGTGTATGCCCTTCAGGGACTGCATGATTTCATCAGGAGCTCAGACTGGCCAGCTGTGATCCTGCACCTCTGTCCCCTGGGACAAGTTTCCCTAGCAGTGTAAGGAAGTGAGATACATACATAGGTGTGCCTGCTGTGACAGACTTTGTCATTTATCTAACATCAGCTACTGAAGGCTCACAGAAATATTTATGCAAGTCTATAAAAAAAAAGAAAAAAATGCATAATCACTGTTTTTATCTACAAAATAATTGGTTTCAGTGTTTGTGTTAATGAATGAATTTCTCAGAGTCTTAAGATGTTAAGTGTTAAATAACTCTGAGAGTGTTTTGTAAATGGATTAATTTTTTATTGCAAGAGTTCTGTGAGTGAACAATGATCTTTTAGTTTACAAATGTTCTTTTAACAGTGACTGTATTATCCAGATCTGTAGTTGGGTAGATGAACTAAAATATATGCAATTACCATATGTCTAACTTGAAATAATAGTTTGATTTTGCTTTGCCAAACTGTCTTGGCTACGTGAATGAGCCGATGTATTTAAACCCATAAATAGAATAAAGCGATCTAAATATGCCCTAAGCTTATAGGTTGGGGGGTTCCTGTTGTGGAGAACATGTAAATTTAAATATTAACATATATTTTGGGGCAACATTCAGTTCTGAATACTGTAAAATGTACATATTAGACCAGCGGTTTTTAAGAATATAATGTGATATCACATTAATAAGTAGTATAACTTGAAAACAGAGATCTCAGACAAATTATTACTTAATTATTACTTGCCATGAAATGCAAGCTTACTAAGGAGTATTTAACAAAGAAACAAAATTTAAAATTAAATATTAAAGTGCCTCTGAACTTTAGGATAGCAAACTTCCAGCTCTTCAAGGAGATAGTCAATAGGAGACTGCCCTCGGGTACAATGGAGTGGAACAGACCTGGCAGATCTTTAAAGAAGTGTTCCATAGACTCAATATCTGACAAACCCCAGAAGCAAGAAATCAAGCAAGGAAGGCAAGAGTCTGGAATGGCTGAGTAGGGACCTGCTGGTCCACCTTAGGGGAAAGAAGCAACTTCACAGGCAGTGGAAACAAAGACAGGTAATCTGGGAACAGTACAGAGAAGAAGTTTGATTCAGTAGGATTATGGTGAGGAAGGCCATGTCAAGACTGAAACTGAACTTGGCAGGGCATGCAAAGGACAAGAGGAAGGGATTCTGCAGGTATGTTAACCTAAAAAGAAAGGTCAGAGAAGGTGTAATCCTCCTGATAAACAATGCTGGAAGACTGGTAACAACAGACAAGGAGAAGGCTGAGATACTCAACCATTTTTTTCCTCAGTCTTAGATGACAGCCTCTCTTCCCACATCTCTTGAGTGGATGGACAGCAGGATGGGGAATGGGGGTGCACAGTGCTCCCCATTGGAAGTAAAGGTCATCTTCGTGACCACCTGAGAAATCCGAGTGTACATAAGCCTATAGTACCCAAAAAGATGCATCACAGACTCCTGATGGAATTGCCTGATGTAGTTGCCAAGCCACTGTCCATGATACTTAAAAAGTCATGGCAGTCTAGAGAAATCCCAGGTGACTGAAAAACAGGAAATACTTTACCCATCTTTAAAAAGGGTAGAAAGGAGTATTCTGGGAACTACCAACCTATCAGCCTTGCCTCTGCCTGGGAAGATCACAGAACAAGATCCTCCTGTAAGCCGTACTAATGCACATGGAGGACAGGGAGGTGATTCAGGACAGCCAGGAAGTGATTCAGGACAGCCAGCATGTCTTCACCACGGGTAGCTCCTGCCTGGCCAATCTAGTGGCCTTCTGTGGTGGAGTGACTACATGAGTGGACAAGGGAAGGACTACAGATGTCATTTATGTCAGGTACATTGAATTTCATGTTATTTTTCTTATTTTAGATGTAACCGCTAAAAATACTTTGACAAACACTTCTGAATTTGCAGATATTTGTGATTGATGAACATAACTGCCTTGGTAAGGGAGAGACATTCAGGTCAACTCAGTGCTACATAAAGTGGTAAGATTTTTTTTTTTTTACCTTTACATCTGAATCTGCAGGAAGAGTCCAAGGGCTTTTTCCTGCTACTTTGATTTTAAACATTTAGGAGTACATGCTTTAGATAAAAGAGACTGTGTAAAAGGGCAGATGGGTAGGCTGCTTTCCAAATAAACCCTTGACCGAAAAGTATCTTGGTTTTAAGCTGTAAAAGTATACTTTTTAACAAAATTTCATGGCCTTTTTAAAATTTATTTTTGTTACTGTAATTCACTTCACCAGCTTTATTACCATAAATGGGGCTTTTACTGTATTGTTATGTTATGTTATGTTATGTTATGTTATATCCTGTACAGTGCAACACAGGTACCAGAAGCTTACAAGACAGACAAGTAAAATGCTAAAATGTTTTGAGCTAATCAATACAGTCATTGTAATGCACTTCTTTTTTTCCTGGCTCATTTTATATTTATGAAAGTTATTTTTAGCTCTAATAAGTCATTTGTGTTTTTGACACTGCTAGTGAGAAAACACAGTAACTCAAAGAGAGCAGAGTGACACTCTTCTGCAAAATACTTCAAAATTTGTTACATTTAGCTCACATGCTTCGCTAGACAGAAAATTAATATCCATCCATTTCATGACAGACTGTACTAGGTGTTTACACTTGACATGATCAGGGGCAAAATACTTGTAGTCCTTCAATTCTCTGCCAAAAGGCCTATATGAAGATTAAGAAGGTTACTAGTTCAGACCATGTTGTGCACAAAGTTTAATTTGATTCACAGCAGGCTCAGCAGAAACATGGTATTTGGTGTACCTACTGCAGGGCAGAGAACTCTTCCTCCATAAGGACCATTTAAGCTGTAAAAAAATGTGAAACAACAATCAAAATCCTGAATTGTTTAATCTCTTCAAAAAGATGAACACAAAGTATGTATAGAAACCATAATCACTAGAATGCTTACTAGCATTTCTGACATATCTAATTATTCGTAGTTTACTCCAAAGTATTGTGACAAATATGGAACAATTTGGCTTCTGTCATAGTTTGACACTCACACCAAAGCATAACCAGAGTAAGCTGGTTCAATATCTTCACTAAAAAGTGCTGAATTTTACTCTGACACTGTGTAGAACTGCAGAGGTGGGTAAGCACTTTCCTAGTCTAGCTGCCTGAGATGGAGAGATGTGTGTGACCCTGTCTTTTCCAGGTACATTACATTATCTCTTCATGCAGTGCTTCATTTCTTCTGAATTCAAATCCCAGCTAGGCAAAATAACATATTCGCTGTGGAAAATGAAGCATCACCCACCGGATGCAAATCTGTAATACTTGTGTACTTCTTTGATCAGAAATTGGGCCAGAAACATTGAGATGGTGAGTTTTGGTCTGAATACTTTGGCAAAATGCCAAGTATTAACCAAACCAATAAAGCTCCCTTCCCCCACCAAGAAAAGGGAGAAGAAAAAACCTGCAAAACTTAAATTTAACTGGTTTATAGAAAGAGGGAAAATTAAAAGGAAAACTACAATATAACACATATATAAAAAGGTAAAAAGAAACAATAACTCCACACTGAGTCGCCTACCCAATAATACAGATGCCACCACTCCAGCCACAAAACACACCAAAAGACACTTTCAAAGAGAGACCCAGCAAGGAAAATGGAGAGAATAACAATAAAATATTTACTTCCCCAAACTAAAACAAAATGCAACATAACAGCAGGGAAGCCGTGAGTCCCAGCTCAGCAGAACAGCATGAGCACATCCTGTCTCTACCTCAGCCATGATGGAAACTGAGCTAAGCACCTCCCTACGCTGTATTTATACTGAGATAACATGAGAATATGGTATGGAATACCATTGGCCAGCAGCATTCAGCATCAGCTGGCCTGACCCAGCTGGAGTCAGCTGATAATCCAAGGCCTGCTCTAAAAACTAAAGCCTAAACTGGGGCCTTCTTAAACCCAGGACATGGTGTTTATCTTGGAGTATGCACTTAATGTTTTTCTGTTGAATCACAGAGTACCGGACATGCTGATATACAGGTTTTAGTAGAAATGAAACACTGATGTCTAGTTGCTACCCTGCCTACTTGAATTCTTAAATTAACTGTGATCATTAATTAATAGATTTCCTTGCTTTGTGCATAGCAGGATGAATTATACCTGCAGTGGGTAGTACCTATTGTTCAAGATTACAAATTATCCATGTTGCACAGTGTGCAAGAATAATCTTATTTTTCAGCAAGATAAAGTGGCACACAGCAACTATTGACGATGAATTACAGCTTTTTATGAATTTGCTGTTTAAGCAAGTTGCAGGCAGCTTTTTTATAGTAAGTTTTAAGCACACTCTACAGAATGGGGGGGCTGGGGCTTGGCACCAAGCTGAGTAGGGCAGTGGGTAAAGAACTTACATTAATGAAGCATCTTGATTTCGGATGTACTGTTTCTACCCAAGTCATGATTCCTCCAGCTGTCTGAAATGAACATTACTGGAATTTACAACTTGGTTTACGTGTCCTGTAAAGGTGATCTCAGTTTCCTTAATCTGTTGGTAGGCTCAGACTCCCACAGAATACTGTTACAGCAGCTTTCTTCACAAATGCAGCAGCAGTACTTCTCCTCTCCCCTTATTCTTTGTTAAAGCAGCTGGAAGTCCAATGCATTAATTCAGCAATCAAAAAATCAGGACTACCACCCCAGTCAGATGGGAGAAAAATGTATATGTCCCATCAATGTCTCCATCTGCCTGCTGCCAAGAGGGCACTCCTCACCTCCATGGCTGAAGCTGTGCTGTTAACTCAGCTGTCTCGGCTTGAGTCCAAGACCAAAGAGGACAGCGAAGAAGAGAAAGAACAGCCTACTTCCACAGCAAGGTATTTAGAGTACACTACTAAGATGAGGAAAGCACAACTTTCAGACTCTCCAGTGGCCATTTTGCTTTAAACTTTCTTCAGGCAGAGATAAAGAGTTATCATACATTATTTTTTTTTCCATGGGACATGCTCTAGACATTGTATATATATGGCCAGACTTCGCGAATGCAGATTTGGGAAGGGCTCTTCCTCCCCACGTGGGTGTGCCCTTCCAGCCTGTGCAGGGGATGTTTTAGGTGAGGCACAGTGTGCGCAGAACTGGCCCCACCGTTTAGGTCCTAAGCTCCATCTGCCACGGCCAAGCGAGCTTGGACGGTGACAGTGAAGTGCTCGGGACTGTCACAGCCCCCGGTACTAACCGGGGCTGACCCTGCTCAGCATCCGAGATGTGACGGGATCGGATGGCAGGGAGGCATTGAACTGCCTGGGACGGTTCCACTGAGACTCGAAC
Organism: Myrmophylax atrothorax; assembly: GCA_026770055.1. NCBI lineage: Eukaryota > Metazoa > Chordata > Aves > Passeriformes > Thamnophilidae > Myrmophylax > Myrmophylax atrothorax. The sequence goes on along the minus strand of JAOXXN010000364.1, from coordinate 20,857,866 downwards.
TCAGGTCCTTGGGATTCGGAGTCCGGAGTGCTCTCCATTACACCACGGGACCGCCCTATTCATATCATATATAGTTTTAAATTATACTTTCCACACTTTACTTAAAATTTCTCATTTAGTAACTTTAATGATTAGGCAGTTATTAAATACTTCTTTAAAGTGTAGCACAGGTGCTAAAGAGAGACAACTTACATATTTGGATGGCTAAAGAGGAAGACATTTCACAAGTTAAAGCAAAACCCAGACAGAAATCAGACTGCATAAATGGAAAGATAAAAAACAGAAAGAATGGCTCACAATGGAGGAAGAAATAGCTTGGGCAGGATCTGGTCCTAACAACTTCATGGATCAACAAACAGAAATAGCCCTTTCAGCAAGAAACCCCACGGAAATAAACTGCGCTGCCTGCTACATAAACATTTTGTGCAAACACCTTTTCCTGGGAAAAACAACGCTGTATGGATAGGCACTTCATGCTTGCATGAGCATCAAAAATGTTTTCAGAGTGTAACTTTATCCTTCTTTCTGACAAAAGCACCACTAGAGCTATAGTTTCCGTGTTATACTAAATGCTAAACTTTCATATTTGAGAAATAAGTTTTAAGATAACAGAATTTAAAGTACTTCTAACAACAAAAACATTAAAAGTCTAATTTTGCCTTTAGAACAGCAAAGCTGAGGAGTGCCACTTTACTGACTAGGTTCTTGGTGGAGAGTAAGGTTAATTGCAGGCTTAAGTAAATAGTGATAGTAAGACAATTTCACAAAAACCAAACCCCACCCCCCCCATAAGTAAGTATTTTTCCTGACAGCCCTCCTTGCTTCAGAAGGAACTGACTGCTCAAGGCATAGACTTGCCTTCTGTTTCTGGAAATGACACAAGGTAGTAGACCTCCTTCTGTTCTTTGCACCCCCTACCTACTTCCCTGAGCTCTCTGGATTCTCCCTCAGTGATTGAAAATGCAAAGACATAAAAATTACCCAAGAAATGGATCCCTGACTACATAGTCCCTGAGCATCTGAAAGCCCATTAGTTGGACAACAGACTAAATGAGAGAAGCTATTGTATCTGGCCATGGCCATGGGATATACACATATAACCGTGACATTTTCTTATTTCTGGAAACTTGTCTTTATAAATTGTACTATTGCATTATTCTTATGTGGTTGTTGGAAAAGCCTGGGATTTTAGCTACAAACATGAAATATCTTTCAGCAACCAACTTATGTAAGAAAACTTAATGACAGGTAATGTAAAGAAAATACAGAAATTCCTAGACTTTAATGCAACTATTAGCACTGGGAACCTTCACGTCTGCTTGGGGATCCAACAGCGGATCCTTCACTTTATCATACCCTTAACCCCACGCCATCAATATAAGCACAATATCCTTTTACTGGACTAAGTGACAAGCAATCAAAATGTTCAAAAAATCTTAAGAAGAACAGCCTTTTAGAAGCCCTTTTTATTATCCAGAGATTTTAAATACTACAAGCACAGAAAAGGTAAAACGTGCCAAGCAGGACAGGAAAAATGGAAGACCTTTATCATCATGGTAAGATGGCACTTGAGAAGGTGTCCCTTCACAGATGTTGCATTCTTGCACTTGTTTTACACTTCCAGATAAGAACACTTCTACTGCCATTCTAATTATTTGTATAAAGTGAAAGAAAGAGGGAATAAGACACAGCACAAGAGAAAGAAAAAGGGAGATTTACTGCTAAAGTACACTGCAAACACTTGCCAAATATGTCTTTTAGTTATTCACTTGCAACACTTAACCACACAATGGATGCAGAAGTGTAATGACGATAGCCTAGTTAGATCTTATGATTTTGATCCATTGATCTCAAAGATGGCTAAGCAAAATTACCTCTGTCCCAGGGAATCAAACAAATCAACTAATATGCCCAGGGTTTTGGAGAATGTCAGTGTGCTATCTGATAGTAGAATCCAGCTTTGTCAGTCTCCTCTCACCATTTACCATAGATGATGGGTTTAGAGAATGCAGCAACCAAAAGGCACGGTTTAGAGAGCAGTGATACGACTGCAGCATACTACATACATAAAATTCGGCATTGCAACTGTGCATTTCTATGAGATACAAACAAAATCAGATAAAACTAGCATGCCCAGATCTCATATTTATCTATTATCCCAAGAGGTATTTTTAATTAGAAAGAAGAATTCAATTTTATCTTTAAAACACTTGCTGAATCGAAGGCAGACTACAGTCTTTGTAAACCTAAATTCCAGGATTACACTGAAACAAGCTACTCAATTATACAGAAATACCTAAATACGGCCACATAGAACATCCTTCAACCCCTCTGCAATCTTCTGCCAAGCTTGTGCCACATCCTTCAAGCAGCACATGGCCTAAGCAAAGCATCTCAAAAGCTTCATGCGTTTCGGTACTGTACTAGTCAGCAAGGCATGATAGGGCAGCATCAGGAAACTCATCTTCCCACTAGTACACTTGAGAACACTGACAGCAGACTCAGATTATACTTGTGCTGCCTCACAGTAGGACTCATACCAGTCCTGTGAAAATAAAGATACAGGAGACAAAAATACATCAAGAATTTAAAAACATGTTTTAGGGTCTGATGTTTTTGTTTCAGCATGTTCTGGATTTTATACCTTCATGGTTACAAAACTAGCAAAGTTACAAAACCTCATAAGACTGGCCCTAGATTTTAGAGAAGGTATCTCTTTTATATCTCTTTTTGGAATTCCACCAGTATTCTATTCTCAGTTCTCAGGTGTAGCATGAAACCACTCCAATTTTCTCAGCCTCAAAGAACTGAATTTCATCCTGTGACAGGTGCCATAAAGCTGAAAGCAGTACAGGTTCAAAACGGTAAAAGAGAAGCACTGCACTTGATTTCAGACATTTACTTGCTTAAAATCTGATATACAGCAAATAACTCATTCCATGCATGTATTTTCTCTCCTTGTAGTATAAAAAGCATGAAAAAGCAATTATTTTGAGCTTTGTACGCTCTTGTTAAATATTTAAGAATCCTCTTAAAAATTGCAGCTCTACCTTTCCTCACTTGATCTCCTCTTCATGTGGTCTTACTACACAGCAGATGAAACTTCCCATCATGCAGTGAAATCAGCAGGTTATCACTGACTGGTTCAATTACTCTAATAGCCTCCTGACCTCTATGAAGGTCCTCCTGCTTTCCATACCAGGACAATGGTATGCTCCAGAAGGCAGTACAGAGACAGCACAACCCCTCCAATAACTGGCATGAATCCTGATGCCTCAAGTAGCACATGCAGCCAGGCATTTTTTTCTAATAGAACAATTACACTAAATCATCTACAAAGCACCAGTTTTACTCTGTCCTTAGGGGAAAGGTGAACACAGAACAAAACAGTTAGGGCTCCTTGGTACAGCCACCAACCTCAAACATGAGGCTAAGGAAGATGCTGCCTTCTCCACCAAGATGCTGCTTTAGTGTGATGGCCACAGCACTGCTGCTGCTTCAGTGAGGTAACGTCACCACGTGTTCCTTATCCCCACTTACCCACTGGGAAGCAGACTCTATCCAGACTCCTATCTGTATCAGTAACCACGTGAGTAGCTAGCAAGGAGAAAGAGGGAGAGAGAATGCTGACCAAGCTGCCAATGCCATTTTGCTATTTATACACCACATCACAGGTAACACAAGACCTCCTCAGCACTATGTCCCACCATGGAGACCTCAGACCACCTGACTGGGAGTTGGCAGGTATCACTGTGACAGGGAGAGGGCCACTGGGCTAATGCTGTGACTTCTAATGATATTCCTCTGATCAAGCTCCAGTTAAATGGCACATGCAAAGACGCTGCCTCTCCAACCTCACTCACGTGATTATGGAAGGAGCATGTCAGCTGCAGAGCAGAGGGAAGAAGTGAGGTGCTGCAGGCCTACGAGACACAAGCCTTGAGGAGTCATCATCTAACATGTGAACGAACCACAGCTCTCACCACAATATCCAACAGGAGTGCATAGCCACAGCAAGTCACTATGGCTACAATGCACAACTAGCTGAGGATGCAGACCATCTGTGAGGAACAGCTGTAAGAAGAATTGCTAGGACAGACAGATGCCTCAAAAACCTTTTTGGAGATCTGAAGCACAAGAAGCTGGGTGGGCAACATGGGTAGTAGGTAAAAGGAAGCAGAAAGCTGCACCCCAAAGTTTTACTAGGGTAAGGATCAAGAAAAGATACAACAGAGAAACAAGATTTGATATATCTAGATACAGAAGGAAAGGGAGAATTATTGCAAAAGGAGATAAATGTGTTAAGAGGAAAGCTCCAGTGTTAAAAAGTCAAATGGGTTTCTCAAATGAGATACACATCCATTGTACTGTCATTATTACAGGACATTCACAGTTTTAAACTAGAAAAGACGACTACACAGGATACTCAGTTAATCTGAACCTGGATTAGAATGAGTACGATGAGACGCAAATATAAAGTCCTGATTTTCCTCTCTTTCAGAGATAAACACTGTTCTTCAGACATCCAAATTTTTCACATGAAAAATGACTGACAGCCATTGCAAGGAAAATAAATATGCTCTTACAGAATTTTTAGCACCTAGCATAAATGTAGCTGGTGTGTTCCTGGATGAGCTAGCTCTAGGACCATTAAGAGGAAAAAGTAATCAAAGAGAAAAGCACTCAGAGACTTAAAGGTAAATTGTATGTAAAGCAAAATTTATTATTTTTATTAAACATATAAATTTGTTTACACGGAACAAGTGGTTATTTTTCTGAAAATAATTTTAGCATTAATTACTATTACTCTCTATCTGGTTGACTGTCCCATCTAGTTCATTTGCATGAATGCTCCAAGACATATTCGATATGCTTAAGGATAAGAGTAATTCCAATTCAGTCCATGAAATCTCCACTGCTTTAAAGTAAGTATCAAAGCAATTAACATTCCCAGTCTTTGTGGCATGGACAGATATCCTGTTATGCCTTGAACCACACAGAAATTCCTGATGTTTAGCTGTGACCTCTACCCAGTACCTTGACACAGTTTCAAGTAATACTTTTCTTTTCTCCACAGTTGCATTAAGATTTATGAGGTTGACTCAAGATGCTATGTAAAAACGCTGACAAAAATTATTTTCCTGTTCTGAAGAAATCTACATCTGCATGTATTTCTTGAACATGAAATTGCTCTGCTCAGGCACAGCCTCCCTTAAGGACAATATAAAATGGCACAAACAACACAATTATGTAGAAAAGTCCTTTTGAAGAAAATATTTAAACTGTTAAACATGACAAATTCAACAGTGCTTTTAAATGCATAGCTTTTACTTTGTCTTTTCAGTTGGATTGCAATGCCCCAGCAGAGCACGCTGGAACAAACTATTCAGGATTCATTTCTCTGTGGGCATCTGAAAGTTTTTTAGAGGCAATTCATAAACGCATTCAAATGTATACACACTTCTCCCACTGCTTAAGCAGATACTGAAGTGGAGCTTTTTTCCAAGCAAATTGCTACTGCTTTGTTAGTAAACTGCTATAACTATGCTCTGCAAATTGCATAGTGGCTTTGAAAAATTCAGGGTTCTGGCCAGTGCTGAGATGTACTTAATTGAAGTTGATAGCATTAGACACATGGAAGTTACATTCTTTTTGCCAGCAAGGCTCCATAACTGCAGTAGCATGCACTGACTTAAGAACCAAGTATAGGTAAAAATAAGCAATTCAAAATACTTTTATATTTTCTCACTAGCCAATAGATAATCATCCAGAAGAACTTATTCAAGACCTGTGAAAGTAAAAGAGTTGCTGACCCAAATACACACTAGCAAAGCACATTTATTGACCTGAATTTTTAAATGCAGTAAGAGTCTATTTACTCATCTTGCTACTCAGCAAAGGTAAAAATTGACATGTACATATACCACTATCTACCTAATTAGAATTGGATACTGTTTTCCATCAGTTCTACAAAAGAAGAAATGATCAAATTCTTGATCATATAAAGTTCAGGTTTAAAGAACAGGAGCTCTCATCATAGTAGCTGTACAGATGTATTCAGAAATTTAGTTTAAATAGCAGTCTTATGCTATAATCTTAATACTGACTTTGAAAAAGCCCATGAACTGAACCATAGATCCATTTATTTTGCCAAGCAGCTTCAGCCATGTATCCATTAGAACAGCACATATACCACACTTGCTGGAAAGGCTTTCTCCTTCACATGCATCATGAACTCAAATTTCCCAATGTACAACTGTATTTGCAGACAACGTTTGCCTCCTTTAAATGTATTTGTTTAAGGCAGTGTTAACTCTTCTGGAAGCCTGTTTTTTCAGTTAGTTTCAATGAGCATATGTCTCCCCCTTACTTTATTTCTCTGTTTTATAGAAGACATAAAATGTTTTCTAAACACTCTGCTTTTGCAGAAATAATTGTACCACCTGCTTAGTATTGGTGACTTATGGGCATGTATGGTGAAGCAACGAGATTCTTTAGAAAACAGAAGCAAGACTATGAAGGTAAGCAAGACCCGTATATACTAAATGCCTTAGGCTGACCCGAGCATCATTTATAACTCACATGAAAAGTTACTTTTTGGAGCCAATTAAGTTTACCCGGAGAGAGATATGAATAGCTAACTTAGTCCTAACAGTTGCAATAAAAATGTTCACTTTACAAGAATGAATGCCGTGTTTGCAAAGCTGTAGAAACATTTTAGTAGATCCAATTTTAAGCAGCTCTCGGTGGATCCAGAGCTCTGCTGGAAGCCCAGTCCCAGGGTTCCTGCTGCTGGAAGCCCGTCCCGCACGCCGAGAGCCTCCCAGGGCGAGGACGGCGATGCCGGCTCGGGCTCACACCGTCCCGACCGACCCCGGGGGCAGCGACTGGGGCCTGACAGGGGGACAGCTTCCCGAGGGGGGCAGGACACGGCAGGACACACAAAACTACCTCAAACAACCCGCGAAGCCCCCAAACCCTTACGGGGCTAAGTTACCCCAGAGTTGCCTGCCAGCTACCTGACCGTGAAACGCCTAAAGCCAGCGGGAGGAGAAAGCGGTCGCCACTACCCCAAACATAAAGAAAGCCAACGGGAGCCCGGGCCGGGATGGAGGACGTGATGCGGAGCGAGGATGCTCCGCGGACCGAGCCGAGCCGGGCCGGGCCGAGTCGTGCCGCGCTCCCCGGCCGAGCCCGGGGCCGCCACCGCCGGTGCGGTGCCGAGGAGCCGCTCACG
>JAOXXN010000364.1:20833273-20844245 GCA_026770055.1 Myrmophylax atrothorax | reverse complement strand
GGAGAGGGAGGGGGTTGTTTGTTTATTATGGAATTTGAAGCTCTCCTGCTCTGTATAGACATTTTTCCTCGTATGTCATCTGGTGCAATATCACATTACTTTGTTTACTAAATCTGTAAATGTGACCCTGTGTAATTTTCCTGTTCAACCATTTTTTTATCTCATCTCTAGTACTTCTTGAAGGATATCAGATTATTTAATACTAAGAAATAGCCTACTAAGTGATAATATGGTCCAGCTTTGTACCTCGGTAGGAATCAAGTTCTCTTTTCCTGATTCCCATAGTGCTTTATCACAGTCGCTAAGACTGTGTCTTTTATTTTCTTTTTTTTCTTTACCCTTTAGATTAAAATTTTTGAGGGAAGATTATTTACTTATATAGTGTGGCTTAGATCTTGGGTGACCTCTAAGAATGCTTTGAGAAATTATTCAAAATAATTTAACAGGAAGAATAAGACATTTTCTAGCAGTTGGTATCCATTGTCACATACTAACCACGAAATTTTCTGTTTCCTCAGGCAATAAGGCGGGCAAAGCAAAGAAAGCAAGCCATCTTACCCCTCAGGTACATTAAAAGGGGCAGGAGACTAAAGGTGATCCCTAAAACTTAGTAAATAATAAACTACATAGATGTCCCCCTTTTTAAAAGCAAGTTGTTATGATGTTTCCTTGTTCCTCATCTTAAAAAAAATCAATGCAAGTCTTAGAACAAAAGCTTTTGGCAGCAGTATGGAAATTTTGTCTATCCATATCACCTTAATATACTGCAATATAATAGTAATGAAGAAATAAAAATATAAAAAACTCCCCAAAAGCTAACACCAATACCCATATCATGCCAGAAACCAGATTAAAAGTCACAGAGGTTTGATCCCCAGAATGTAGGATCTCCATCCCTGCTTTAAAGCCATAGTCATGACATCCCCTTGTCCCAGTGAACAGCAACACTATTTCAAAGGAGGCCACTTCTCTACCAGAACACTCAAAGTCATGATGCAAGCCATGAAACCTAAGCACATACCTGGACTGAATGCAAAGGATAGTCCATCAAACAAGACAAACAGATATACTTAAAAATAGCACCTCATGTAGGGCTACAAAGCAAGCCATAACTTGTCATAGCAGCAGCCAGGAAAACAGAGGTAACAGCAGGGAGTTGGGATGAACCTTCTGGAGATACCATGAAAAATCACCTGTCTATGAAAATTACACTGAAACAGCACGCTTCTGAATGTCAGCAAGATTTTTATGCAGATGGGGATTTACTTTTTCTGCACCTGCTGTCGGTATGCATTAGACCATAAACATTGGCAAACATTGATTAAACATATTGCCCAAATGAAACATTAGGCAAAGAAGGAAGGAAGGCATCTCAGAAACTCTAAATCATCAAAGACAAATGACTCATCCCACAGCAATTTAAGGCAGAGTAGAGCCATTGCTGATGTGTTGAAAGTTTTGTAGGGTTTTTTGTTTTGTTTTTTTTTAGTATATGCAACCCAACATTTCTGCTCAACAAACCCAGATATCAGTAGTCATCAACTCCAACAAAACTATAGAAATCACATTACTGATCAGCTGCAGGAAGGGGTGGTTCTTATACTGTATCTCTGGAGAACACATGCAAAAAAACCCCAACAAAAAAACCCCCCAAAACAACAAACAGACAAACAAAAACAAACAAACAAACAAAGACCAGCAGAAGGCTCTTTTAATCCTGGAATCAACAGGCTAAAATGTGACTCCTCCTTCTTACCCAAATGTTTGCTTCTTGGAAGTATTTTGGGACAACACAAACATGAGGAATCCAGTTCTGCCTTGCACTGTTGCCTCATGATTGCATAAAAGCAACCAGATTTTGGTCAGTAGTATTTAAAGCTCTGTGGCAGAGAGAAAGGTGTGAAAGTTACAGATAAGCATGAAAAATCTAAACACCTATACAGTCTCTTTTTCCTGGTGGAATAGACTTACCCAAAACTAGGTAACAGTATTCAGTGACCATTTCTCTCCCGTATCATAATTGGTTCATGAATAATTGCAAGATCTATGGTTCATTTTTGGCATGATTTAATCCATATTGCAGCTGTTATTTTCAAGAGCATGAAGTAGTGTAGGTAAAGGTTACTTGTAGTCTATTGGAAGGCTTGTTTCTGCTTGTTAACAACATGTTGCAGGTGGGTTTTATTATGCAGACATGCCTAGTTACACATGAGCTTCACTAAATAATCAAAATGTTAACATACTGCTGCAATAAATAAAATGCATCATATGGAACTTGATTACCGAATGTCTGTGTGACTCCAGACAATCTTGAAGTTAAAGGCATTTGCAGGGATCAGACCTATTATTTTTCCTGAGGGTGGAGATCCTAATTGTCCCTTCAGTGATGCCCACCATAGCTGTATGTCAAAAGCAGGCAGTACAGTTGAATACACTCTTCTGCGTTAGGACAGGTGCTCCAAATATCATACTACAACCTCTTAACTATCCACAAACATTGTGGGACTGAATGATCCTGGGCAGATGAACTAGCCATCCACAGCTGTATATGCCTGATTTACCAGTAATCACTGACTTCTCTTCTGGCCGAGCTTTAGCAGATCTTCACAAGCAACTCCACTACAGCTGAGCCATAACAAAGCAATAGCAATGCCAGAAATTCTTTAAGCTCCACAGAGAGGGATCCTCCTAGCCCACATATAAATGTAGGGAGAATATTTAACCTTAAAGACAATCAACTGGAGGTTTTGGGAAGGAAAACTTCCAATGTAGGGAGCCCATAATAAGATCAGAAGAAAAAAATAATTTATATTTTGACTTTTAAACATTATTATATACTGATGAAGTGTGTAACTTTTAAATCACATTTGTAATCCCCTGCAAAGCTGAATAATGTACTGTGGGTCTTCATAATGTGAAAGACAAAGTCTTAGCTAAGCATTTCAATTTGCAATATTTTAATGTCTTTTCACACTACATACTGAACACAAAGCTTACCTATCACCAATTCTTCAGTTCTGTCTTCTTATATGCAGACAGATTTTATAAACCAATCACTGTGAACCAAGCTCTGTTTGCAGAGAACAGTAAGAACAGTAATATTTAGCATAGTAATTATCCTTTTAGCTAGGCCATTTTTCTCCTGAAAATAGGATCTTGAGCACCTGCTGCAATTCAGTTACTAGCGTATGTCACAGCCAAGCACCTGGCCTTACTAGACTTATTCAGGTTAAAAGCTATTTGATAAGCCTTTAGAGGGAAATGGATTATATATATTGATGCACTGAAATTGATTTTATTTTAATTCACCTAACTTGTCACTAAGAATATATTCTGATTTTCTTTTTGCATTGTGAAAGCTTTTACAGGCAGTCTTGCAAGGTTCCAGTAGCTGGATATTGTTAAGGATACACATTGTCTCTGCATTCAAATAAGGGACATTCATTTCAGTGTTCATAATAATATCAGGTACTTAATAATATCTGATGCTTAGGAACTTGATCATCAATTTATTTAAAACCAAAATAAATTGTGTTAGTTTTGTCTGAGTTTTTTGTGTTCTGTTTTCCTGTCAACATTGTACTAGTAGTACTCCTAAGCAGGAATAAAATAAATATTGAAGTGCCATTACCCAGAAGCAAGGAGATACAGTCTAGCCTATGGTAACTTTTTTAAAACTATATTTTAAAGTAAAACACCTGAAGCATTTGTAGGAACTATTGATACTCTCCTTAAATAGCCAGAGGGCAGTTTGAATGTATATACTACAAGATCAGCTATTCCAAGCAAAAGGATTCAGTACTCAAAAAGCCTTCCCAGTCCTGAGGGATCCTGCTAGCTTTGACCGTAGTTGGAAGCTCATCACTGCTGGAGATGGCTGATCAATTATCACAGCAAGAAACTTTTCAGATAAAGTCGGAACCCATTTACTAACTAGTGTTGCACACCTGGTTTTAAATAATACCCCTTGTGACAAGGGCTGCAATTTCTGTGTTCTGGAGACCCCTGGGGATGCCCTTGGGGCACAGCAAGAAAGGAGGGAAAACATGGGACCCTCAGCTCCAGCTACCTCACCATGTAAGAGCATACAGAGTACTCTTAACACATGGATGACTCTTACTCAGGATACTCACTGCCTGTACTCTCTGATAGGGTCTACTCTTTCTAATCATCCACAGAGGAAACTTGTCAAATTCCTGGCAATTGAGAGCGAGAAGCACGACAGGCTTTAAAAATACCTTTTTCTCCCTGTATTTCACACTCACAATGCAATATCCCTGCTTCTCACTCTCTTGCTGCGAGATCCATGACCAAGGACAAGCAGGAAAGCTGCTGTGCTTCAGAGAGAAGAAAAAAGTTAGGAATCCCTTGCGCCATCCTGTTTCCTAGCACTGGAAGAATGTGGTAGAGGGTCTAGTGATCTGGACAAAGCACTTCAGAGCCTGTGCTGGTTGTGGCTGGGGTAGAGTTAATTTTCTTCATAGTAGCTAGCATGGACTAGACTTTTGATTTTTTACTGGAAACAGTGTTGATAATACAGGGATGCTTTAGCCATTTCTGAGCAGTATCAAGACCTTTCCAGCTCCTCACCCCACCCCACCAGTGAAGAGGATGACAGTGCACAAGAAATTGGGAGGGGACACAGCCAGAACAGCTGATCCCCACTGACCCAAGGGATATCCTATGGCATCATGCTTCATGCTTAACATATAAAGCTGGGTGAGAAGCAGGAGAGGGGGGAACATTCGGAGTAATGGCATTTGTCTTCCCAAGTTACCATCATGTGTGATGGTGCCCTGTTATGGGGATTGTTGAACATATGCCTGTCCATGGGAAGTGGCAAATGTATTTCTTGTTGTGCTTTGCTTGTGTGTGCACCTTTGCTTTATACTGATTAAACTGGTTTTATGTCATTCCACATGTTTTCTCCCTTTTACCCTCCTGATTCTCTCCCTCATCCTGCTCAGGGGGAATAAGCAAGCAGTTGTGTGGGACTTAGTTACTGGCCAGGGTGAAACCACATCAAAGCCAAGTTCACAATGTTGTTGGTAATATATTCTTTCACAAAAATGATGGGTTAGGATAGCTCAAGCCAATGAATTCTATGTACTTCAGTGTTCCATCATATTTTACTGTTATAAAATATGAAAAATAGTAGAGAAGAATTAACTGAAAATGCAGTGTAAGTAGACACAAAAGATGATAAATAGAATGGGAAGGAAGGGAAGATAGAATTTCAAGCTGCTTACAGACATTTTCACTTTTTAAATCCAGCTCTGGAAAGTGGGACGGGAAAGGAGGTTTAGGCCAGAGAGATATAAATTAGAGTGAGAACAGTAAAGATGTTTTAAGGAGGAGAGAGAGATAAGAGAGAGCAGGCAAGCCTCAACAGCCCTAAAGGGAGCCATGGCTAACAAAGGGACAGAGGTGACATGTACTCTGAAGATGATTTAGTAGAGGTCAGCCCTAAAAGCTGGAGAGTAAGCTGACAGTTTCCTAAACTAAGTCATTGGTGCAGCTAGGAAGGATTTTGTCGTTAGATCTTATCTGTGCCTGTCTTTAAATGCCTTTCTTTTGCAACCATGCTTGCAAACATTTACAACAGACTATAATACAGGTGTCAGTGCATCAGACTGTAATCCCAAGGAAGATTAAGGGCTCTCTGGCACTGTGATGGATTGGACTGGTTAAGTCACATTATCAGTGTCCCTTAGAGTAGCTACACATGACCACAAGTGTGCTCACACCTACAGGAATGGCATCTTGTTCCTGCCCTCAGCTTCATCTTCCTGAGAGACTCAGTCCCTCCTGTGGAACTGGGCCTGAAAACTCTGGGACCTGATGTTTCCCCTGACCTTTCAGAATAGCAAATTCAGCTTTGCAGGGGAACCTGCTGCTGGTTGCTCCACATGCTGAGGATAGTGAAGTCTCATGACAAGGTGCTGATCTCTATTCTCCAGTCCTGAAAATCCTTGTCAAACAGAAGGAACACAACTGTGACCACAACCAGGTGTAACCACTGTCATATAAGTAATATAGTGTGTGTTTGAAGTCTTATCTCTCAACTGTGCTTCTGCTGTCAAGGATAGAATGAGGGAACAGAAGAACCCCTTGGCCCTCCATCCTCCTCAGTACCCAGCCTGGTACAATTTGCACAGGAAGGTCTAAATCTCTTTTCTTGGTCCTGCTCAGTCTCTATACATATCATGATCATCAAGAACCAAGCAACACAACTGTCCAGCGGGTTCAGTGTGCTGCATGATAACTGACTTGACAGAGGCAAGCCTTTTCTGTTAATAGCTCATCCCGGAAGGTCAATAGGTTGTGTATGATGCACAATGATGTGGAGTAGACATATCTACAAGAAGTGTTTGGTATAGAGGGGCACAGAAGCAGATGAGGTAACTTACAGCAGTGCTGTGCTCCTGCCAGATTACAGCAACATGACTGGCCCAAGACTGAAAACAGACAGTGTGGAAATTAAGTCAGAGGCCCAAAGAGAAGGCTATTGTAGAGCTCAATCCTGCTGTGGTCAGGAATGCTCAGGGTTAGCAAATGGAGAAAACAGACGGATGTGTTTATGTAAACATACATTAAACTTAGACCTACTTTCCTCACATTCACCTCTGAGGTCTCATCTGCCTCAAATGAGTCTGGAGAGAGTTCCTGCATTGAGAGCTACAGGACATGTGCAATATTGACCAGCCACAGCTCCCTCCTGCACAGCAGCGGATCCAGTGGATTGTGGAGGCCTTTGATGTTTCATGTGTAAACACAGGCTGGTGTCATTCAAACCCCAAAAATTTCCAGGGAACCACGAAGAGTGAGACTGATGTGAATGGCAACTGGGTATTAGTTTCTGCTGAACCAAGAATAAAAGGAATCGGTATAAACCTCCCTGGCCATATATTTATATCTCTACAGTGCCTCCATTTTATGCTGTTCGCTCAGTATTTGCAAATTTGTACACCCACTCTTACCAAAGAGAGATTTTTGTTGCTGTTGAGCAAACAATTTGGAGGCTTTTCACTTCTTCGGTCAAGCATATTTATAAAGCCCTGCCTACTCTCCTTTATTTTATAAATCCTATACAGACATAACAGCTTAGATTAAAAAAATCACCCATACAAACAGACCAGGACCTCTTCTTTGCAGTTCCTCCCCTCTGACACAGGAAGGCTTTGGCACTGAAGTAGCTAATACCATAAACATACACACTTTTCAGAGTGCATTTGAAGAATTTGGAACAGTACTCCAAATGTGACTGACTCCCTTACAAAGAGTTTGTTTTGCACATCACTTGCCCCAAGGCATGTACTTTCTCTGACAGACCCTCCACAGCAGCTTTATATCCACTGCTCCATGTAACATTAATGAAAGCTTTTGAGGCTCATTAGGCAAGTACGGCATAGCCCAGCAGGCTGTGGCACTCTGCCAGTGCTGCCCTACTCCCAAAACCGTGACAAGCAACTTAAGGGGTTATGCTAAGTATATATCTAAAATCAAGCATCTCTCTTGAAAGAAACTGCTTTCCCCTCTTCTCCATTAAGACCTTCCATTTCCTAAGAACCAGCAAGAGCTGGCTGAAAAGCAGAGTGTGCAGTATTTGGATGCAGCTTCAATGTAGCTTACCTAGTAGACAGGGACTATGCTCTTACATCAGAAACTACTTCAGTGCCATCTTTAAATTTTTTAATAAAAACTATGTTGAAGGTACCTGCTTTCTCTTTCTGAATGTAAAGTTTATTTATTGTTTTATAGTGGATGGAAATGTAATATTGATGCACATCTGGCACTTCTCCAAAAAACAGACTGGCATGAAGATGTTAAATAGTATTTTTTTCTTGGTGCAAGCAGTAACCCTCAAATAACCTTCTGAGACCTCTTCTACACACCCAGGGACTGAACATGGTCCTATGCTTTGTGTAATCTTCTAAACAGTAGAAAAAATGGGGATAAAACATTGTCAAATCTGAATAACAGCATTTTACATACACTTCACCTAGGTGCAATTGGCTGCAGAAAGGGCAAGTTGATTAATACCATTCTCAGTAGTCC
Organism: Myrmophylax atrothorax; assembly: GCA_026770055.1. Taxonomy (NCBI): domain Eukaryota; kingdom Metazoa; phylum Chordata; class Aves; order Passeriformes; family Thamnophilidae; genus Myrmophylax; species Myrmophylax atrothorax. The sequence continues at coordinate 20,836,187 of JAOXXN010000364.1, read as the reverse complement.
TAATCAGGTGAAGTTACAGAGGAATGAACATGAATCAGCAATGTGTGGTGATAAGGTTTTGTTATTTCATTAGCAGCCAAATATTTCTGCCTCTGCAAAATATCTATTGTAAGACCATTTTACCATTCTTTCTTTCAAAGAAATAAGGATTTGGGGGCCCTAGGAACTTGATCTAATGGGTAGTGTTCCTGCTGATGGCATGGGTGTTGGAGCTACATGCTATTTAAGGTCCTTTCCAACCCAAACCATTCTGTGATTCTATGATTCTATGATCCCATGATTTTCACTTTCAGAAGGCCATAGGAGAGCTCTGCTGATAGCTTAATTTATTTTTTTCAACTGAGTAAAGTTCATAACTGATAAAATATTGGAACAAGTATTCCTAATTTCAGTGATCTCATTTTGGGAGCAACAAAATTGCAAACCAGCCTCTCACTGAGCCTGTCCATTTGCTGTGATTCTTGCAAAAGATGGGACTGCAGACTGGACTGCAAACAAACCCGATGATAAACGTCACCTCACTGCTCAAACATCATGAAGCCAAAAAAGCCTCAAAATAAATAACTGCTAAGAGACTTTTTATTCTTTTAGCAGTAAGGTATTTATTACTGCACAGGGAAGTGAGGCAGTTCACACTGCACAAAACTCACATCCAAGCACTAATGCCAAAACAGGTAAATTTATACAAATACAGTACTTTGCTACAACGCATATTAATTTATTCCATTATGTATTAAAGTATTCACGCTTGGGCAGTACATAGGCGTGTTTAGATGTGGAGCTTTCTAGATTTTTCTCTTGGCATTGATTCTTGGGGTGTTTTGGAGTGCTTCCCCCCCTAGTTTTCCACCTCAGTTCACACTCTTCTTCAGTTCGACCTTCTCAACTTTCTTTCATAAGTGTCCTTGCCAAAATCTTGTAAAAAATCTTGGCTTCTTACCATTTCACCCAATTGAAGTGTCTACCTTACTTTAATTTATGGCTTCTAATACATTGTACATTGGTCTCTAATAATTCCTTAGGCCTAGGTACAACTTCAGCACTTCAGGCTATGTTTCTTTGGTAACATGGGTTAAGCAATTTTGCCATGCAGGCAGCCCTTTGCAAGGAGAATTAGGTATTTTGCAAAACTGGGTGTTTTCAGGCCTTTTTCTCTTTCAATCAGTTTAGCTTAATTTAATTGGAAGTGACTGCACAAACAGAAAACTTTCCAGTCTGCAGCTACAGATACAAACGGCTATTTTAAACTGAAGGGATGTATACACACATATGTCTGCAGGTACTGAAGTATCTCTACTTGTGCACCAAGACGTACACTCACCAATGTCATTGTAGACCAAGTTCTGGGATATTCAGAGGTTTCCATTAAAACGGGAAAATAGTCTAAAATATGGTTCTCTTGCTTTGCAGATTAGGTCTGGGGGTTTTTCCCTTGGGTACTCAGAAATTGGAAACCTACATTTCTGATTCAAGTTAACACTTACGTGTTCTTGCAAAAACTTGCTTAAAACTCTGTGGTGATAAATTTCACCAGATTTTTCTTTTTCTGGTTGGCTGTTTGCATAGAATAGTGGTGCCAGCAACACTCTTTCCATCTCAACGTTCATAAGGTTTGCCAAAATACCCTTTCCCTTCATTCTTTTCATTCTCTAGCCATGCCATGCTCTTGTTATTTTGTACTCTTCTCCGATAATTTAACTAATTCTTCCACTTAAAAACACCCCAATAATCCATCCTACTGTTGCCAGATGAAGAACCATTTGCTTAGCTGACAGGAAAACATAATGCTCAGTCTTAAAAATCACTAGCCATGCAATGCTTATTTTGTACGATCTTGTTAAACATTAACAAGGAAGAGGAACAGGGAGAGTAACCAGCCAAGGCATGCCAGCTCAGCTCCATATTTGGGAAGTAACACCAGTTCATCGAGCGCTCAGCTCTAACTTTGGGGTCTACAACCACCAGAGACCACCAGAGGGACAGCCAGGACAGAAGGGCATATGCACAAAGGGGAGAGAACACATGTTAATGATGTCAGGGAAATCATTGTAATATGTATTTTTCTTCTGGGAAAACCAATGTATATGTAGGTAAGTGTGGTGTATATAAGTAGGAGCTTTTCTATACACAGAATATACAATAGATGGAGCTATCCCCCCCTACACTCAATGCTGTGAATAAAGAATGCCAGCTTCTTAATGTTACATTGATGTTAAGGACTTTTCTGGCCATTTATGATAACACTGTATCCTTATAACTCTTCTTATTCTGTTGGTTTTGAATTGCAAGCTCAGTGGCACACTGATTTTATTTGTACAGGAATCATCACTCTCTGATATGCTGCTACAAATGCCACAAACCATGATATGTTTTTGCTGGCACCAAGACCAGAGTTGGACACTGTCTTCCTTAGATCTTCACTAATAAAACACTCAAACATGCAGAAAGCCATTCAGAGTAGAGTAGCACTCAGAGCAATTTGAGTTAGACCTGACTATCCATGGCTAATTACCAGGTCAAGATTTAAAGTGTACAGATGTAAATCGAGTGTACAAAAACCCATCTGGAGTACACTGGTCATTGGTTTGGATAAATGCAACATTAAAAATCAAATAAATCTCAAAGTACAATAAATCAAAAGAGCTGTGCCTAATGTGACAGATAAAAGGACTGTAGCATTCTCCCAGTATTTTTGTAAGATACATGTAGAGAAATCAAATTTTAGGCTGGTGGAAACCTATTTTTAAGACTTCACACTTTCTTATTTCAAAAATTTTTCTTTCTTCCTCTACCCAAGGTAATGTTACTCTGGAGCAGGGCAGGAATTAACTTTTACGCGATTCAGTTCTGCTGAGAAAGGAAGAGAAGAGAAGAGAAGAGAAGAGAAGAGAAGAGAAGAGAAGAGAAGAGAAGA
>JAOXXN010000364.1:20813028-20833189 GCA_026770055.1 Myrmophylax atrothorax | reverse complement strand
GCCCCACCCTTTAACTCCTCAGGTTCATCTGCCACAGCCGAGCGAGCTTGGACAGTGACAGTGAAGTCCTCAGGACTGTCACAGCACCAGGTACTAACCGGGGCTGACCCTGCTGAGCGTGTGAGATCTGATGGCAGGGAGGCATTGAACTGCCAGGGAACGGTCCCCACTGAGACTCAAACTCAGGTCCTTGGGATTCAGAGTCCAGAGTTCTATCCATTACACCACGGGACCGCCCTGGTATGTGACTGATAGAAATATTATTATTAGATTTTTCATCATGATTTCTAAAGGCATTTGATGTATCTATCATATATATGAACTAAATTACATGTTCTGCACAGAACATTTACCGCTAAAATAAACATTTTAGGCCCAGTCAATCATCCTCAAGATAGAATGGTACATTTTCAGGAATTGCTGACTAAACCACTAAAACCCAAGTAAATATGGTTTGACACAAAAAAGATCTAGCAGAAAACCATGGAAATTCTGTAACTATGTCAGTTTGTTCACAATTATTTTGTCTTCCAAGGCACATGAACTCTTTAGTTATCCAATCACATAACATGTTTCCCAGTAACAGTCTTAATTCTGGCTTTTCTGTCCTTTGAGTGTGAGTTGTCATCACCAGTAAGAACTATTAATAGGTTTCTGATGTAAATACACAAAACACAGAAACATGTTGCACAACATGAAAGAGTGCAGGTATAGGCAGTTTGTGTTTAAGGTGTTATGGGTGGAGACCTTGGAAGGGTTTATAAAGCTGGCTTCTGTCTTTTCACCACTGTCCTTAGTGAAATAACTCCAACTGCAGTATTGCTGAGGTCATGTCATATACGTGTGTGTGTAAATAACTGAAGAAACACGAGAAAGGTCTTTCATGATCCTTCATTCTTTCTATTTAAAAATCATTTGGTGCAATTACTCATTTAATCTAGTCACCCAGAATGAGGTCTTAAGCCCTTTTTAACCAGAAAAGATACCTAAATCCCTGTTTGGACACATAAATAGTAGTCTGACAGCTATAAAATGTCAACATGTCTTTAGCTTCAAAGGACAGCTGAAATTTCTACTGAAATCTGCCACCTAAAAATGGAAGCTTCCATAGAATTTATCAAATTATTTAATCTGAATTCTAACAAAACCAAGCATAGTAATATATTTTGCACCCATTAAATGCTTGATCCCAAAAATACTTAATTTGATTAGCATGAGTAGGTCCCTCCCACTAGTATCTTCTTCAGATAAATCAGGTTATTCATCTTACTTAGTTTTCACCCTTTTCAGGATTAGCTCCAGTATTTCATGTTTCATTCATGTTTACTAGAGCTGTTTTGTAAACCATGGAGACATGCCTTATTTTCCCACCATTTTTACAAGTATTCACCCCATCTTCATATCCTGGGGTTCAAAAATACCTCCAGGAGTTTCAATCAGAAGAAATACTGTAGAATTGACTTCTTCACCTTTTTTCGTTGCCATCACATGGGAAGATAAACACGTTTCATGCTGAAATTAATCAAATTCAGCAATCTTTTGACAGTGATACTCTAGCATCTTCTTTCACTGCTTCATCAATCACAAATAAATCATGATGGCTGGTGAAGCACCGGAGGATTGACATGGCAGTGTGTCAATATCTGTAGCTGAGATATTGTTGTCAGCTGGTAAATTATTAGCAGAGGGAATTGTTGACTGAGCATCAATTCCCCAGAAGTTTGGAACCATTAGGGCACATCACTTTTAAAGGCCATTGTTCTCAGAAGACTGTAACAACAGCTTAAACTTACCAAGGGTCTAACATTTGGGCTGGGCTATCCATATTCGTGTCCAGGTCTGGATTGTAGTCATTGTTAGGCTGTCTCTCAGCACGCAGCTGGGTAACCATCACTGAATAGACAAGTTACTAATGCAGTTCCCCAGGGAACCTATGGCCCTAGGACAGGTCACATTTTTTAATCAATGACTTGGAAAAAACCAAAGTCATTACAGATAACATTTCCAATAGTCACAAAGACTGATGGAAGGCCAAATAAGGGAACAGGTCCTTAACCCTATGTAATTTTAATGCCTGGAAGCTAGGCACAGACGGCACATTTAATAAAGCTAAATGTAAAATCACACAGTGTCCAAGTGATGATTGATGACTGATCTCCTCTGTGCCCATTAGCACCCCAGTGTGATTACTTGCTGTCATTTTTGGCTTTCAAACAACAGCCAGTATTGATTCATATGCATTCAAAATGTTGTGGAGGCTATGACTGACAGAAAACAGGTTTTCTAAGTCCTATAGATTGACTGAGTGGAAAGGCTTTATTGCTGAACTGGAATACAAGGCTACTCAGCTAGAAGGAGTTCAAGGAGGGATTAATGGGTTGTATTAAGGTCATGTTGGGAGCCATCAGGGCCAGGCCACTCAATTAAGATGTGAAATGATCAGTTATTCAAAGCAAGGCTGATTATATATAATTACCCTATAGTTTTAGTTTCCTTAACCTGTTGATGCTGCGAGTATACAATTTGAGACACCCTTGTCTTGTGGTCAGGTCACACTGTTTGCCAGACACAAAGCAGAGCAGAACAATTTGGCAGTAGCATAAGCGGAGGTTGTATGGCTGTTCTATTTCTGATTGAATATTTACTATGGATTTCAGAAATGAATGCTTGAATTTTCTCTCAGCTTTGCATGATGGAAACTAAAGACATTTCCATGGTACTTGCTGAATGCTGTCCGGATATCCAGACATCCAGTCTCTTGGACTGTGGTGATAGATACTTTGCCGTACCTAACACCATAAAACATGGCTTTGGCATTTCTACCTAGGATTATGAGGTGACTCAATAGTCAGCAATGCAAGGAAATGCATTTTCACATTTTGGAAGAGATCCATATGAGAACAAAAATCTACTGGTGACATTAACTAATGAATTGAGGCTTTACTGGCAGTATGATAGTTGAAAATATTCCTACATCTTCTGGGAAACAAGTAATAGTAGATCTAAACACAAAGAACAGGTGTGCAATATCTAGAGAAGTACGGTTTGGATAGCAATAATTGAGCAAGAGTTCCAAAAGCCAAAGAGAAGCATTAATAGTGAAAAACTTGACCTGTTTTTATAAACTGTTACATGTCCATCCATTTTACGTAAACACAGAGAAGGCTCATGAGCAACTTGATTGTCCTATGTAAGTATTCAGATGCACCACAGCAATAGGATCATAGAAAGCTTGTCAGATTATCAGACAAATATATGACAAGATGAAATAGCTGGAAGCTGAACTGAGGCAGTTCAAATTGGTAACAAAATATTATTGCTTTACATGAGACATTATTAATTTAGCAATGATTGCAAGGATTGGATTGTGATATGATCTACCACTGGCAACTTTCAATTAAAGCTTCAGTGTTTTTCAGGCAGAGGCAGTGTATGGAATTTGTTTATTTAGTAATACAGTCTGGGCTTTAGAAGTCAAGCTACATACCCAGAGGTTGTTCCGTTCTAGCTTGATAACTAAGCTTCTATAACATAGACTTTCTTTAGTTTACATAAACAGGAGAAAGAGCATTTATTTTCTGTGTAGAAAATACAAATTCCAAATCTTATAACACATCACTAAAAACTAACAATATTTCTACTGCTGAATCTTAATGGTTCCTGAAGAATATGGGGTCTGCAAATGCTTTAAATTTATAGGGGATGATGATGATTTGTTTGTTTATTTTTCCTGAGTGAAAATGTTTCTGTTCCTGCAGAGTACCTCAGGGTTAGCTAAGAAAACTGACATTTCTCCTTATCAGAAAACACAAGTCCATTGTGGACAACCATGCTCTGTATCCTTTCCATCAGGCTTTATTTCTCTGCTCCACTACCTTGATTTTAATGAAACCTGTCCTTGTGCTTGTATTCGCTTTGAATTAGCTATTCTTCACCCAGTCAGATTGATTGACACTTTTATCTCATGACTGCCCAAGTATGGAACAAACTTCTTTCACAACCATCTATACTACTTACAAATTGTTTTCTGTTTTATTTTCATCTATTTGTGTAAACACTGAAGCACAAGAGACTGAAGTCTTCAAAGTTTACCATAATTTTACTTAAGAAAACTTTGCTGAATTCCGTGGTTGTGTCCTCAAAGTAAAGATCTCTCTTTTTCATTTTACTGTTTCAACTGCTTATGCAAAGCAGGATCCCCTTTGAGCTAAGTTGCTAAAACATATTGGAGAATTGTTCTACTTTGGGTTTTCTCATTGCCTGTTACTATTCAGGGGAAAATACTCATAATCATTGTCACATAAAGTGTACTACTCACTTTTACTTGATTTAATCAGATTCACAATATGCACTGTGGGTTATTTACAAATCTATTAAAATACTATGGAAATACAGTGTATTTAAATATGTGGCAACTAGTGACAGGACTTCAATTTCTAATAATTTTACAACTGGAGTTTTGTTATGGTATTAAGTACTGCTTCCACTTTTATATTTTGTATTAGAATGGATAAGCTATGACCTATGAGAGTTAATCAACATTTAAGAATGAGGATCAGGAATTTTGGTGTAAATTCACTTCTCACAATTAGAGTTAGTACACTTGATTTTTTAGTTCTGTGTCTTTGGTAACTTTTATTACTCTATCAGAACTGTAATGTTTTTCACATCCTTCTACTGTGATGTATTTTACATCCAGTAACTCTCTGGAGATGCAGGACTGGATGGAACCTCAAGATATCATTAAGTCTATTACTTCTTTGCTCCAGAAAGAGCAATTATACCAGTGTCATTTCTGACAGGTATTTCACTAGTTGTTTCTTAAGGACTTTAAAAGATGGAGATTCCACCAATTCTCTAAGCAATTTATTCCAGTGCTTCACTCTCCTACCAATTAAGCTGTAGTTTATACTCGTTACTTCTAGGCATAGGGCATGAAGAACGGATTATTCCCTGCCTTTGCCACCACCTTTTATGTATTTGAAGACTGTTTTGTTCCTGCAGTTCTTTCCTTTCCAGGTTAAATAACCCAATTCATTCCATCATTTTTCATAGGTCACATTTTTAGACTCCTGAACATTCACATTTTTCTCTACTGAATTCTCTCCAACTGGTCCACATATAATTGGAAAATTTCTGTGAGTGAAGCCTTTAAATGCTGAATCAATCAGAAGAATTTCTTCACGTCTTGCAAGCTACACTTGAGGTCATAAATTCCATTTGATCCCAAAGAGCTCTGGATTTTTTTTTCATCAATATGACATTGTTGAATCATGTTGAGCCTATCTACAGTATGGTCAGTTTTAACCCTTATGATCTTTCCTGTAGAACTACTCTTTAAATTATTTTTATTCATCCTGTCTACAAAACACACCACTCCTAACTAATGTGTGTCTCCATTGAATAGTATCTGATTATTTTCAGATTCTATCTCCAATTTGTCAAGATACCTTTGCACTGTTACACCATTTTCAGTATATTCATCCTCAGCTTGACACTGTCCGCAAATTTAATAATCATTCTCTGTACTCCATTTTCCCATTTATTAATAAAACAACTAAACAGCATATGGATTAGAAATAGATGCTACTCTATGAATCCTTCTATTTGGATGGTAACCACTGACAAATAGTGTTTCAGCATTGTTTTCAAACCAGATCTTGATCTAGATTCACACAAATTGCCATGTTTCTTTAGCTAGCATATAACATTGTCATTGAAGAATACCAAAGGTCTTTTCAAAATCAAAGTACAATATGTGTGCCTGCCCTTGACCCACATGCTGTCTTCCCGCCACTTAAGGAAATTCAGCCAATATCTTACAGAACATATCACATGTAATTGGTGCAAAACAAAGTGCAAAGCCTGACTGAGTGAAATCCTTGCAATGGATAGTGATTCCCAAACTGTGATTCTCTTTCCACAGAGGAGTTGCCTATCCATACAATTTGGTTTTATTTTCTCTAGACTGCATAGTGTCTTGGGATCCGGAGCATTTTACATGCCTCAATGAACAGCAGAGTTGTTGGAGCTGCAAAGGTTTTAAATACTGTAAAATGGGAAAAAAAAATTAATTGGGAAGGAAAAGGAAAATAGCAAAGCAATATATAGCAGATGGTTTAAAATGTAAAAAACTGATAAGGGAAGCTAAAGGTGAGATGAGACTCTGTGGATGGCAGAACTGAGTCAGATAAAAAATTGTGCCTGAATTCTATCTTGATAGAAGTGAAAGAAGTGAAAATTCTAACAATGGTACAAGCTTCTTGCCCAACAGAGATGGTAGATTTATTCACAATAGTGCAGGAGTAGAAGTGTTTATGAGACATTTCCATGCTGTATTTGTAATGAAGAGAGATCACAAAAGGATGACTCTCGCATGATGAAGTACTTTCTGGTCAATTTATGACAAAGGACATTAAACAGCTACTGCATTTAATAATTTTTAAATTATCAAGCTGGGGAAACTTGCATCTAATTCCTGAAAGCACCATTTGAGGAACTTTTGGGTTCACTTCACACTTACTAAATTCTGGGCTTCCTGGGAAATTCTGGAAGTTTGAAGGAATGATAGTTATTCTAAGAGTCCAAGGGGGCAGGATAAATTCAGGAGAGAAAGATCTACTAGAGAACCAACATATGGTTTTAATAGATAAAGTTTCATAATGTAACAGATTAGCAACAAATTTATCAAAATTGCTTTAAAAATATAGAAAAACTTGAATTTTTGCCCAGTTAAAACAGATGGCAGGAATGACAGTGTTTCCAGACTCCAGCTTCAAGTTTTGAAGGAGGCTCAAAATGAGTTAAAACAAAAAAGTAATTGAGCTGTCTGACATATTCTTTTGTAAACAATTATTCATACCAAACAACTATTCATACCAAACAACTTGTCACAGGTCCATGGTTGTATCAGGTATAGACTAGGATTAGTCAGTATGCGATTGGCAGCAGTTACAATACTCTACCAAATAAGAGAAAATGCATATCCTCCTGCATATCCTAGGTTTGGTTACGTATTGCATTCTCATGTTTATGCCTTTGTGAATTTCATTCAGCACCTGCCTTCAAGATAATGTGCTCTACATAAGCAATTATTTTGTATTATTATCAGGTTTGTGCTCCTACCAGTATGGAGATATGCAAATTTAAAATTTGTCTATTATTGTTTGAAAAGTCTGATTACACCAGTGCCCAAATGGTTTGCATGACAAAAGCTGATGGGCCAGTGGCCCTTGGTCTCAGAAAGTCCACTGAAATGCTTCAAACCAAGACTAGAGACATCAAAAGTGACCATTGATCATCAGCTTTGATGGTCTAAGACATTCAGCTTGCTAACCTTTGAGTTCAGCTGGAAGTAGACTAGGAGTAGACATTAGGAGTTAAGGCAAAATGCAAGCCAAATTACTTTCAGAAACAAACACAAACAACTCAGGAACTCAAAGCCAACTATTTGCCATTCAACTATTGACACAATAGTTTTAGATGAGAGATTTTGCGTATTTAGTGTGTGGCAGATATCTTTACTTGTCATCAATATTTATATGCATTTTTAAATCCATATATTAAGTCTTTTTTGGCTCTTTTATCCCTCAAAACCCAGATCACAAGCACCTAGTTTCTTACATTTTTACAAAAATGTATCCTTGGAGGATTCAGTGAGAAACTGCAACTCATCTCACCCAGAGGCATGTCTAGGGTATGATTCATCTAGTCCTAAAGTAAGCATCTCAACTAGCTAGATCTGATGCATCAAGTCTTAAACCCTATATGTCTTTCTCTTTACCATAAAGAAATAGGTGGCCCACCAGTTGTCAGTGTCTTCATTTTGCACATCTGAAAGGAGAACAAAAAAGTATAAAACATATACTACCATAAAGTAGGAATTGCCTTTTTGATTTCATTTTATCGCCATTTCCCCATTTCTAAAAATTTCAACACATATAAATAATGCATTAGTTTTCTAGATCTGCTTATCAGGACTTTTCTCACAATATCAGTCAATTATTTTAAAGGTCTGAAGTCTGGGTCAGTGTATTAGTGTCCTTTCCCAAATCCTAAACTTTAAACCCTTGTTTACTAACCCCAGCAAGAATCTCTAGACACCTGCATAAATATATCAAATTAGTTGCAAAGATTGCAGTTTCAAGGCAAAGTGGATCAACATTCATACATTTTGCAGCTTTCTACAAAAGATCAACTGTAACTCCTCTGCACTGACATCTAAACCATTTTTTGGCTCCGTTCCATGTTCTATTTTAAGTCTCATTGTCCTCATAGCCATAAATGAAGGACATAATACTTTGTTTCACTTGTAAATGTCAAGATGTGTAGCATTATCATCTGTGTTACCAGTAGCACTAATAACATCACAGACTAGACTGCTCTGTCTTCATCAAAGGCTATGCATCAGTTGAGATACAGTGCTGATGATAACCTGAGTCAGCTGTCAGGGAAAAGGGCTCTGTAATATGTAGGTCACTAGCAGGGTTCATTTCAGCAAACACCTGCAAATTGCACTTCGCCAGGAAAAAATCTTATTGTTGGCAAAAACACTTAAAAGAGACCTGCAGAGAAGACACATGAATGTACTCATATCCTCATTCCCTAAGAGTGCATGCAAGAAGCTCTTGGTAGTTTTTGGAGTATCTGTACAACCCCTCTTCTCCCCCAGTTTTGGTTTGGTTTTGCATAGGTTATTTTCAGACTGTTTCCAAGCCATGCTTTTGGTCTACCTATTAAAGTGATATAAACATGTTAATATCTATTCCAGCAACAAAGGACACTACATGAAAAGACCTATGGCTGAGCTCCAAGCTTAGATATACAGGAAAGAAATTCCTGCTTATTAGCAGAGTAAAGCACTCTTCTATTATCCTCAGTTAACATTTGTCCTATACAGATATATATGTGGGAGGGAGGAGTGCTCTGAGTGACCAGCTAGGTTCACCAGCCCTAAAAATAGAGGTATTCCTCATTGTCTGCAGAGTAATAAATTAATCTCCAATTTTTAGTGTTTTTTTTTAAAAATTAGACTAATTTTCAGGCTAATCTGCAATTAACTGGCATTTTTTCGCTTTACTGTAGTTTATGAAAAATAGCTCCAAAGTATTTCTTAACACTGAAATCTAATTAGCTCACTGTGCAACACATACAACTAGTACATTTAAATAATGCATCCCACTTCTGTATGCCTACTGTGGCTGCTGCCTTGGCAATTTTCCTATCTATTCTTCTTATTTCAGGGAAGATGCATTTAGAGCACCCACATATTTATATGTGCTGAGATTATATACTTTAGTATAAATTAATGCCTATAAAATTATTTTTGTGTATTAATTGAATCTCTGCTGCTGGATCCCCCTTGCTCTGCTTTTTTCATAAGCAGATAAATAAAAGAAATATCTTGAGCTACCATGCACCATCTGGATAAATGTCAGCTGTATCCCTACCTAGAGGGTTTGGCGTTTATTTCTCAAGAGGACAGGTGTTGGTTTTGCTTTCCTTGCCTACAGTTTGCACAGCTGAATAATTTAAAAAGGACTCGGTGCTGAAAGATAAAATGAAGATGGAGTATATTGTTTCTGGCTAAAATCCCCAGTGCTGTAGGTGGCATTTTCTGCTAATACAGCTTGCAGTAGTATTGCTAACAAAACCAGAGATTTGAATCATCATAATTAAAGCTGTGTCAAATTGGATTTTTCTTTGCAAAAGAATACATACATAAATAATACTAAGCACATGTGCAAACAGTATATATTTAATCTATATATCAGTTATATCCCTAAAAGCATGGTTGTTCAGTGAGTTCACTAAAATTTCTGAGTCTAAATACCAGACTAAAGCTGCAACTAGAGAAACGTTCTAAGAAAAACATTCTGTGCAAACATTTATTGCCTTTGAAAAATACAATATTTCCCAATAATTAGTAAGCCAGCAAAAGATATCAAACCTCAAATTCTCTTCCCATCATTACAATCAGAGTTGTATAGTAGGGCTGACATCGATGAAATTCCATTACAATAGATGCAGTGTAAGCACACAATACCGGGCTTTGTTGAAATCAAAGGGTTTGCAGCATAAATAAGGGAAACTGAAGTTTGGAAAGGTCAAAGTGAAAAGGAATTTGCCCACGGCCACACATAATTAAGTGTTAAAGCTACAAATTTACTCAGGATGCCTGGGCTAGCTAAGCGATATGCTGTCTGCTTGTGTGACAGTGTAGAGGAAGGTGTGCCTTTTGAAGAAATGTCATGATTCTGCACCATGTGCTAACCTCTGAATTTGTCTGGTGGGGGGTTGCTCTCAATTTTGTGTGCAAGTCAACCCTGATCTTTTTCTGTGCAAAATTCAATCTTGGGCAAAATGAGCTGCATGTGTGCAGCTGCACACTGCTGTTCTTCAGCCTGCATCTTCCTGAAGTATATGTAGTGGTTTATTAACAGTGACAGTATTTTGTAATTGCATATTCAGATAAATTCTGCATCAGGTCAAAATGGTTTATTTACGATCAATCTCCAATTGATTTGCCTGTACAGCCAAGGCATCTGCATATTTCCTCAAACACTGAGATGAGAACACGCTGAGCAGCATGGTGAAGCATCCCTGAAGAGCCAGTAGTTAGAGAAGGGTCAAGGTGAGGGTCAATACAATACCCACTGTAGCAGCAGAAAAGTCATCAGTTTGAATTTATTCTCATCTGAGGGACAACCTCATTTGCTCTTATATATTGAGGGAGGAGAGAAAAAGGGAGGAAAGAAGGAATAGTTGGAAATGATAAAATGGTCAGGGAAAATAGACCTATGGAAAGAGGGAAGATGCATACAGAACTGTGTAAGAAATGTAGGAAAGAAATCCCTCAAAAAGCAATATATTCTTCAGCAATGTCAAGCACTGTTGCTCTTCTCTCATAGCTGTTTTCCTGCCTTCAAATTCCAAAGGCATGGCTCATGCTGAGTCTTAAAGAGGCCTCAGGAAACCACCTAAATCACCCCTCTACCTGAACAAAGATCAGCTACCTCTGTGTTATTCCTGACAGATGTTTATCAACCCTGCCTTTAACAGTGTCCCCAGATAGAGACTGCACATCATTCTTCAATGTCCTGCTCTAAACCTTAACAAACTGTTTTCAGTCTCTAACTCATTGGTTTCAAATTTTTTCATGCAAAAATACCTTCAGACATTTCTGATTGCAGCTGCAGGATCTAGTAAAATAAAACATTGATTTTTCTCAATTACTTGTCACAAATAATTTTGAGCCATCCACATAGCAATTTTTGACATATATAAAGACTAAATACAAGTAATTTAATCGAGTTAAGTAACATTTTTTTAGACCATCCAGCATTTTAATCCTTTTGAATCCTCTGTACCCTCACTTCAAACATTTTATTGGATTAAGACAATACTCCAGTGGAAAAGAGCAGTCCAGCTGAGTCATTGCTGGTCCCAAGGAAAAGAGTATAACTTTGCATATCCTCACAGTCTGAAGTTTACACTGTTCACTGCAGGATAGCTGAGTATGGGTTTGTTTGGCAGTCAGAGACACATAGGATGTGACGTTGTTGACTTACACTCAGCTTGTGATCCACAAAACCTACAAATAACGTTCTGCTACTTAAATATTTTTTCTCCTTTTTTATTTGTGCATCTGATTATTCCTGCCTAAATGCAGTTCCTTATATCTATCCCTAGTGAATAGCATCCTATTTATTTCAGTCCATACCTTCAATTTGTCAAGATCACTTTAAATTCCAATCCTGTTTTCCAACATACTCACAGTCCCTTGCAGATTAGTGACATTAGCAAATCTAATAAGCATGCTCTCATTCCTTTCATTTTTGGCTATCCCCTGAGACTACAAAACTCTTATGACCTTGCTAAATTGTAGGGATAAGATACATACTTTTCTGCAACACTTTTAAACAGTAACCATCAATCAAATAGACTTGGAGGATATTTGTCCTCAAGAATTCGATACAGGTCTCCAGGAAGACAGGGTAAGTCTACACTGCCTTTGAAGGAAATCCCAAGGCCAGTGTCAAAGTGTTTTGTTCAGCTTCATTACTGAGCCTGCCTCACAGCCTCAAGCAAGCTCAGGCACTGATGCTCTGTTCTAATACCAGTAAAGTCCCATGAGGAACGTGTGTCCAGGAAGCTCATACGTTGTTTCACTTCACAGACCCACCAGTTGTCTTCAAATCTTTTTGCAAAGACTTCATCAAAATGAGGAAGGTGCAGCCATTGAGACACATCAGAGACCTAAGTCTCTAACAGAACAAAAGAATTTAAGGACATTTGCCCCACACCATGAAAAGGGTTGCAGTTGTCTGCTGGCTGTAGAAGTGACCAAAGATGCCAGATGTGACCCACTGTGGAGTTGCCATTTGCACCAGTGCTGGGAAGGAACCTGTCTACCTGCAAGGGCATGTAGCCTGCAGTTCAGGGAAGCACTTCTTCACTGACTCCAGCACTGTGGAGACTGCATCTCAAGTCCTGTTGGGAACCCTCACTACATTTAAGACATTGAGGTGCTGAAGAATGTTCAGAGAAGGGCAACAGAAAAGTCTAGAGAGTGAATCATCTGAGGAGAGCCTGAGGCAGCTGCATGTGTTTAGCCTGAAGAAAAGGAGGCAGCTCAGGGGGAGACCTTACTGTTCTCTACAACCACCTGAAAGGAGGTTGTAGTCAGCCCTTTTCTCTCAAATAACAAGCAACAGAATGAGAGGAAATAGGTCAAGTTTTGCCAGGTCAGGGTTTAAATTGTATATTCGGAAAAATTCCTTCTGAGAATGGGCTGTCAAGCACTGAAACAGTGGATGTGGTTGAGTCAGCATCACAGGAAGTATTTAAAAGATGTGTAGATGTGGCACGTGGGGACATGGTTTAGCAGTGGACTTGGCAGTGCTGGGTTGTGACTGGACTTGATTATCTTACAGGTCTTTTCCAATAATGATTATGATTAAAATTTAATCTGACTTTGACTCCAACAGCAAGCTATGAATCTGCTCTGCCACCAGCTCTGACAGAAAGCTATGTCTAGAACAGGCCTGGCCAGCAGTACCTTCCCAGTTCCTCATCAGAGCAATGAAGAATCAGGCAGTTGCAACAAAAATGTGCTAACATAGTCACTCTGTACAGAAATATCAGCTTTTTAGGCAGTTAAAGGCTGGTTAACGTAATTGCTTAGTGCTACAGGCAACCTCAGTTTTGCCAAATGCTGTTCCCTCTCCTTCTGGACATGAAAATGCCTCACTTTTCTGAGAATCAAAACCCCAGTAATTTTTCTTCAGCTGCTACAATGACTAAATTTAGAGATATGTCATCTCAGATGGAATTTAACTCAATGAAAAGTGCCTGATGTATTTAGGTTTTTATATCTTTAGTTGCTGTTTATTTGGGAAAAAAAAAAACACACAAGTTTATTTCCAAGTAGGAAACTTCAAAGTTATTCCCAACACCTCCAGCTACTCCATCTACTTCAGTTTAATGAAAGGTTTGAGAAAAATGAAAATAACAGGGGAGAATCAGCCCACAAAAATTAAAAAAGTTTTAATCTGTTAGATTTCTATGACCCTAAGTGCTTACAGTGGGAATTGTGCAAATGCTGAAATATACTGGTAACACTTGAAAGCAAAACCACTTCACAGAACAGGTGAATGGTGTAGGAAGTTGCTCATCACATTCAAATAAACATCCTTGAACAACATCTGCCATAAGCTAAATGTGCTGCAAATAGACTTGCTCAAAATTGCTCAGAAGGATAAGCTAATTAGACATTTAGATGTCCATCCCCTTCTTTTGTTTTCCAGTTATTCAACTGTGCAACATTAAAGGTCAGAATAACTCCCTCATACACACACTAAGGGGAGGAACAAGAGGCTCTTGTTAGGCTTCTGATGTAGGAAATTACCAGATGACTTTTTGATAGAAGGAGATGGATTTCCTTTGCTGGAAATAGAAGGAAGTCATATTAACATTAATGGATCTGCTCACGGAAAGCCCCATCATAATTAGTGATCATCATTTATCATCATCACAATTTCACCAAGAGACCCTAATCACTCTTTTCCTCAATTACTCACAGAAAAAGAAATATGTGTTAAAGTGTTGAATGCAGGAGACCACTTTACGCCTGGTAGAAAACATAGGATGCCTCTGGCATATTTGGACAATTAATTTCACTTCTTCATAGACTTAATATTTGAAAAAAAATTATGCCTATTTCCCCTTTTAAATCACAGCAGTGGAAAGGCATAGTTTTTGACAGAAACTGATAAGATACTTTTGAAGGTGCAGAAACTGTGTGGGGCAAAGAGCTTATCTATTGTCTTTATTTGCCTTTTCCTTCCCCTCACCCACATATCCGAAATTCCATAATCTTTTCTGACACTGGGTATATTTCTCATCATATATTTATTATGTGAGATTAGCTGCTCTCTTCTCAATCTAGTTCAGCTATATCCAGCTGGCAAGAGATGTAGAGGAGGCGCAGATGAGAGCTATGCAGCTCCCAGTCCTAGGACACTTCTGTAGCAGCAGCAGCACCTGAGGTAAATCAGAGTTGGCACACCAGAAATGACATCCACTGATGCCATTTTCCCTTTCTTTTTTCTCACTGCCTGGGAACATTACACAAAGATGATGTTCCTCCTGCTAGAGAAAGTCAGCTGGAGTTGGAGGGGACCTGTGGGTCATCTTGTCCAAAGTCCTGGATTACATTCCAACATGTCTTGAGGCTTTAAACCAAAAAAACAAACCAAACCAAACCAAACCAAACCAAACCAACCAACCAACCAAAAAACCAAGCACATTCCTTATTGGGGTGACAGATCTGTTTGTTATGTATTATTTAAAATGCTGCAAAAGGACACACATTATTAATCCCTCCTATCTTGTGTAACTTTCTTTGCTCTGTATCCTCTGTACAGTGCAAATAGCTGCACAAGAGTCAGCTGGGAGAGGCAAAGGAGGTCAGCTCCATACATTTTTCCTTTCACCTGTTAAATCCTCACATAGCCCTTCAGTCACTGGAACACACTGAATGCAGGAGGCTGAGTAAGAAGGGTGCAAAGTTCGTAGATATGTTTATATATGTTTTTCTTCCCAATAAAGGCTGTCCCACTGATAAGGAAGTTAAAGATTATGTTATAAAATTTGGGGTGCTTAACTGCCTGCTAGACTAAACAGTGAGCTCTAAAAGGAATTTATAATGTACTATATGAGTAAAACCATTACTTTAAATTAAGAGACCAGGATGTCAACAAGCTCTCTTCTCAGTGTACATGTAATATTGTCAGATTGCAGAAGGCTTAGTTACATCAGGTATTTTGACCTTCAATTCTTTCAATAAGGATTTTATGCCAGATGGTTAGATAATATGCTTGGCATGCTCTGGCTCATGTGCTCTTTTCCATTTTAACAGTTTATTTTGCGCTTGTAGTTCTATTATTCTAAGTATTCTTTTAATGCATAGATTGCCTTCTTACTGTCCATTATTGATTCCTGCCATTTATTCCTAGTATTTTCAACAAAATTATTTCTATCCTTCACAGAAATAGCTACTCAGATTTTCTGCTACATAGCACAAGCTAGCAAAGCAAATAGATATACTTTATCATAAAAAGTAATAAAGAACTACATAGTTCAGAGATCATTGACTGACTGTCTTTGGAGTATGATGTGCAATTGCTTGAATCTTGTCTGATTAGCAGAACAACAGAGTACATACACTCCAAAGCTGAAACAGGAATAAAATCTGCATGTATGGTGTCACCACCTCCTCCTACTCTATAGAAGAAAATTATGTAAAAATTGTTTGGATGCAATAACATTTAGCACCTCTGTGGTTTTTCCTAATAAATTCATTATTTCCTTTGCAGTCAGTTTTAGCAGTGATCTTGTATAGAGCACATAGTCTGTGTTTTCATTTAATTTCCTGTAGGCCTTTTTGGTTTGGCTCATTTATCTTTCGTTATCCCTTGAAACCATCTATAGTAATTCAGTTCACTGCAGCTAGACCTTGTGACAGATCCAGAAATAATCAGCTCCAGGCACTGCTGATTCCAAAGTCAGCTAACAAGTATCTCGTGATTCTGATAATTTTATGCTTTTTAGGTTAATGGAGACTTTTGGGCAGCATTTCTTTCTCCTTTGTCATGTCAAGGAGTTCCCCCATCCTCTTTCCTATCTACTGAAATGCAGTGTGAGCAGTGGTGCAAAACCAAATCACATACAGACATAACAAAATAAAACTCTCAGTTGGCTTGTTGTTCCTGGTACTAGTTAGTAACTTTCAATATAAAAATATAAAACTAGTGCAGTAATGCCACAGAGTATTTCAATATGGAATAACTTGTTATTTAAAACATTTTAAAATGTAAGACAAATTCATGTAAATACAATATCCATTCTCCTTAAGGTTAGTTAAACAAGCAAATGGCTCTTAAAAGTCGTATTGTGATTTAGAGTTAAATTAGGATACTTAATGCAAGAGATTTGAGTAATTAATTTTTTCCTGACAAAGGCAGTGTTCATGAAAATTTCTCAAGTGAATACAGCTGGTATACAGCTGTGGTAGTCACCATTCAAGCTCTCCATGCTGTCTAGCTGTATGTTACAGGGCTATTCTGGAGTACCATTTTATATAGGGAAGCCCTCTGCCTAGTCATAGGATAAGACACTGTCCTTGGAGATTTTTTACCTAAGCATAAGGATGGTGCTTTTCTCTTAACACCTGGATGCTATTTCTGTTATACAGGGAATCTAAGTGATAAGTTGACAGCTATTTCTGCTGTGAACTAGAACTAAGGCAAAAATCATAGAATCATATACTAGTTTGGCTTGCAAGTGATTTTTAAAGGTCATCCAGTCCAAACCCTCTGCAGTGAGCAGGATCATCTTCAACTACGTCAGGTTGCTCAGAGCCCTATTTACATGACCTTGAACGTTTCCAGGGATGGAGCACTCACCACCTTTCTGGGCAATCTATTCCAGTGTTTCACCACCCTTGTGAAAACTCCTTCCTTATGTCTAGTCTAAAGCTACTCTACTACACAAAACCATTACCCCTTGTCCTATCACAACAGGCCCTGCTAATAAGTTAGTTCCCACCTTTCTTATAGGCCCCCTTTAAATACTGAAAGGCTGCCAAAAGGTCTCCCTGAAGCCTTCACCCCTGGAGCCCTCTCCAGGATGAACAACCCCAACTCTCTCAGACTTTCCTCACAGGAGATGTGCTCCATCCCTCTGATCATTCTTGTGCCTCTTCTCTGGACTGGCTTCATCAGGTCCGTGTCTTTCCTGTGCTGAGGACTCCATAGCTGGATGCAGCATTCTGGGTTAGGTCTCACTGGAATGGATTAGAGAGGGAGAATCATCACCCTCAACCTGCAGGCCAAGCTTCCTTTATGGAGCCCAGGAAGCGGTTGGATTTCTGGGCTGTGAGTGCACATTGCCAGTCATGTTTAGTTTTACCTCCACTGATGCCCTCAAGTCCTGCTTGCAGGGCTGCCCTTAATCTGTTCATCATACCCTAGCCTGGATTGATTCTGGTTATTGCCCTGACCCAGATTCAGAGCCTTGAACTTGGCCTTGTTGAGCCTCCTGATGTCCACATCAGACCACTTCTCAAGCTTTTTCAGTTTCCTCTGGATGGCATCTCATCCTTTAGGTGTGTCAGCTGCACCATTCAGTTTGCTGACATCACCAAACTCGCTGAGAGTATCCTTGATCCTGTAGTCTATGTCATTGATAAAGCCATTAAACAGCACTAGTCCCAGTACCAGCCTCTGAAGGACATCACTTGTCACTGACCTCCACCTTGATATTTGAGCTGTTGACCATTACCTTCTGGATGTAATCATTCAGCCAATTAATTGTCCATATCCAATTCATAATCCATTATCAATCTGCAATTTATAGATAAGGATGCTGGGGGTGGACCACGTCCAAGGCCTTACAGAAGACCAGATAGATATAATCCATAGCCCTTCCATTGTCCCCTGATGTAGTTACTCACCCCTAAAAGACCTCTAGGTTGGTCAGACAGGATTTTCCCTTGATAAAGCTGTGCTAGCTGTCCCAAATCACCTCCCTGTTCTCCATGTGCCTTAGCACAGCTTCCAGGAGGATCTGTTCCATGATCTCCCCAGACACAGAGGGGAGTCTCACAGGTAAGTAGTTCACAGGGTCCTGCTTTCTACCCTCTTTAGAGATGGGTATCATTTTTCTGTTTTTTCAGTCACATGGGACTTCACCTGTCTGCCATGACTTTTCAAATATCATGGAGAGTGGTTTGGTAACTACATCAGACAGATCCCTCAGGACACTGGAATGCACCTTTTCAGGTCTTACAGATCTATGTATGTAGGATCTATGTAGGTTTCTTTAGGTGGTCTTAAACCTGACATCCTCCTACAGTGGGAGGCACTTTGTTCCCCTAGTTCCTATCTTGCAGTCCATCCACTCAAGCGATATGGGAAGAGAGACTGCCTGTGAAGACTGAGTCAAAAAGTTTTTGAGTGCATCACCTTTCTCCTCATCCTTTGTTATCAGTTTGCCAATGTGTTCATCGAGGGGATGCAACTTCTTTGACATTCGTTTACTGTCTTACATACCTGCAGAAGCCCTTACTGCTCTTTGTTCCACATCCCTTAGGAGTGCAGATTCCACCAGCGTATTATCCCTGCAGCTCTATCTGCCTCCAATCTTGACATCACCCATCAGCTTACTTGCATTGGTGATTATCAGGTCCAGTAACAGATCCCCTCTGGTAGAGCTGTTCATCACCTGGCTCAGGAAGTTCTCCTCCACGTGTTTCAGGAGTCTCCTGGGCTGCCAACAGCTTGATGTGCTGCTGGTCCAGCAGATATTGGGATGGTTTAAGTCCTCCAGTAGGATGAGAGTTGTTGAGTTTGATGCCTCCTGTAGCTGGAGTAAGAAGCCCTTGCTGTCAATAGGCTTCACTTGATCAGGTGAATTCTAGTAGATACCAGCCACACGGTTCCCTTTGTTGCCCACTTCTGATTCTCACCCATAAGCTTTCAACCTGTCTGAGGTTGTTCTTCAGAAGGAGCCCTTCACGGTTTATCCATTTCTTAGTGTAGAGGGCAATGCTTTTGCCCCTCCTTCCTTGCCTGTCCATTTTGGACAGCCTGAAGCCATTGATAACTGCACTGCAGTTATGGAATTCATCCCATCAAGTTTCAGTAATGGCAAGTGTCTTCGAGGTGTATTACAAAATAAAGCTTACAAAACATGGTTTCAGACAGAAACATTAACTGCAAACAAAATGTTTCTTTCTGATTTTGACCTTTCAAAATTTGTACCTCATCAGTTTTATTCGGTGTAATTTCGGCCTGATAATTATCACCAATTATCAAGGGAAGAACAAAATAAATCCACAAGATCTTTTGGGGTTTGGTCTGATAGTTGTTGACATCATTCCTTGCTCTGCATTTCTTCAATACTTCTCTATTTCAACAAGGATAAATTACTTGTTAACATCTTCAAGAACCCTCATGGACAATCACAACCCTATTTCCATTCTATATAAAGGATTTACCATCCATCATCAAATGGTCCACATTGTCCCCTCAGTCTTTAAACGTGTTATTCCTTCTCTTTTTTTTCTTTCATTGTACTTGATAGGAATTCATAAGACATACTGCAGAAACATGAAGTCATTCCCGTTCAGATTCCTTCTTAAAAATTTAACCCTCTCATCCAGCTGTATCCATACAGTTTAGACATGTATTTCTTTGTAGGCCACGTGGGATAGTTCCTGTCTTTTTTTCTTTGCTGGGGCAATGCCTAAGAGAATGAAGTGCAGATCCATGTCAGGTTACAGTTTGTAATGACAAAATGAAAGAGAACTGTAACTCTATTCCAGCAGCCTTCACTTACTGCGTGCAGTATTTTGAAGTATCAGATACACTGCTTAATGAATTCAGTGCAGCTATAAATTTTCTGTGGAATTCTTTGGGATTTTCCCTGATGCATAAGAGAAATGTGCATGGATTGACTACAACTATCTGTTCATTAAAATGTTTTGATTCTTTATTTCTGTGGTTTGGACACTGTAAACACATTGTGGCATCAAGGTTAAAATTTTGTAACAAAAGAAATTGAAAAGGCTACCTGCTGAATTATGAGAATGTGCAGC
>JAOXXN010000364.1:20765799-20799917 GCA_026770055.1 Myrmophylax atrothorax | reverse complement strand
AGTGTGATTATTGTGGAGGAATTCTCCTTCCCCGTTTCTGGGTAAACAATTTGGTTTTTCCTCTCAAACTAAGACAGTCTGTAACAGGGGTTTGTGACACCCCAGCATGTTATTTGGGACATTCTTGTCTAAGTCAAATGGCCTGAAAAAGGAGAACTTTTAGGTGAAAGAACAAAGAGAAGAACATTTACAGAGCACTTGCTCATGAACTTGATTGTAAGGTAGGCTGTTTATGGGGTTAGAGTTTGCTTGTCTCTTTTACCTCATATAAGATGTTGAAATAATTCTCTTCCCCTTTTGTGGAACTTCATTAAGATACTCTTTCTTGTCCATAATACAGGGCTCAGGTTTTCTAGCCCACCCTGCCATGGTACTTCATTCCAGGTGCATATGATCTGACTTTTCTCAGACCCTATGTGCAGCACCGGCCTACAAAGCAAGGCATGTGACACAAGCTGGGCAAAGGCAGTCCATCAGGAGCCAAAGAGCTGTTTTGCTTTTAGTTTATCTGCTGGCACAGTTAGATCCACATCACTCTTTATGCAGATTTTTGATTGTAGCATACATCAATCTAATCAGCAAAGACATATAAAGAAAAAAACTAACAAACAAACAAACAAAAAAAAAAACCACCCTAGGATATATTAAAAAATCCCCAAAGGATGCCTATATCCCTTACAGATAGAACCTAAGGCAGTGAATTTTCACCCCTTCCTCTCAATTATAGTCTTTCAATTTAGAACCCATTTTTGTGAAAATCCTTCCAGGATAAGGAGACAAAAATGAAAGTGTCACAACTGAAGTCGTTTGACTGGAAGTTCACTGGACTAGTGCTTTTCCTCCCTGTCTACCTGAAGAGTATCAGTAATGCTTATGAGCACTGTGCAAATATTAGCAAATCAGCTGAGGATTCCTGAGCTGGCTGTAAAATGAAGAACAATGCAAATAAGCAGCAGGGGAGGTGGAAAATGTATGCAAATCAACCTATACTTTCTGGTCCATAGGTCCCAAGTCTCATTACCTTTGAAACTTCTGCTTGCACTTAAGCTGCATACCAGCTTCTTTCTCAAACATGGAAGCAGAGTCTGCCTTCCACAATTTAATGAGCCTCAAGGAGATCAAAAGAAGCAACTGAGAGAGACTCCAATTGACATCTTAAAAAAATTACTTCTGTATTTGTTTATTTATAATTCCTTATCTTATAATTATTTTTCTTCCTCTTTTATAGATATATTTTTGATGGATGTCCAGGAAAGAATAGCACTGCTGCTTCTTTCAGAGATGAGGAAGAGCACTAATGCAACTTTTATGATCAAAGTAGTATAAGGTACTGCTTATAATATACTGCTTTTAATCTTCAATGCACTCTGCAAACATGCATGTATTAAACCTTAAAACATTAGGTACATGAGATAAGGTCATCTTCATTTTCCATATGGAATAAAACTGCTAGAAAGAATTTAACTGCTCTGTGCATGAGAAGGCTACGTTGAACATCAAAATTGAAAACTATTTATCTGACTCGGGATGAGAAGTATAGGCAAACGAAATGATCAGAGCATTGTGAGGCTTGCTCTTATTACTTCCTGTCAGAGAAAATTATAATTATAAAATGTGGAATTCTTTTCCTTAGAGGAGGAGAGGTTGAACTGAATATAAATCAGAAAAACTAGTTTTAGAAGTGTACATATGGCAAAGGAAAAACTTGAAAAATATTCCTATCATGTGACAAAGGACAAAAGTTGACCAAGTAATCTCATCACAATTTCTTCGCATGCATTATGAAGCAGTTGTTACCAATAGACACAAATGCTGCTACTTCTTCTGCATAGCTTTCGCTCCTTCACTAGAAGGAATAGTTATTCACCTTTCACTTTGTTATTTCCTTCTACAGCATACAATTCCATCTTGCCTTTGGTGCCAAATATATCACTTCAGAAATACATATATCTTCAGGGCTTTTCCCAGAAGGTCCTCAGCACTGCCAGTTTAAGCAAGTTGTGCCTTACTGAGCTCTGCCCAGGGCTGTGGGTCAGAGCCCACCATCAGTGTGTCCAACATAGATCCCTGAGACCTGACACATGTTGCAGATCCTAGAGGCAAAGGACTCTACATACTCTGTGCTGCAACCATTAGTCTTACTTTGTGGGTTTTCATTGTTACATCCTGACTCTACATCCTTCCTTTCTGAAGAAAGACCAATGACTGGGGAAGGTAAGGGAGCAGAGTTTGCTTTAAAAGGTTTCTGGAAGACCTGATACGCCTCTCAAAATCATCTAAGCCACTCTACTCAAAACCTGCCTCCTCTCTGTGTTCTCCAGCACTGCCAAAGGAAACAACAACTCAGTCTGAGACAGAAAACACACTTAAAAATTTAAAAAAATCATCCATGTCTTGCTTGCTCTAAAATTTGTAGGAGGGTTGGACAAAGTTCTATTTGAAGCTTCATTGCCAGACTTTTTAACACTTTTGTATGTGTTGTATATACACATACAGAAGTATTCTAAAAGCAGGTACATTTGAGTCAGATTTTACTTTGTCTACATGAAAGGTTGATGCGAGTTCTATTCAATGAAACTTCAGCGAGTACAGACAGCAGGAAAACCAGGTGAAACACCCCCATTATTTTAATACTGAGATTAATGTAGCTCCTCTCAAATGTAAACATATGTAATTTAACAGTTGATAAAGATCAAGATTATTTCATGCATGTTGCAAATAAAATAATGTATTTCCATTAAACTTAGAAAGCTGAGTGTTTATGTGTGCCACCTGGATGCCAGCAGTATTTCACAAAAAAAATGCGAATCTTGCTAAAAGCTAAAATGGCATCACACTTCGGTCATTGCAAAAAGCCGTAGTTATAAACCAGTATGTACATGGAATAGGCCCTTCGATGTACATCTGGGGATCAGTACTGACAATACCTGGCATTTAGTGACATCTAGTGGTATATTTTTGAGTAGGAAAAGTACATTCCGTTTTAGAATTTAGATTCTGAATGCCCTGTGGTGGATTTCCTCCCTACCTTCCCTTTGCTTTCTGAATCCCTTGGGAAACTGAGACAGTCCTCAAGGACTCCCAGTGAGAATTACACCCTACATGAAAGAACCATTTCCTGAAATATGGGAATGGGAGAAAGATTTGTTCCATACATTGATCAGACCCTACCACACATCTGGAATCAGCATCCTTGTAAGTCATTGTGCAGAGAAACAGCATGTTCCTCTGAGGCCTGCTCGAGAACTCGAATGGTGCTGTACTTTGACTGTGAAACTGTGGTCAGTCAGTAATTGCCTTCAGGAAATCACAACAGGCTGCTCTACAAGTTGTAGTGTGATTCTCAGAAAGTTTTGTCATACTCTGCTGGTATTTTTCACTTGCACTAGTCTTTGCTATGATTCTGGCTGCATGTTGTTCTGTTTCAGTTTCCAGTTAATGTTTAATTCATGCTAAAACTAAATCTTCCTTGACTAAATGAAGGCCTTTTTCCAGTATGCATCTCTGTGAGGTAATAAACACCAAATCTGAGCCCCTAAGTGAGATGTGGGGAGCTGGGTGGGACTCAGGACACCCCTACCCTGGTTGGATGAAAGGTCTATGGCTCAGTGCCCTCAGTGCAAGGAACCTTGTCTGCTTCCTCACCCCAACACACTCCACAGCCTGGCAAAAAACGCCTGGGAAGACGCAGCCATAGGACTTTTCCAGTGCCTGGTGGAGAAGACTTGTAGCATTTACATCATCTAGGCCCTGCCCTCACCCTCCAGCAGCTCCATGAGCGTCATGAGTGGAGAGGGTCACTCAAAAGGTACCAGCAATGGAGTACCTGCTTTTGGGTGTGAAATACCCAGAGTTGTACAGGGGTTGAATTCTTGCAGGTTTCAGTAGGAAAGACTACATTTTCAGCTTTGAGTCTGCGGTGTCATAAAGTCCCTAATTTGGCAGCTGTGGGACTGATTTCCCGAAGCAGTAAGTCACTCAGGGGTGTGGCTATACAGCTGCCTGCCTAAGGACAGTGAGCCTGGGGTCAGGAAGCCAGATCTGAAAATATCAGCATAATTCCATGTTTTGTCACAGCCAAGTTGAAAAATCTGGTTGGCTGCAGAACTCCAGCTCAGGTTTAATGGCTTTATTAATCTCTACAGTGGTTTTATGTTTTGCTGTTACAGCAATTCAGTATCAATATGTCTGGAAAATTCAGTCATAATAGCCTTTATGGACAATTCAATTATGCATATTTTTACATTATTGTTATGCAATATAAACCACAAGTAGACTTCAATATAGAAGTGGATGAGGAATTATTGACAGCACTTTTTTCTCTGAAAAATGTTAACACATAAGAACATTTTGTGGAAGTGTACCAGCCTTGCCTAATGTACTTGAGAAGGGAGTGAAGGACGGAAGGAGTACAAAAACTGTCTGTCTAGAAGAGGAGGGTACTCTGCTGGCTTTGTGTGACCTGCTCTCTACTCCAGGTCTTGACTGCACTTTTCAGAGTGCCAGGACCATAAAGCTCCTCTGGGCTGGACTGTTCCTTCATTTTAAGTTTTTCAGAAGAACTTTCAGATGCACCTTTTCCTTTTTTAAAAAAAAAATTATTTTACAAAGGGGGACCTTTCTGTGTATATAAATAAAAGAAGATATGTGGTTTTATTTAAGGAGATACATGTTAGAAAAGTCTAGGAGGTTGGGGTTTTTTTCTGCTTCAAGAAATTATTTTCTAGTAGATGTTATGAAAGAGAATGTAATGAAATATTTTTCCATCAAAATAGAAACTGCTATCAAGCAGCACTTCAGCCTGCAGTAGGTGGACACAGGGTTACATAAACAAGACTGCTGCAGATAAACAGTTTCAGATCACCACAAAGTGTTTAAACTGTAACTTGACAATTCAAAACAGTGCTGGTTCGTATAACTGGTACTGTGAATTATTGCCTGTTATAGGAAAAGTTAATTAACTGCCTTTATTAATCAGCAGTAGTTGAAATTGCACAGCCTCATAGCATGGTGGTCTCTGAAAAGGCATTCCCAAACAACAGATTTCTGGCATTTGTAACTACTTGGAAATGTCTCACTAGGTTTTGCCCTTTTGACATGGATTTGAAACAATGAGGAAAACTTTGTTGGTTTGATTTTCACTTTTGAAGCTACAGCAAATTTTAACTCTTCTGCCCTGCACCTCTACTTTCACAGAGGCAGTGATAGCTCCATCAAACTCCCTAGAGCCCCGAAAGACTTATTTCAACACAAGCGCCAGAATCAGCTTTGAGATTTGCTCTTTAAAGCATGGAAGGTGGTGTGAGAGAAAATGCTTCTGAGTCTGATTTTTGTCTTTCAGTCTCTGAAGATGAACTTCCTTGAGATGAGTAGATTAACTAGTACAGGATGTACATTAATTGTTTCTGGCCTGCACAATAATTTTCACTTTTTAAATTACTTTCAATGAAAAAACCCTCTCCTTTAAATATATTGTAAGAAAGTAATGTAAAGAAATATGACCTTTCTTGGATATTTCCCTCTATTAACTGCTTTTTTTCTTAT
This sequence comes from Myrmophylax atrothorax, assembly GCA_026770055.1. NCBI lineage: Eukaryota > Metazoa > Chordata > Aves > Passeriformes > Thamnophilidae > Myrmophylax > Myrmophylax atrothorax. The sequence continues at coordinate 20,794,373 of JAOXXN010000364.1, read as the reverse complement.
GCTAAGCTTATCCAGTACCATGAGTGAGAACTTGATGTTCAAAGATGTACAAAGCCTACACAACACTACTCAGAAACTTATCAGAGTTTCGTATCTATGATGTGTGTGCTATTTTTTTCTTACTCGTCATGATTCAGAAACTCAGTTAAGAAAAAAAGCATTACTGGATTTGTGTCACCATGAGGCACTGGCAAGTTTACGAAGTCTTTAAAGAACTCATAGCCAAGTTTTGTGAGGGAAAAAAACCATGAAGGGGAAGATAGAAGGACAAGATTTGCTTTCTACCCAAGTGGAGATCACTGGAGAAGGGCTATGATTATTCAAGTTTTGTCCTGTGTGCAACAGCCCCAGCCCCACAACTAGCCTGTGTGCCATGCTTGGAGCATGGCTTCTTAGACCATATGCCCTGACAATATGCCCTTCCACACATTGCGTCTTACTCAGGCCCTAAATGGAAAGACAGCAGGTTTAAATTGGGCATCGGAAGAAAGTCTTCACTGCTAGGACAGTGAGACACTTGAACAGGTTGCCCAAGGAAGCTGTGGAACCCCCAGCCATGGAAGTGCTCAAGGCCAGGTCGGATGGGGCTTTGAGCAACGTGTTCTAGTGGTGGGCGGGGTTGGAAACGGATGATCTTTAAGGCCCCTTCCAACACAGTTCATGGTATGATTCTGTGGTTCTGTGACTCTGACTTTATGACCCTATGACCATGGACATTGATTAAGTCATGTTTATTGTTAATGCTGATTGTTTCCTGGTCAGTAAAAATATTTTGGTACTTCAATAACAACATTTTGGAAGGGACTGAGGAAAACAGTGTCAGAGGGCCATCAAGAGCTGTTAGGAAACACTGAACATAGATTGGATTTTCCATTTCAATATCTATCCATGCTTACTGACTAAGAGATAACATTAAAGGCCATAACATCCAGTAAAAATATTGAATTTTGACTGACTCTTGTGCTATGCATTTGTGATGCCACTTGTAAGGTAGTATAATGTAAAGAAATCCAGACTTTTTTATTGAGCTATGTGATGGAATGATTGCATCAAAGTTCTTTTTCTTTCAGTTATTTTTATCATAGGGAATCTGTTGTGCTTGGGGAGAATATTCCTAACTTTTGAACAGTCATTTAACATGGAAATAGAGGGTCATTGACACAATTACTCCAAAGACAAGATATTAAACATAGCTGTGTCTTGCAAAATTTTATTCCCCTCTAATGAATCCTAGAAATGAAGAACAAAACTTCATTTGTAGGTATTCCTTTATAATTCTGCCTACAAATTATTCCAAAAGGTAAAGCAAACTAGACACTCAGATACTTTCTCACAAGTAGGTTTCAGAAATGCAGGGTTATGAAATAGCTTTCTCTAATGAGTAGTAGCAATCAGAAACAGTGAGTTTTATGTTGGAGTCTGACCAGTTCACAAACATGCTGACTGCAAGTGCCTTCAACAGGACTGGAACTAATAACTCAGAAGATCCCTTCATTTAAGAATGGGGCAGAAGGGATAAATGAAGTAAAATTGTTCTGTTTATTGCAGTGTTGTGCCTTCCTGTATAAGAGAGCTCTTTCACTTTGCTTCACTTCTAGAAAACTGAATTTAAGGGTAAGAAAGGAATTAGTTCTCCTATTTCTTTTACTATTGAAGTGATGCTCGCAGAAAGGTGGGTCAAACAAGCCAGGCTACAGCTTCTGTCTTTTGCATATCTTCTGCAAAACAAGGTAGCTTTCATAAATTATCTCTAACTTTCTGCCATTCAGAGTCTGCCTGTATGTCTCCTTCCCACGGCAGGGTAGGCTCCTGTGGTAGGTGGGGTATGACACCACAAGGCTGTTTACATGATCCAACATTAACAGACTGCCAGCAACGGCTTTTCTTAGATGTCAGGAACACTCCCCTGCTTTGCTGAAAGACAGGGTGGTATAGAGAGAGAACAGGCTGCATTTACATCCTTTTGTAACCACACAGCCAAAGCAAACCTCTCAAACCAATGTATTTCAAGTATGAATGTCTCTTGCACTGAACCACCACATGGTGTATGACCCCAGAGTGGCAGCACTTGCTTTGCCTGTGTATATAGCTGTACATGACAGAGAATTGGATCCTTTAATACATTGTTTTACAGGGAAAAGACATCTGTTCACTTAGGCTTCATGTTTTATATCCATCTACCTCTAAGCATTCAGAAAGAAAGGAAAGATCAAGAGACCCACAGGCAGCCCAGCTGACTGCTCACTCTAGCTCTTGCTTAGCCCATAGCTAGGTCTGGTAGCTCAAAACTACAAGTAACCATGTTGTCTTGAGTGCAGTTCCACACCATCTTGCAGCAACCCTTTCTGTAACCTAGAAGGGCTGTTCTTCATGTATTTCTCATATCCTTCTCAGCTGCATGCTGAAGTCTACATACTGACAAGATATTGTTTCATTGCCAAAAGCCAGTGCCTGAGGAGGAAACTGACCACTAAATCATTGATCTCAATTCATTATGTAAATGAGGAAACTCACAAATAGTGGAAATGAACTTTCCAAATTTCAGGGTTCCTTATACTCTCTTCAATTTTACTCTTTTGGCATGTCATTTCCCTCTTAATGTGGTTCCTATTTTCCTGTCATGCTCCCTCCAGGGCCTTTTTATGTCTTTATGAGAAAAAGGAACTTGCATCATGGTAATTATGCATTTTTTTTTTTTTGTCAAAGACATCCCTTAAGATCTTTATGTTTCCTATTTTTTTAATTCACATGTGTTTTATACACATTGGTTAAACAGCAGGGCCATGCCTGCAACACCTTGTTTGGGTTCCTTCTGCAGCTGCGCCAGAGATGCACTGTGCTGCTCCACAATCTCAGCCTGCAAGTGGAAGATGCTCATGAAAGCCTTCCCTCCTCTCCGAGTCCTTGTGACACACTTGGAAACCTGGACCTTTCAGTGACATTGCACTCCCCAGTATCCAATTCAGCCTCTGCAATGGGAAGTCATAAAACTTTTAACTTTAAAAATCCTGCCAGTCAGACCCAGGCTTACACACCCCTTGGCTAACCGCTGAAACACATTTCATCGACTCAGAAATGTAAGCATAACCCTCTGTGGTCAGCAGGAAGGCTTCTCCCTGACAGCACCTCTGGTCAAAGAGAGATGAAATAGGGGCAACAGTAACAATAGCCTGAGTAGATGTTTCTCTTCAATTTACTAACAGCAAAATCTCAGAGAATCAGACTGTATAAAGAAAGACTAATGAGATAATAGGGGAAATAGAGCATTTTTTGTGCAATAATATTTTGAGAAAGAATTACTTGTTTAAATCTAGCAAAACACAGGCTCATAATCATTATGGAGTACCAAATAAAAGATTTTAAAATAAAGAAGAAAGTCTCACCAGGGACTGCTAAATTCAGGAGCAACCTCCAGTATGAGGTATGAGGATAAAAAAACCCTCACTACCCTTAAGATGAAACAAGTTCTGTTGACAACTAAAATTGCAAGAAAAGGTTACCTTGGTAGAAGAGGAGAAACTTCATGCAGCCATGACACCTCCTGCATTACAAAAAAAGCCAAGAAATCTACACATTCACAGAGTTTATGGATAGACAGGTTTTTTCTCCAAATGGAGCCATAGTCAAGGTTGTGCGAGTAAAAATCGGAATTCACAAAAATGTTTGACTAACATCTAAATTCTTATGCAAGCAAACCAGAAATCTGGATTTCTCAGCTGTCATAAGTGTACCATAACTACTGGGATAGCTACATCTCTCTGGTGGGGATACACTTTGGTCACTCTTGCTGTAATGTGGTGCAGCTAACAGTTAAAAAACTTAAATGAGTCATGGCTTATTAGTTACAAATCCTTGTTCAAGGTATTTTTGTATATAAATTATTATTGATATAAAGCAGAATAATCTTGAAGGGGAGAATCAAAACAGGCCATGCCAGGATGGTAGTTAGTCTACTAACAAAGCCCTTGTGTAGTCAAAGTAAGCTTAGAAGATCCCACCTTCTGAGAAACTGCTGTAATCACTGACATCTGGAAGATACAGGGGCTAATGAGAAGCATGACATTGTTATTTCAGGTTGACAAATCTAGCCCCTCCATGGCTTTCTATGCTACACGTGAACAGTAAATAGCTATTTGTGAATTATTTTAAGATGATTGAAGAAATTTTTGATAGAGCTAATTGAATGATCCCTCAAAAAATTCTCCAGGTTATCTGTTGGGTAATAACAGGGGAGAAAAAATAAAATGGCCAACAATAGTAAAGCCACAAGTGAGTTTATACTCAGATCCTCATGACTCAGTTAACTTTAATTACTATTTTTAAATCACTTTGTTCCAACCAAGACCCTTGAAAACATTTGAATTAAGAAAAGTTAATGAGTTGATGGTTTAGTTATGCTGGATGAAATTCTGAGAGAAAAGTTACCATGGAGAAAATCTGACTGTTTCAGTCACTGATAGTGCTAAGACATGCACTGGTATTAAAATGGTAATAGTAAGACAAGATACTGTGAACGGAAAACAATATGCTAAAACAGTTTACCTCCTGCCTTATACTAAGCAAGCTTCTTCATACTGCTTTCCTGGACTTTCTTCAAACATGATTTTTACAATAGTTATGTGTAGACTTCAAAATGTTAAGCTCACTCCGGAAACTGTATATAGGAAGAGCACAGACAAGCTTTCATCAAATTGCCTTTGTTTCCACAAAACCTATCCCAAAAAATCTCTCTGTAGCAGATTAAGGCCCACTAGGTAAGACAACCAGGATGGTAGAGAAGAAAGCTTATTTTCTTTCTCATCTCTTATTTAAAAGCACTAATAAGCATTTAATAAAGTCTTAAATGTGATGGAGAAAGTTAAGGGTGATCCTTAATTCTGCTCTTGGCTGCACAGGAAGAGATAACAAACATAAATGTAGGCAGATTCTTACATTATATTTTCAGAGCAGCCAGAGACTAGTAAAACTGGTAAATAAGATGCGTTCAAAGGTGATCTAGCAGAGGCAAGGATCTTGTTTCCAAGTCAAATGACATGCTTAAGACTCTTGTTCTACACACAGCTCAGCCACCATGTGTCTCTTGAACTGTGTTTTCAAACTGCTGGTCTGAGCTATCCCAAAGACAATTTCCTCCCATCATTCCACAGACAAGGCTGTAGTACTAATTGTGGTGCTGCAGTAAAGAGAAGTTGCCTGTCTCATCAACTTACCAATTCAACTCTCATAATTATTGGTGACACACTAAGCAAAACTCTACATCACATAGTTGTCAATGATGCCACACTGGTGAGACCCCAGACCTAGCCCAGTATATGCAGAATTTAGTCTGCATTTGTCTCAATGAAATCAACTCAGTATTCCCCCCTTTCTTTTCTTCAAAGAATTCTTCACTCAATTATATGAATCTCTGTTTCTTCTGCATTCTGCTTTGGCTGTCTAGTTTTTTCAAGGACACTATCTGTACTTGGAGTTTCTTAACTTCCAGGGCAGACCTCTTACTGAAAATTTTTGAAGGCCTCTGTGTAGCCATTGTGTAAGGGTAAAAATTGTGATTTTCATTAGGAATTGTTTGAATGGTAAGCTGCTTCACAATGTAACTTGAACTTGGAAAGGATGAAAGTGTGTGTATCACAGAAAATTTCCTCCAGGGGGTGTAGCCTGAGGGCTGAGTGGGATTTTTTTTTCCCCCAAAGATCATATGGCAATTTCTCTTTGAATTCTGATATTCATTAATTTCTATAGAAAAAAACTCACTCTGTAAAAATCTGACATGCCTTTTATGGACCTGAAGGGCTGTTTATTGTGAGCAGTTATATGTGAAATAACTTGTGAAAAAGGAGTATGACTCTGCTTTAGATACATAAAGGAAAGACACAAGACTTCAGCATGTACTACTAATGGGTCAAAACTGAATTTGAGTTTGGTACAATATGCCCAAAACAGATCAACTGTAATCCATTGAAACGGTTCACCAGGGGAAGAACAGGCTAGCAAAAATACACAGATTCAAGCAGGAGAAAATGAAGACCTCACCAGGTTGCTCTTCGTACAAGGTAAGGCTTCAAATACAAATGCAATATTTGTTTCCTCATGCAGTATCTTTATGGTCTATATTCTGCTGCAGCTGCCCACCAGGATCTGAGCGCACTTTAACAAAGTTGCTGATCACACATGACACAGACTGTCTCAGAATGTGTTTAGGACTCTGAGCAGACAATACTTCAGACCCTTTCTGGTTCATTAGCATTCATGGCCACATGGGATACCTGCAAAAAATGTACTCACAAGCTCATGGCTTGACCAGTCCTCCTGTGATGTGCCAGGCTGCAAGAGCTGAAGCTCTGCAGGAGTGAAGCAGGACAAAGGGCCAGCGGCATGTTACTCATTGGGACCATGTGTCTTCAGGGATTGCTTTCCCTTTGAACAGCAAGAGTTAACAAATAAAACTGGGGCAGGGAATAGAGAAGGATGCTGTGGGTTTTCTGTGGGTTTACATTATTGGTTTTCATTTATTTCAAGATCGCATTCTGGGAAGAATAGGAGCCTGCCATGTCTTTTACTGCAGAATTTATATAAAGCAAATGATAAGGAAAAGCATTCAGAGAAAGGCTCATCTATAAAGACACAAAAACCTAGGTCTGAGAAAAACATTTAGGTCACAAATGAAGCAAAGCTACTGGTAACCTCTAGTCATTCTGCACTTTTGAGCAGATCGCAGAAGATGGCATGATTTATCTTCATCTGAATAACAGGAAAACTTAAGACACTTAGAATTCTAACAGAAGTTCATAGTGGTGAAAAAAGCTGAAATATTAAACATTTGAAAAAGTGGTTCTATGCAAAATTTACCTCAAAATAAATAATTCAGCTTTTGTTATCCATTAGAAGGTTTCTATAGTAACTTGATAGCTGAGCTATAATTAAAACTGTGGCTTCACTCAAATGCAAAATTCCAGTTTTCAAGATTATATCTCCTCTGCTATTTCAACTGATAATGTATTTTCTGTATGTGTTAGAATTAACTTTTTTTTCTTTAAATGGCAGCATCATTCATGCTAAGACCTACAGCTGCAGCAAAGATGATGTGGACTTGCCTTATTGGGTTTATTTCTCTTCAGTATGCTCTGTCCTAATTCTGTGCCTGCTAAATCCAGTTTCCTGCTCTTGCATTGATTTACTTACATGGTTTTCATTTGGGATAGGTTATTTTGAATGTGATTAGGCTGAGCACATCAAACCAAAACATAGAATTCTGAAAGTTTCCTCCACCTTTTGACTTGTTTGTTATTCTGAGTCCCTAGCTCTTCAACCCCCACTGTCAAAATCTGTCACATATGATTCTCTTTTTCAGTTTTTCCTTATGATCAGCAGCTGACTCCATACTCTTGGATAGTCTTTGTTGAAGGCATTGTCAAGGCTGGGTTTTGGGTCACTCAGATAATAAGGGGTTTGAACCTGCATATACACATTGTGTCCATCATCCTTTAGCATTTTGGAGCTTACTTCCTGGCCCAATGAATTCATCACTAGGAAATCCCCTGTAGTACTCAGTAGAATTCCTTGTTCATTTGCCTTTCATGACTGTGCCCTTCATAAAACCTGATAAGGTATGGTTAGTGCATTAGTCACCCCTTCCTACTGCAGACCATGTTGCAAAGCATGCCCATAACCCTCTCTCTTTGAGAAAGTGATTAATTTTAAGCAGAATTTTTTTTTTTTTAGTATTCAGTACTCAACCTGAAATATACCATGACTACCAAGATAAGTTAATAATTTGCCTATCTTCAGGTAAGTCTGAATCCAATCTCTGATAACAGCTATCTAAGCCCAGAAGGGAAATTTCCCACCACAGTGAAATTTTCTGAAAATTTCCCTTTACTGCTACAACTTTAACAGCTGTTGTGGCTCTGCTGGCTTCTCTGCTCAGAATGTTCTCTGACTTAATGTTGTGGAGTTTATAGTCACACCTGATTTTCAGCTACGGTGATTTTTGTTTGCATTAGGGCCCCCAGAGTAGTTACCAACAATGTAGTTACAGAATCTTTGCAGTGGTGAAATTACATTGAAAAGGGGGAAAACTCAGAAAGTGAAGTGTCAGGGTCTTCTGCTGCTATTTTTGTACAGAGTCAGTCAAACACCTTGACTTCCTTTTTATTGATATCAATATCTCTAATTCACTTTGACATTTAGTCTAGGATTTCCAAAGAAGCTTGAAGTACCTATATAAGCTTAATTCAGTTTGCAGTGCTGCTACCTCAGACACCATCAAGAATCTCACTGTGACTGCTTGCAAACACCAAGGTGGAAAGTTTGTATTTTTCAGAGGGGTTGTTAGGCTATTGTAAGTATAGTTAATAATATAGAGCTCATGTGTCACTCACTTTGTCATTAATAAACCTATTACTTGTGTTCAGCCAGTAAGAGTATGGGTGTTAAAATGAATAGGAAGTTTGAAGAGGAAGTGTGAAAAATAGACTGAAGACAGCATAATGTTGATTGTAATCATTATGCTTCTTTACAGAGAAGATGAAGAACTCTCTGCTCGCAGCTGTCTTTCTGCTTGCAATGGGTGAGTTTTCATACACTGCACATCTTATTGCCACTTACAAATAGCAAAAATTCTTAATGCTACTCAGAGACGAGGCTGCACCAAAAAAAAATCATGGCCAAATTGTGGGCAGAAGAAACAACCACCAGCAACAGTTTTTCCTGTTTCTCCCACGGTTGTCTTGACAAACACTCTCTCTGTTCTCCGCAGATTCCTGCAGCCGGGACGCCCCGCTTTGCCAGCAGCTCGCAGGTGGGTACGCGCCGCTCCCGCAGCCCCTCCCGCCCCCAAGGGCTTCACCCCAAAAGAGCCGCCCGCGTTTGCTGTAGGGAAAATCCGCCTCAAGGAGCGCAGGCAGGAGTGTCTGCATGACGGCACTGCGACCTGCGCAGCCGGGAGTGAATCCCACCCGGCATATCGCCAGTAACTGCATTGCAAAAGGCACCAGAACCTGTAAAGTTCATGTGTGACAGGCATTTACGCTTTACAGTTAACTGGTAAATTACTGATAAAGGAGAAAATGACCAGTCAATAGAGATTTTTACAAAGCAGTGGGTGGTCATCTGATGTACTTTGAGCTGGATTTATCATAGGCAGAAACACCCTACTTGCTAGCAGCAAGAGAGTATAATATTAGTAATTATATTCTCACAGCACAGATGACAGGGATTTGTGTACACAGTGACACTGGGCAAGACATTCTCAGGAGAACTATGTTTTTTTCTGAAATTGACCATGGATAATGTTGTAGTCATTGCAATTAGCCAGCCAGACTAAGTTCCACTAAAGCACTCCTGAGAACACCAGATACACAAGAAGAAAAAGAGAGTGTTATAGAGTGGGGGAAAAAAAATCTAAGGCCTTTGCGGGGGGCGGTTGGTTTCTTTTTGGTTTGTTGGGGGTTTTTTTTTAGTTTGGTTTGGTTTAGTTTGTTTTGGTTTTTTTAATGGAGAAACTGATTTGTGTTTTCTTTAGAAGAAATAGTTGGTTTAGGGGTTTTTTTACACAGCTCTTGGAGCACAGTCATGACACAGAACTACAACTATGCTATGGCTGGGAAGAAGTAATAATATACATGTTAATGTGAAGCAGTACAGTAAAACAAAGACAGCACTAGAGTAAAACTGGATGTGCATGTGGATGCTAATACCCCCAAACAGAAGAATTGAAAATAAACTTGTGTAAGATTCTTTATTTTATCTGTAGGAAGTAACTTAGGACTTCAGTATGTTGGGAGTGAGGCGGTACATTGGGGTGATGGTATAGCCAATACACTATTTTCACACACAAAATCTCATGTTATTTCATTGTCTGCTCTAATACCTTAATCTCACAGAGGAAGACAGAGAGGGTTTAAAAACCTAGAGCACAAGGAACAGTACAACCCCAGTTCCTCTGTTAGCAGAGATGGATCTGCAACATTGTGGTCACCACTTAGTTCTGAGTTAATAGTACTGTTATTTCAAATAGTTCCAGGAGCAGCGTATTATTGATGTATTGATATGAAGGGTTGCAGCAGTTCCAAAAAGGTTTTGTTTTCAGGTATTTCTTCAAAACAACAACAAAGAAACACCAAAAAGTGAAGGGTTTAACTCACAGTACAGCAGGAGAAGAGTGTGAGAGCTGTTGCTGTTTTCCCTGGTTGTCAGAGCACCATGTTCATTGGTGAGAAGGGCAAGGGGTGATTTTGTGGCCAGGTTAAAAAAGCAAAAAATTCAATATTTTTTCTCACTGCTGTAGAAACAAGGAAGATCTTATCTCCACATTCCTGAGGGAAGCCATACATGCCCAAGTTGACACAGCATAACTTTATTAGAGAAATACTATTCTTTTGGTATGAGAAAAGAAGTGTCATAGAGTAGGGGTATTAAAGCCAAAATAATACTCCTCTGACACACCTTTTGATCCATAAGAACTTTTACCCTTACTATATATCTTCTGTCTCAATGAGGAAAGGTAAACCTAATAGGTATAAATGACATGTGACTCTACTCATCAGGAAAAATTCATTTTTATCACCTTAAGCATTCTGTGCCTGTTAATATCCTTATCTACTTTTCTCAACAACAACAATAACAACAAAAAAATCTGGGTCTTTTTTTCAAAGTGTGGGTGGTACTTTAAGACATCATGGCTGATCCTTCTGAACTAATAGTTCAGACAGCAAGACACAAAGCAAAAACAGAACAGTCATATTTACCATTACTATTTCTGAGAAGAGGTTTTGGAAAAAATGAAATAAACTTAATTGCTAGAGATCAAAAATTAGTTCCTTTAATAATGTCATCAGTGTTTAATTTCACTCCAGCTGAAAAATGTATATGTTCAGTTGCAACACCCCCCCCCTCCCCATATTTCTCTTTCTAAAAATTAATCACAAATAAATTTGTACCTAAACTTATGCATCTCCTCTTTTATAATGTGATCTTTACAAGGCTGGCAGTGCAAGAGTAATACTGTTTTTACCCAGCAACAGTGCGTTGTTCTGAACTCTGGATAGACATGATTGATGGTTTTGAAGCAATTCTGAGTTCTAGTCAACCAGTTCTAGCCTGGTTTGTATTTGGTTTTGTTTCTCATAGGCCCTTTGTGCTGGTTAATGGTAAACAGTTGTCTGTGATGGGTCTTTTCCACTGTACATGTTTTTATCTTCCAGACTGGGACAATGAATTGGTGTGCTACAAAGAATTAAGTGAGGATCTCACCTGTACCTGGCTGCCAGTACCTAGTGCTCCTAATACAGTTACTTATACCGTGTACTTAAAATGGTAAGTCTGAAAAGTAATTTCAGAAAACAAAAAACTGTTATTGCTGTTAGATGTGATTTCCACATGCCAAGGTTTTGCTCCACTGTCTTTTGTGACATGGTAGATTGTTACACAATTCTGGTTAATTTCTTTCTTCACATCTCATTAATACCTATTGATTTGGTAAGAGCTTGATAAGAGTGTGGTGGGTTGACTCTGGTAGACACCAGATGCCCACAAAAGCTGCTCTATCCCTCTTCTCAGCTGAACAGGGCAGAGAAAATATGGCAAAAGGCTCATGGGTCAAGGTAAGGACAGGGAGAGATCACTCAGGAGTTACCATGATGGGAAAAGCAGACTTGACTTGGGAAAATGAATTTAATTCAGTAACAATCAAATCAGAGTAATGAGAAATACAGATGTTTTCCTTCTTACGGGGCTTAATTTTTTCCCCAAATTCTCTACCTCATCCACCCCACCAGTGGGGAGGGATGAGAAATGGGAGTTGTGGTCACTTCATCAGGTGTTTTGTCTGCCACTTCTTTCTACTCTCATTCTTCCCCTCATCAAGCAAGAGGATTCTCCAACAAGAGACAGTCTTCTATGAACTCCAAGAACTTCCATGAGTTTTTTCCATGGGGCTGCAGTTCATGAACTGCTCCAGTGTGGGTCAATTCCAAGGGGCCCAGTCCTTCAGGAACACGCTGTTCCAGCATGGGTCTCCCTCAGGGTACAAGTCCTGACATCAAACCTGCTCCAGCTTGGGCTCCTCTCTCCGTGGAACCACAGACCCTGCTAATTGTCTACTCACAACCTCCTTTGGGCACATCTACCTGCTCCTGGGTGGGGTCCTCTATGGGCTGCAGGTGGATCTCAGCTCCACCATGGGCTTCCATGAGCTGCAGGGTTGCAGTGAAATTGCTGCAGCATGACTTGGAGCACATCCTCTCCTCCTTCTTCACTAACCTTGGTGTCTGCAGAGCTGCTGCTTTCACATAATCGCATTCCTCTCTCCCAGCTGCTGTTGAGTAGCATTTTTTTCACCCTTCTTAAATATGTTATCCCAGTTGTACAACCACATTGCTGATGGGCTCGGCCTTGGCCAGCAGCAGGTCTTCTCTGGAGCCAGTTGGTACTGGCTCTGTGGGACATGGGGAAAGCTTATTGCAGCTTCTCACAGAAGGCACCCCTGTAGCTCCCTGCTACCAAAACCTTACTGTGAAAATCCAGTACAAAGGGTCATTGTACATCTTACCATGCCTCCAATACACTCTTTAAAACATTATTGCCTTAATTACCTTTATTTGCAGCTATTAACTTGGTTTGAATATTCAACACTGACATATTCAAAGTGAAAAAAAAAGAACAACAAAGAAACAAAAAAACACTACCCAAAGATAAACAGGCACTAAGCTTTTATTTTATATCTTATGCATTATGTTATAGCATGTATCCCAGGAGGTGTCAGATGTGGCATAGTTTCTGGCAATTCTGTATTATCAAGTACTGGTTTAATATAGATGGAATGAACTTGCAGGGTTAATCTTTAACTGATTACCTCAAAATATGGATATCTTCAATTGCAGCTGCATTACAAAATTAAATTTCCTCATTTTGTATCTACATATTTGGGATCTCCTATGAGATCAGGGGTATGTTTAGAAATAGAGAAGTGAGATCAGAAGACATGATCTTTGCCATGAGAATGTATCATAGGGTGCAACACTGTCTGCCGTTGGCAAATTTTAACATTCATTGCTGATTATTTTGCCACAGAACCCACCTCTCATCATTAAAAATGAGCTGTGGTTAGGAGGATCTCCTAAATCTAAGAAAATGTCACTACAGTGGGAAATTCCCCAGGGTGATCTTCTGCATGTTGCAGAGTAGCAAAGCAACCACTTCAAGGGCAAGGTTACTCCCCCCATTGCCTTCAATATTTTCCCCTTGGAGTAGCCACAGGTGCCAACTTGCAATAAGCACCAAATGCCACTGAAGTTAGTGCCTTGCCTCTTGGACCTTCAAGGAGGCCAAATTTCTTGAAAGGGCAGAAGAACATTTGAACCAGCTCTGTTTCTGTAGAGATGTTATCTGCTGAAATACTTGTAAGCTAGTCGCTCTTAAAGATCTCAGCCAAAACCAGACTGTGCTGTTCCTAGGCTGCAGGCTTGATGTGATGAGCAGAGAAGGCAGAAAAAAAGGATGAAAGAGGAGGTTGGTGGGGGAAGAGGGAGGCAATTCACTTTTGGTTTTTCCAAGTCAGAGTCAGGACTTGGAAGTCAATCTCCTAGGCTTTAATCCACTGATCTTCAAGAAAAACTTCCTTTCTCCTCTTCTGTTGGGTTAAGAGAAAAACAAAACAAAACCAATTAAAAAAAAAAGAATACATGTGAAAGGGCTTTTTGCTTGCCTAGAAGACATGACCCTTTTCAGCATGTAATATCAGTCTGACATTGTAATTGTGCCTTGTCCTTGCTCCTTATGATTTAGCTGTCAGGAAGAAAAAGATTAAAGAAAAACACTCCCACAGAAAAGTTCCATCCAAGAATTCAAAATCATGCTTTGAAATATTAATGACTGATTCACAACTAGTCTGAAGCAGAAGACAGGGAAAACTTCAAGTACTTTCATTTGGTTATTAAATATTGCATCATGATCAGCATATTTAGTATGTGAAATATGTAGCTAGGCAACTGGTATGCTGGCCTGTTTCTTTAAGAACACTGAACTGGCTTTAACCTTGTTAAAAATCTGTCCTGCGTGCACCAGAAGATGAATGAGAGAGAGACTGGGAGAAAAAGTAAGCAGCACAGTTCTATGTAAGGCATTAGACCTCTTGGACTTTCTGTGCAGTGTGCATGAGATCCAACAGAAGAAGTCTAGGGGCTGAGAACTCAGGTGACATTTAAATATCTCTGCCAAAATCATGTTTTGCAGGAGCAGAGGTCAGAAGACAGGCATATAACTTGTAAGAGGTTTTTCATATCTTTGTGGTAATTTAGATTCATACAACTGGGAAATTTTGCTGTTCAAAAGGAATTTGAGTGCCCCTGTGATAGGTGGAAAAGCTTTATGGAGTGATTTCCAACATAATTTTATAGCTTTGAAGTGCTGTATACATCCCACTGTAAGTATGAATTTTCTAAGTACATATTTGTCTTATATAATACTGTACCTTGCAAATTTAAGGAATTTAACAGTTCCCCACACACAGCATGAATTTGCATGCTTAAGTTTGCTAGAGTTACCAGGGTGCAGGAATTACAACATTGACTGTTTAAGCTCCTCAGGCTTCACCTTAGAGAGTTCAAGATGCTGAATTTTATGTAGAGGTATCTGGAAAATAATTGATTGCTATAAATTTGCTTTGTGCGGCAGAAGAGGAAAGAATAACTATAATCCCATAAAATGTTTTTCATTCTGCTTCCTTTTCTCTGAAGGAACAAAATAAGAAAACTTTTTCAACGGAACACATCATCACCTCACATCACAATTGAACGAAAGAATCTCTACATTGAGCGATTTGCACACATTTGGGTAGCAGTGAATTACGCCCATGGCAGCTGTGTGAAAGGAAAGAATATCTCAGTTTTACCAAGCAAAGCAGGTATTGCATCTTCACAAGTTGTGTTACTACAGTGCCCAGCTAAAGCAGTAGTCACATTTTCTTAAAGATTATTCCCAAAATTTCAACTCCCAATACACACTTGTTATTTTTACTGATTCGGGGACCTAAGCTGCAGTTTTGCTTCCTTGAATGAAATCAAAATGAGAAGTCTAACAGCTTTTGCAGGTGAAGGGGTTTACTTTAAAAATTTGCTAGAATATAAAATAATCGTATCTAGAAAAATATACTGATATTTTTGTATAGTACTGACCCAACTTTCTGTGCTCTCTTTGACGGTTTTCTGAGTTTCTTTATTGGTTTACAAAGAGTAGGTTCACACAGTACTGTGCACTTAAGGAACCCTTGATATAGGTCATTAGTGTTTTGAGAAACCTTTTCAAAATTCAGCACATCAATTTGAAGACCACTCACCTATTACAGAGTGCTGCAGGGAAGATATGAAGAAAGAAGTCCTATTTACTATGTCCTTTAGATATTTATTTAAAGATTCCCTACATTATGTGGTGACTGAGGTAATGTTAAGAATTTCACAAAACTTCACCCTCCCAGACCAGTCATGATCCAGGAAAACACAGTGCTTCTCACTGCTAGGGGTTATTACTAGTGCAACCCAAATTATCACTATGACCTCTGTTGGAGATCTTTGGCCACCTTGTGTTTATTGGAGAGAAAGACAAAAACACATTTGCACTTACTGTTATATAGCTAAACACAATTGCTGAAATTGAAAGATGGAAATTTTTTGTACAATTCATGATTACAGGTACTCTTGACATTTTGGTTTTACCTTTCAACCTCACTCAGAATAGTACCTGCTTAGAAAAAAAGGTATTCCTGAAGTCAATATAAGCATTCACAAAAGGAAGGCAGAAGAAACAATGCTATTTTGTCAATATCAGAAAGATTTAGTCATTGTTCATTTCCAGTCTTTTTGAAGTCTAACAGTGTTCAGTATCCTGTGACAAGTCTTTTATTTTTTATAAACCACACCTGACAGAAATAATTACCAAAGCTTTCCTGCTTCTCTTGCATTTGTAACAGCTGCATATTCACCATTTCAGGGAAGTGCTTGGCGCCATCTAACATAAATGCTCATCAGATCACAAACCGATTGATAATAAAGTGGGACTTACCCACAACCCCTACACCATATGAGCTGAGATACAGAGAGTCGCTCACAAAATCCACTAAATGGACACTGGTAAGTACTTCCAGACAATCACTTGAGAAAATGAGGTGCCTTACTATCAGCTCAACAGCACATCCAACAGGACATCAACAGAATGGTACCAAAGAGCGCACACAACAGGGATAGCAAGGAGGCATGGCAAGCAGTCAACTGGTAGACAGATTCCACAAAGGTATCTTAGTTTGGTTTTAACAAATCCCAAATAGTATGGAAAAGAAAGATTAATAATTTTAAAGAGAATAAAATAGAACAACATGTCGATGAGTTCATTAACATATCAATGAGACACTGCAACTACCAGTGATGGAAAAGGTGGATATCAGAAATACCACGCAAACTCAATCTGGTTTATACCTTAAGCGGTTCGTTTTGCCGGTGTCATTAAATTTTCAAACTGATTAGAGATCAAGTTACTGTGATTCTTAAAGGTAAAAATTCATGCCTTGCACACTTTTATTTTGCACTAGCTTTACAGACGTCCTTCTTTGAAAAGATGGGAATTCATTTCTCTGCAATACAGTCAGAAAATCACAGAATATTTTCGTTTGGAGGGGGACCTTGAAGTTTCAACCCCTCTGCTGTGGGCAGAAACACTTTCAACTAGACCAGATACTCAAAGGCTTGTCCAGCCTGGTCTTGAACACCATCAGGGTGCATCCACAGCTTCTCAGGGCAACTTGTTCCACTGCCGCACCACTCTCACAGTAACAATTTTTTTCCTAATATCTAATATAAACCTACTCTTCTTCAATTTGAACCCATTCCCCCTTGTCCTGTCACTACATGTCCTTGTAAATAGTGTTGCTTCACCTTTCTTCTAAGTTTTCTTCAGGTACTGGAAGCCTGCAATTAGGTCACTCTGAAGCCTTCCCTTTTCCATGCTGAACAATCGCAATTCCCTCAGCCTTTCCTCATAGGAAAGCTGCTCCTTTCCTGTAATCAGTTTGGTGTCCCTCCTCTGGACTTGCTGCAACAGGTCAATGTCCTTCCTGTGCTGAGGACTCCAGAGCTGGGTCCAGCACTGCAGGTGGGGAGTAGGGTACAGCAGGGTAGATGAGCAAAATCCCCTCCCTCACCCTGCTGGCCACGCAGCTTTTGATGCAGCCCAGGATACAATTGGCTTTCTGGGCTGTGAATGCCCATTGCTGGATTATGTCCAGCCTCTCCTCCACCAGCACACCCAAGTCCTTCTGGGCAGGGTTGCTCTTGATCTGTTCATCCAGGGCCTGCATTGATGCTGGGGATTTCTCCAAACCAGGTGCAGCACCTTGCACTTGGTCTTGTTAAACCTCATGAGACTCCCACGGGCCCACTTCTTGAGCCTGTCCAGGTCCTTCTGAATGGCATTCCATCCTTCAGACATGTCAACTGCACCACTCAGCTTGTGGTCCTCTGCAAAGGTGCAGAGGGTGCACCCAACCTCTTCATTTATGTCACAAGTGAAGATATTAAATAACACTGGTCCCATTACGGATCCTGGAGGAACACACTTGTGATGCCCATTGGAGCTCTGAGTTGTTGGCCACTACCCTCTGGATGTGACCTTTCAACCATTTCCTAACAGTACACCGTCAAATCTATCACTCTCCAGTTTGGAGAGGAAGATGTTGTGGGATACAAGATGTGTTCCAGACCCATTTTAGAACATGCTATAAAGTGCAGCAGCAGGACAGTACCTCAAAGTGAAGGCACTAAGTAAGAGATGGAAAAAACAGTCATAATTTCAATAACATCTGCATTTAGCAGCAATGACTGCTTGTCCTGCCCCTTGCCATCCAGCATATCATGCAAAAGCTTCACAAGCCGGCAGGCACATATGCATAATTGTATCACTGAGTCCCTGAAATCATCTGTTTTTCAAGCTCTGTTATTCATAGTTATATGAAGAGTATGTGTTTACCAAGTAGAACAAAAGCCCAAGAAGAAAACTGTTTAAATAACAACAGTTCCCACTTCTTGGGCATTTCTGCTCACCTAGCAGCCTCTTCCTTCCTTTTTACTATGAGAATCTCCCTTTTTCTCTTATTTTAGAAGACTGTTCCCATTTCTCTCATAGCTGGCTGCCAGTTTGTTTAGCCACTTCAGAAGGAGTACTGAGAGAAGCCCATGCAAGAAAGGGTTCAGCTTGGTACAAAGAATACTCTGGTCTTGGAAGTGCCCCCTTGTTCATTGGCACACCAGTCCTAGACCACTCTGGAACAGTCAGTTACCCAAGCACAAGCCACCCAATAACACGATAGATAACCATGTGCAGGTGGTCTGGTATGTGGCATGTGGAAGAACAGAGGGTCAAGAGCAGGACAATTGCATGTCATACAGGTTCTGGAGACAGGGTTGATTAGGAAATTCATGTGTGTACTGTGAAGGACTGGTAGAGACAGCCACTTCGGGTGTTGCAAATGACTGAAGACCATGTAGGTCATGTATATTCATTATCTCCCATGTCCCAGCTGATGCCGGGATCTTTTCCCAATCAAGTGAATGTAGGCTACGCTTACAGATGGGACTGGAGGGAAAGGGTGAGTATAGACATACAAGCACTGAGCATATATAAAGCTAGGTGAGAAATAGTGTTTATTCTGAGTAGGATTAGTGTACGTGTAGTGTAATTTAACACTTGGGTCTTAAATCCATTCCATTTACCTCTTCTTCAGTAGGAAATTTGGAGTGTTTCTGTAATATTGTGTGTTGTGGGAGTTTATGTGACCAAGCTTTATCTGTTAGAAAAGCTTACACAGTTGTCATGGATGGAGTAACATGCTTCATTCATAAGAAAGAAGTAGCAGTGTGTTTATTGATATAAAACAGAAATCTAGGAAATTTGATCGTAAATGTGACAGTTGTTTAAGAAGAGTAAATGGCAAGGAACACTGAATTACTGCATAGAGAACAGAGTCAGATAGAACTGTCAGGAAGACATTTAATTGGGTCATGACCTTCAGAAAGGCTCCCTTTGAATTCTAAAATTCTTTTCAGAGCTCCAGGAGTTTAGTTCCTTCCAGCTGAGACTTAGTCCCTGATCTGGTCAACAATTTATGTCTAAGGGATTATATGTGCACAATTAATTCTTTGTATCACTTAAATGAGATTTCAAAGTTTCAGTGCACTAATTTCCAATTCACTTATCAAGTATCTGATGGGGTAAGTACTCTCTCACCCTTGAGGAGTAACGTTGAGAGGTGTCCCTAGTGAAGAGATCTTTGTGTACAGCCCACTGCTGTGCAGGGGAGTTCTACCGACCCTTGGCAGACCACTATTTAAAGTGTAGGTTGATTCATTTGCAGGCATATTAACATGTTCACCTCAGATACTAGTTTCTTCCAAACTTAGCTGGAGTTGGACAAATTGTACTAATTAGCCTTCGCTATTGTGTTGTTATCCGTGACCCCCAAATCAGCCTCGAGCTGGATGCAACCCTTGTGACCAGACACACCCATTGTGACAGCTAACAGTGGTTATCACTTGGGCAGAGTTACAGGAAATAAATATCAGGCTGGAGGTGCAGGGGGGCAGCACGCTGCCACAGAAGTTAATTAACTCTAATAAAAAAATAAAGCAATAAAGCACTGCAGAAATTGAGAGAACAGAGCTGGTCACCTTATAGTAGGTCTTGGTTGGTTTTAGGTGGTTTTTGTTTGATTGGTTGGGGGTTTGGGTGTTTTTTAGGATATATATATAATTAAGAAAACAAAACTTTACAGAAAACAAACACTAACACAAGTATTTCAATCTGCAGTAGTACTGCTACAAAAAACACAAGGCCTACAACTGACCTGACAGAAGGTCAATTAATGCAGGATACTGTGCTCTGATAGCAGCTGCCAATGGACATCTGGTAAAGAGTGTAAAATAAGCATTGAACAACAATTTTTCATAATATTTTCTCCTAGTTTCCAGCTCATGGATTTTCTTAGATGTGGATGGCATCTTTGTTTCAAGAAAAATTTGATTCCCTGTACAGTTACTGGAGCTCCAGTGCCATCCTCAGCTGTAGATGCACATTACTTGCACAATGCTAAGGCATAGACAGCCACACAGTCAATCGAATCATGATCTGTATCATCACTCACATGGATCTATTTAGACACACTGTTACTTTTGGGAATAAGGAGAAATTTTTGTTTATATTTAAATTTCCCTTGACATCTTATTCTTGAGAATGCCAACAAGGCTCCAAGTTAAGTAAATTAGTATCTTTCAGTACATGTGATGCCTAAGAGATTTTAAAAGCAGTATTTAGACGTATGCAGTTACTTACTGTCCTGACTGAACAGGACAAGTTCATGAAAAAGAGGGCATTGCCTTGAAACAATGAAAAAAACTTGGCTAAAATGTGCAGTATTTCCTATTTGATGACAGGAACACCTACTTTCAGCTGCAATCAGAAGGCTGGTCCTTGGCTAAGAAAAGAAGTAATATAAGACAATTCTTTTTATTTCTGCCACATAAATTAAACTTTTTTTTTAGGTGCGTGTAGAAAGCAATGCTGTCAATGTCACCATTTTGAATTTAAATGCTATGTCTTCATACATTGTTCAGCTCAGATGTGTAGCCAACGATGGTCTCAACTGTGTTTGCATTTGGAGCAAAGAGATTTTGGTGCCTCACAGTAAGTGAAATGTAGTTTTATCCTACTGGGAATTAGCATGAATATAAAATCCTTTCCAAATCTTGTTTTATATGAAATAGCATTTTCAGATACTTTTGAAAAGATGAACATCAGAGTGATTCATATGAATGCATGTCTCCATCTTTTTCAACATTTACTAGAACTCATGAATAAGCCAAGAATATCATATAATGAAATTACACAAATCTATCCAGGAAGAAGAAGAGTTCTTCTGAAGTGGGAGGTAATGTTCACTTTGAGTCTTCATACCTTCTGTTGTGTACATGTTACTAATTTCTTAAATTATAGGGAAAACCAGAATTTGTCATTGTATTGAGACTACACTGAATATGCAAAAGGCGTAGTACTTGCTTCAGAATTCCCTGCATTTGTGTGATGATGCTTTAGATGATAGAAAATAGCAATGCAATACTGTATCAATTTATAAACTTGAAAAATTATTAAATCTTCCCTTGCTATCCAGGAAAAGATATCTATTTTCATTTCAAGAGCTTCCACTTTTATCAGAAATTCCTCTCAAGATATGTGCCTTTTAAATTAATAAATGTCTTCCTGTCTATGTTACTCCAAAAGTACCAATTATTTCTTTAAGATAACCCTATTTCACAACTTTGTGATATCTGCACACTATTAATTTTGTGCTGGAAAGAACAGACAAACTTGATATCAGAAATAATCTTTGCAGAATTCACAGGCCTTTAAGTTAAGTTTCTATCTATATTGTGCTAATTTCCATTTCTGTGCACTCATTTTCCAATCTCTCATTAAGATTAGTAACAGTAAAATAATGAGTGAACCACCACCAGAAGTTTATATCAATGGATATTTAACATGTTCCAAATTTGTAGTGTAATTACTAGCATTTCTCTTTAAACAGACCAGATACCTAACCAAGTCCTAGTAGATAAAAATTCCCAGAGGCATCACTTTCAATTAAACACCTCTCATTAACTTTCAAGTTCCTAATATTGAGGGATATGTTCCAGTGAAATGTAGAGAATGTTACAGCTGCTTCACTGCTGTTATTACTAATTGGATACACACAACTAAGATCTCAATTAAGGGTAATTCTTAATCCTATCCTAAAATCCTCTCAATTTAAGCATGCTTTTAATTTTAAAGAAATGCTTTGCTTCATTGATTCCTAATGACCTAATTAAAACAGTATGATTTTATCCCCATCATTAGATGCTATATTTTGTTTATACAATTAAATTCCTCTTGATTTTCTGCACAAGACATAGCAACATTTTTGGAATAATAATTTTTTTCCTCTTGCTAGGTAACACATTTCCCATTCTGTTTGCATGGACAGTGACTGCAATGAGAAAAGTAGAATATATCCTCAAAAATGCTGGTTTCAGCAGCAACTAATTTATTAAAGCAGTAAATCTTCTGAAAGTAGGTGTAACCGCCTGCTAAAGGGTTAAATGTCTTGCTCCGAAATATCTTTTTGTTCATTGATGATTTTTGTGCTCTGTCTAGGTTTGATGTGGTGGGTTACGGCTGTATGACATGTATTGGCAATAGTGGACCCCTACCAGAGTCTGTTGTTGAGGCCATTACACAGGTATGTTGCTTTTCCTGTCCAGTTTATTTAGGTAAGCTCTTCTCTGCTGTGTGCTGTTCTGAGCTGTATCATACTGTGTGCTGACTCTTCTCAGCTCTGTGCAAAATAAATTCAGTCTGTATTCTCTTTCCTGTGGGAAGTGTTTTGGGATTGTCTGGAAGGAGGCAGATCTGTGACTGTCCAGTCTCTGCTGTTGCAGTGCAGTGAGGCTCTGCAGACTTTCTGGATCCGTGGATTCTGCACGCACCTCAGCTATCTTTCTCTCAAACTCTGTCTTACAGGGAGACCTTGTTGCAGTGGGAGTGTTGTCTGGCAACAGGAATTTCGAAGGGCGTGTCCATCCCAACACCCGTGCTAACTACCTGGCCTCCCCACCACTGGTAATAGCCTATGCAATTGCAGGGACCGTCAGGATTGACTTTGAGAAAGAGCCTTTAGGTAAGATAGTATCAGGATGCTTCTTTTGACAGCTTATAAACTAAACTGTTTGGAATTAAGCTCTTCAGAAACATTTGTCCTAGTGAAGTGCTTCAAAGTGCTAAGTGCCTCTGGGAGACAAAACATGCAGTTGTTAAGAAATAGAGCAACAAGGAGTCTGTAGGATGGAGAAGGTGGGAAGCCAAGCCTGAGCAGTGTTCTAATTCCACTGGGGTATGCGTGATAGTCTTTCATAAGCAACTTAACTTAGTTGACTTTCCTTTAGCAGGAAGTTCAGCTAGACAACCTTCAAAGGTCCTTTCCTACATAAATGATTCTATAAATTATTCTGGAACACTATTGGAAGTCTCAGAATAAGGCTTATGTACAGGCATTATGAAGTTTATGACACACTTTTCTCTTAGACCCCAGTAGCCGAAATAAAGTGTATCTCATGATTGTTAAAAGGAACACATAGCTAGGGGACACAATTATAAACTTTTCTTTCTCCTTAATGGAAAGTTTATGGAATAAATGTGACAATACCATTTTCTACAGGAATAAATGCTTCAGGGAAGAAGATTTTCCTGAAAGATATCTGGCCAACAAGAAATGAAATTCAGGCTGTTGAGCGTCAGTTTGTTATTCCTGCAATGTTCAAGGAGGTCTACCAAAAAATAGAGGTGAATTAATCCTCTGGGCAGTAATTTGATTGATGTACTATGCTATTCTGAAGATGTTAAATAAGATGTTCCTGATAATTAAATGAACCTTTTTCTTCTGTTGCTGTTGTTCCCGTTCTAAAAAATATTCAAATGAGCTTTTTTTAAAAAAATGTCTTCTGGATAACTAATTGATTCTTACAGACAGTCATGTTCTGAAAATTGGTCCTTATGATTTTTTTAGTGTAACATGTAGGTGATGTGTTTTAAACAGTCATCCCAGGCTGATATTAGAAAGTGAGATATTCCAGCTTCACAGATACTTGATTTTTTTCAGCTGACATAAAATTAATTTTCATTGACTAAAGCATTCACATTAGCAAAAAAACCTGTACTTCGTCATGTCGTCCTGCAGGTCTGTTTCATGTGTTAAAATATTCTAAAGTTTTATGTATTTGGGAAGCCTCTTAAAGTTACTGATAAATAAACTAAAGAATTTTAAAGTGTTATCTATGTACATAATACAGGTTACTCTCAGAAAACAGGATGAACATCTTCTTTTTGAATGAAGTGAGAGTTTTCCTAACTCTTTTAATAGATAGAGTCATTTAAAAAACACCTCAAATGTAATGTATATTGTTATATATGTTTTCCAAAATGTTTGAAGAAATAGACAATGCTTTTGCTGAAGTCAAATTTGTAATTTTACCTGGATTCTGAAGTAATTGTGTTCTTTCTGAAAACTTAAAACTCAATGGGAGGATTTTGTTTTTCAGACAGTGAACAAATCTTGGAATGCCTTAGATGCTCCTTCAGATAAACTGTATACTTGGAATCCCAAGTCTACTTATATCAAGTCTCCTCCTTTCTTTGATCATCTGGTAGGTACACACTTTCCCTTTGAATCAAGGCAAAGTTTGTAGTGACCTTGACTAATTTTAAAGACAAAACAAAGACACTTTGAGAGGACTGAAAGCATCCATCATAGCCTATTAAGGCCTTCGTTCTTAAATGTTAGAACTGCAATATTGTTTTCACTTTAATACAAAGGCATGAGTGAATCTGAAAATTGTAAGGATTCTCTGTCAATTCAGGGCTTTTGAAAAGTCCCCTTTTCCTTTTAAGTTGAAATACTTTCAAATGTTCAGAAAGCAAGTGAAGAAAAAGAATAGGAAAAAACCGCACAGTTCTGCCTGTTTGCACTTTGAACCAAATAGTTCAGTGTTCAGATTGCTGTTTTAGTACTAAAAAGAAAATGTAGATGTTAATACGTGCAGATATCTAGGTATCTCAGATTTTCATGCATGTATCACAGGAAGCCTCTACTAGTTGTCTCATCTATTTTTTTCATGCATGAACCTGATGACAGACAGCCAGGACATCATATTTTGTTCAAGAAAATGAATATTTTAATAGGGTTATTTTTTTCTTTCTCCTAACTGTGTAAGAGGGGAAACTTTATTTTACAATATTCACTTTTTAAGAAGGGTAGAGGAATTATTTTTCATATAATAATTCTTGTTTGTTTGTGTTTATGATGGCTTAGACTTTGGCTCTTCAGACCCCAAAAACCATAGAAGGTGCTTATGTCCTGTTGAGTTTTGGGGATTCTGTGACAACTGACCACATCTCTCCAGCTGGGAACATAGCAAGAAATAGTCCTGCAGCGCGTTATTTGACCAGCAGAGGGTAAGCACTACTTCTTGTTCTTGTTATAAATTGGGAAGAGGAAACAAACTGCAACTACTATACCATGTTACAGGCACACATGCCTTCTGTCTGTTCACATGCACTTGTATACCTTAACGGCTGCCCAGAGAACATATAAATTATGAAAGAAAAGCATTTCTCTTTGTGCTGCTTCATCAGCTCTCACCAAGTGAAAAAAGTTGAATAGACTGTGCACATCTCTTAGCACTGTAAAGCTGATGACATTTTTATGAAGAGAGGGGAAGAAGATAACTTACATGCTGATTTTTGCAGTAAGTCTATTCATAAGTAAGGGAATTGGGATTTGTCTCCCTACCAAAGCAAAAGGACCATGGGCCTTAGTGCCAAAAATTGGCTTTATATGCACTTCTAGCATGTGCAGCTATTTCATAGATCAAGACTCTTAAAAGCTACAGAACATCTAAAAGTTTAGGTTTCAGTGCAGCTTCAAAAACTGACAGATCTATTGTGGTTGGAGTCCAGACTCATGTAAAATATTGGTCTTTTCCCATAGCCAGTCTGTCAGTTTAGTACTTGGGGTTCAACTTACGGCAAGACTAGGACTCACCAAGCCCTATTCAGTCTTAACAGATATATAATGCTTTTACTTTCATGTTTACAACTTCTTACAATCTCCGTGGTGTTTTGAAGAACAGCACTGACATAAAAAAAATCAACCCATTAGACCTAATAAGTTTGGAGAGAAAAGGGAATAAAAAAATTACTGAAAACTAACTGCTCTGGACTTTCTGACCCCCTGCTATTGGTCACTTTAAAATCTGAATAGTCCTGCACACATTACAAAACAGATGTTGTATGTCATAACTGCTGTTTGGATATAGCCCAATGCAAACAACCTAATTTTCTGTCACATTCTGACACATTCTTTGTTTACTGGCTAGGCTACAGTGTCCCCTCATTCTTATGTCTGTTTGCAAATGAACTTTTTCTTCTGTAGTTTTAACTTTCAGCAGGGGTTCTTCCTGTGTTTTAGATATTTAGCACAATGCTTTGCCTTTGTTCTAGATGCTGTAATAATATAAACAACAAGGAGAATCTTCAGTAGCCAGCTATTAAGTATTGTGTGGCATCTTTTGACTTAACATGAATTATATCCTTGCATCGCTACTGGATCCTGTTCTCTAGAGCAAGGATTGAGAATACTGTGAAAGCTACTTTTTATGACTAAACTCTGGCTGATTTTTAGTCATTCTTCCTTTCCTTCAAAACATGTTAAAAGTAGAGGTATTAGCTAATTACCAAGCTGGGAGCTATCCACATACCTGCTTCAGAAACACCACTTAATTACTTTCTTTTTTGAAGCACAGAGTGCTTTAGTTTAAAAACAACAGTTTCCATTCTTCTTTTCCCTTAATAGCTTGACTCCTCGAGAGTTCAATTCTTATGGCTCCCGCAGAGGGAATGATGCTGTCATGGCCAGAGGGACATTTGCAAACATTCGCTTGGTCAACAAATTTATTGATAAACAAGGACCTCAGACTATCCATTTCCCTTCTGGGGAAATTGTAAGTACACCTGTTGCTCTAAACTGGGGCTCATTGACAACAGTGTTAGTGCTGGGTTTTCTTCTTACAGGTTAGGTCATTTACTCAAGTGTCTTTTAGCTAAAGCTAATGGAAGGGACAGGAGCTGTATTGACCTAGGGAAGCAGGTCACATGCACCTGTGTCATATGGTGCTTTCAGGCATGTCAGTGGAGGGTATAACCACTGTAGAAGCAGCAGTGTAAGGTACAGGTTTGTGTTGGGAATGAGATCAGACTAGAAGCCACAAAGCTCTGTATGGTTAATATCCTTAAAGAGCTGCTTGGCAGAAGGTGTGGGCTTGAGCTGTTCATATGGGGACACTTTTATCCTCATTTCTCTGGAACTGTGCTTCTACCCTAAAAAGTTTATAAAGTGTTTAGCATTTTTATTGCAGCTGGACGTGTTTGATGCTGCAGAAAGATACAAGCAGGCTGGTCATCCTCTGATTGTGCTGGCTGGGAAGGAATATGGTGCAGGAAGTTCCAGAGACTGGGCAGCTAAAGGACCATTCCTCTTGGTGAGTAGCTACAATAAACTAGAAGAGAGACAGCACTTGAAAGTGCATTAATTTGCCAGGAAGACTAGCTGATGACCAACAACCTGGGTAGCTCATGCTCACTTCAGGTAGCAAGAGGTATTTTGAAATCTCAGCTGTCTCCAAATGCCACAGCAGAGTTGCAAAACCTATTTGAATATTAATAGCTCTTGTTCAGACTGGAAAGCTTGACTGATCTTCAGCTAGAAATCCACAAGTCTATACCAAAAAGGCCAGTTTCTATACTTCTGCTTCCGATAGCCCAGTAAACCACAGGTCTGTTTTCAGATGCCTCCTTGAGCTCACTTTGCAGGGAAGCTAGAAAGTGTAAAAGAAAAAGTATCAACAAAAAATACATTTAGCATCGCTTCACCATGGGAGCCTAATAGAGATCCACATGCACTGAAATATCTGTTTCTTTCTTTGTTTGTCCAGTCCTGATTCAAGCTTTCTTGGTGTGGAAGAATTTGTGTGTATTATTAGAAAAAGTTTTATGAGAGTTGGTGTTTAAGATCATCTTAGTTTTTGAATTTTTTTTCTATGATGCTTTTTTGTGTTCACTGTATTAACATGTAAAATTTTAGAAATTATTTACACTGCACCCTTGAGCTTGTAGCGTAGGAAGGCAACACTGAATTAGGAAGAGTTTGGAAATGACTACTGGTGCTCTATGTAAAACATGTTACAGTAGTATGCAGGCTTCCTGAGAAAGCCTGTGTAATTCTTTTGATAGTCAGACTTCTTTTAAAGATGTTTGAAAGTTAATATATAATCAAGTCATCTGGACAGTTTGCTGTCAGACAGACCTGCTGATGCTACCAGTAGCTGGTAAATGAAATGATGGAGTGGACCACAAAAGAACCTATTTTTTTCTTAGGAGTACAGAAAGACTGTCCTGAACCATGAAGATAACTAAGCCTGTTGTGTGTTTCCCAGGGTGTCAAGGCTGTGCTTGCTGAAAGCTATGAGAGAATTCATCGAAGCAACCTAGTAGGGATGGGAGTGATTCCTCTCCAATATTTACCTGGAGAGGATGCAGGGACTTTGGGGCTCACTGGACGGGAGCGTTACACAATTATCATTCCTGAAAAACTAAAACCACAGATGAACGTGCAGATTAAGGTATGAGACACCCTAAGAGCTGAATTTTCTGAATCACCCTAATTTAACTCAAAATTAATTGTCTCTTCAAACAATATGCTGTCATGTGGCAGTCAGCTTCTCTCATTTGAGAAAGAGAGAAGAGTTGAGATGGTGAAGACGATGAAAAAAGTAATTCTAATAAGAATTGAAATGAAAAGAGGGTAGAATTAGATTAGATATATGAGTAATTAGGTATGAGGGACTGGACCACTGCCCGGAGAAGTTGCGAATTCCTTCTCCATGGAAGGG
>JAOXXN010000364.1:20744243-20755991 GCA_026770055.1 Myrmophylax atrothorax | reverse complement strand
CCTAGAGAGGGCGGGGAGTCTCCTTCCCTGAAGATATTCAAAACCTGCCTGGATGTAATCCTGTGCAACCTGCTCTAGGTGAGCCTGCTTTACATGATCTTTAGAGGCGCGTTCTGCTCCCAACCATTCTGTAACTCCATGGTACAAAGATATCTTAAAAACATAAAACTGAAAACCTCCCCAAGAATCCCAGGTCTATTTTTGGCTAGATTTTACTTACAGGAATTGTAAAGTTACATGTGTAAAGTTTGCCTTGACTCCTGTTTGAAATATTTCTCTCATGGAGGTAATATAACCTTTCTGAACTTGACACCACAAGTCTGATTCAATCTTTCTGTTTCTCATCAGACAAAGGAGAATTTGAAGGTTTTGTGACTGGCCTTTGCTTCAGCACGATATTCATTCTGGTCTTTGCACCTCTCACTTGTTCTCTGGTGCTTAGAAGGTAAGAAGGGAATGTTAACTGAAGTTGGTAGCAGAGCTCTTGTTTTGCTTAACTCTGAGTTTCATAGCACTGGGCCTTTTTGTCATTAAAAGCAACATAACTCAAGCATACAACACAAAATCCACAGCACTCATTTTACAGTGAGAGAATGTACAAGCTGATTAAAATAGTTTGTAAAAAATGGATAATTTTTTGCTTTTGATGCAGTTATCTGACTACTTTCTGTCTTAAACACCACCGGAAAGAGCCTGGATCATTTCTCACACTGGGAAATATGCTATACGTATTGAAAAAAACATACATTTGATTATTTTCCTCTTTCATTCCCAATTGATAATCATGTGAATTCTATGGAAATACAAAAGTAAATTCTAGCAGCCATCTAAGAAGTTTCTTGTGAACACATTTGGATATTAACTGTAGAAATTATGCACATAAACACATAATGAGAGGGAGTAATATATGGATGAGTAGGAAGAAGAAAGCATAACAAGGGTGCCTGTGAGATGTGGCTAAGATCCTCTTATTTTAGGAGAAATTTTTTCTGCAATAATAAAGTATTACCCTCCAGAAATGAATCTGAGGTACAATAGCAGGGGCATATGCTTGGACTAAAAGAAAATGGCTTGCATAGTAGTGTGCTCTAATATTATTTTTCTGACAAACTGAATTGCATACAACCACTCATATCACTTTTTGGATGTCCTAGAACACTACCCTCCCTTTTTCTCCTTTTTACAAAGCACCAGCCTCAGAAGTTGAAAGCAGAGCTGCTAAAGGACAGATGGTCCAACCACTCAGCATGACGTGGCCTGCTTTAGCTTAAACTCCTGTCCTTACCATTGGGAACAGACTTTAAGTTGTTATGTATCTGATCCAGCATTTTTAAACAAGAAATTCTGAGACCTACACAGAAGTTTTGACCTAAAGCAAACTTAATTGTGTTAAACATAGGATCACGCTTTATTATCTGGATCCAATAGGAAAGAGTGGAGGAAACAAAACAAACACAAAACAATCAAGTAGCACACAGGAGCCCTACACACAGGTAGCACTACAAAACAGCAATGAAATTTGTAAATTTGTAGGAATATCAAACACCTTTAACTGACATGAAGTGTCCCAGTGATCTCGTCTCAATTGCTTGCTTGATTTGTAAGAGAGGACTCAGCAGCCAGCCAAACACCTACCTTCACAGGATCAGCAAGGAGAGTCAGTAACTCTACAGCCTCAGTCCTCACCTCAAACTACAGCCTAAACAAAGACAAAGTACTCTACAGCTAACGAAGTCTAGATTTAAGTTCAAAACAGGAAAACACTGAAGTCAACACTAAGGCAGAGTAATGGGGCTACTTAAACTCTCAACCCCTCTCACAGCTGTGTGGAA
Source organism: Myrmophylax atrothorax (assembly GCA_026770055.1). Taxonomy (NCBI): domain Eukaryota; kingdom Metazoa; phylum Chordata; class Aves; order Passeriformes; family Thamnophilidae; genus Myrmophylax; species Myrmophylax atrothorax. The sequence goes on along the minus strand of JAOXXN010000364.1, from coordinate 20,754,159 downwards.
GCTTTTTTTTGCCTTACAGTGGTGAAATACTGTATGCAATACCTTCCAGAAAGAGCTAGACTGAAAACAGCCAGGAAAGAGCAGGAGCTGTGCTGTCCCTGTAGAGCCTCTTCCAGGCCTCCAGTGCTGGACACAGCAATAGCTTGCACTTTTTTGTTTCATTTTTTTTGTGAGGGAAAGCAAACTTCTAAGTAGGAGCCCAAGAACAAATATTTACTGAAACAGACTTTCTCCTATGTGTCCCAAAGCCCTCAAGGAAAATAGAGGTTTTGAGGAAATAATAGTAAATTAGGATTATACAATGATTAAATATATAGAAAGAGATCACATTGCCAGCATCTATCACAGCTCCTTTGACATTAAACAAAGATGCCAGTAATCACTGACTCCAAATTTCAGTGTAGACTACCAAGTTTGGTCTTCAGCTTTTAATTAGAATTATGCTTAAAAGTCTCTGTAGAACACCTTGTTTTCATGGTCACAAAAATACCAATACATTATGGATAAATGGTAGTTAATTTAAATGCATAGGAAATGTCAGTCATTTAATCTGACAATAAATTTACAATATTTCTTTACAGGATGAAAATGTCATGCTGGCCCAGTGTACCAAGCCCAAAGAACAGCAATGCACTCCAAGAAATGGCAAGTACTCTTCTGATGGTGTGAAAAAATACACAGGGGAGATCTTTTCTATTGATCCATGAGTAAAGCTCATTAATTAGTCCTTTCATACTTCACCCTAGCAAATGTCTAATATCAGCAGTTGGGAAGCCAAAATAATAGTCAAAATATGGGATGAGGGAGGGCAGTATATACCTTTTAATTTAATAAACGTCTTGGACTTCTTTGAGTGCATTATGCAGCACTTTTAAAGGTATGATTCCTAAAAGAAAAATCAAAGCTGAATAGGGGGAGAATGAGTCTAAAGAGAGAAATTTTATTTTTTATCCAGTCATCCTTCACCAACTGGAACTGATTTTTAAGTACAAGTCACTCAAAATACGAAGTAAAGAGTCGTGGTCTAATTCCACAGGAGTCTCATGACAGTGATGCCGTGAATGCCCCCACAAACAGGACTCTGATAATGTACATGGTGTTTTCTGGAGCCTGCTCTTCACCCCTCAGTCTCTACTTACCTCCAGAGCAATCCAGGGGCTGGCAGGTCAGCTGGCAGCTGTCTGAGGAGTATCAAGGTTCAGCAGCGTGCTCAAAACTTGCCCACAGATTTCCCATTTTCTTTTATAAGTATATGCAAATTTCAGCACTAAAGAAGCACTTAGAAATCAGCTGTTAGAAAGAGCTGCTGGAGCCCACATTATTGGACCGCTATTGCTGGGCTTATTTGCATCTTCCCCTTCTTAACTTCAGCCTTTTAAACAAGTTTCTGCTCCAGTTTTGCTGACAGTTGATACTGAAAGTCCTTCTTTTAGAACAACTAAGCTTATCCCTTAGGTTTCAGACCACCTACCATTATGTTCTTGGAGCAGAAACTTGTACTGCTTTCCTTTTGAGATCTCTTTTTCTGGCAAACCTGAATGTAATTTGGCACTTGTAGACCTCATTTCTCAAGCCAACTTGTGATCTTCAACAAAGCAGATTTATCTCATCAGATTTCAGGCATTAGCTAGCAGGTATCTACAAGCCAAATACTCACCAAAACTTGGACACAGAATGAAGTAATCAGGGACAAAATTTCAGAAGACCCTGATAGTCTGCTGATAATCAAATGTTTTGCTGAACATCAGCATTGCTTCCTGCTACAGGGCAAGTATGAACTTCCATATTCTAGATCAGGATTTCCCCACTTGCTTTCTTCCTTCCTTGCACCTTAATACAGATTAAAAAGTGGCAAGTTCAGAGCTAGTGCCAGATAGTCATTCTTCCAAAGCCTGATAATGCTGAACAAAACAGTTTCAAAATTGATGCTGTTCAAAAATTGCAATTTTGCTGGTTTGTTCAGTTAAAGGAATTGTTCTGCTTATGAGCAGCCAACAGCTTCTGTTTCTCAGTGCTGGCATTCAGATAACCCTATGACCACTCCAGTAAAAATAATTTCACCTAATCCTCTTGCTTCTTATCCACCACACATTGAAAAAGCCAGAGATCTGCAAATTCAATAGATGTTTGAAGTTGGACTTCTCAAAGGTAGAAAAGAAACCTAATATATTCAGTATTTGTGGAATTTCTGCCTTAAAGAAAATGCAAGACCTAAAACTTACGTAATGCTGAACTGCAGCATAGAAGTTCAGCAAGAAAGGAGTAAGAACTACCATCTGCAATAATCTTATATGTTCAAAGAATAATTTGCCATTTTTAAGAATTGCAAGTCAAATACATTGAGGCTGCATGTTACAGAAAGGACAAACAGATTTTATGAAGCACAGTGCCATTTTGACATAAAAATATTTCAAAGAAAAATACATGAATTTAAAATGCATTTCACTGTTTCTGCAGAGGCAAAGCAACTGTCAAAGAAAATGAAGTCTGTATAAGCCTCCTCTGGCAGAGAAATACTGCAATGTTAATAACATGGCAGGAGGAGAAATAACAGATATCAGATAATAGTTTTGGGGAAAGCAAAAAAAGCACTATGTGAGGAGACAGTACAAGAAAGAGGTTACCAGTATTGTCTAGAAGTAATGTGGTACTCTGAACACTTAATGAACTATGGAGAAAGGTATTCCCCAAACAGGCACTGTGAAACAGAGGCAAGGAGCAAATCTTGCTATAATCTGTACATTTATTTGATTTGTAGGTTCTTTAAAGACTGAACCCCATCAGGTTAACTGAGCAACGTAGCAACTCTCAATACAAATGCAGTCCAGAGAGGTGCAAGATGATTTGTACTCCAGACAGGGGATTCTTGAACGAATATGAGTCAATGATATATCCCCTGGTACAGAGCAGAGGAACTGGAGACACTCTCGTTACAGAGGTCAGGAAAAGGAACTGGGGAGACTAAAAATGCCAGCCAGTTGCCCCATCAGTTGTTCTTTATGCTTGGACAAGATTCTTCAAAGATGCTTCTTTTTCACCTCTTGGTGCCTGTTTCAAAAAGAGTCAGAGTAGTTCTATGGCTGGAAAAAACCTCTAAGATCATAAAGTCTAGCTATTAACCCAGCACCACTGCGTTGACCACCCGAGGGACACATTCACACCTTTTTTTGCACACTTTCAGGGATGGTGATTCCACCACTTGCCTGAGAAGCCTGACCACCCTTTTAGTGAAGAATTTTTTCCTAATATCCAATCTAAACATCCCCTGGTGCAACTTGAGGACATTTCCTCTTGTCTTGTCACTTGTTACCTGGATGAAGAGACCAACACTCACCTTACCACAGCTTCTCCTGAGGTAGTTGCAGAGAGCAATAAGGTCACCACAAGTGTCCTTTTCTCCAGGTTAAACACCCCTAGGCCTCTCAGCCACTCCTCGTAAGACTTGTGCCCCAGACCCTTCACCAGATTCATTGCCCTTCTCTGGACACACTCCAGCACCCCAATGTGCTTCTTTTAGTGAGAGGCCCAAAACTGAACACAGGATTCGAGGTGTGGCCTCACCAGAGCCTAGTACAGAGGGACAACCACTGCCCTGGTCCTGCTGGCCACACTATTGCTGATCCAAGCCAGCATGTCATTGGCTTTCTTGGCCACCTGGGCACACAGGGGATCATGTTCAACCACTATCAAAGAGCACCGTAAGGTCCTTTTCTGCCGAGCAGTGTTCCAGTCACTCTTCCCTCAGCCCGTAGCACTGCCTGGGGTTATTGTGACCCAAGGGCAGGCAGGACCTGGCAAGTTGCCTTGTTGCAGCTTATGCCATTGTCCTCAGATTAAGGATCCAGCCTGTCCAGATCCCTCTGCAGAGCCTTCCTGCCCTCCAGCAGATGTGTTGACTGTGAACTTACTGAGAGTGCACTCAACCTCCTTGTCCAGATCAACAAAGGTATTAAGCAGCCCCAGTGCTGAGTCCAGGTGAACACCACTAGTGACTGGCCACCAGCTGGATGTAACTTCAGCCACCACCACTCTCCAGGCATGGCCATCCAGTCAGCTTTTCAGCCAGTGAACAGTGCACACATCCAGTCCATCAGCTGCCAGTTTCTCCATGATAATGCTGTGGGAAATGGTGTGAAAGGCTTTACTAAATTCCAGGTAGACACAGAGCCTATTTTAAATTTGGTAGCTGTAGAATTTGGGCTGCTGTTCATAAAAAATGTGATAATGGAGGTATATATCACACAGGTATTTATTTAAAACATGGCAAAAGTTAACCATGAATCTAATTATCCCATTGCAAGAGAAAAATAGAGATATTTTATGTGAGATGGCTGAAATTTCAAAGAACAGCATTCTCATTTCCCAGTCAGATCACAAATTGTAAGAAAACAAAACCCAATACGAACTAACTTATTTCTTGCAAAAGAACTGTATCAGTATAAACAGATTTAGAGCAACTTGGGGTGGAAAAGTGGGGGAGAAAGGAAATCAAGAAAAAGAAAGCTAGTAACTGGACCAGTCTACCCATAAATTGAAAAACGTTATACCAAAGTGAGCAAACCCAGAACAATATAAGGGGCAAATAAGGGTGATTGGCATTACCAACTGTTCTCCATTTAATCATCCAGAATTTGCAAAAACTTGTTACCCCAGGTATACTTAGATCACAACATGGCTTTGAGTTTAATAACAAACTGCTTGCAACAGGTGACAGCCTAATCTTCTCTGGCTTCTGTTCAAGCTGCTGCCTTTTTGTAGGAACACATTTGTTAAACTCTTTGGAAGCTGTGGGTCTTAGAACAGCATGTCATGAGGCTTACATCTCATCAGCAACACATCTGGTCCCAAGTATGCACAAAAGCAAGAAAAACTTTGCTTAAATACTATGGGAGAGGAAACAATGGCCCTCTAAACTTGGGAAATAGGTATTTTCCTTCATGTTTCTAAACCCAAACTGGATTAATTAGCATATTATTATTTTTCCTTGCTTTATCTTACAGGCTAACTGGAAGCCTGTTTCAAGGTCACTGCTCCAGGCCCTGTCAGACAACGATACCACCAGCCTTTTTGTCATAGAACATGAGTCAAAGGCTCCTCTGAAGCTTGGCCTCTTTACAGATGGGGAAGGAGACAGCACATGTGACACTTGCCAGTCAGAAAAACCCAGCAATAATGTAGACATAAGCCTGAGACATGAAGAAATCCCTACAGCAGCAGTTACAAGTGAAGAAAGTACCATTTCCTTTACAGTACCACTCTTGAGTGACTACACCAGCATGGAGTTCAGCCAGAAAGCCCTGATGAGTCTGACAGTGAAGGTGCCTGAAAGAGCTGCTCATCCTCCTCTGGAAATGGAACTAAGCAGCAAGCCAGCACAAACAGTGCATAAGGTTTTGTTTGCCCCACAGGACTACCTCAAACAAAGCCAGGTAGTACTTTTGCCATCTGGACCAACTTTCATGGGACAAGTCAATTCCAACTGAAGCACCTTCATAGTTTTCCAAACCATAAAATCACGTTCCAAAACTTCCGATACTTGAATGGAGCCATTAGGACTGTATAGGACAGTAAGCTTGTGACAATAGTATCTACTTCAGTGAGATTTCTTGGTGAAATGGATTGATTCCACAATTAAATTAGCCCTTTCACCACAGTCATTCTGTGGAAGTCTTACCATCTTTACACAGACAAAACTTCTAGGGAACTACATGAAAAACCTTCTAGTAAGGTAGCTCTTACTAGATACTTAATCCCAGGACACTCAGGAGCCATTCAAGGCTTCTGATCTAAGGTCAGTGTTTTTGTTTTCATCAGCAAAATTCTCTAATCACTATGAACAGTTTAAGATCTGATTTTCAGATCTCATAAGTTCTTCAATATAAAAATTTCAGGAAAAGTATCTACGACTTCAAAGAAGCTCTCCAGCTGGTCAAAGTTGGCCAAAGAAAACAGTGTAAAGCTTTGAAATAAGGAATTGAAGGCTTTGTTTATCAATGTATTGAGTGCTTCACATCCTAAGATTTATATCGTAGATAAATACTATTATGTAAATGAAGATGCCAATAGGTTTCATTAATAGTACTGGAGTTTTAACTTGCATTAAATTAAGGCTATTTCTTCCTACATTTATCTAGATATACAGAGAAACCCATACATGATGGGTTTTGAGATGTAGTTGCAAATATGATTTCACACTGCATATGCAATGACAGTATCTGTTGAACTGACTTCAAGAGCTGAATATATAATTCAGTTAGTCATCCCTACAAAAACTGGATGGAGGAGGAGTCTTTGGAATACAGGGGATAAAAGGGTCTTCCTTAATATGTTTTCTCTGAGGCTCCATTATGTATCTCCACAATACAGGGTGTCTGAACTGTTTTTCTGGCTTACAAGAGTTTCTCAGTCATGAACTCTGTAGGTATTAATGGTTTGCAATTATTGTAGAAAACCAAGTTTTTTGTTGTTTTCTGTAGTTTAAAGAGTATTTTATTAGACTTGCTTTGTGGAGAAAGAAGTTGATTGACTTGTACTGTAAGCACCAGAGGGTTCATATATGGACATTTTTAAAAATTCTTTCATTAAAAGTGAAGGTCGATTCACATTCACACAAGTATTTCCACATGTATTTGGCAGTATGGCCTCCAGAACAACCACGCTAGCAAAAAACTTGAAGAAATTCCATTTCCCCCCCTTCATTGATGTAGTGAGGTTCCATAACAAAACCTGGTTTATTCACTTGCCTTTTTTAAATTCACTCTTTTTTTAATTTGTGTCTCTCTATTTATATCTGTTAGGACTGGCAGGAAGTAACCTGTATTTCACTGTGGATCATGCACTGTGTTTTTTTCTTAGAACTTAAAATTCATTGATTTCCCTACAAGGGAATGTACACATTATCACTCATGTTTGTTAAACCTGGTGATTGAAAGAAGGGGTAACAGGAGCACTCCCCAGAGACTGCAAATGTTTGGACAGTCTTATACTTTTCTTCTTTTTTTAAACTTCAGTCTGGTGACTTTGTTTCATTAGAATCTAGAAGAACACAAAGGATCCTGCTATCAGTGAAGCTATGGTTACTTGCAATATCTAGAACTGGGGTTGAAATAGAAAGCTGTTAGGGACAATCATTATCAAGTAGCCATAATTTGTCCATTTCCCAAATGTAAGAATTATCCATGGTCCTTACTTGCAGTATTTCATTTCTGGTCAGAGCAACTGAATTTCCTGGTGCAGTCGGACCTTCAGTAGCTTACTCATTCCCATAACTATCAAAATATTTTTTTCTTATTCTGCACCTACCAAAGCAGTACATATCTGCTATTGATAAAGTAAATAAGTAGGATTAAAACAAAGGTTTTGCAGTTTACATGAAGTAGCCTGAAGTAGCCTTCATACATGAAACTCAATAGACAGTTTGGGCTTCTGACCTAGTAAGTATTGACTCCATGGCATTAGCCGTTGTCTGACATCTTGCTTAAGAAAATTTATGTATCAGAACAGACTAATTATCCTAGAAGCACACATGGATCTCAAATAGAAGAGATAGATATATTTCACTTTCAGTTATAAAGCTCACAGCATATGTAATCCTTAACCGATCTCATTAGAGCAATATTTATTTAATGGCTGTAACCAGTACATTTGGGAGAGTGAGAGATACATGATAATCCTGGTGTGAACACTAGCTATAAACTATGAACTCATCTCATCATGAAGCATCCTTTAAGAGCAAAGAAATACCCTTTTATGTGGAGAGAAATAGAAGAGTACACTTGCTAAATAGTTTCATCCAGCCAAAAAGGAGGTTTTGTTGGAATAATGTACCTACTCAGGCACACAGGATTAGGAGACACATCGTGCTCCATTCTTCAGGTCAGGGCCTGATAGTTTTCTGTGCTTTGCTTTTTTTGGTTGATTCTTCTACGGGGATCTATACGGGCAGTCTATAAAGGTGTGTGCATGAGAGATGTGAATGTACAGTGACTGCGGTTCTAATAAACGTGTAAGATAGCTTGTTCCATGTGCTATGTCACTCTTTAAGTGGTTTCAATCATGTTCTTAGCTTTAATATTCTTAGCTTCAATATACGTTATATTAAGAGTAAAATTGCAGATATGAAGGCTCAAGACCACCAAAACCAAGGCGTTTAATACTAAGTTTTTTCCTTGCTTTTTCCCAGTCAAATAGCTCTAGATGATCACTAGATCTAGATGAGCACTAATCTTAGCATTAGTAAGAATTTAGACATGGGAAAAGCTTAGACACTTAACTGTAGGACTGGAGGCATATCAGCATAACGATTTGTAGCATAGGGTATTATACTGCAAAGCTACAGAGTAAGGAAAGAAATATTCAGCCTCGAAAAACTTGCACACATCAAAGTTAGCACACAGTTATTTTTTTCTGGTATCCAGAGTAGATTTTTTTTTCCTGCATGAACATGAATGTATATTTTACGCCTTTTTTGTTTGTTAATGTGTAAGGTGAGACTACAGTGCAGTACTTAGCACTGAAAATTATTACAGTCTTTCAGAGACAAAATGATCAGGGACTCAGCCTGGAACAGGAGATTGCAGCAACCACAATACTGCAGAGGGTTCTTTCACCCCGTATTAGTTACCAGATGAATAACAGTGACCACCAAGTATCTACAAATCTCCCAAAAACCTAAGCTTTTGGGGTACTTTGACAACCCTAAAAGCCACCTTTATGGCACTATGGTATCTGCATTTGAGCACAGTGGCATCTTGTGAATCCAAGTCAACCCCACTTACTACTACAAAAATGGTACAATAGTGAAGCACTCCACTAAAGACCTTTTCTTACAGAAAATACTTGTCTTGGAGTTCTTGACTATGTGTCACGGGCTCCTGATTTCCCCGCTTCCTTCTGCCTTGATGGCACTGTTTGTCTGCTGTCTGAATGATGTTAACTGTGTCCCAGCACTGCATGGATGGAATCCAGATGAACCTGGGTAACAAAACTTGTGCTTACAGCACTCACTTCTGACCACTGTTTATAGAAAACTGCTGCTAAGACTAATCACTCCATGCCAATGGTGGTGGGGTGGGAATAATCTTACTCTCATATCTGTCTCAATTCTACAGCAGAAGCACCAGATTGATAAATAAAATTGAAAACAAGGTGCTGTGCTAGAAACAGTCATTCACACTGCCCATCCTCAGAGATCCCTCCAGTGCTTCACAGGATCACAGGATCACAGTTTGGAAAAGACCTTTAGGATCGAGTCCAACTGCAAACCTAACACTGCCAAGCCCACCACTAAACCATGTCCTTAAAGTGCCCCCAGAGATGGTGAGTCAACCAGTTCCCTGGGCAGCCTATTCCAAGGCTTGACAACCCCTTCTGTGAAATCTTTCCAAATATTAAATCTAAACCACCCCTGGTGTAACTTGAGGCCATTTCCTCCCATCCTGGCACTTGCTACCTGTGAGAACATACCAAAGCCCCTCTCACTACAGCCTCATTACAGGCAGTTGTAGAGAGTGATGAGGTCTCCCCTGAGCCTCATTTTTTCCAGACTAAACAACTCCAGCTCCCTCAGCTGCTCCTTATAGGACTTGTGCTCTCACTTCCTTGCACAAACCCTTCCCAGGGCAAAGGCAGAAACTCTACAGAAACAAATTCACCAAGGAAATAATGTAGATTTGTTGAAGCACATGACACAGGCAGAAAAATCCTGAGGACTGATAGGCAAGCTACAGCCAGTACTGCCAGGGAAACTGAGATGAAATGGGTGGTTCAGGTCATTACTGGAGACATTGGAGTCAAGGTAGGTTAGAGAGAAGTAGACACGCTATTTCACCTGAAAAATTACAGATTGCAGCCAGTTTTTGACAGACTAGTACCACAGAAATGGATAGCAGAACAACAAAGCTCTTATGGGTATTCT
>JAOXXN010000364.1:20703403-20736434 GCA_026770055.1 Myrmophylax atrothorax | reverse complement strand
AATGAGTAGGCAAAACACAGATCTCACTGATTGCCCAGATATTCTTCAGGTATTTCTAGTTTCTAACCCAGTGCTTTTATCTCTACTTCCAGTTCTGAAATACCAGAACTAATATCCTCTACATACAATACTACTATCAATATTTGCAAACAGAACTCTGTCCCTCACACCTGTGTAAACCCACTGGCTTTGATGAATACACTTAAGCCACAGCCAGCTGAGCTTGGAATCCTGTTTCATCCACCAGGAGTTTTTCTTCTGCTGTCTTCTTCCAAAATCAAATGAAAATTTCTGTCTATTATCTAGAAACACTGCTGGGAAGTAACTGTGGGCACTAATGGAAGCTTATGCATATGTGCTTTACACAGTCTTCGCAAAATGGCACCATATCATCATTTTTCTGAGCAATTGCATTTTCAAATAAAGGCTGATTCAGATGAAATTATATAAACAATAGAGCTATCACGAACTACACTGTTCTTAAAACCTCCACTCGATTCAATCCCATTTATGAAGTGCAATCCCAAATGATTTGTCGATCTGTCACAGCAGCTCAGCATGCAAGCTTGCTAATGAAAAGGCCATGGACTTAGCATGGAGAATGGACACATTCCATGGGTAATGCATACAATCCTGTAGGAGCAAGCTGGAATTTAATTATTGTGCTACACTACAAGTTAAAAAATTAGCTACTCTCAGCAGAGATACACATTTTACAGAGTAATAGTTCTCTAGACATGCCTTTTTAGGAAGCAGGGAACAATAAAACGCTCAATATGAAAACAGAACTGAACCACTACACAGATCTGCACAGTATTTACGAAACAAAACCAGAAAACACAGTATTTGCAAGAAAATATGACTTGAGGCAGGGAAGAAATGTGTTTGGTGGCTGGCTGTTTTGGTTGGTTTGGTTTTTTCCTTTTAAAAGAAAAAACGAAACGAAACAAACAAAAAACCCCTTTTTGTAAGGGAACCATAATTTACATGGAACGTAAGAATGGGCTGCATACAGCCCCATATGTGGTAAGTTAGCTAGCAAGTTAAGGCTGCCATCCTTAACTATTAATTTCCAAAGGCGTGTTTCACAGCTAAGTGTAACAGTTTTTTACAAATTATAACCGATACATCATGGGGCTATGCAATTTCAGGGTTACAAAACTCAAGATAACAAACTACTATCAGCTAAAACATGACGCGCTGCAAGAATTAAAAATTCTTTCAAAAGGAGAAACTCAGCTTTTCAAAAATACCATAAATAATCCATGTATATTTTCACTAATACCCACATTTTGAACCAACTAGACTGTGTGAGTAAGATCAGATGGTCTAAAAATATTCCTTTAATAAGTATTTACCAGCAGAAATTTCCCTCTAAAATACTTGATTTTATTAGTGAAATGGTACCAAAGATAACAAGTATACAAACAATCTCTTTGCTCTATGCTACTTACACATCATAAATAGGACAGCTGTTGTTTCAAGACGCAATCCTTCACAGTCTCCTGCAGGCATACAGATTGTTACTCTTTCATCAGAATTAGCTGTTTACCAGCCAACAGCATGTGGCTTACAGATCACAAAAATGGCTGTCTACACTTTACATGGTAAAGCATTTTCTGTAGTCTTAAATGTACACAGCGGCAAGAACACTAAATCTTATCAAAAATGAAGAGTGATTAAGCAGCTTCACAATCAAATTGGATTTGATTACCTTCAGAATTGGGCAAATTTTTTGTTCACCATAATATACTCCCCCCACTGAAAGAATGACTATGCAAAAGAAAAGGAAAACAAATAGAAAGCAAATAGTCAATACACTACTATTTTTTTTATTTTAACTGAAAGAAATAACACTTCCCATGAGGTAAGGCAATTAAGTAATTTGATTGCATTAAGTTGTAGTAAAAATAATCTACTTCATTTTAAGTATAATTATGTCTTAGAAGTATGACTTTTCAGCAATCTCCTGCAACCAATTAAATTAGTTCACAGAACACAAGCCATGTTTTACCTTGACAAAAATACCTGAATTCTTTTCTTACATGCTTTCTCCCAAAGGAGTGAAAAAACAAAATCTCTACTATGTAAGCCCTGTGTAAATTAAACTTTCTTCCTCAAATTATTTATCCCCAATTTCTTTGCATACAATTCCTTTTATGTCACCTAACAGGTATCAGAGATGATCACGAGGTAACAATTAAGGCCATCCAAAAGTAGACTAACTGCCTTAAGGGCTTTCTTTGATGCAGGTGATGAGAACACACTTCGTATTCAGCTACTACTTTTGTACAGTGGTGGTCCCCAAATTGCATCTTTGCAATTAACTCATAAATTATATTTGCAATCTCATTTATGAATCTCCTTTACGAATAAAAAAAAAATCAACGTAAAATGGACCTTCAGTACTTTAACAAGTGAACTAAACAACCGTTCTGACAAATCACTTGCATCTTTGTCTACAGTATGGTGGTGGTAAAATAGCAACAGAGATCATATACGGTAAAGCTGAAAATGTGTAACAGCACATATACATTTTCTACAAAATACCAATTTCAAGAAGGCACTAAAGCTTCTGCTTGTGCTCCCATATTTTTTTAAACAAAGAAAAAAATCATTTCCTTAATGGCACCTGTACTATTTGCAGCTTAACAGACACACTGCAGTACATCTCAAAACCAAGCTATAAATTATGATAATCCCACATGGATGTGCTCACTTCCATAAGGACAAGGAAACCAACAAAACGAAACAATCCCCAAATAATGCAGTAAGCTAACCTAATGTCTACAACATGGCAATGTTCCTCTTAGGAACAGAAAAAGAGCATGCATTGTTCAAATATTTAAAAGAAACACTAATTTTAGGGATATTAGTAAGAGATTATTTTAAATAATGAACCCTAAGAAACTCAAGCAGTGAGCAAACGAAAAATATACTAGTTCTTGGGTATTTAACATAAGAAAGCAAAATTGTGTTTATTTTTAAAACCCCTTTCCCTACAGTTGTCATTTACAAGGGAAGAAGGTGTGTTCATTTATGCACGATTTCCAAGCACATCAAACATTACATATTGGGATTTTTTAACCCACAGGGCAAAACAATACAAAAATCATCAACAAGCAGTATTTTAAACAACCTTCAATGCAACTCTTCAGCTTTTCTGGGGAAGTACAGGTTTAGATCTTTCAGTTTCTACGTATTTGTAACAGCTCATAGCAAAACTTAACATGAATCATTTTACAAGTACAGCCATCATGGAAATGCATGGATTTTCAGAGATGAATAGATCTGATGGCGTCTGCCTTTTCATGGTATAACTACTGGTCCGTGCTCTCTTGCTTTACAGCAAGAAGACAACAAAGCTATCACAAGAACTGGAGAAACTACTAGTATCATCAACATGTTCGGGTTGATTGCTTTGACATTTTCTTCCTCATTCTGGGAAATAAAATGCTTTGGATTTCATTCCTTAGTTGAATCACAAGTCCATTCTTTGCTTTAAATCTCTTCTATTTTAATTGACAGGCTTTCTTCATTTGGTTGACAGTTCCCGTTCTGCTGTAGCTTGACTTCATCTGTCCTTTGTGTATCTCTGTCTACTTCCTTGTCGGTTTCTGAATTCTGATCCTCTTTATTGTTATCTTTCTCCTACCAAAGATACAATTATTTTACAAAAAATATTTCTTAGCATTATATGATACAACTTCCAACCAATTCTTGATAATTGTCTCAATTTTTACATGCCTATCTTGTCTCTGCAATTTTTAGAACAGAGGTGTGAGCTTCTTTGCCCCTTCTTTTTTTTAAATCAGCTTTCTTTCCAACTGGCTGAGGCTAGACACTCATATCAACTTGTCATCCAAGAAATCACTGCCATAAAGTGATCTGCCTTTATAATCTATATTCTGAAAAAAACAGAACAAACAGCATCAATGGAACTTAGGAGAAACAGCTCCAGAAATTCAGATTTTGCCATAGTGCAAGTATCACAAATTTTTTTTAATAAAACAAAACTAAATTTTTTCTTTCCTATTTTCGGGTATCTGATGCACTCAACAGAGCCCTTGGGCAAGACATTTACTTAAGCATTTGTAGAGTGACCTAAACCAGTTGTTTTATAACATTTGTATAATTCTGAGCACAACAAACTACTCTTTAAAAGCACGCTGATATTCAAATTCTAAGATGAAACAATCTGAAGATGTTTCTTTTGTCAATTGCAGCACCTTTGCTTTTACAGGGAAAAAATCTCATAACATTCTTCCCCAACTATTCAACTTTAATCCTGCAGAATCCAACACAGAGCAGGACCAAAGCAACAAGGGAAAGGCTGAACTGCACAGTGCAAGTTTATTTAAATAATCTTTTAAGCTTGACAGTCAAGTGGTCCCTGCCCACTGCTTCTTTGTTACATGGTCTGCCTGCTCATAAAGGCCGGCAGGCAGCCAATTCCTAACATAAGGCACACAACCAGAAAGAGAAACAAAACAAAGTGTTTCTGTACACTCCTACAGGGTCAGTAAAGTTCAAACATGGAGACTTATCAAACTGGCACATGAACCACACTGCACGTCTCCAACTAGCAGAAACTAAACTCAAATGGCAATAATTTGGTAAGGAAAACAGAAGGTGAAAAAGATGGGAGAAGGAAAGGAAAGAAAAAGTAGGGAGAGAATTTCAATAATGGACTCACTGCCACCACTTCACTTTGTGATCACACAGCTTACCTTCAAAGTAGGGGTGCTTTTGTCTGATTTCTCCTTTCCTTCTTTTTCTTTGCTACTTTTTTTCTTGGAGGTGGAGCGTTCTCTTTCTCTTCTTTCATTATTTGTATCTCTTTCTCTTTTTTTATCTTTTTTGTTTCTGTTTCAGAAAATTTTTAGTCAAATTAGAATTTGATCCAACTTCAAACTACTTGACTGCTAATTTAAACTCTGCTAACTTAAAATCTGAGGATTTTTTTAAAAAAATAAAATGTAACAGAAAAACCCTTCATAAAGATAAGGGGATTTTTGGACTGAAGAGAGCTAAAGGTACAAGTGATCAGTACACACTGTATTTACCAAGAAAAAAGCAAATGAATCTCTATCAGATGAAGGGCTTTTATAATTTTGAAGTAAACTTGCACTGCTTATTGATTTGAAACACTCCCATTGAAAGCATACCAAAGCTCAAAAACATTAAGGTTTTGGGGTGGTTTTAAATTAAAACTGAATCATACTGACCAACTGTAATCATCTGAGATGATTACTGCAAAGGCAATAAAACAATGAAAGTACTATAAATCCTTCCCTCTTTACTGATCATTAACTTTTGTGTTTACATCAAACTGACCTTCTGGGGGAAGGAGTTCGTGAAGACTTTCTTTTTGCTGTTTTCGATGTTTTAGGAGACTTGGAAGGACTTCTGCTATTCCTTTTACGCCGTTCTCTACAGGACCAAGAAATTCAAGATAATCAAACCCCAAAAATAATAAACTCAGGAACCAGGCAAAAAGAGAAAGCTCTTAAAATTATCTAACACATCCATGGTGCAAGTATCCCCAAATTTAACATTATATATCATGAATACAAACTAAACATTTTGTATGCGTCAGTTTGGTGGAAAAGGCAAAGGCTGAAAGTACAAAAAACAAAGGTTGTACACTTTCAAATCCTTTTTTTTTCATCATCACATGCTTGGTAACACACAGAATTCACTTATCCTGTATTAAGAGTGTCTTCAGTCAGGAAAAGAATTCAATTGAATGAAGTGCCATATTAAGACGAAAGGCATAACCTGAGCAACACGAACTTCAAAACATAACATTACAACCTGAAGATCACTGAAACTTCAGATTAATCTGACTGCAGTTTAATTCCTAAATACATGAGCTAGAATTCCGGTTTGTTTAGAAGCAAACAGTTCAAAATGAAGTCCAAGTTGTTGTCAAAATCAGAATAAACAAGTGAACATTTATTGTTTTTCTAGTGGTCCTTGCTCAGAAAACAGAATGCTATCATTTGGTAAAACATGGAAGAGCTTGTATTTTGCAGAAGAGCTATTTTACATAGCTGAGGTTTGCTGAACCTGCCATTATGCAGTATGATCCTGGAAAGAACAAAAACATACTGAGGCACACCTTAAAGCAAAAATAAGGCAGTAAAGCTTCATTCAACCTAAATGCAGAACCTATCTCTGTCAAATTAGATGATTTTTTCCTATCAATGCTTCATAGAACAGAAAAGCAGATCAGAAGAACCATCAAAAAACCCCAGAGAATTTTTAAGTTCCAGATACAACACAAAAGCAGTATTTATGCATATCAGCTTTTTCAGTTCACACAGTTAGCTGTGACTATTTAAACCTTCAATATTTAGAAAAGCCAAAAAATCAACAGTTATTAGATGAACTACAGAAGGCTGTAAGTTATGCCTAGTATGACCTTCTGGATTGATACTTGGACAGTATGATCTACCATGACTGTCCTGGTTTTGGACAGGATAGAGTTAATTTTCTTTCTAGTAACTGGTACAGT
The DNA here is from genome assembly GCA_026770055.1 of Myrmophylax atrothorax. NCBI lineage: Eukaryota > Metazoa > Chordata > Aves > Passeriformes > Thamnophilidae > Myrmophylax > Myrmophylax atrothorax. The sequence goes on along the minus strand of JAOXXN010000364.1, from coordinate 20,729,914 downwards.
GCTGTGTTTTGGATAATGCTGATGCTTTAAGTTGTTGCTTACCCTAAATTAAGGACTTTCCAGTTTCCCATGCTCTGCCAGCAACCAGGTGCATAGGACTCTGTGACAGAGAGAATGGCCAGAAGAGCTGACCCAAACTGCCCAGAAGGATAATCCATACCATAAGGAAGAGTTGCCCAGGAGCTGCTGATTGCCCTGGAGGATGGGCTGGGCATTAGCTGATATGTGGCGAGCGACTGCTTTGTGCATTACTTGTTTGTCTTGGGTTTTATTCCTGTCTCTCTCTCCTTCCCATTACAATTATTATTGTTATTATTTTGTTTCAATTACTAAATTGTTCTTTCTCAACCCCCGAGACACAGAGCTGGGCAGAGTGTGAGGACATTGAGCAAGGAAGGGGTTGGTGAGGCAAGAAAGGAATTTCAAAGACAACTGTCATGCCTAACCCCAGATGAGCTCACTACCACCCTCCCTTCCCTTCATGGGGAGAAGAACCAGGAAGAAAAAGGAAAACTCCAGCACCCTACCAGCTGCCAAGATAATTAACTCTCTCCTAGACAAAACCAGGGCGGTGACCTTCTTAAGCTGCACAGGACCAGATTTCTTAAATATTTTGTTCAGTACGCTCGTTGTTAAACAAAAATAGTAAGTGGCATCAGCATCCTGGAGCAAGTAACACAATCACTAGTTAATATACAGCTCATTTTGAAAGTCTTTACATTTATAATCATGTTTTTTCAAATAAGGATACTAGAAATTGATTATTCTGACAGTGCTCCTACTTTGGCTACATTAAGTACATCTCTGCTTTGTTTTGCTTTCCAGCATACATACCTGTGAGTAACCAAGTACTTTAGCAATTGTGTTTAAACTAGAAACTGTTCCTTCATGAAATCTCATTCCAGTTTCTGCTTTTCTCATTTCAAGTTGAAGAACTACCACTGTGTCTCAGAGTTTGTTCCCATCTCTGTTCCATTTATCTTCACAAAGATTTTCATGCACCTGTTTCATTAGTGCTCGTACACTACCAATACAGCAAAACTTAAGAAAAAATATCTGAATACTTTCAGAGTGATCTTGTATCTCCTAATCATACACAGAAATAATATTCTGCACCTCCTCGGGTACTGCAGGCTCTGCTGGCCTCCAAGATGTCAGTTGGAAAGGGAGCCAGAACCTTTTCTTTCCCCAGTCTGTGTCTCTTCCTTCAGCTGGGAATCACAAATAGCAATCTTATTTACAACACTTGCATGCTGTCTGCCAGCACAATGCCAGTTGTCACCTAGTTCTTAGAAAATCCTGTACATGCTATTCCACTTTCACCTCTTCTCCAAAAAAATGACTGTTTGTCCAATATTTTACACTTATCAGGTAAATGATCAGCAGTCAGTGTTGTACTGAAAACCCAGACAACTTAAATGCCAATTTGCTGGATTATCTTCTCCAGAAAGGTTTGTAACTATTTCAACTAGGCAACGTCAGTCACCAAAACAAGGAGATACTCCTAAAAGCAAGCTGTGCCTCTGTAACCCCACCTATTCACAATTACCTTTCAGAAAACAATGGCATTACTGAGATTGGAAGAACCCTCTGAAGATCACTTAGTCCAACCTATCCCACTCCCACCTTACAAGAGGGTCAATCAGAGTAGGTTATTCAGGGCCATATCTATTCAGATTTTCACTATCTCCATGGATGGAGAAGTCTCCACAATCCCTTGTTTCCACTTTGCCCAGAAAAAAACACAGTTTAAACATTAGGGAAAAAACCTTTATTTCCCATACATCAATAAGGGCCTATTGCCTCTTAGCCTGTCACAGGCCTCCACAGAGATGACTGGCTCTGTATTCTTCACACACTTACCACATATTCATATATATTGGTAAGATGCTGCTCCTCAGCCTTCTCTTTGTCAGGCTAAACTATCCCAGACTCCACAGTATCCCCTCGTAGGACAGGTGCTCCAAGCCCTTTATCAGTTTCCTGGCTCCTCACCGGACTCACTCCAGTACACGTCTGTCTCTTCCAATGAGAATCTCAAAACTGGACACTGGCTCCTAGATGTGTCCCTTCCCAGACCAAGAGGGAAAGAATTACCTTCCTTGACCTACTCACAACACTGCTGGCCTTCTTGGCTGCCAGGATGCCCAGGTCCTTTGCTGCCAGCCAGCCTTGCAGCCAGTCAGTCCCCAAGCTGTACTGGTGCACATTCTTGCCTAGCTACAGGACTTGTCCTGTCTCTTTGTGTAACTCCATAAGATGACTAGCAGTCCACTTTTCCCATCAGCTGAGGTTTCTCTAAATAGTAGAACACTTCTCTGGTGGATCAGCCTCTTCCCAGAGTTGGTTCTCTATTGTCTGCAAATTTGCCATGGGTACACTCTGTCCCACTACCTAAGTCACTGATAATGATGTTCAACAGTATTTGCCTCAGTATGGATACTCTAAGGACAACGTTATGTCTGAAGAAAGATTGTAAATCCATACCAAAAAGTGTATTTTCTCATCCTCCATCTTCAAAAGAACACTTTGTGTAGCAGTATCTGTATAAAAAATATTAACTTCACACCGAAGTAGGGTTTGCTCTTTGACTCCCATAAAAGAGATGCACTAATTTGCATCAGAACTCTTTGCTCACCACATGGCACTGGAGCCCTCCATAGCACTTTCTTAACTAGCAAGATTCCTGGAGAGGAGGCAAAATTGTTGCAGACTACAGTATGGATTTTTGGTAACATCCAACGAACTATACTTGCTACTTGATATTAGGAACCTGGTCTTCTGCCAAGGTTGTTATATAAGCCACATATTGTGAATATCTGAGGCCCACAGAGAGAAAATACGTTTTCAAAGCTGACAGAAATACCTCTACTCTATGCAAGTCTTCAACCCACTAAAATAGGAAGCTGCATATGCTTAAAGAAACAGTATTTTGTCCATAAACCCCCAAAATAACATGGACATTTCAGATAACAGAAACGCAACAATAGTTATACTTCACAAAACAAAAATTACCCTCCATGAACCCTGAACTCATGAATTTAGGGGACTACAGGAATTCCGCTTTTGTTTAGTGAAACTATTGTTAATACACAAAACTTTTCCCAATTCACCCAGTATTTCCTTATCTCATGGTAACAGATATAACTTGGTAAATCGGACACAATACTAAAGAACTCCCTAAATTCCTGAGGCATCAGAACAGACCTTATCCACCAAAACTTCTGAAATTAGCTGCAATGCTTTTAGAATATGCATGAGTTTGACTACTTAGAAAGTGATTATAAAATCACAACTTCCTTTTGCTGTACTGAATTTAACCAGATTCCCACCCAATTAAGTTTCCCTCAGAGGGAATACCAGCAGCTACATTTTTCCTGCTTACCATCAACAGTGTTAAGGAATGTTTCTTTTAACTTGAACCTTGCCATCTAGTCAGCTAAACAAGGTATCCGTATCTTCCACCTAAGTGAAGCTGCCAACTACCATTCCCCTTACGAAAGGTTAGCCAGCCAAGTGACATGTTTGCTTTCTGCATTCAGCCATCCAGCAAAGCAGTGGCAAGTACCATCAGACAACTGTTCACTAGACCTACAGACGAACAGCATGCAGTGCATAAGAAACAAAAGAACTATGTAACAGTGTCTCAAACTTGAACCAGGGAAAAGATCAAGTGTGATGCTGGTCAGAACTTTTGCCTGTCTGCAACACACAGAAATAGCACAAGAAGCACCTACTTACTGCCCTTAGGGACAATACCGTATGGTTATGTCAAAGTCAAGCACCAGCAGCCCAACGAGAAACTATTTTCCATCAGGCATCAAACAGAGCTTTTTATAAGAGATTTTACCTTAAAGGAAAATCCAAAAAAACATACATAAGACAAATTTATTTAGTAAGAGACATGGTGACATTAATACATAAAAGTTAGGATGGTGCCTCACTGAACTGACAAGTCAAAAAAAGCATGAAAAATTCTAAACAAACCTGCTGGAGCTACGTGATCTTCTTGAAGAGCTATAGCTTCTTGGGGGTGTTCTGGATCTCTTATCTTTCTTCTTTTTATCATCTCTCTCTTTTTCTCTTTCCCGCTCCTTCTCCCCATCTTTTTCCTTGTCTTTGTCTCTGTCCTTCTCTCTGTCCCCTCTTTTGTCCTTATCTCCCTCTTTGTCCTTAATCTTCTCTCTGTCTTTCTCTCCTTCTTTCTCAGTATCTTCTTTTTCTCTGTTCTGTTCTACCCCTTCCTTGTCTTTTTCCTTTTCTTTATCTTTTTCCTTTTCCCCGTCCTTGTCCCTGTCCCTATCTTTGTCCTTATCCCTGTCCCTGTCTTTATCTCGGGCTCTCTCTCTATCTTTGCTTCGCTCTTTATCTCTCTCTTTGTCCTTATCCCTGTTTCTCTCTTTATCTCGCTCTCTTTCCCTGTCTTTGTCTCGGTCCCTATCCTTCTCCTTGTCTCGGTCTCTCTCTTTTTCTTTGGCCTTTTCTTTTTCCTTGATCTTTTCTTTGTCTCTTTTCTTGTCCCTGTGAAAAGCCAAACACAAACCCATTAATTCATCTTTGAACTTTCCAATTAAAATTACAACTAACTTTTTAGTATACATTACGACAAAGGTTGTGTCTCTGTTAAAAAATGCTAGTTCTTCAGTATTTTAATTTTTCACCCTAGTTCACCATGAGGGAAATGTCATAGAGCTAGGAAAAATTTGGAAACCAAATTGGAGAAGGGGAGGTCAAAATCAAATCAAACTACTATCTTCCAAGTGTTATTATTATACTTGGAGAGAGTATGCCTCTTTACCTCACAGTTTTGTAATTAAACATACATAAATTTTTTACATTTTTTGTCAGGTATGAAAGAAACTCTGCAGTCGGTAACTCCTCTTTTTACTAAAACGGGGTCCATGTAAAATGGACTTCAGATTAACCACTCTCAAATGAATAAAGACAGCTGACTGACAGAAGTCTTTAATCAACAGTGTTCTCTTACACAGATATTCTAGAACTGTTTGGAAATTCAACAACAATAAACATACAAAAAAAACCCCCACCATGATTAAAATTTCACCAGATTCCCTCAAAAGGCAAACAAGATCAAAACTCAACCACGGCAATTCAACCACCTGTGATGGCATTAGGAATCTGAAAATTTTTGAGAAAATGCTAATATAGCAAATTAAGAAAACCAGAAGCAAGGGAAACAGCTTCTTTGGGATAGGCAGAATGACACACATTCATAAAAAGAATAATGAGGAGAATTCCAACTGGTGTTCTAAGCCATTAAGTCAAACACAAATTTATTAGCTCACAGCCTTGGCTAGATTATATTTTAGTACAGGATTATTTTAAAGTGGAAGACTCCGTCTTCCCTCTCTAGCACAGAGATACATGACAAAAGAACAACTGCTCTGAGAGTGAAAGAGAGGAAAGCACAAGAGAAGCTGATTAGCAAGCCTTTACATGTCAGAGAGAACCAGATGACAGAGTTGTTGTGTACTGATATCGGTACATATTCCAGATTCTTATACATTCTAAAAGAAACTCCTTCACACATGAAATATACTAAGTGCAGCCCTCACCTTCTCTCAAACTGATGAAGTGTTTGGCTGTATCTTCTTCTCAACTAACAGAAAGTAGACTGGTGTAAGCTCTGTAACCTGACAACTTTGATTCCCGTAAGGTTCTAGCAAATACTTCTTTAGGAGTCTCAGAGAAGGAATACACCCTAAAGATGAAACAGCACACAATCCCTGCAATACCAGTCTCACAACCTTCCAAGAAGTGCCTTCCAGTTAACATATCACAGAGATTTCACTGGACTTGCCCCTTCCAGTGAGCAGATGCCTCAAGAAGCTCCAGACAACAGCAAGAGAGAATCAAAAGGATCCAACAATAAAACCCAGCTGGCAACATAACCTATTCTTGTTTCCACTGAGGGCCACAGATCTGCAGTTCTCTTTCCCACAGAAGTTCTTTCTTTCCTCAAAGAACAAGAAGCGACTGCACAACCTAAGCACAAAGTTCCCTTCAAATCAATCAGGGGAATCACAGAAATAAAACAGAAAGAAAGTACCAAGACTTCTACCCATGAAGCTACTTCCACAGGCACTTTTGGTTGAGATTATTCATTACTTTATTCCTTAGAAAATTACGCTATTATCCCTGCTGGAATTTCACAGTTCAGTAATTAGACGATCAGACACAAAAAACTAACAGGCTAGTTAAAATACAGATGTATTACATCCTGAAATACAAATACGCCATGTAACAGACACATACATTTGTTTCCTGCTGTCTGGCATGTTAGAAAGCCAGAGGTGAAAATAAAAGCTCATGCACAAAAACTTTATACTTGCTCTCAGAATACAGGCTATCAAGGTCAGTCTGAATTCAAACAACAGATACAGATTGAACAAGCATCTATTTTTTTTGTGGGTTACACAAACTACCCAGAATATTCCTAATCTGTCAGTTACAGTCTGACAATTAAAGTCAACTCTTTTCAATCAGCTTGGATGTTGGTATAAATATGGATTAGAGTATCAAAGTTCAGGTATGTCAGTGTGGTCATTTAACTGTAGGCACTACACAGGCTACTATAAAGAAAGTGAACTCTATCCTAGCCAAGATCACTACAATCAGCATTAAAATTTAGTTTCTGTCATTTTGTCTGACAGATGAGATTCCATCTAGAAGTTTTTTTTTCAAAAACTCTGTCCTGTTGAGCTAACAGTATCATTCTGTGGAACAGCACCCACCGAGAACGGGAGCGACTTCGTGACTTCCGCCTTTCCGAAGATCTAGAACGTTTTTTCAGAGGGCTTCTGGATCTGCGTCTGTCCTTGTGTCTTGAGAGAGACCTGTTGCCTGATCTACTTCTATACAAAGAATGCCAGAAGAAAAATATTTGAATACTGAAACGTCATAAAAATGGGGTCAACGAACAAAGAGAGTATACATAAATCTTGCATCAGCACATAATACCGCGTAAACAATTATGCCTTAGTCACATTCTGTCTACAAATATTTTTACAAATATGAATACTTTATGCTTCACCAGATACACATGGTCTCCTTTGCAGCAATTAATCATTTAAGTTATACCCATGTTTCATAATCCCCATGACATACTGGAAAATACAAATTAATATAATTTACAACAGCTGTCCCTACAAGATGACACTGTGTAAAATCTCTGATTGGCAATTTCTATCAGCTTGTAAAAGTAATTAGTTACAGTTTATTTGCTTTCCAGGCCCAGTCACTGACTGAAGTGACTTTCTTCATTACTGAAGACAGCCAGCTTTGGCTTCATCAGTTGTCTTTTGCTCTGTTCTCCACTCTTACAATTTAAATTAATAAACTCCAACCATCTGTGGGTCAGCAATTAGTCAAGTTACCTTTTTCAGTTGAAAAGATTTGTTAGCATATTTATCACATGATAAATAAGGAATGCAAATAAAGTGGGGACACTCCTACTAAAAAAACCAATTCCTGCACTAAAAAGGTAATTAATATTTTTATGTAATTAGAAAATATGTACTGTGGTGCCTTGTTGCATTACTAAAGCCTACACTTGGCACCATATTTATCTGATAGTATAACTGATGATAACTCCCTCTCGTTAGCATTTCTGGAGTTAAAAAAATCCCAGTCGCCTTTTTAGAAGACAGGCATGAAAGGATGCAACAGAGCTATTGCTGCAATACAGACAACACTCACCTTTTTAAAGAGTAAGTCAGCAAATACATTCCAAATTTCTTTATTTTTAATACTTAACATAGCCAAGTATCTTTAGATTTCTTACCTAAACGCTCAGAAGACATCCCTGACATTGAAAAAATACGGACCATTTCAGGAAGCATTTTTAAGTCTCACAGAGGAAGACTGTTTCATTCTTGGAAAAAGTTCTAATGGGTATACTTCCAGGGTAATCTACTATATTCCAAAGTCAATTTAGCAAAGCAAACAAAATCTGAAGAATGAAGAACTGCCCTGAAAGCTTTTTCCCTATGTTTAAAAAAGACACAGCTTTGCATATACAGGATGGTAAATAAAAACACTGCATTTGTTAACTCTATGTTGAGAACTTCAGGACAATAGGAATTTTATACTAGCACACAGAGCCAGCCTATCTGCTCAGGGTGTTACCAGTAAATCATTTGCTTAATCCATCAAATGCAAGTTTCTTTTTAAAATAGAGGTCACAAAACGATACTATGCTACGTACCATAACATGTACTGAAAAACCACACAAATTGTTATGTTACATGGCACAAAATGTGCCTTCTACTGTGTTTTAACTGCAAGTAATCCCACAAACATTTAGGATCTAGAGGAAAAGAGTATCTGTTCAGAGACAAAGTTCCTGGTTACTCTGATCTGCTGAACACAAGGTGGTAATCTCTACAGGGATACTTGTCCTATAACTAAGAAACCTCAGTAACCACCACCATGCAAAAAAAATCACAAAATTATCTTAGTCTGAAACAAAAAACATGCTTACCTGTGTTTTGAATGTGATCTTTTCCTTCTAGATCGGGATTTTGAACTAGATCTGGATTCTGAACGAGAATGGGAACGAGATCGACCGCCTTTTCTTTCACTGCTCTTTCCAGACTCTGAGAGGAAAAAACCACTTTGCAGTGTAAGCTCAGAACATTTAAAGATCCCAGTTAACAATCTGGCACAAGTGGAATGTACCACATATAGTGCAAGGGGCCTACTCTCTGCACATCTTCCTTCTTTGCAAATATCCTTCAGAAACATCCAAGAAAGTCATTGCATATACTCGTTGAGTGCAGCCATCCTGCAGCAGTACACATAAACCAGATAATTATAAACAGCTAGCTCTACTAAGAATGGGATTTATGTTGCTGCCACAATGCACAAGATCATAACATGTCCTCCTCTTGGTCTATCATTTAATATAATTACTTTTTTTAAAATAACCTGAGAAGAATAGAGTAAATTTAGAGGGCATAATTTTAAAAACAAGCATAAAATACACATAAGTACTGTCTACACTTCTAAACATTTCAACCACTGGAAAAAGTTTTATTCCGCAAACATTGTTTTGTGGGAAGAAGGAATGCACAGAACAAGGTGAAAAGTCTGATCCAAAGGCTAGGAAGTCAACAGAAATTTTAATGGTGATCTCACCATGGTTCAGATTCTAGAATACTTTTATTCTGTTGACTAACAGTGATAAAATGTTAGAGCTATTCTTCTTTCAACCCAAAAATAAAACGGACAACATTCCCCCCCAAAAACCCCTGAAGACCCCACACTATTTAACCTACATCAGACAACATCTGGGTTTGCTAGAAAGAAGAATGGCAAAAAGCTGATGAAAAGAAGTAGGATCTCAAATGATAGAGAATTGAGAATTTTTTATGCTGTGGTTTTGCAATCAGTTTAAACCAGCATAAATCCAGACTGGAATGTCCGACATCTCAACCCAACTTTCCATCTCAGTGCCAAGAGGGAACATTGTATCTGAAAATAACACATCATGAAATAAAAAGCTTCATTCTACTACTTTGTGGCATGAACAGAATTTTGATTATTGTCCTTTTGCTACCAACACATACTAAATACTTTCGAGTGCTCTCTTCCTGTGTCTGAAAATGCGATTAGAAGTGTGTGCCAAGGTACACAGAGAATGTGTCTGTTAGGTAATGAACACAATATACCTACCTGGCTCAATAGCAGCAGATATGAAGGACTGGGCTTCCCTTACTCTCTTCATCACTTCTTCCAGCTCCTTAGCAGCAGCTTGTGGTGTCATTTCAGGTGGCTTCACTATTGCATTATTGGAGTGATTTATTCTAAATTGAGAATAAATAAAAACATTTAATTTTTAAACACTTGAACAGGGAAAATGAAAGGTAAGTAAGAAAAGAAAACATCTTATCTTCCACATACGACTATAACCTTAAAAGCCCAGAAAAACTACAGATTTGTGCTAATGCTCATCTGTTCCTAGTATCTGAAATATCTTCTACTACTTTCAAATCTTACCATTTTTATAGAAAGGCAGCACAATATTTCTGGTAGAAGTCTAGGAAGATATTTCTCTATTTCAGATCAAATCCCTACGTTAAGACCTATTAATTACATACGTATCATACAGAAAACTTAGTACTAAGGACTTGGCAGATTCATTCACTATTACAGCTTCCACTACTACCTCAAGACTAACAGAAATATATTTTACTCAGTGCTAGCCATATTATTCTGAGAGAAATTTATGCTAAACCTTGAAACTGGAATTGATAAAAATGTTCAGTAAAAGTTAACAATAGGTCCTCATACTAAAAAAATATTAGTTACAGCATTTTTCTACAGATCAGAGTAATAAACATATATATAAGAATAAGAAGAAATCTCTCATTCAGAAGTCATATAGATAATTAATTTCTTACTTCAGTGGCCTGTCCCCAAACATAACTCCATTAAAGGCAAGAGCTCGAGGTACAGAATTTTGGTCTGCAAATTCCACAAAAGCAAATCGTGTTGGCTGGGTCTCATCACCTGCCATTCGCACGAATTTCACTTCTCCAACTTGCTTAAAGAATTCAAGCAGCTGATCTGCTGTTGTAGTCTAGAAAGAGTCAAAGAGCTCAACTGAAGTAAAATGTATAATGAATACCATTTGTCCAACATATCAGGTAGTCTAAAAGCTACACCTTTTGGAATGATATCTCACCATCATTACACAAGTAACACGAACTTAGTAAGAAAGACCACGTATTTTTTCTTCCATTGACCTAAAGAGTATTTGAGGATTTACAATAGTGCAGCCACAATCCCTTAATCCTTCATCTAGGTTAAACCAACCACACTTGCACAGGATTTTGCACTTCTCAGGTAACTCATCTGAAGTAACTGATGAGGAATTTCCTTATACACCTGTATCCAAGCTACTGGTTGTGACTTTTGATCAATTAAAACAAAAATGCTTGCAAGAGCTTTATGTGGCTTTCTATTAGTTTCCAGTAGTACTACAATCAGTAGTGCCTTTACACTCAGGAGCTGCTACTTTGGCAGTTACAAAAAAATCCAAAAAGTCATAGTTATATTGCTATCAGTCAAAAGCAAGTATTTTTCAATTAACCCAATCAACTTCTGAAAAACCAAGTCGCTGACTGAAAGGTATCTATGCTAATTTTGCAGCTTCCATTAGGACACATCACTCCATCTTACTGTACCTAAGGAAGTACGAGTGCTGTGTGAGACAGCTGCCATGACCACATGACTTCTGGGACGTTGCTAATTTAACACAACCCAACTGGGATGTTTGATCAGCACATACAACCATAAGCATGTTCCTTGAATTCAGCCACAGTGTAATTTCTCTGATACTCTGACAGAATGAATTCCAGAGCCTGGTCTGATTTGATCAGCACAGGAGCATTCAAAACATCCCAAATAAGCAACAAAATTTGTTTAAATTCATGTTGCCATTAACTAATGTAAAATCTTTAACAGGAAAGATTAGGATTCATAAATTATGATTTCACACTTCCATCAGTATTTCTGCAATACAAAAAAACCCCAAAAGGCTACCTGGGAATTTAAATTTCCAACATAGACAGTTCTCCTGATTTCATCAATTTTGGATGGATCCACATTTCCCATAATTGGTGGTTGTGGTATTTCTCCCAGTGCTGTAATGTTAGGGTCCAATGCTGCTGCTGGTATAGCCCCTAAAGTGCCAAGTGAAACACCGAGCTGGAAAACACAAAACCAGAATACGCTTTGCAACCAAACACTGGTGGGAAATAATTCACTTCTTAATGCACTGTGCATTTCTGTAAAAATAGATCTAACAAAAACAGGCAACACTTTAAGGTCACAGCACAGCAAATTTTTTAAAGAAGAAAAATCTATCCATAAATAACGTATAGTTAAGATTTTCTGTGGGTTATCAGGTCATATCTTATCAAAGAGGTCTGGACAGGGATATAAATATATATACAGATACAAATATAGCTATATATATATTTATATATATGCAGTATATCAATCACAAAACACACAGGCTTGAATTTCTAACACATAGAGTCAATCAAATTGAGTAAGATACCTTCAGATACTGCTAATGTTCTTATTTTTTTGACACAAAAAGTATTTGGACTAGATGAGGAACAGCTGAGACCTTGCCCAGCAAGGGATATTGCAATGCTCAGTGCTGACAGATTATCCGTTCATCAAAGGGATGCATAAGGCACCTTTTGGACAAATAAATCATGTAAGTCAAGATTAATTCAGTTGAAATGCAAAGGATATTCAGTGTAAGCTCCTTTTCTAGAGAATGAAGAAAATAGATCTCTCATGTTTGAAACTGGTAACTGAAATCTGTCCTGGAAAATGTTAGAAAAAGTCACTTAAAAATCACTACAAAATTGGCCTGCTGAGTTCATAGTTTGAATTTTATTTCCTCTACCCAAAAAGAAACTGCCTTTCCAACAAACAAATTCTCTAACAAGTGTGAGAAATTCTTAGTAAGTCAGCAGTAATTCTTTTTAAGTAATGAAGGAAAAAACTGCTCTGTTTTAACTCGAAATTTTCTCTGCATTAACCACAGCAGTTTACTGATGTCAAGAAAGGCTTACAGAGGTAACAGGGAACTGAGCAGAAGCAGCAGCACCAACCTCCTACACTTTTTGTAGTGAAAACATTGTTAGACAAACAGTCAAAAACCTTTCTGCAGAGGTATCAAATAAAAGCATTCTTCTGCAGCACTGAAGAACAGTGTCAGTGTAAGTTATTTTTCCAATAAAATTTTAGGAGGTGCCACTGCCACTGGACCAAATAAATGGCTTTAGGTAGGGCAGTACAAGTAAATGGGCAACACCCAAATCCAGTATTTACCCACTATTACGTAAAAATCTGAAAGAAAAACAGAAGAGAGGTCCCATATGGACCTTTTCTGATAAATCCTCAGCAAGTCTTTAGCACCACAGCCAAGAATGCTCACTGCAACATCCATGGATCAAACAGTCCTTGTTCTTTGTTCAGAAAAGGCTACCAAGTACAGAGGAAACCAGAAATTAAGCAGCTACTAAACTTTACTTACTGTAGTCAAAGGGGTTGGTGTAGGTATTGGAAGCAACCCTGCACCAGGCATCAGACTTGTCATAGTAGGAGCAGGCGCCAATAGGGAAAGGGCTTTGGCTTCATCTGGGATTTTACCTGAAGAAGCAAACGAAAGCATTACACAGAGTTGGAACACAAGACAGATGTTACTCTTTCTATGATTTTACAATTACCCTTGCATTAAAAATGTAATAAATAACAATGAATCTATCTACCAGATCCTTACAAAGAAACAAATAAGAACTTAAGTTTTTCCTTTTACCCTGCTCTACTAGGAAAAACAAAAGTGAGAAAAATTTCAAAGACTAGCAATCTCATTAATGGATTATTATTTTAAAAACTGAATAATGTATACAATTATTTAACACTTTGAGCTATGGGTCACCTGTACTGGAAACTTAACGTTCATGAACCAAACGATATCAAGCATGGACGCTTTCCCAGGGCGGTGTTTTCGCGGTGATCGAAAGTTGTTTTACACATGACAACCGTTCGTGTTGGCTGCATCACTAATAGCACACAGAACATCAGATACAGAAAAGAAGAACATTTTTTAAAGTTTAATCCCCAGAAATGGCAAATAACCAAATCAGTAAAAGAAAGAAAAAAAAAAAGAAAAAAACAAGGTATGTGCTAACTGAAATTTGTGCTTTTCCTTATTCCTCTGGTGCTACTTAGAATGCAAAAATAAATAAAACAAAGTAAAAAAACTACTGAACTACTGTGACTGCACACAATACACACTACAAGTGAACTTGAAGGTGGAGGAGGGAAGAGCAGAAAAAACTTAGATTTGTACTGTCCCACATCCTAGGTCACCTCCGTTTATCTGAAACTCTGATAAATCAGCTATAAATTTACTGACTGAAAAAACCCATAATTGAACAGCTAAGCAAGTTCTGTTTTCCCAAAATATGTATTTCCTGCTATTTCAACCAGATTATAATCCTCCTGTCATGCTAGAAGTTTAAGTACTAACTAATCTGAATTAAATGCAGGTTTCATTCAATGTTAGTCACAATTAGACCATTAAATGAACCCCAAAAAATCTCCAAAAATCAAAAGATTTAATAGTTAAACCACTAGGATTACAATTAAATTTACATTTTAAATTTGAAATGCAAAGGGATTTAAACTGGTACAAATAATAAACACTAAACTGAAAAACTACTGAAAGAAGTTTTAATTATACTACTTGTCTGTGATCTGTTCAGAACTACTGGCATGACTGCACATGTTGATCGACTAAGCCCTTTGGTACTACCTCATGAACCTTAATAAAGTAAATGCTCTTATTTGAACACTGTTTTAATAGTCAAGGAACATACAAAAGCTGTGCCACTGGCTTTTACTGCTTTACTCGAACTGCGTTTGCTTATCAAAAAACATGTGAGGCCAGTTTCATAACAACACGCAGTTTTAGCTCTATGTGTTTCAACTGACCCCACAGAAAACATACTACTTTAAAACATGAAGTGAAAAAAGTTTTGCAAATCTGTTCTATGATCTATGGGAAAGACTGGGTTACAGCTGGATATGACCAAAGGACAAAAAAAAAAATCTAAATGAAACCAAATTTATATGCAGCATGGGTGGGACAGAAAAGACAAAATCACAGTACTCATTTTTTTCATGCTTCCTATTTACATTTATCTTATTTATGTTAAATTTTGAGACACCTTGCTCCTTAACATGTAAGAAACCACTTGATTTTGCTATCTAAAGGAGAAAAATAGGAAAATTGTTAGCACTTAAGAATTAACTGTGAAATAATGAATTCCAGGGCTTTTTAAAAAACATGCATGAATCTAAGCCACCATCACAATGTTCAGAGCTCTTTACAGATCTCATTTTGAAATCAGGCATGCAATGAGAGGTGCACCTGATCTGTCTGACTGCTCAAAAGCATCAGACACTTTGCTGCACACCCTGCCTAACATGTTTCCAACTAAAAGGCTTTTGAATATACAGTTCCAGCAACTGTGCATGCAAATTAGGCATAGAATTATGTACCCGTTCTTCTGAAAATCTAAAAACTTCAGTGTTTTCAAAAAACTAATAAACCAGAACTACCCTGAACTGAGCATCTTGCAATTAACCAGATACTCATGCAGGTTTCTGCGGATCAAGAGACACGGCACAAGTGAGTCCAGCGGCAGAAATGGCTCCTGAAGTGGTGTGTCTGCGTGCTGATTGCGACCCTTGGTCAGTAATGTACATAAGCATATGCCCAATTTAAGTATGCACTGACATACAGGCAATTCAACACACACTTAATCAGGTCAATGTACACAATGCACAGGCATTTAGCCCTTTTAGGCAGGAACCCAGTCAGGCACATAATTAGGGACAGTAAGCCATGTTCAGAAAGGGACTTAAATAGAAACCTAAAGTCCGAGTATATTGGTCACAGCACTGAAAGAACTGGAATTATTTATTTGCTCATATATTGTTCAAGGAATCCACTGATCACTTCAGTTATGTTCACCATTATAGCAGCTCAAAGAACGAACAGCATGCATATGTAAACTACAAAGTTTGCAGCACTATTTCCGGAATAGTTTGGTCTTTCAACAATGTAAAGCTGTATTTGAAATACAAAATCTAGTTGGTCAGTTCAATTATCACGAAAAAAAATGCATTTATTTTGTTTTCAAGAAAGAGAAAGGGTCTATCTCTACAGACATAACCCTGAAAATTTGCCTGTATTTTCAAAGATACTGTCTTTTAAGATAATCTTATCCAGTTTTTGAGACCAGGTCAAATTTTTGAAAAATTTACAGAACACTATTGTGGGGAAACAAAAACCAACAAAAAAAGAGAAAGTCTGCAATATCTTGAAAATCTACTTCCCTGTTATTTCAACATTGATTAATGTTTAATTTAATTTAATTATTAATGGGGGAAAAAAACGTGAAACCAAAGAGCCTCATGAGTTACAGGCTTTAAATTTTGGACTTTTATCTCTGTGAATTTATTTGCAAAAGGAATATAAGCCCACAAAAATACAATAAAATATGGGTTATGACACAACAGACTAGGAAAATTTAGTTTAAAAATAACACTTCGATTTTTAAAATACGATATCTAAAAGCTGAATGGAAATAAGGTGAAGATATTTATTTTCTAATGAGAGAAGCAGACAAAATAAATATGCCATGTCTATACCCCATCCTTAGAAAGATTTCTTAGAGGCTCTTCTGCTTAGTAAATTACAGTTTCTGTGATCACTTATTTATTGATTCTTCACTTTGCAAAGGAATCCAGAAGGAAATGTAGATTAGCTCAGCATTGCCTAGACACAGTTGTGATTGCTACTGTTCTGTGACCATCGAAGTCTTAAGGCCCTGGTCAACCTAGTTCATATCAGAATCCATTTTGCTGAAGGCTGGACAGAAGTACCTCCATTAAGCAAGTCCTAATCACAGTATTTTTATTCCTCAAGTGCTCAGAAGAAATTAACTTCCTATTCTTTGTAGTGGAAGTCCATGGTTAATCCTCACCCCCAAAAGTGCTTCTGCAATAAATTAAGTTTGCTTGTTTTCAAATACTGTTCACATCTACCCTAACCATAAAGAAGTGTCATTCTTTTCCTGCTATTTTAAGTCAAGGGATCATGTACACTTACAAATAAACTCATTCGTGTGATCCAGCTCATGAATCTTAGTGGATTTAGCAGCAGTGAGTAAAGAGATTGCAGCTACTGGCAACTCCCTCAACTGCCAAATCCAACAAAGATCACGAAGCAAAGCCCTTCCCAGCTGCAGGGCACGGCCTGGTGCATTTGCAGAGCGAAAACAAGAGCCCAATGCAGCTGGCTGGGAAGACCAGTGCCTGAGGAGCAGACACACCACCTAATCCACCACTTCTGTTTCAGGGCCTCCACCTCATAGGAAGTAAAAAAGTTATTTAGGGATGAGAACCATCTCAATCACTCCAGCATGAACTGCAGGGCTTCTCAGACTGTGAGATGATCAAGAAGACGCTGCTCTTTTTCTGACTTATTTTTAACCTCTTTTTGAAATTATCACTGGAGCATGTCAAAATGCAATATATACACACATACACACGCACACACACACAGAGAACTGATTCAATCTTCCCACAAATAACACTGTTTAAAGACAATGTGTCTCACATAACACATTCCAACCAAAATTTCAGGCTGCATTTGTACTTATGAGTGGTAAACAGTCTTTTCTGAAAATTACAAAAACAGAAGGATGAAATCTTACTGCCACTGATCTCACTGCAGCAAGGTTTCATCAAGAGTAAACAAATATTCCATGACATTCACTATTCAAAAAAGCTGTTTCAGAAATATTATTTTAAACTCATCATATTAAGACATAAATAGTAAGCCTTCTTTTAAACAGATGGTGCAACCTAAAATAAAACACTCTGCTGAGGAAAAATAGCAGAGAAATATCATGACGTTACTTTCTGAAGTTGGTTTCTTCTGAAGTAAGTCTCAACTGCCCTTTTCCAAGATAAACTCATAAAACACAGCATATGAATGTATCTCAAAACAGTTATATTTTTCACTATTCCTGTCTTCTGACACCATGTGCTCATCTGTTGAATTTAGATGTTTAAATGTATTCTAAATCAAATTTATCCTTAATTCACAGCATTGAAAATTATTCATATTCTAAATTCTCTGTATACCATCCACCATTCATAAGCAGCATCAGGTCAACTTCAAGATCAAACACTGCGAACCCTTTACAAACATCATTTTTACAGAACTGAAGTACCAGTTCACAAGTACAAGGGAAAGAGATTTAACAGAACAAAACAAAAAAGGGACAAAAGAAAATAAAAATAAAAGAAACAAAGGAAAGAAAGCAAAATAAAATAAAAACAGAGACAGGGCGTCCATCTTCAGCAGGCCAGACTTCGATCTCATTTCCCCCATGAAGGTTTCACTTGGCGGCAGGTTTAGTGGCATGGCAAACAATGCCTAACTCAGGCAAGTGTAACAGGTCTGCCTTGGCCAGTCTAGTCATCTAATAATGCACAAATATCACACAGAGAAAACATACAAAACCAAATTAATAGTCAAAATCCATCTACCAGATAATGTGGACATAAAATTTAGAATGATTAGGGTGGCATCTTTGTTTATCTTTCAACCTTTGTGTTTTCCAAGTATATTTAAAGAAAACCTACCAATACACACACATAAAAAGTCATATTTTGACAGCTTGGTAATCTTCATTCATTTACAATTACATTTTTGTTAAATTGTTCATTAAATGTCACATAATTGAGACTGATTTCATTCTGCACTGATTCCCTCCTCATGCTCCCTTGATTTACCCCTGTTGAAATACACTCCAAATTTCAGAAATTATTCTGTTTTTTAAAATGAGGTTTTCGGAGTTCCATTTTACCTTTCCTCAACGTTCAACCTGGCACATAAAATCTTTTATTATTGGCACTGTTGGACAATGATAGAATTTTCCCTCCTGGCAGAATAAAGCCATCACTACTTTTAAAGCCCATGACCCATTCCACTGACTGCATTAACAATGCATCATATGATACATAAGAGCATCAAAAACCTTGAGCCATGGTCTCCAAAGCCATACTTACTCCACACAATAAATTTGTAAGAAAGTTAAATCTGTATAAATTCACATCTTTTTATAAACGAGTGATTATATTAAACTTACATGGAAACAGCATTCTGAGATTAAAAAAAGAAGTCACCTCAAAACCCAATCACTTGTTCACCTAATTATGCACACATATGTCTGGAGTCTAGAATGATTTTGAACAGTGACAGTTTTAACAGGTTTCCTCAGAAATGCCTAATAAATCAGTACAAAATAGAGTTTGAACAAGACTTGTCATAACTTTTATTTTCCTTCCATTCATTGTATACCACCAAGAGACTAAGGAAAAATGCAGCTTTACCTGCCTGTTGCCATATGGTATCAGGCAGTGACCTCATGAAAAGAAAAATACCAGGAGGTGTTGTTC
Source organism: Myrmophylax atrothorax (assembly GCA_026770055.1). NCBI lineage: Eukaryota > Metazoa > Chordata > Aves > Passeriformes > Thamnophilidae > Myrmophylax > Myrmophylax atrothorax. The sequence continues at coordinate 20,710,825 of JAOXXN010000364.1, read as the reverse complement.
CCTCATTAGTCAGCAATCTTCCCTCTCTGACAGTTCTGAACTTGTGTTAATGTCTTCAGGGGCAATTTTTCAACTGGGGACTCTGGTCCCCTTAGTTTCTACACAGTTTCAAATGGATATAGCAATACTCTCTCTGCAGCTTTAGAACAAGTTCAAAATACAAAACAGAGAAGCTCCCAAAACAAGGCACAAAAGCAACTAAAGTCTAGGCTTTACAAAGACAGATGTATGTGCCATGTGCCTTTAATAAGAAGGCTACAAGAACAGGCAGTATATTGCAGGACAATATGGCATTTAATGAAAGTACTTAGAGGGTTTGTGAAACTTGGGAGACTTGGCAGAGTTTGCTAAGAACATCCCAGGTGATTGTTACAGCAGCACTAATCTCACACTACCCAGATCACAGTGTGAGAAACATGCCAAAAAATGGTACTCTAGGACCACTGTTAACAAACTCCAGGAAGTCAGCAGTATTTTTTTTAAACAAAACCTGGCTGTGGCAGTTACAGATGTTAGTAAGAGGTATTTCTTGACTTGCTGCAGTTTACAGTTCAATCACTGTACATATTGCTTATGGCAAAACAGCCGCCGAGCTGGAAGTGAAGTCAGGTTCACTCCATCAGCTGGAATGGTTCCACTCTAAAGAGGCAAAAGCTCCAGAACCAAACAGTCAGATGCTCGACTCCACAAGGATCCCAGTGAAGTCAATGGGGCTCTGCCTGACTCCATCAAAATGCCCACATTGGGACTACTCTTCATGTAACTGGGTACTACACTAACAATACAAACTGCCTTGTATTCAACACATCCACGGACCTGTGGCCTCACAGATAGTTAAGGAACATTGGCCAATTCAATACTCATCAAGTACTTTATTTTATTAAGAGTGTTGTGAGCATTTTATGATGAAAGCATTCTGCACAGATCACTGCATATTTAAAGAGAAACCTAAAACCAAAGAAAGGTATCGCTATACGTAAGAAAAGCTTTTTATGGCACACAAAATAACATTTTCAACAGTAACAAGAAATAAAAACTGCATTTTAAAAATTAAACTAGCAAGTAAACAGTTATATTCAAACAGTAATTATCACCATGAACGCTACATATTTGAGATGAGATGGCTCCAAAATGGCCAAATGTGTATATCGCACGTCTACAAGTCAGAACTGGGATGTGCTCTTAAAGTGCAAAAATAATCAGTATCCTAAAAAAATCACAAGTCAACAAAAAATCACTACATCAAAGGTGATATATTAATATTCAAACTGTAATTTTATTGTGTCAGGAAACTGTCTGATCTTTTCAGAGCTCCATTGACTTCAGTGAGAACTCTGTGTGAGAATACCCTTGCCAACACAAACCATGGTGAAAGGAATTACTTTACTTTTTTCCCCCCTCAAAATATGCAGTAATTACAGAAAACTGATTCACCATATTTTAAACCAACTATCTTTCGGCTAATTTAATTTCAACTGGATCTATATAACTGGGTTTCTTCATTCAACTTTCAGTTTTGATTCAAGACTTCTTCTTTCAAAAAGCAATAAAATAAAATAAAAGAACAACAGAGCACCACCTTCTTACATGGAAAGCTTAAAACAATTAACAGACACAACAGAGACCAACAGAATATAAGAATGTCTAAAATACCAACCTTCTGCACAGGGAACAACTATCAAAGCTCTGTCAATAAAAACCGTGTTAGTGAGATGCTGGGCCACACCAACACTCGATGCTTCACGAAACTTAATATAACATACTTTGGAGGAAAAAGCAAGAGGTGCGTTGCTGCAAGATAAAAGGAAAAAAAACAATCAGTAATATTTAAAAAACTGCGTGTACGCATTTTTAACTATTACTTCTTAAAAAAAGGTGGGGTTTAGACTAGGTGTGTTGCTGCAAGATAAAAGGAAAAAAAAACAATTAGTCATATTAAATAATTGCATGCATGTATTTTTAACTATTACTCCTTAAAGGAAAAAAAATGTTTTAGACTTCCTAGAAAAGTTAGTCATAAGAGTATAAAAATCTGCTAATTTGCCTACTTACTGTGTCACTGATAAAGAAGCATAGCATAGCACCTCCTCCTTTTTGAGAAAAATTTATGAAGCCAAAATCACTAATTAACAAGACTAATTTTCTTTTATAATATTGGTACACAACATTGTTCCAAATATCTATGTTCCAATTTACTATTTTAAGAAGAATTACTTACTTGACACATTTGTCAAGTAAATAATTTATAGTTTATCTTTTTTTCTCCAAGTGAATCTTGTTATGGAAAGTTAAACAACAAACCCTGCCATTTTTCAGTGGGTTTTTCAGGAATTAGTCTGTAGTAACCAATACTCTTCCCTTGGTTTTCACAAAAGTTGTTTCATTAATTGTTTTAAAGAGAAAAGCAGTTCTTGAGAGTTCTTTCAAATATTGGGTCTTAGCTGACTAACAAATCAACATTCCTTTTTATCATCTGCCTCAGTCTGGCACTCTGTAGCTCAGGGTAACACTGCACTAAGGTGAGAGCAACTCACCATTTTGCTGCAAAAGGGAAGAAAATTTGTAATTTGCTTTTCCATTAAGCAGCATACCAACCAAGAATATGTAAATATTTTATATATTTTGATCAAAACCACAGGAGTTTGGTTCAAAAATGGATTTCCTGGTCAAGGTTTGTAACCTTTATACAAGCAGCTTATTTCCTCACATGAAAGAAGTACAGGTGGAAATCTTTGGAGAGAGAATGCAACTGGATATTGCTGGAATAGCAGCGATTTCCATTTGAAAAGACCATCTGTCTTCTTGCAAAGCAGTAACTCATGGAAAATGCACTGCATAAACTGTTTCGCCCTTGTCCTTCCTCCACCTGAGCTGAAAAACTTGTCAACTTTCTGGAAGTACCAGCAGCAGTTCAAGTTTAATCCAACTCATCTTGTAGTCCCCTCAAATTCCAGAGCAGATAACTCCAAAGTTATTCTATGAAATTAATTAATTTCAATATTTAAATTCAAGTTCAGAAGTTTTAAACATGTTATTTCATCATATTAATTGCAAAAAAAAACCAAGAACTTAACGTCTGGGGCAGGCAGACCAGCATGTTTGTGGTTACCAGAACAGTAGCACCTGGTTAAAATATCTAAGGGGATGGTCACATTCAGAATGGCATTCAGAAACACGATGGAAAATTCCGTAAGGACACCGAGGAGCAAAAACTAAACAGGGCATGGAAGACACACAAGCATCAAGGTCAACCTCTTATTATTTGGAAAAACATTACAAGATTACTACACTTCTACCCACTTTATTTGTCTGTAGTAGCTAATGTTTTCACAGTTTCAAGTTTCCACATTGGAGATGAAAATAATTGCACAGAGCAGCTTCTGAGCCAGCTGTAAGGCCTTGGCTCAGATCAGGCTCCAACACCACTAGTGATGGCCAGCTATGACTTTTTCAGCACACAGCAGAGACTTTGTTGACCACAAAGACTTTTCTGGCCAAAGGGGGTTTTTTGGATTTGGTTTGGTTTGCTGTGGGACGGGAACACGAGGTGGGAACACAAGGCGGACAGGAGGAGAGGATGTCTTGGGTTCTTCTGTTATCATTGTTTGGGGTTTCTTCGCTTCTTTTTAAATACACGCCAGTGTTACAACCCAAATGGCTGCAGCCTTCACTGAAGGCTCTGTGGTACACACTGTCCAAGACTTCCAAGGCCTCCTCAGGTTTTTCCTTTGTTTTGTTTTCATCACCAACTCAAGAACACAATCCTGTTTCGGGCAGTTTCAGGCCCCACAGTAACCCATACACACGCCAACATCTACAGAGCCAGCTCTGACAAGTGTTTTTTTAATATTCACCGTCCTGTATTAGTTGGATTTAAATCATAAAAGCTATGTGAAAAGAATGCTGAAAAATATTAATATCGGAACACTACTGCAAGTGAGGCTCTACAAAGAAGTCTTGGTACCAAGTGTTTTCTGAAAGTCAGGAAGGAAAAATTCTCTGTAAGGAGACCATCTCTGCTAAAAACCAATTAATGCTGCATCTGCATCAAGGGAAACTCTTTAAGATCTGAAAGATCTATAACCCTAGAAGGTTTCACAGTGATTGAGTCCCTTTTACAACACAGGCCTCTGAAATCTCCCTAGCAGGCTTCTCAAGAAGTCTTTGCTAAAACAGCAAACTCCTGATCCGCTTTAATTCTTTTTGTAGCTTTTTTTCTGCTAACCTTTTCTGAGGCTAAATTTAAGGAGACTCATGGTCTTCTTCCTGTGGTTACACAGCACTGATGGAAAAAAGCAATACCTTCATCTCTGATTCAAGGTTACTAAAATCCAGTTTCTTCAGGAAAGCAAAGTAACTCAAAAAGGAAATAAGTATCCAAATAGTACTCACACATTTATGACATTTTTGTTTTCCTTTGGAGAGAGACAGCAACATTCCACCCCCCAACAGAACAACAATCAATGAAAATACTTCCTAAGAATGACATATTCAGAAAGCTAGAGTAAAAAAAAAATCGAAGGAAAGCCTATGAAACATTTCTCCAAATGTCCAAATTTTCTCAGGGAGGGGTGGGGAGGTGAGGCTGTGGTGTGTGGAGGTGACAACAGAAATTCATAACTTCTTTAAACAGAATGTTATGGACTAATTGTGCAGAGGCTCTGTGTGTTTTGTGTCAAATGTCTCATCTATATTGCTGTCACCAGGAGAGAACAATGTCTATTTATTGGACCATACAGGTGACAAATCTCTGTCCCTTTTCTGAATTAGAAGCACCTGCAAGGTACAAGTGAGAATGATTCAGTCTGGTGGCACCTTCCACGCTAAACCAGGCTTTGCTCAGCTTCTGGGATCCAAGGCCAGAGCAGCTTTAGGCTCCAAACTAGGAGAGGCCCCAGTCCCATCGCCAAGGTCTGGCGTGGCATGTGCCTCCTCCTCTTGACACCTGCTGGGCTGCAACCAGAGCAGAGCTTCCTGATGGCAGAACACAGAGGCCAATCCAGTCTTGCCCTTGACTAGGGAAGGGTTACGGCCAACCAGCCCATTGCCCAACTTTAGGTTCAAACACCAGGTTATTTTGAAACACTCGAGTGTTCCAGCTCCCAAGTGCTCCAGCACTCCAGACCATTCAGAAGCAAACAGTGTGACACAGCAGGTCTGTCCACACCTCAGGGACACAGTTTGTGCCTCCCTGTTTTCAAACAACTCATTCCGCAGAAACCCAACTGCTGCTCAATGAAGCTGTTCAACATTTAACTGTTCGAAAATCCTCTTACGGCTGCACTTGAAGGCTTATCCCTATAAATGTGCTTTTGAAGGTTAGTCTGAAAAATGGACTTCAGCTGGGTGACAAGCATATCATGAGCATGGCTGGGACCAGGAATCCGATTACAGGCATCACTGGGCTCCTCACAAGCCAAAAACAACGCCCAGCTGTGTGAGTGGATGAAATACTGAAGAACATACCCAGGGCAAAAGACCTGCCACACCCTGCAAACCACCTTCAGATTTCAACTGTACTGCAAACAATTAATAAAACTTTTTGCTTGGGATACTTTTGCTTTCCATCCACTTCTCAATAAAACAGTTTTCTGAATTTATCATAACGTTCTTCAAATATATTTTCAGAAAAATCAACAGGAGGCACCTCTTTATTTAAAAAAAAAAAAAAAACATTAAAGTTAATGCTTAATTTTCTCCCAAGGTAGTAATTTGGAAGTCAGGTCAAATGTCCATGACTATCAGGCAAGCAAATCCATATTTCTAATAGTTATGCACAAAAACTGTAAATAAACCCAAGAGCAAAATATGTAATCACAATCCCACATCCTGTCTCTGAAAACTGAATTAATCACAAAACCCTGAATTTTACAGCATTCTGACCTTGACATTCCCAAGTTAAGTCCTACTGTGGTACTGGACTTTGATATTTTACATGTATATACACACAATGGCAAAACTGTACACATCAGCACAAACATTTGTATACAAATGTCAAGAAAGTATCAATTTTCCTTAAAGTCTGTTATACAACCTAGTGAAAGAGGAGAGCAACAGCTGTAACAAAAAACCAGAATCAGTCAAGAGAAAAGCCAAAGCACAAAGACTCAATTGTGGAAAATCTCCAAGGTAAAATCTTAGAAAACTGTGTCAAAATCCACCACATACTTATTGAAGTATTTTAAAAAAATCAGTAAAGCTATTTTAAGCATATCATGTATTGTTTACATATTAAAGGTAATTTTTCTGAATGGTTGGCATTCAAACATACTCAGATGTAATGCAGCTCCCTAAAAACACCAACTTTTTGTGTGTTCAGTTTTGTACATCGAAATTTGGTTAGTCTTCACATCTTCTTTTAATTAAAATTCAAGTATCTGGATGCAAATTACTCCCTCTCCTTTTTTTGGTATTCCAATTTAATTTTTGTAAGAAAATAAATACACAGTTTGAAAGGGCACGTCTCTTATTCACTTCCCAGTTTTTAATTAAAATTCAAGTATTTGGATGCAAATTAATCCTCTCCTTTTTTGCTACTCCAATTTAAATTTGTAAGGAAATAAACACGCAGTTTGAAAGGACACGTCTCTTATTTCCCAGTATAAGTGCTATCTAGAGGAAAAAGGTGTCTTTTCCTGCCCTTCTCTGCCGATTGCCAGCTCCTCGGGGGATGCAACGCCGCTCTTTTGCGAGCCCCCTGTATCCTGAGCGCACCCGCAAGAACCGCTACAATTTAGGGAGAGGTGGGACGGCCGTGATCCATTTACTGCAGAAGTCTCATCGAGGGCAACTCCGAGCACAAGGCACGGAAGGTTCCGTCGCTCTGCGGAACCTCCGCTGTTCTGGTTTCTGTTCGAACAGCCCCTTCTCGGAGCAGAGCCCTTCCACCAGAAGGGGAAAATAAATAAGAAAGGCAGCAGGCGAGGGTGGGCTGCAGCCTCCCCGGCCCAGCTGCCCCGCATTGTCCGAGCGGGGACAGCGCTGGGGCAGCGAGGCGGCTCCGGGGAACGGACAGGGCCGGCGCCGCCATCTTAAGTGCGGGCGCAGCTCCTTCCCCGCCGCTCCGGCCATACAAAGACAAGGGACCACGTGACACCGCCCGGTGCCCGCACTCAAGATGGCGGGCCGGGCCTTCTGCCCCTGCCCTCCCGCCGCCCCCCGGCCCCTGCCCTCCGCTTTCTCCTCCCGAGTCTCCGGCGCTGCGGAGGCCGGCGCGGGCCCCACTTACTCCGGGGGATAGAGGCTCAGCTCCTCGATATCTCCCAGGAAGCCGAAGAGCGTCCGCATCTGCTCGCTGGTCACGGCCGAGGAGAGGTTGGTGACTTGGATGACGGACGTGGGGCCCAGGGGGAAGCCCAGCGGGACGCCGATGCCGCCGCTGTTCATCATGGTGGCGCCTGCCGCCCGCTCCGCGCGCACCCG
>JAOXXN010000364.1:20678699-20689206 GCA_026770055.1 Myrmophylax atrothorax | reverse complement strand
GATACAAGTGTGTGTGGGGAGGTTGGTTTTGTTTTTTTTCATTTGTTCTGTTTTTAGAAAACTGAAATGCAGCAGAGTTGACTCCATCAAAATTTTCGAATCACTAATGTGGTGAATAATTATGTTTAACAAGCTTTGCAACTTTAAGGGTGGCTACAATGTTCAAATGTACCATTATCCCGTTTTCTTAAGAAACTAGGACTTATAGGATCCTACTGTTCATTTCCCTGACCCCACCCCAAATTATGACCTCATTAGACAAATTCAAACAAATCTGACACAGAAGAGGTCTGAAAGGTACAGACACAAAGAAAAGAATGACACAGCTTACAGTCCAGAAGCTGTGGCTCCTGAATGCCCAGCCTGGCTCGCGGCAGCAGATGGGGCAGCCCAGAGGTCCATGCTGTGACCAGCCTGGGATGAGGCAGCTGCTGCACGTCCTGCTGCCAGTGCAGGAGAGGCAGCGAGGGCTGGCAAAGCTGTGGGATGGAGCTGTGAGAGGGGCTGTGAGGGCCAACTGCAGGGTGTTCAGCCAACACATTGTTCAGAACACTGCACGTGAATGACCATGAACTGAGTGAGTGACAGTAAAGCTTAATGAAATGCTCATATTCCATCTCAAATGACATCTTTTGTCATTCTATCTTTTTTTGTTGTTGTTTTAGAAGTGTGAAAAATGTTCAGAATTTGAAAAAAATGATCCACCATGATTCTGTCTGCATATTCCCTATCCTGCTGTTAGGTGGAAGAAAGCTAAAAGCCATCATCCCAGAATGTAAGAAAAAATCTGGAAAAGATACCGGTAATCTATCTAACAATTAAACTTTCTGCTCTTAGGTGCAAACTGAAAATGAAATTGTGTATTACACAGGCTAGTTAATTAGATGATTACAGTACCTGAATTATTTTATCCCCGGGCTGCAGCAACTTAGATGCTGGTCCATCTGGTTGCACTCTTGTTACAAATATTCCCTTGAAAAACAGAGGTGGAAAACATTTGGACAACTTATTTGTGAACAGAAGGACAGCATTAAACAGATGTAATTCAAAACATTTTTTCCATTTTCTACAGGTCTACTGTCTTTTGAGATTGCCTTCCTTTTCTGATGTTAAATCCAGGAGAATTATCTTTAAAGAAGTACTGAGGGGCAAATTCTGACCTGCCTTGGTTAATGTGGCAGATGTGTATGTCAAAATGAATTATCAACTACCAGAAATACAGCTGTGGGCTAAACTGTGCTCTCTTTTTTAATAGGATTTATAATTGTGCCCTCCATAATTCACTATCTCAAATCTGCTGACTGATTACTAGAACTGTGCAAGAACCACTGAGCTAGAATAATCCTCTGTGTTGTTATGTGACCACTGTGCTCACCTGCAACCTTGATTTTCCGCAATATTTCTTCCCAGTTTTCTCCATTCTAAAACTGGAGGTTAGTGGTTTGGGAATCTATATACTTTCCTTCCTTCCTTTGCTAAACATGAGAAACCTTATATAGCAGAATGCTTTTAAGAAGCAGTAGTATAAAATACTTACATCGTCCTCTGGTCTGAATGGATTCCCTCTACCACCAACTCCTCCTGATATACTAAATCCAAGTTCTGGATCCTTGTCAATTCTCACTCGAATCTAAGTAGTTAAAACCAAAGTTAGATAAACTGGCTGAAAATCTGCATTCAAAGCTATTGGCATGAAATTGTTACTAAAGAATTCAGGTGAACAAAAGCTTTACTCCCATATCACTATTATTATAATAATAATTCATATGGGCTTTAAATTCAAAGATATTTTGGTATTATGTAAATTACTTTAATGCCCCACAGCAAATATACGTGCTCCTATGAAAGGACATACTCCTCCTACTTCTTTACTACCTCTAGCTGGATTTTAAAAATCAAACCTCACTCCTACTTTCACTTCAAGTTCTAAGTAGCCAACATTGTCTTCTTTCTCTTGTTAGAAGAGTTGATTAGAAAACTTACTTTACACAGTAAAATGACATTCTCTCATTCTAGCACAGAATGAAAATGTAGTTTTCAGTATTTTCTCAAAGAACCCAAAACAATACAGAAAGAAGGCTGCCACAATGAAAGAGCCATTAAATGGTACAAGAACTTCTTACATATCCCACATCTGTCTATCATAAATAAAACTGATAATTATCAGGCATGCATCAGATTGCTCACACTTTGTATGGACCTTTGTTTGCAGATGCACATTTCTACATTTGCAGGTTTTTGAATCATTCCAGATGCAAAGTGCTCTAAGTTGTACTGCTACTTTGTATTTTTTTCAGTTACTAAATAGCTAAATAATGAATTGCTGAACAATAAATGTAGTGGAGAAATAAATTTCTAGCTCAGTAAAAAGATATAAGTTTAAGTTTCTGGTACATTCTCTTAAAAATCCACCATATTTCTCTCAAAACTGGATGGAATGTGTGATTTGAGGAGTAGACTTGCACTGAAATAACATTGTCTTCTGCTGGAGGTACAACCCTATATGACTTATGTCATCATCTACCAAGAAACTATAATAAACAAAAACAATGTAACAATTCATTGCCACTGACTGACAGATGTCATATAATCAAATTGCATTTTATTGTTACCTCTTGCTTCGCCAACTCATGGCTTTGTCTGGGAGAACACTGGGACTGGGTATAGGGAGGTTGGTGAGCCACTTTCAACATCAGATAATCAATTAATTGCTCTCTAGATGGATGTCTCGCTACTGATGATTGAGGAGGGAGATGATGGACTTGGCTGTAGTTTGCCTGAAGTCTTTGAGGCTGGCACATTTGTCCATTTGTCAAAGGCATCTGAATGAAACATGAATACTGAGTGTCATACATTTTACAAGCAACAGTCCTCAATTCCTCCTTTACTATTCAAATACTTCTCACACTTGACTGTTCTTCATTTTTAGTAATATTACTAAAACTACTCTTCTGGATCATGTACACTTATACTCCATTTTCTTTATAGTTACCAGCTCTGACCTACTGAAAACATACATGAAAAAAACCCTTACTTTGAGTGCAAGTCTACTAGAACAGACTAGACAACCTTTGCTTTTTCCCAAACACTGTTTCTTCTAGCAGTGCAACTACAGTATTGACACTTGGTTGGTATCATACTTTGCACTTTCCTTGCATTGAATTCAGAGATTTTGTAACAATTTCCAGTAGATACAAAAATCCTCCCCGGCTAGCAGACAGAAACTACATGCTCTCCAAGCATCCTAAGGTGACCACTTCACAAAGAAACCTTCCAAGCTCAAGGTTGTAATATCAAAATTGCAGTATTTCCAACAAATGCTATTCTTCTGTTAACACATTTATCACTGATTTGATAGGTATAATGGTGACAAGCAGCAATAAGGTACACAGTTGTCAAGATGCAGTGCATTCAAACCACGTCACCAGGAATGATGCTGCAGGTGACAATGTTTCTAATGAAGCCCCAGAGTTACTGTTCAGCTCTGCACTGAGATGGACAGCCTTTCCCTCCCTGCCCACGTGCCCCATGCTCTTACCCACTGCAGTTAGTCACTCATTCGTCTGTATGAGTCCAAAAATGCTACAGGCTCGAGTTACAGATCTTTTCTGCATGCCAACATTATCCCATTAGTTACAGGATACACGGATATTAAAATGATCCCTCTTTTAATATTATAAATAACTAAAGTGTACAAATTTCAACCTTTAACCATGCTATGTGAATGGACACATATGACAATCTGTTCTGTTAATGAGTATACGTTAAACGGATTCTCAGAAATTGTAATGTGTCTATATCTTTTTGGCTTATTTACAGATCAGATTTATTTCATTTAGACAATTTACCACTGCCTTTTCTGAAAATCTCAAGTATGACAGGAAAGCAATTTTTTATTGCACTGACAGAGATAGTTTACATAGGCAATATATATCCACATGCAAATTCCCAATATCCAATGTCTGTAGAAATGCAACTGAAATTACTGAATTTACAAGAATAAAATCACTTCCTGCATCATAATAATTTACAAGCATCCATTTAGTTTCATTGTAGTAAGTCCTGCCACTATAAATGGTGCTTAGGTGATGAATACAGTGGCCCCTACAAATTCTCATTTATTATCACAATTCCATCACAACAATTTCAAGTTTGTTCTTTAAAAAGTTTAATCAGCTTCAGATTGTTTTTCCAAAATCATCAGCCATATTCCAGTTTCCACTTGCACGTACTTGTTCCGCTCCCTATTTCTTCTTTCAAAGCATCTACTGAAGAGAAGTAAGAACTATCTGCCTTCATATAGTTAACTGTTTAGTATTCCAAAAAGAGGATGCTATTTCATTTATACCAGCTTCAAAACTTGAGTATTACATTTTAAAGAAGCCCTAGTTCCAATTGCTATCCCACCTTAAGTTTCTACTATTAATAAAAAATAAATCCTTACAAATAATAGCAAATAATATTCTATCCATGGGGCTAGCATATAATTACCTGCACAGGTATTTTCTTCATGCTGTCTGGAGGAACATCTTTGAGACTGAGCGTGGCAGATGAGTAATTCTGCTGTCCTGAAATGAATACTTCATCCTGGCATTGGTCTCCTGGAGTAGAAGCCTGTGGATGCTTTAAATAGAATGAAACAGTAAGGACAGCTGTCTTCATATAATTCAAACTAAAAAATTCTTAGAAGCCAAGGATAAAACATTTTAAGGGCATTATCATTATCTTCTTTGATTAACTAGTACATTGTTTATGTAGAAAATCCCACTAGCCAAGGTACCATAGAACACTGATGAACATCTACAAAAACTCACAGCTGCAGAGGGGTCTTTAATCACCAGTAAACTGGTAAGAAAAGCCAACAAATGCTAGGGACTAACTATTCAGGGCTTAAACTTCTGTTGACTTTGTCCTGCTCACTGTGGATACTGTAACAGCACTTGCAATGCTAAGAGGTAAAAACTCATTTCCTCACATTTTCTTAGAAACTATTATTTTCTTGAATGCCTACAGTATCTTACAGTACAGTTAATATAATCAAAATTTGTTTCAGGAAACGAAAAAGCATAGTAAGATTTTGTTCAAACCTTTATCAATCTAGATTAAATTCAGAACTGTAATCTCTTGTTCCCAAAGGTACAACAAAACCAGATAGTTTAATGAATGTTCAGCCATCTACAAAAGGCAGTTAGAAAACTCAACTTCATGACATTACACTGAAAAGTCTTGAGTAACTTTAAGGCATGTTAAGTGAAGGCAAAATATTTAGTGCCTAAAACAAAATCCCAGCACATCAATTATATTCTTCTTATTAAAGCATTGTGCATACGTCGAAGTCTCAGCTTAAGGACCCCTTCACAGTTTATTCTTTCCCCCTCTATATATTGCAATAGCCTCCTGTGGGTACTCACTCGAACCATGTGCACACCAGAACCTCTTCCGTCTGCAACACTCAAGGCAACACTACCCTGGCTGCCATGCAGATCCCTAGAGCTGCCATAGTGAAAGCTGCTAACTGCAGCATAATTGGAATTAAAGGACCGAGACAGCATGCTCTGAATAAAGAGGGGACAGATTTAACACAGAGATTAGTGCAGCATGCATAAACCACAGAGACATGTTATACATGTAATACAAACATATTCCATTGTCATGCAAGATAAAAACCATGCAAGAACAGTACTGCTGTGATGTATAAAACACAACTCAGTGACCCTATTTACATTTATTTACTGTAAATCAGCACATAATCAGCAGTTAACATGCAGAATTACATGTAAATAAAGTCATTCAAATATTCATGTGTTTCAAAAAACAACAAAGGTGCTTATCAAAATTTTCAGGTTTTCATTAAATTTGCAACATATGCATTATGTTGTAGGGAGAGAAGCTGGCAGTCAAAAAAGACACTTGTGGAAAACAAATTACCAGTTATTTCATCTCATCCCCCCACCCTGCTACTGGTAAAGTACAAATAAAAATTTACACAGAGATATGACTGACTGGATTGTCTTGCTATAGCCATCCTGTCATCATCAGCAATGCATTCCAATAACACTTCATTCAAAAACGTGAACAAGCCTCATTTAAAGGAAAGGAGGCTTGAAAGAAACTGAGCCCACGCCTGTGCTACTGTAGGCAATCAAACAGGTAACATGACCTCAAGGACAGAGGTGACAGTGGTTCGTTTTGAGTTTCATTATCTTGCAAACCTGGGCCCTGCAATATTGGCAAGACTAACAAAAAAAGCAAGAAACATTACCATCTTGGACATTTTTAGCTGTAAGAACAGAAAAAAAAATAAAAAAAGACTATGCCAGGGAAGAAATAGAAAATCCTTCACATGGCACCTGATGAATGAAACAAATCTATCTTGAAATTGTGATGAGCCCATGAAAAAATATGATCCCAGGAAAAGATACACCACAAAGCATCAAACCTCAGCAAATTCAAAGTTGTTTTTTGTAAAGTTTCTAATTTTTCCAAGTTAAAGAAAGGAAAGAAATGTTTAGAATAGGTATAATTTGACTAAGATATTGCCACAATTCTTCCATGAATAAATACATTTTGGCATTTGCCTGTTGACTATGTATACTAATCTGATTTTGAAAACAGTCACTAGTCCTCAGGCAGATGTCTGCTCCTTCCGACTAGCTTCATCTTGTGAAACTAAAACTAGCTTAATAATCAAAGTCATATGCCTCTGCATACTCATATTCCCCAGATACTCTGATTGCACAGTCTTTGGAAACTCCCTTGGAAAACAGTATTTACTGACAATACTTGGGGTTTTTTTGGCCAAAGCTCTTGGTGAACATTTATCTCAATGGCATAGTGAGCATTCCTCACGTTCCTCCTCTGCACCTACCCTGTTCTCTAGCCAACAGACTTTTCAAGTGCATAGATGTTTTCCCTCTCTTGGGAGGGGAAGACTGTACTCAGCATTCACATCTATATTCACTAAACATTCAGTCTGAGCTTACTGCTCCTGTAAGTTTCAGGCCAAATGCCTGACAAACCTGCTGAAGCCAGTTTTCCTTAGCTTCTCAGTGCCTCAAGCCATCTTCTTAGTGCTCTTCTCTAAACAGTCACTATAGTTAGTGAGGTGGCCTTCTCCCCCCAGCTCTACAGCCAACTCCCTGAAGTCTCCTTACAGGAAGCTCTTAGAGGCTCCTCTATCTTTCTGTCTTCTCTAAGTACCAAAAAAACTAGATAAAAATAGAAGGAATGCCTGGTGCAACTAGAAAGCTATCTTCTCAAAGAGTCTCTATAAATCCCTACATCCACTAGATTCACTCTTCTCAGATGGATCCAAACAGATGGGTCAATAAATAGTGACACTACGTGACAATGTAGAATGGTATTTAAAATCTAAGACAGATCTGCAACAGAAGGGAGAACACTCCTAAAATTTGTAGAGGTATGAACTTGTCCATCAGGAATTAAGATTTCAGTTGCATTTACGGGCAACTACATAACCTGAGAGAATAAGCTCTCTGGGGTTTATAAAACCATCTTTCTTGGGTAGACTTTTTCCATAGTACGAAGAATGACTGCAATTGATGCAGGGAAGACTTGAGAAGTACTGCTAACACCTTTACTCTCCTTCTCTACATGAGCACAGCATCTCAACACTAAATTAGAAGGAACCCACAAGTACAAACAGTACAGAACAAAAAGTATTTCACATTACAGGACTTGTAAGAAAGTTTTAGTTTAACATAGGAAGAGATTTGTAGGGACAAAAAGAAGACAGTATTTGTCCCTACCTATTTTTAGCTGAGAAAAGAGAAAATGCGGCATTTGAAGTGTGTACAGCATTCCTTTTAGTTCCTGAAATCTGAATATGCAGATGCCATTAACCCCGCATGATTTTTAATTTATTAAAAATTAAATATGGACTAAATGTATGGTCTAAACTTCAGACTAAATATGACTGCTAATTACAAGTACCAGCTCCATTCTCCACCTGATTTGCTACGGCATCTTATGGCATAATGGGCTGCAAAACAGTAATTCAAATATTTGAGGCTTGAGAAGTATTATTTCAGTTACTGATACACTCTAAGAAACACACGTCACGTTCCACTTAATTTTGAGAAAGCTATGTTTACTCGAAATCAGTTATTCAGCCATGAATGGCCCATATTAAAAACTACACAACATCAAGAAAATATGGCTATGTACAAAGTAGTAAATTTATATTCACCAAAAACATCACAATTCATAGTCAAAATCAGCCTCTAATGGGATTGGTTTAGATGCAGGCAGCTAGTAGCATGATTTTGGGAGTTACTTACATTTTTTTGAATGATAAAGAGTCAGAACATATTCTCCATTTTACAGTTACAAAAGAATTAACAATTTCAGACTCCAAAAGGGTGCATTTTGGGAATTGAAGTGCCACAATGCATTTATTTCCATGCAATACAATAAATCATGGAATTTATTTAAGAGAATTTCTGTTGGATAATACTGTTGTCATTTTAGGACTGGCTGGAATCTGTCATGACAATCCATGAAATTCTGATGTAGAAAGAAACTAATAAAATTTAAGTGTCTGGAGGGAACAGGACTCTACATTGCACTTATCTTGGAACAGCCTTAAATGATAACCATTAAGCCTAAGTATTAGCCTTTTATCTATCCATCCATCCATCTATCTATCTATCCATCCATCTATCTATCTATCTATCCATCCATCCATCTATCTATCCATCCATCTATCCATCCATCTATCCATCTATCCATCTATCTATCTATCTATCTATCTATCTATCTATCTATCTATCTATCTATCCATCCATCTATCTATCTCATTAGAAATATTATTTCTTATTTCTAAGCATTGAGCAGTTTGGCTGGATATTGTTATGCTTTTGTGTAAGAGAGAAAGGAGCTGTCACTAGGAATGACAAAACAAGTATTTGTAGGCTGATCATACCACTTCATAATTTTCTCTTAAAGAAGAGCAAGCTAATCAAGGCTCTAAATATGTGGCAGGTTTTCCAAACCTTGAATCATTTTTGTAGCCCTGTAGTGAACCCCCTCCATTCTGTCAGCTTACTTGCTGAAAAGCCCTATTTTAAGATGAATTTAATCATTTCACTGCGGTTTCAGCTGGAAGGTGAACGTTTCTAGAAATCATAATTCTCCACTGCTCTTTCTGTAGATATGTAAATCCATGCTCACAGGAGAAAGATAAAGTGACAATACCTGAAATAATCATTTTACCACACAGGGACTAAACTAATTCCCTTCCATCTATGTCACACACAACCAAAGCAAATAATTGAAAATACACAGTCTAAGCTTTGGCCACCCATAAGCACAACTGACCTGAAGCTGCGTGGGCCAAAAAAATGCTTCCAAAGCAATTTTCTGTGCTGCAGTAATAAACCTTCTTTTTAGGCAATTCCCAGCATTTCACCAACACCCTCTCAAGTATTCACACTCCTGGGGCATTTGAAATGGCACAGAGAGGTTGTGCCTTGGGTCTGGATGCAGGATGGTGCTGAGGTGCCCCAGGGAGCTCAGTGTGCTGGGCAAGGTTTGCAGAACAGGTCCCAGGGCAGCTGGAATGCAGCAGCACCTGGAAGGGATGGGGCAGCACAGGTGTGGGCTGTCACACTTAAAATCGGGGAGAGCTGGGATTACCACAGGGATCTGCTCCTGTGCCTCCAACATTTGTGTGCTAGTGGACAAATCCATTCCCTTATTGCTATTTATTTTTATGTTTTGCTCATTTTCAATGCCAATACAGTGCCCCAAATTAGTCATAATTTCTAAAATAAGTAAGTGCTCCAGCTGACCTTATCAACAGCTATAGAATTGTAATGTAAGGGTTTGAAATGGTACACAAAATAACAACTTCTGATGAGTCCTTCTTTTGTTGTTTGTTTCCAGTTAAACTAAACAAAAGAAGGTAAAAAATAATTTCTGTCCAGAAAATAAAATAAATAAGTAAATATTAATAACCCAGAACAAATTTCACAGCCCAGAGAAACTGAAGTTCATGAGGTAGTCATTCCCAAATGCACCATGAATGCTACCTACAAATATGCTTTAGATAAATTTTGCAATTTCCTTTTGCTACGCTCTCTGGGAGTATTTTACATTCTGCCTTGGGCTCAGATCTCGACACAAGGGGCTGGATAATGCAGCCCCAGTTCCTATCTGGGTGTATCTCTGCCATGAAAACTCTCACTGCCTTCAATGATATATTGGTATATCTGAGGCATATTAATATGTGCAAGAGTTTATGACTAACATGAGCATCTGCTTCAATAATACCACAGGTAGAGTAAGATATTATTATAGACAGTCTATTGTACTTGCAAAAGACAAGTAAAGATTTCTTGGTTGAGAATACATGTCAGAAAAATGACATGTTTTCATCACTTCCAGCCATAGTTAAAAGACTCTGAATACATTAACCAGCTGAAGGAAAAATACTTTCAGTTTTTGTGTCACAGTGGGAATCTGTAAATGCAAGTTATGATGTAAC
>JAOXXN010000364.1:20662815-20676778 GCA_026770055.1 Myrmophylax atrothorax | reverse complement strand
CTTATCTTGGAACAGCCTTAAATGATAACCATTAAGCCTAAGTATTAGCCTTTTATCTATCCATCCATCCATCTATCCATCCATCCATCCATCCATCCATCCATCCATCCATCTATCCATCCATGTATCCATCTATCTATCCATCCATGTATCTATCCATCCATCCATCCATCTATCCATCCATCCATCCATCTATCCATCCATCCATCCATCTATCCATCCATCCATCCATCCGTCTATCCATCTATCCGTCTATCCATCTATCCATCCATCCATCTGTCCATCCGTCCATCTATCTATCTATCTATCTACCTATCTATCTATCTATCTATCTATCTATCCATCCATCCATCCATCTATCTATCTATCTATCTATCATCTATCTATCTATCATCTATCTATCTATCTATCTATCCATCCATCCGTCCATCCGTCCATCTATCCATCTATCTATCTATCCGACATTACTTAGAATCAAACTGCATGCTAAAGGTGGACATAAGTTATCCTTTGAGACAATACTAAATGTCTAGAAAACTCTTCAGCTTTCATTCCCAATGACCATTTAAGACTCTCCAAAAAAAGTTTGCACAAGGTATTCTGGAACACTCAAAATGCTTAAAATTACTGTTTTAAGCCTTTTGGAGTAAAAGCCCACAAGCAGAAGGGAAAAAAAAAGCTTTGTTTGAAATCTGACAGAAATTTAACGAGATACCAGTTTCTCCCAAAGAAGTTGTTAAACATGAAACTGTTCTTCAATCACAAGAGGAAAAATAAGGCATGAATTTAGGTCTCTTCCATAACTTACAGCATTTCTGTTGAAGAGTTACACATGGAAAATTACGTCTAATTTAAATTTTATTGTTATAAAATGTTTGCAGGGTTAGAACTTTTGATGTTTACATACCAAATGCACAAGAATTTTATTCCTTTTAAAGTGTGATGGTTTGACTTCTGAACTCCACAAAATACCACTACAGCACATGATGGTTCAGTAGTTCATTCAAAATGGGGGAAAATACAAATAAAACTAAAATCAAAATTTAAAACTAACAACTACTGAATGGGTAACATTCCTGTAATTTATCACTGTCAAAATATTCTTCAGCCTATGATCTTAAAAACACTCAGGCACTCAATGTTATGTATGCACAGCCCCACTGAAGTTACTGTTCTTGACGCACTGAAGGAAGCTTGGAGAAAATCTGAGGTGACATGAATTAAAATATTTTTGCATGTTAGGTATGTTTGCATTTAGTGATGTAAAAAAAATGCGTTCAAGAAAAAATTTCCAACTTGGATTGAAACTGCAATTCTGTATCAATACTGAAACACTTTGATGTTTTTCTTTTAATAAGGCACTGTACACTGACAACTTTGAGGAAAAAACCCAACTCTTCTGATTTCCAAATTTGGAAGTAGGAATTAAACTATACGATCTCTCCCCTGAAAGCTCTGCATTTTAGAAAAATAGTAGATCAAGTAGATACAAACCAGAAGACTTCATTCCATATGAAATTACAATTGAAAGCAAACACACACCTGATGAACTCCCAAGAGATCCACAACAAAGAAAGAAAGTACACGATATGTAAAGGAAGCACAGTCCGGCTCAGCGTCTCTTTTTGTGTACTGTGCATGGAAATGTAATAGATACTTGCAGATAACTGTTGCAGGTATTTCTTACAGCAATTCATGGATGAGAAACTCCTCTTCCACATATTGAAATGTGTGTGTGACATTAGTGTCTTTACACAGGCAGTATTTTAAGTTCCTAAAACCCACCAAGACTACTGTGGGAGACTACTGTGACATACCAGGTGGTAAAATTGGCATGTCACACTGAAAAAGAAAAATACGCTGAAAAATATTACTGTTTTTAAAACTCCCCTGTGCACTGCATTTATGAGGCTGGGGGTGGGGCAGAATTGCCTACATGCTTTCCAACAGCATACACATATAACCACTAGAGAGCAGCTTGACATTTAAGGCAGCTCATCTTTCCCCCAACAAAACACACTTTGCATCAGGTAATAAGCAAGTTGTTTCTTCTAATATATATAATTCCTATTTACAAATGGTCTCATAAACCATTTTCACCTTCATTCAGCCAGATGGATAATTTTAATTATTCTTGGTGCTTCACAAAATCCCTGGATATTCTGTGTTGGAAGGGACCCACAAGGATCATTGAGTCCTTCTCCTAAGGGAATGGCCATACCAGGATCACTGGTCAGTGTATGTCCCTTACAGCTTGTTAAAGGTATGACAAATGCTGGTTACTTGTCTGGAACCCACTGTTAATCATTTTTGGTAGACTTATAACTATTCTGTATCTCTCCTCACGCAAATTAAACTCTAGCAAGTTTTTTTCCTACCTATATCAGGTAAAAAGGGATAATGAAGAACTAGCTTCTCCAGTTTGTCCAACCAGCAGACACTGATTATTTAAGTGGGTTCACTCTCCCCTCTCTCTTAAGTTACTAAATTTTAAAAAAACAAAATCAACATGTCTTTGGGGAGCTTGGGAAATAACAAAAACCAATACCACCAACAACAACCCCCCCCCCCAAACAAACAAAAAAACAAACACACACCTCCACAACAAAATCAACCCCCAACTACATCCTCTTTCCTAGTAAGTGCAGAAATAATAAACATGATTAAATTCAGTAACAATAGAGCCATGGCAAAAACAATACTATTAACCCATACTGGTCAAGAAGATATGTGTTAAATATTTGTAAAAATGTTTAATTTTGTATACCTGCTTTTGCCAGTATTGTGTCTTTTGCTTAAAAAAAAAAAAGCCATTTTAAATCCATGAAAGCTTTGTGGAAGTAGCTGCCAATAAATGTTCCTTAAATGAGCTCTGTAATTGAACTAGTTCCTTAAATGAGTTGTGTTAATTACAGGATTTTCTTTCTGACTTCATAACGTTCCTAAGTCTTCTTTATAGATTAAGCACCCCCACCACTCGGCTGATTTTTAATTACAAACAGGAATACTGAAACCATTACTTTAAAAAGACAAAGAAATATCCAATAAATTCCTAGATTTTTCACATTATCATATTTGCCAGCTGCCATACAGCATCATATCTACGTTTTTCACAGTTCAGGTTCTTCTTTTTAAGTCACTTAGATCAGAGAATAAAAGGCTGACAATTATATACACAGTCACTTTTAAATCCATAAATATGTCTCAGATTGTTAAGTAAAAGCTATTTTAAAATACTTCAAGGCCAGAACAAAAGAAACATGCACATACAAAACAGACTTTAAAAGATCTGTAAAATTAGATGCACAGCTAAGATCTCAGTAGTAGCCATACAACACCAGTTTAGTAGGAAAAATTAAAGCTTATGTATAAAGCATAATAGAAAGTATGCACAGACACAAAGGGAATCAAGTCAGGCAACCAATGTCATTTTAGTAAAGGTGACTACTTGGCTGCAGCCTTGAACAGGTTCCTGTTGTATTAAACACTGTCCTCAGCAAGCCAATAAACAAGCTACAAACAAACTGCATTAGCAGTGCACTGACATCCTGTTTCCTTCTGTATTCAGGAAGTGCTGGTATTTCTGCTTCTCTTGTCATTTCATATAAGATTTGATATATTCATCCAGGAGAATTGAAAATGAGGGAATGCACATTTTATTAGAGCTGGAACATGGTAGGGTTTGTAACCCTCTTGTGGGACAAAGGGTCCCCAGACTACAGCACAGTACTGTGAAAAGCCCTAAAACATTTTCTGTTGTAGGTGACAATCTGGATCAGAAGAACAGCTGTTGTGCAGGCTTCTTTAAAAAAAAATCCATCCCTTTCTATCAGCAGAAGTTAGGCAATTAAAAAACAAACCCAAACAAAACCCAAAAGCAAACTATTCCCTCCAAACACTGGGATTTCTAAAGTAAAATTATAATTAAAAGTAATTTTTCCCACCATCTCCAATTAAATACCTCTAGCTATCATGGGTATTCAAGTATGTAGCATAATAATTACAAGGCAAAATATGTTCTTAGAAAAGAAACTAAAAACCAAAATCCACCTAGCTAGCATAAACAATTTTGGCTGCTTTACTCACTTCCCTCCCAAAGAAACACGATCAGGCTAATGACATTCTACCCATTTTTAGTGATATTTTCAGCTGGGTTAGCTGGACACCAGAGAGTATACTCTTCCAGGCTCTACTCAAATTCTTTGAAGATATATAATGTTCAGATCTACGTATCAGCTCAAGTTCTTGATGGCATTTACAGTACATAAAGAATCCTGTTCATCATCTCTAGCTATATCAAAACCTACTGTGATTTTCTGAAATGAACAAGATTTTTAAGTGTTCTCATCTCACAGCAATAAATATTCATTAAATAATCTGTCAGATATCCAACTTCAAAAGGTAACTGGCTTGGAGGCAAATACATGATAATTATGGCTTTTGAATTCTTCAGCAACTAAAGCTGTAGACCTATACTTACAAATAGATTTTACTGATTTTTCTTTTCCTTGTTCTTAAGGAGAATAAATAAGGAAAAAAAGACAGGAAAGATCAAGAAATGGAATATTTTAGTATAATGTGAATACAATGCTACAACCATTACCTGGCTTACAAGAGCTGGCCTTGCAGCCCAGCAGGTCAGTGTGACATATTCAATGTATTCAAAAGTTAATTTGGCTAAGCTGGCAAGTATGATGTAAAAACAACAGCACCTTTTTTAATTTGGGGGAGAAGTTCATTTGCAGTCTACCTTCTGAGTGTTTCTCAGATATTCATCACAAGCACATTGATCCTTTTTCAAACAGGATCAAAAGTAGATTGTCACTAGTAATTAAAAGAGGTTCAAAACATACTTATTGGATAACCAGGTAACAGAAAGTAGAAAAAAATAAATTTATTTTTACCTTTTCTAGCTTCTTAGCCTCAATATGTCGCAGCACCTGTTCCCTCCAGTCGTGAGGGACTTTGCTTTTTCCTGCAGGGTCCAACAGCGAGTGCTCGGAGCTAACCCTTGGGTTGGACCTCTTGGAAGGGCTAGTCCGTGAGTAATTGAAGTCACTGACTGACATAGTTCTTTCTGGTATCTCATTCACTGATGGCCGAGCACTCTGCGGTCGGGGAACGTTTGGGCCATCAATGCTGTATGTTCGGGCAGAAAGAGGTCTCTGCTGCCCCGACATTCCTGGGGGAGCTCTGCCCATTGAATGCAAATCTCTGTATGTTAAGTAGTCCCCTTCAGGAACCTGGGCCCGCCTCGAAGGCCCACTATCCCCAACATTCATGGAAGCTGTAGAAGACACACTGCTCTGCCTTTGGAGGGTGTGCCTGGTTGCTCCTGGGAGCAGTCTGTCACTGGGTGGAACAGCCCACATATCCATGTGTCTCCCAGCCATCCGCTGGTGAGTGTTGTACACAGCACTGGCTCGGACATTGTTATGGTTGGAGAAATTCATGTTGGCAGAATGCTTTACGTAGCTGGGAGTGTCTGCACTGTCAGACCTAAGCAGACGTGACGGAGGTAAGCTGCTCTGTTCTGCCTGGGTGTTCTGTTTCTGGGGCCACAGGGCATCCTTTGCTGCTGCACTGCTGCTGTACTGAATGTTATACTGGGGAGGAGTGCAGAGCATCTGTGCACCACCTGCCACTGATCCTCTTACTACGTTAGCACCTTCAGGATTGTGATTTGAGTCAAACTTGAACACAGTTTTTGTAGAAGACACTAAATCAGATGATGACGATGACCCAGGAAAAACCTGCAAAGGCTGATCGTACAGAAGAGTAGCGGATTTACTTCGGACTATGTTTTTTCCATCTGCAGTATCAGATGCTGATTTTACTACGGAGTTTGACTGCTGAGATCCATTCTCATTTACAATGTCATAGATTTTCACACCACCACTGTCCATACTGGTGACGCTGTGAGATTTCATCACGGGACCGCTTCTCTGTGGGGACAAATCTTCAGTGCTTCTCGAAACAGACAGCTCAGCAGAATCTTCATCAACTGTAGTGCTTTTCACTAGTTTGTCTTTACTGGGAGACTGCACTGTTTCCTCAGGATGTCCATTTATTTTATTTATAGGGTATTTATTTCCATTTTCCAAGTGCTCACTTTCTTCTTTTGTATTGTTATTCAAAAAGCCCATTACTGAAACCATTTTCTGTGTTTCTAACCTTTCTACAGGAACTGGCACTGCCTCTTCATTAACCAGTTTATTGATATTCATGTTTATTTGGTCTAATTTGTGAGACTCCTCCATAGGAGTGCTTAGATCAACACCTTTTCCTATCAGGCCTAATCTTTCTTCAATGCTTAATTCATACTCAGACAAATTTGTAACCTTCTCTTGCTCATTTAGTTTTTCTCCTATTGTAATGCTCAATTCTTCTCCATTTTGCAGAAGAGTATTCAAATTTTCATCTTCTCGTCTGCAAAAAAAAAGATGGCTCTTGAAAGAAATTCCAAAAGGAACCAACATATTTCTCTAAGAACTGTTTTAGAAAAGCTTACCATTAACATGCAGCACAGCCACACTGTGCATACAAAACAGGACAAAACCCCTGACTTACAATTTGCTATCTTACCGTTGCAGGAGTTTGTTATATGGAGGACTCATTTGAGCAACATTTGTGTCATCTGATTTCAAAAGTTTGTTTAAATTCAAAAGGAATTATTAAAAACAGTTTAGAAGTGTCAAGAACTATAAAGTGACAATAACTCAACTTTTTTTATCAATTTCTTGTAATTTCCATTACAATTTTGGACAATTGGTGATTCTTTTAAAAAATGGCACTTACTGAAGAGTAACTTTCTCTAGAAGAGTGACAAACTGTAATTACATTCTTTGTAAGTTTCTAAAAGCCTTTGTTATATTAGCAATCAAACTGATTTTTTAAATTAAGCAAATAAAGCAAGCATTTATAACACTATATTGAACTATTTTGTAGGGATAAAGCATTAAAAAGATAAAATTACACCTTATTATTAAAAAGATGGAACCATGTATTGTGCACTAAAGTTAGACTTTTTATGAGACCCTTATTAACCTTAACATTATTAATCTTATTTTAAAACATTGACATTTAAATTATGTCATGAATGCAAAATTACTTAATTAAAGGCATGGACACAGGATATGAAATATTAAATAATAATTTTCTGTTGCATTTGCTTAGTGGTATACAGTATCTTACAAACCTGATCTTGGATAAAACAGCAGCATGGGTTTCTTTGTCGGGAGAACAGAGAGAAATATCTTGGCTACTGTCAGTATTTAAGGAAACAGAATCCGACATTCGAGAAGGAGAGGAGCAGTTGCTGTTATTCTGATTGCTGTTGTGGGTAGCTTCATCTGATAAGGAATCAGTATCTTTTGCATCATCTGAAAAAAAATTTGCCAATTTAGTTAGACACATACATCTTTTTAATAGCCATTTCACGTGTGTATGTATGGTATTTAAAAAATTGTGGTTTCTTCTTTTTAATTCTTACTACCAGAAACTAAAATGTAAGCTAACACCTTTGCAAAGTTCATTTCAACTGCTGGCAATAGCTCCTATTTTTTAAATATTTCGCTCAATGTAAACAGCCCTTACCTGCTCATTAAATGTAAGTTGCTGCTTTATTCCCCGTTTCCTTGGCATAAATAGTGCTACATTACTGAGTACTTCCTCAAAATATCTATCAAATCATATTTTTGTTTTTACAATGACTGTAAAAAGTTCTGAACTACATGAGTCTTTTAGCCCCTAAGAAAATGAAATACACTGCCCCATAGCAGGATTGTGAAAGCGTTCCTAGTTCGTATTTCCTGATTTTGAATATTGTATCATTGTTAAATTGCTACTTACTAGATCAAGCACAGAGCAACTAGCTAGATCACTAGATAAGCTCTGTGTATGTTTGATAAAAAAGAAGAAAATGTTCTGCAGATTTGGAATCCAATGTATCCCCATGCTTTGCAGGTCACTTAGGACAATAAAGTTTTCAGAGTAATTTACCCCTGTGCATATTGATTCTTGCATAATGTATGCCTACTTCTATATTACATCCATGTAAAGTAATTCCTCTGGGGGAGTTCAAGCTGGCTGTGGTTCTGACATGAATGTACAAACAAATAAACTTATATTTTTTGCTTCAAGACACAGTTACAGGTGGCAAATGCATGAGTTTTGCAGAATTAATGTCTATCTTCTGAGAAAAGAAAGAATATTTGACCTGGTACTTTAGTGAGACATAAAAACCCAAAGACAGCATTGGTAAACGTCAGCCTTTTCATCTGTGTGTGTTCCTAGGCAGATCTTTCCTGCTATCTCCATGTGCTTTTCCTCACTAAATCTCACCTTTTTACATCTAATGGCCAGAAAAGCCTTTTTGCTGCGAAGTACTAGACTAGGATATCATACAAAGTAAAATACTATTTGCTATACAGTTTTTAAATCATGTTTTCTCTGAATCCTAGGCCATTCCCTACTCATAAAGAAATGGTTACCCAGACTAAAATTATATTTCAGAGAATATAAAATTTAGTTAACAAAAGAAAGTTCTGAAGCTTCATGTTACAGGAACAAAGGAAAATAAGAGAGTAAAATAACTCTGTGTGATAGGTTTGATTTAAGCTTCCTCAGTAACTAAGGGTAACTAAGGAAGTGGTCATTAATAAAGGTATTCCACACATGTCTTTCCACGTAACAAGGGAGGATGGACTAGAGGAGATAGGAGGTTGTTGGTTTTCAGGTTTCCAGAGGCTCGAGGGGGCAGAGGGAACTGAGACAGTCCTTTTCTTCAGCTGGTTTCCTAGCTTGGGACTGGTGAGATTGTGGGGTTGTTTTACTTCTTTTTTGCTGGTTTGTTCCATTCCTTTTTCAGGTTTTTGATTGTATTTGTCTGCTTTATTTGTTTATTTTTGTTCTTGTCTCTTCCCATTCCCTATTATTCCTTCCCTCTCTTCTCCCCTGGGGGGCTCCCACATAGTGTGTACAAATTGCATACTTAGATGTAAATGTTAGAAAATATAATTTCTGCTTTAATTCAGTTCAGTTTCTTTTGAGTTCTGTTCTTTTCAGGTTTTTTTTTCCCTCTCTCTCCGTGCTGGGAAGACTTTGGGAGGAGGGAAGAGAAGGAGGCAGTCCAGGGTTGTTTTGAAAAACTGGCCTAAACCAAGACACTCTGGAGAAAGAATTGCCAAAAAAGAAGTTTATTCTTAAACTTCGGGAAGAGAGCACAGCTCCTCCAGGAAATGTAAACAAGTGATATTGCTGCTTACAGCAACAATTAGAGCAGCAATAATTCACTAAATCATTGGATGGAAGGGCAAATACAGAATATTTCCAATATAAATACCATGTTCTGCAATCCTTTTCTTAAGCGTATCTAGAGTGTGTGCAACCTCACCGTCTCCCAAAACACACACACCTCTTCTTCCCCTCTGCTTTTAAACTGGTAACAAGAATCAAGAAAATTATGATGTCAAGACAACCTTCTGTATTACACACTCAAGCGTAAGGTATTGCAGATGTTTTTTCCTGCTTTCAC
Source organism: Myrmophylax atrothorax (assembly GCA_026770055.1). Taxonomy (NCBI): domain Eukaryota; kingdom Metazoa; phylum Chordata; class Aves; order Passeriformes; family Thamnophilidae; genus Myrmophylax; species Myrmophylax atrothorax. The sequence goes on along the minus strand of JAOXXN010000364.1, from coordinate 20,667,243 downwards.
TGTTTAACAAGAGAATTAATCATCTTTCTTTAAAAACATACAGATTAAGCTTAGTTTTACATAATTTAATTGGAAAAATTAGCCACTTTGAGTCAAGAAATTTTCAGATTCATGCAATACTTCCAGTGGTATCTTACCTTTTTTGTTATTGCTAAGAGCTACCACTTTTGGTTGGTTTATGGAAGTTTCTATCAGTGGTGGTCGCATTTCTGCCATTTTCATCTCTTCATCAGAGGAGAGTTCTTCTGATTCCTGCTGAAGGGAAACCAGCTTTATGCTATGCATTTTAAGGACCAGTTTAAAGGTGAAGTAAATGCTACTGAAACTTTCACCCACTGAACAATAAAAGGGGAAAGAGATAAACAAGCCCCACAGCATAGGTATAACATAGCTTGCATCTGTAATGCAAGTCAACTGAATTATCTTTGAATTATCTGCACATGCAGACTTGCATTGTCACTGCTGAACTCCATGGGATGACAATCAAACACATAACTTTAGCTGCGAAAAACTGTTTGGAGCAAGCAGATGTAGCCTGCATTCCAACCCGGAGATTTGGAATCAACTGGAGGTTCTCTCCAAAGTGATCAGTGAGCCAGCAAACAATGGAGACTGACTAGCTGGGTATTGGTCTTGCAGAAAAAGCTCAAACTGAAGCAGCTATAGGGTAGCACGACCAAGACAATCTCAGGAATTAAGAGCTACACTGTGAGAAAAGACTGAATGAGCTTGACTTGCCTGGTCTAGCAAAAAAAGAGCAAGAATAGCTTGCTGGGGTTACATTCCAAAAGGAAAAGAAGTTATTGAACTTCAAGAACAACAGCAGAGAAATAAAGCAATGCTAAATACATTTAAGTTAGAAATCACTAGTTCTGTGCAGTTATGAAAGAGATCAACAGACAAAGCTGCTGCAAGTGCAGCCATGCAACGTGTTCAGTATCCTACTGCCATCCCTATATTTGATCACTTTCAAACACCAACTGTTTTTTTAAGTAGTACTTGGAAATAATGAACACCCAACAAACCTTCTTTCCCGAAAGGGGAAATTTCTTTCTAGTAAACGTCCTTCCTACTACAAATACTATAAAATCCATGTTGCAAATTGCAAAAATAGTCTGCCAGTGTTCACTTCTTCTTACTGTTTCATAACATTTAATGTGTGGAACCTACTGGAGCACCATCTTCCCATGATACTAATTACCTTGCCAGTTCTTGTGACTGCAGGAAGGACAACCTTGCCTGAGATGTAGCAAACAAGCTATGGTAGTTCTCATTAAAAATAAAAACTAAAAATCCATCTGCTTTTATCTGCAATCAGAACAACCAACCACCAACTCTTCATGACACCCAATACACTGCCCTTCCACTTGGATGTGACCTGCAAGTATAATCAATGCTGAAAGGAACAACTTACACACACCCGTGTTTAGACACCTGGATTCTGCAACAGAGGTACCAGCAGGTTAGTACATGGAAGCAAGGAATTCCCTGCCTCACTTACTTACTGGCGTACAGCCATCTACAAAGAACTGCTGTCACTAACATTAGACAAACAATATGATCTTCTGAAATCATGTTTTCAAATTAAAGAAAAATGTCAAATCCAGTATTTCTGGAAAGCAAGTAGAAGCAGGAACATGCTAGTGAGGAAGTGGCCAGCAACAGCCACAACTGCCTGTCACCAAGTCTCTTCAGCAAAAGTATGATATATGTGTGTTCCACTGCTTACACAACACAGGCAAATATGTGCTTGTGAAACTATGAAAATGTATTTTACAAGTTGTGACTGATCAAATGGGAATTAACTATAAATGACAAGTTCCAAAATTTGTCATTAATATCAAACTTTCTAAATAAATGAATACATGGTGTATGTCAGAGAGATGTACACAGTTTATAAGTTTAAAATCTCTCACTCTAAGAGGTAAATTCATTCCAGCTCTCTAATAAACACAGAGGAATAAATATTTTTAAACCTACCTTCCACTTTTCATTTGAAATACATGTGCATTCTATCCATCTTTTCACAGTTTAGATCAACTTTTAATCAAGTTTACTTTCTTTTTCCTTAGATGCATGTATCCTTCACCATGAACTTTTTATTAGCTATTTCAACTTCTACTTACTATAATCTGAAGAAAGGAAAGTACTGCATTGCAAACCATCTGAATTTACAACACTTATGGATGGCAAATTTATTCTACTGTCAACAGAAATTTTCATCCCGCAGAGTAACAAATTCAATACAACACCAGAACAACTTTTCCCTGCTATAATGCTCATTGCAATGCCATACCTCAAGCATGTCTTCATGGTTGACAATGGGTTTTGTGTTCTGCAAGGTTTTAACAAGTGCAGTCATCTGTGAATTTGCAGTGCTGTGCTCAGCTTCTGGTTCACTAGGCTTCTGCACAGAACTTCCTGATGAATATTGTTTCCTCTCATCTACTTTGTTCTTTATTGAACCGATTTCTGAAGTCTAGAGAATTAAGAACATTAGCAGAAAAAAACATCCTGAAAGATTTTCAACAGCATATGATATTTAGAGTCAACATTATGTGTTTTGGGAAAATATGGAAAATGTGGGAAAATTTGAGCTCTGAAATTATAAAATATGGAATGGACCAGGTATGAAATGCTGAGAAATCTCCACAGGCTACTAAGGTACAGTCCCTACCCTTTATCTATCAGTTTGACTCTTCTTACTGGTGTCAATTTGTACCATAAAATTTCCAGTTAAATGAAAAAAAACCAAAAGGGCCAGTATCTACAATGATTCTATGTCCTATCACCTATCACACTGCATCAACCTGTTAGGGACTCTTGACACCTTTGCCAGCTTGTTATTTTTGCCTTCCCAACTTATTGTATACAACCTTCAGTCATGATAGCAGCGTAAGATCCTTAGAGATTATCTCAAATTTCATTGCAAATCTAGCAGATAGAAGAGGACATGAGAATGACAAAGATGCCATTCCTCCAGAAACTGAAGAAGTCAGATCCTTAAGTGATTCATAGTTTCTTCATTTTTTTCCACCTTTCTTGTTCTTAATGTAGGAGGAAAATTATTACTGTAAACCAGACACTTATTACAGACTTTCTTAGGTGGGGAAGAGGTAAATTGTGTTCTGTAATCTGACAATTTTTCTTGCTAAAGCACTAGAGGGAAGGGAGAAGAGAATTACAAGGAATCAGTAACACTTGAGATCTTTGGAAGTTCTTGCAAAACCAGAAAACAGATTATCTCTAACCTTTACTCCCACATCTTTTACAGAAACTGTCTGGCCTTCTCGTTTAGACTCCTTGGCAACATCTTCAGTAGATTCTTCATCCTTTAGTCTATGTACAATTGTCTGGACTGTTTTGACCATATTCTTCAGTTCATCAGGATATGGAGTTGGGTATCTCTTCAGATTGCCCTCCTGTACAACAAAAAGCAATAATGTTCTACATTTAATTAAATGGCATAAATAAAACTTAAAACAACTAATTAATTAGGACAAATCATTGAACAATCCAGGATTTTCACTTTGCTATTTGAGTCTACCTGCACTGATGCAGACTTAGACTTATAAAACCCAGAAGGTTCACTTTGACTTCCTCTCTCCCCAGTCTGTCCACTGACTGCAAGCAAGGATTATGACAACTGTGCTTCACTTAAAAAAAAAGTCAGGATTAATCACTGTCTCCCCACTAATGTTCTCCACACCATCCCTAGTCAGGTAGCACCCAGACAGGCCATACATTGCCTTGTATCAGCTGAGAGTTCTTCCTTTGCAGCCTTGCTTAAAATTATCTGCTCAAGAAACACCCAACCTAAAAGCAAAAGAACACCCAATCCAAACCTAGTGTTTCATCCTCTTAACTAGTAACTGATGACTTGATTTATTCAGCACAGTGAAACCCACAGCCAAAGTAAGGAAAAGGAAAAGGGGTGAAAGCAAGAGGGAGGGAAGCACCTAGCAGTCAAAAATGAATTCAGTACTAACCCGAGGTGGTGCCTCTCTCTCATCTTTGTCTTCATCGCACTCAAATGCCACCTGAGCACGCTGTTTCCGCTGTTCCTCCCACAGGGATGGATTGAAACTTTCATTATCAGATATGAACATAACTAAAAAAAAAACAACCCAAAGAAGCTCTTATAAGAATAGTATATACTATGCAAAATAAAAACACTCTTCTTTCTCCTGAAAGGGATTGGTGTGCTTTTGTGCATTCTTAAAAGACTAGCAGCACCATTAGTTGAAGACTGGCTGCACTGCCACAGCTTTATGAACTTTGCTGTATTTTTATACTAATAAAGTCTGTATCTGTAAAGAAAAAAAACCACATACCCTGCTGCACACTAATCTTAACATTCACACAGGAAAATTTTCAGCAGAACTCTGCCGAAAAGTGTTTCTATTCCATAGATATATATATATATAT
>JAOXXN010000364.1:20635328-20655814 GCA_026770055.1 Myrmophylax atrothorax | reverse complement strand
AATGGACATTTGAGTTCATTAAGCTGAGTTTTAATTTTTAATTAATGCGAAAAAACCCTCTATGGGCAAGCAGCCCCATCTTTTGTATTCCCTGGCAAGCCTATAGCGGTGTATTCCTAAGGAAATCAGTAGAAGAGTTTACAGAACTTGTTTGCCACAGTACAATGTGTCAGCAATTGAGTGCAGGCGGGAGAGGGGGCAGGCAGGGAGTTAAAAATGCTGTTTCCTTCTGATACAGACAGCACTTTCTCATCCCTTCACAAACTACTGTATAAAGTCAAGAAAGCTCCACAACAATTGCAAGCTATTATTGAACCACACATTACAGTTTTACCAAAACCCAGCACTTTTCATCAACGGAAACAGATCTAAAATGTCATTCTTCTATTTTCAAGTGCTCTGTTCTGAACTACAGGCTTTCAAGAACATGAATCCACGGAAAGTACAAACCAATAGACTCCGGCAGTTGCTGAAGTGAATTACTGGATAACAGTAGGTCTTGCAGGCTTTCACAACCTGAAATACCTTCTTCAACTACTTCAATGTTGTTTTTAGAAACATCCAAGTAGGTCAGTTGCTTCAAAGTGCCTATGAACTAAAAGCAAGAGAAAATAATGCATTCTAGAAAGTGCATGTTCAGAACAAAAAATCCAGCAGATTTGACACAGTCTCTCTCAAGTGTACTGCCAGAGGAAAAAACTTATTCATAGTGCTGAAATAAAATTTTATGCAAAATATCCAAGCTTTATAATGAAGTATTTTGTGTAGATAAGCACAGCTGATGTTTTTACATATATACAGTAACTCTGAATGTCTCTAAAGTGAACCAAGTAACTGAAGCTTTAGAAGAGACTTCAGCAATAGATAATGTAAGGACATCATTATGCTCCAGTAGAGACTTAATGCTTATTTTTGTCTTTTGTGTAAAACTGCATTCGACTTAACCCCCAGAACAACAACGATGAATCCCTAATTGCACTAAACTGAAAGAAACAAGCCAAAATACAAGCTTGTATTAGAATTCCAAATGAACCAAGCATAACCTTGAAGATTTGTGTACACTACTAAGATCTTCACAGGAAAGATGAAGTCACTTTCCGAAATACAGTTTTGTTTTACCATAAAATACAAATGTTCAGTTTGTATTTTACAATCAAACTACTCACCTCTTCAAGAAAGAGTTAGCTGAAGTAAGAGAAAACAGCAGAGAAGACTACTGATAGGCAAGAAGGCCACACATCACAAGACTGCTAGTGATTTTAAGGCTGAAAACAAGCCAGCTGCTTCCTAAAGTTCAGATACTCATTTACCAGCTGATTACAACATAAGCACAGGTTCTCAAGTATTGTAATGATAGGTCAGCCTGGACCACATGTAATCCAGGCAGATGTCAGGAGCCCAGACAAAGACAAGAGAACATGTTCCTAGGGACTGGCAATGCTCCCTGTCTACATGGCACCAAACCTGGCACTGCTTGCTTTAAACCCATGACCAGTAAAAATTCACACAATATATTTACCATGCAAATTCCTGCTTGCTAACACCAAACAATCCCTTTTTGGAAGGACCAGTCACCCCTAAATTTGATCTAAGATTTCTACCCTTTTCCTTAATGGAAACATAATTTTTAGATGCGAAGTATGTAATTTCTGGGGAGGGGTGGTGTGGAACAAAAAGCTGTGAACCCAGCTCTCATGATCAGTTATAATTTCTAACTGGAGTAGTTATGCATTTAAATGTCATTTTGCCTTTTGGCTTTAAGTAACATTAAAATTGCACAGCAACTTCAACATATATGATCACTGAGAGGGCAAATACCGCTGTAATTTGAAATACTAAATATTTAACACAGTAAAAGAACTTACCCCTGGAATAAGTGTGAGTCTATTACCATCCATCCAAAATTCCTTTAACCCACTCAGTTGTTCAAGTACTTCAGGCTGTAAAGCAAAGCCATTTTTAAAAAAAATTTATAAAAAAAATTGTGAACAGCAAAACCAACCCCAACAATTCATCTCTTGCAACTTCAATAATGTCTTACTATAGCTGTTACGCACTTTTTTCAACGGGTCAAAGAAAGCCCACATAATTCACTTTTGAACTGCAATTAACATACCAGATACACAAAAATCTTTCAAGAACTTGATCACAGAACCTTTTCTACAGAAAAGGTTTCTATTGAGGGTTTTTTCTTGGGTTTTGTTTTGTTGGTTGGTTGGTTGGTTACATTTTTTAACAGAAAGTATTATTTTTCAACAGGGACACAAGTAGTACATGGCATGTGCATCATTTCTTCCTTCATGGAGGAGGTCTAAAAACTTTTAGGTTCCATTATCTCAGAAGACCTGTGATTTTTTGGTATTGTGGAAAATGGAAACAAATTTCATTTTCCTATCAAAAAAAGGGTGCATCTCCATGATACAAGCAAATCACTCCACCCATAAAGTGGAGTGCAGGATTATGTTTCCATTACACCTTATTAAAAGTGTCATGTATCACAGAAAGACCACTTTGTGGTAAACATTCATAAAGCAGCTGCTTTCCTATTTAAACTTTCCTCCTGAGAAAGTACTACAAAAGAGGTACTGCTGCACCTTAGGAACTACAGGCAAGTTCATAAATGCTATCTGAGTTTTGTTGTATGGTAAATATACAGGATTCCTGAAGAAGTTGTAGTCCTGAGTACCAATAACTCATTTTCCAAGAGAAATTCATAACTGAAGACTACCATTCAGAGAGTTCTTTATCCAAAACAACAGCAGGTTCAAAGCTTTTTGTGCTTTTACCATAAGATCTTAGTGACGTTCTGTTACCAGTACTTGACTCTTGTAGCTAAAAGGCTGGCAGAGACAAACCAATCAGCCAAAAATACAACCTAATAAGAGGTAATTTTACAGCCTAGGCTTAGTTCCTGGCTGTTATGGCTTAACATGGGCCTGTACACATTAGTTTAAGGTTCCCACATGAATATCTAACCTGTGATGAGAATATGGCAGTAACAGTTAGAAGTGTAACAATACTCATGAACAGTTCCTTAAATACACTCCCCTATTTGCCAAACCACACCACTAGGCAAATGCTCAGCTCTGCATGTTCTAGTAGTGGCACACAAAGGCTTGGCTTTACTGTATTGCAGCTGACCATATTTCACAGTATTTCTATTTCAATTCCTTTACCCAGGGAAGTACTTGTAGAAGCAGAGAGATGTTAAGGGACTCTAAAGACAAGATGTATTTGTCTGTGAGATCATGAATAGGAAACAAGTCATGCTAAAGGAAAATCTAAGCAGCTCAACTGTAAATACTACTTTGGACAATATTCAAATTTAAAATTAATACAGGGTCCCTTGGATCTAAATAGTCTGTGCACAATAATAAAAGCAGGTTATTCACAGAATTTATGACATTAAATACATGATAACCAATAAGTGTTTAGAACTTACTGTAAGACAAACAACTATAAGAACACACACAATTTTATAACAGGCTAGTATAACGTAAGTATATAAGTGGTATAACATGTACATAATACTTCCTCAGTAGCAGAACTCTATAGCTAATGTTTACATTTTCCTATTTATTAAAAACAGAACACAGGATAAAGAGATTTATACGATACAAAACTCTGTTACTAAGGAAAAACTTACCACTTCTGTGAATTCATTACTTCCTAAGTCCAGTCTCTCCAGCTGAGTCAGTCTGGACATGGTTCTGCACAGGAAGGGGATTAATAAAGAATTAGATCTAAGCAAATACCACCTCCATCAAATATTCCAGCATTCACAAAAATTTATTATTTTAATCAGTATAAACTGGTGATGGATGCTATTCTGTAACTGGAATGATACTTAAATAAAGTCAATTTTTCACACACTGTTCAATCAGGCACATTAATAATTGTGGAAACTGCTGATTGTCACACAGAGTCACTGCAACTCACCCACAGACCAGTTTACAAAAACTAAAGACTAGTAGAGGAATCTTTATGACAAAGAGTAACACAGTGAAGCATCTCTTCTTTTGAATGGTTCAGTTTTTCACCTACACACTCAGTATGTCCTTTCAGCAGCCAAAGGCTGGTTAACCGTATGTTTTCCTCTCAAACACTACTGCCTAATGATCAGTGAAGACAAAAAGGCCATTATTGAATCACAGCAACCAACAACACCCTTCTTCCTCTCCAGCCTGCTGACAAAGTTGCTTCCACGTGATGTGGTTTGGAACCCTAATTATTTCTCTAGTCATACATTAAATCAGATTACTAAATTGGATTTTGTGACACATCAATACTCTTTAAGCTAACTTACAGTGAAGATTAAATCAATGACTGAAATAAAAGTAAAATCCATTATTTCAAGCTGTGTCTTGGAAACATTTTCCTCCATTTAATTTTACTTTGGGGAACCCACAATGATTATCTACCACTGCACATGCTGGTCTGCACCAAGTACTTCACAGTCAACAGCAGTTCTACATAAAAGTATTTCAAAGGGGCTATGAATCCCTCATGTGACATTGTGTTCTGCATTTATCTAATAATAGATTTCTATACAACAATTACCATACCTAAAACTTTCCTACGTAAACTCCAACTTGGTACACACTAAAAAATTCTGCAAAAATTAAAGAGCTTCTAAATGGTAGATAGATATATTATCAGAATATATCTATCAACGCCGTATCTTTAAGAACCAATTGCAGGAACACAAGATGCTCTATGCAGCTATGCTGAGCTTCAGCTTATCTTCAAATACAGTAAGTACTACAGCTTCTCTGAATACACAGTTCAAAAATGTTGTATTGAAGAATCTTGTTTATTTAAAGTAACTTAATGTGATTATTAATACTATTCATGAACTAATCTCCAAGAAGGAGATTCAACATTTGCCTATAAATTTAATTTTCATTACATTAATTATGCTGGGGAAAAACTAAGATTTTAGCATAAGTAGGTAAAGACATGACCAGGATAAAAGCAGAAGCCATTTTTTGCACTGCACACATAGTATATATAGGGCTTTAAAGGAAAGCCTTTAACAAAAACATAAAAAGGCTACTTCCAGAAGAATCTGGGAAACAGTTTCCCCATTTCTTGAAGCTAATGAACAGGATGAATGCTATTTGCCAACTGTTAGCACTCTTTTTCCCATCCTAGCAAAAATTATCCAATTCCCTCTGAAATACTGCATAAGCTGAATCTCTCAAAGCTTTGTGAGTCTATGCCAATAACAATTTTTGTGCCGTGTGTTCCAAACAAATTTGAGACTTAAAGAACCACTGCTGAAGACTTCTTTGAAGTATCTAACATAGCATTCTGCAGCTTTCAAAACTTTGTAGACCCCATCATGCAAACCACTGTTATGTAAACACTGGAAGGGTAACAAATTAACTTTATTGATTTGGGGGCCTTTTTTCCCTTGCCAAAATGTCTGTAATCTAGAAAACACATCCACCCAACTATAAAACACACACAAATGTGTTTGCAGGACTAGGGTCTCCGTAATATTCTTCCCTTTCCCCACTGCCTGCATAATGTCTAACAGTTTCAGCTACTCTCTGACTAATATCTCCTTTCTTTTCATATTGTTGGTCTGTGCCAACTATACCTGCAGACGAAATGCAAACAAGGCTTCAAATAATGTTAAGGTTGCAGGAAAATTCCATGCCAAAAGAAGTGGAAACAAACATTTACTAGATCACTAAGCTACACCTATTTCTATCTTTGACACGGCACTATGTAATACCTTTCATAAACTGAAAGTCTCTTTCATAATTCATATTACTGAACATGCTGTCAAATCAATCCAACATTAAGGATCTGGTAGTCTAAATTATGCCTCAAATTCCGATGTTGCATAAGACAGCCTCACTAAAGTTAACACCACAGCTTACTTCAAGTAGCATACAATTCAAGAGGTGTGTACAATACCAAGATTGTGCCCTGAGTCATTGTAGTTACACTCCCAAATAACCTGCTTCTTTCTAGAAAACTTACTCTTTTTTATTGACAGTTAGGCCACAGAAGCTTAAAAAGACAAAATATAAACTTAACATATTGCCATTGGACCATTTTCCCAATTTCCCAATTTTAGAAATGCCTCTAAAATAGTCTTTGTGTGGTTTTGCTTTCCTTTTATCAGAAATATTTTAATCAAGCCGGTTTGCATTATAATGCTGCCCGTTTTGTAGTCTCTGGCTGTAGATAAGCTCCAAGCAAAATGATGCATTTGGCATAAAGCAAGGTTGATTTAATTGGCATTAATTACCCATTTTGATTAACATTCTTTCAAGTGCTTCATGCTTTAGTGCCAAAAATTATGTGCATGTCTTACTCAGCAAGAGGACTAGTTTGATTTTGTTGAAATTTATCTAAATATATTTCTCCTTACAAATAGGAAAAAAATTGCTGTAAGAATAAAATTAAAAAGGTGAAGGGGTCACAAGGAAACAAGAAAAGATAGCATTCTAAAGCAAAAATATTAGCATGTACTGCTACATCTTATTAGCTCAAAAAAACTCGTTTGGATTTTCTACACTGTTAAAAGCTTTATAGCTTGTCCACAAGAGTACCAGAACAGAATAATAAAGGTGGCAGCTCAGCATGTACTGCAGATCATTAGTTTTCCAGCAAGGATGAAACTCTGAAAACACTGAAGTCAACAAAAAAATTCCCAGCAGCTTCAAGAAAGTGTGACTATAAAATGGCTTAACTACATTATAGCCTTTGTTTAAATCTCTCTCATCACTATAAGAGTAAACTACGCTTTTAAAAATATTTCATGTAGTTCATACTAGTTCATGTTAGTCTTAATTATGGTAGCTAAGGTCATAGTGATCTTACAAACAAAATCTGTATTAGCTGTAAGTTTTAATTATAGCTACTGTTCCTCAGTTGGGAGTAATTTCATTTACTGAGCTACTGCCCCAAATTGCATGTCCTCTAATTTCCTTCTACTGAAAATCAGTGATAGTAGAAAGAGTCAAAGAGGATTGCGAGTATGAATGAGCAGAACACTTCACACTTCACACTTTGAAGATGTAAATTCACACTTTCTGATGCTGTACATGTAATGCACATGCTGTGCATGTACTCACAGTTGTGAGTTCTGGCATCTTTATACAGCAAATTCCACAATACAGTATCTAGGCACAAAAAATGGAATCCCAAGAGAACACACACCTTGGTGATGTCTTACACATATAATTACCCAGTCACTAAGAAAACTGGCTATTGTACTTGAAGGGCTGGCAATTCACAATTCAGGCTGCTGTATGCAAGTCTCTCCTAGCATGAGTTGGACAGAGTGAATATTCAATTGTTACCTCCTCTTCTTCTCCACCAAAACTTCTTACATTCACCAAAACGAGCACCTCTCTACCAATTTCAGTTGCCAGAGAAAGATCCTTCTTACAGTACACCACGATTCTACAGCTGGTTATTCACATCCCATCTTTGGCATCTGTTTCTCCTTTTATACCATTGTTAACCTGTGTAGAGCTGCAGAGTCCCAGTTGGAAAATTCAGAGCATTGCTTTTGCTCACAGGAATAGCAGGAACTGCATCACCATCAGCCTGGGCTTGTTTGATGAAATAAGTGAGAATTGCAAGGCAGGGAATAGAATGATACTAGATTTTAAGAAAGGTGCAAGTTGGATTTAATGTTAAAGGAAAGCTGTAATAATTTCTAGAACTATACTTACTTTGGCAATATTTTTAACTGGTTTTCTCTAAGTTCCAATATCTGGAGTTTAGTTAATCTGTAACAGAAAGGCATAACAAATTATCATAATATTCTGTATTTTATGTCAAAAGCAATCACTGAACATACTTTTATTACTGAATTTAAAAAAATATCTGTACGTTTGAAATTTTTTTCCTCTAACATTATAACACATTTTGTGCAAAAATTTGCACATTATTTTAAACTCATTTATTTACTGGGGTTTGGTTTTGGTAAAGCAAAAAAACTAGGTCTTGCTTGCTTTTCTGGACCTGTTTGAATACATTTGTTCTCCTTCATCCCAAAGATTTTGAAGCACTTCACTGGATTAATTACAGATACATGTTATCATACATAGAAGTACATGGAAGGTATCAGAAAGGTAGGATCACTCTGCAAATTTAAGATGTTCAATTTCTAATACTGCCAATGTATCAAGCAATGTAATATAAAAAGCCTCATCAGAAGAATATCTGTGGTCTTCCACCTGAGTAAAAACAACCTTTACATTAATTTTGGATTTCCTTCCATATTCTTTTTCTAATCAGCTTCTTAATCCATTTTGATACTCCTTTTAGAAGATGGTTTGACATTTCTTTCAGAAAATCCTTGGTTGCAAGACAAGCAACCTCCATCCAAACTCAACTGTTAGGCCAAGGTTCAAAGCAGTCTTGACATACAAGCCAAGTACCATTCTCACTGATTTTTTTTTACTATCAGCACAGCAATGACAAGGCTATAATTCTTAAACAAAACACAGGAATTCAGTTCAGGTTAAACACAGACAGGATTGTAATGAGCTCCATGTGACCCAACGACAGCCCTCATGGAACAAAAAGTAGGGCATTAAGCTCCCTGACTCAGGAAGGTGCTTAGTGAACAGACCAGCCTTTCCTGAAGGTGCTCAACTAGTGCATTGTAAGGACAGAGACAAAACGTTTCATTTTTATTAACTGGCAAGAACTATAATTAAAGTGGAAATAAAAAGCTGAAAACAGTATTTTTCCTCTAAACATTCACTCATTTTTTAATTAGTTTGAAAGTAGCTCTGCCCACAAATAACCTAAGATGTAAGAGTCACCTTGAGACAGAGGAGGTCAGTGTATCCCAGCACTGCCAGCAGCACTTGCCATCTGCTACCAACTGCTGGAGGGCAACCTCCTCCCTCTGACTTCTACAAAAAAACCCCAACAAGCATCCTAACACTGCTGACAGAGTAACATATTAAAAATCCCACTCATGGTAATATCACCTCTGTTCATCTAGGACGTAAGTGGGAAGGACTTGCTCGCTATCTGACCTTATCCGCACCCTAAAATACCAATCTGCTATAAAACAGAACTTATTTAAGCACGCTCAGACATGAATGGTCATTTGGGGCTATGATTTCTGAACCAAATACTGCATTGGCCTCCAGCTGGTGTTTTGCTTTGATGACAGAGAAAATAGTTACATAGTTAGTAGTTTTTCTTCACAACACGTGTATGCAGTCAATTTCTCTTGAATGCACTGGAAGCAAACCTCCATTCATATGCTAAACTATAAATATGCACACCCACACTTTGCTGACTTTAGCCAGAACTGACTGTGCTACACTCATAATGAGCTAATTCTGTTAACTTAAAGACTGTGTTTGTGTTTGGTGATAGAAAGCTCCACAGCTTTGTCACCTTGTCTCTTGTGCTAGTCTTTCTTCAGCTAACCCTAAGAAACTGGATACCAATTGAGATTTTTCTTATGTGTAAAACTACACAGAAGCTACCAGGGAAACACTCTCAACTCTCCTGCCTAGGAGATACAGGCTGTGTCTAAACTAGTAATTTTCTTGCAGTAATTGATGAGAAATACTTCTTCCATTATGACTAGAAGGGCTAATTCAAGTTTAAAATAATAATGCACATCAAATACTCAGTATTGTTGCTCTTTAAACTGCTGGGGCTAAGAATCCAACATCAATCCATGCTAAACCACTGAACTGCAATAATGGACTTGAAAAAAAGGTGTTTAATTTGAAAAAGAAATACAGAGTAGTTCACCTATACTAAAGCAAAAATGAAAAGTCCTAGTAGCAGAGTTTATATTATCTGTGCCATTCTGTCAGAAAGATCTGTCATACTTCTACAGAAATATTTAACTTCCAAAACTGAAAAACGCATCACCACAGAAATATGTGCCCATCACCGAAGCACAAGGCTGTAACAGGTGTTACTCAACTGAAAGTGTACTATCTGGAACGGTCTGAAGTTTTATTTTTTTCAGTATTGTTCCTTAATTGCAATCAACTTAGCCTACTTTTAAAATGCAGCTTAACTTTTGAAAAAATGAAATCTCTGAATGAACAACTTGCCAGGAGAAGATTAATATTCTCCCTAAATCCGATCTCTCAAACTACACAATCCAAAAAAAATATAAAAGAAACATATAGCAGGTACACTTAGAAACTTGCTGTTCAATGAGCAGTCATTCCTTGGAAAGGTACAAATATTTCATATGGAGATGTTTCTTATTTTTCACCTCCTTTGTATACAGTTTTTCTAAAGCAGAATATTTTTATTTTAAATTGTAACTAAAATATAAAGGCAAGAAGACTGAAATGTAGCGATCTTGTAGCAGGTTGCATTTGCAAAACTTTCACCAAAAGATATACACACATATATGTAACTAAGTCACTAAACTGATTATCACTGTCTTTATGTAAAAGGGATCTCAAAGTAGATACTACTAAAAACATCTATTACTGCAAATACTACTGGTAAATTGTTGAGAAAGATTTAAAATAAATTAATTGCAACGTCACAATAAAAAGCCTCTGGAAGCAATATCCTATTATATACAACATTCTCAGAGTTATTAAAATGATACTGAAGATAAAATTCTTGCTCATCTTTAAACATTCATCAGTAAATAATGTTTCCCTTTTAAAAGCCTGTCTCAAAATTAGCATGCAGTGAGCTTCAAGTTTAGAATGTTCTGTTTACACATTTGTGGTTTTAAATGTAAATAGAAATGAGGTATTTAGATACAACAGGTATGTTTTTCTTAGGTAAGCATAATAATTCTTAGATTTCTATGCACTGGAAAAAGGCTTATGTCAGGATCCATGCCAACATCAGTGCATTCAAATTAGAAATCGGGAGTGGAGGAAAAACCTCCACTTTATTACCAGCAAATTCCAAAGGGGAACAAGCACATTTAATCCAAGCTTTGGTGACTTTCAGGAACTAGAAGAGGCTGGACCATTACATCACTGAAGGACAGCAAGTATGCCATACTCAAAAAATGGGAAAAAGGACTGAACAATCTTGACTTAAAAAATATGCAAAGCTTCAGCACAAATTTTGAAGGTGAGAAAAAAAGCATAAAGAGAAACATAATAAAATGCTGCATGGACATGTATTTTGCATTACAAAAGTTTCCTTCCCTAAGCATCAGGCTGAATGTTACTGATAGAGGTGTTCAAAGACACATTTCGGGACAATTCTGCTCAATATTTTTAAATAGCAATCTCACAAATGAAAAATGTTTAGGTTGGCTGATGTCACAGATAATACAGTGATTTAATAGGACACTATAGGGAAAAAAAAGTACAACCTTAAGTACTTAAAAAAAAAAAAAAATGGAAAAAGGACAAGATGACATAGCACCAAGTCAAGTACTTATGATTTCCTTGTAGGCATCAGCCATTTCGAACTGAACTGTCCAATACATCAGTCAATCATGTGGGAAATGGTATTAGGCAGCTGCAAAAAGGATAATTGGAACACTAGAGCATATCCACAGACATTTCCAAGAGAAACAAGAAGATAATCATGACACTGTACAAACCATGAAGAGATCTCAATCTGAATTCTAAATACTGAAACTTGTTCCAAAATATATTAACATAATCAGACACAAAGGAAACCCTAGCACACCAGAGGGTAACAGAATTCTGTTTAGTCTAACAAAGTGAGGGATATGAGAACACCATAAAAACAGCAGGTGAGAGAATGGGGGACAACACTCATGAGAAATGACAGCAATTTAGCTGTGGAAACAATAAATATGAACAGAGAGACAGCAATGTGGAAACCAGGCTTCTAACCTGACACAGAGCAAAAAAATTTTGCTGGCAGTCATAAGTATTGGCTTAGTTTTTAGGAGGCATTACTATTGCCAAATGCTGCCAGTAAGAGTGGGCAACAGAACTGAATTACTTCACGTTCCGAAATAACGCGAAGTAATAGCTATAAGGCCATACACAAAAAAATTCATGCAACAAACCAGAAGAAGTTGAAGGCTTGTCCTTTATGGGAATAAATATCCCAAAAGCTTCCATCAGACGTTTTTTGATTATTTGTTTTTAGAAGAAGTATTCCCATATTCTACAGTACAACTCAAGAGTGCACTAGAAAATGTTTATACCTAGTTGTAAAGCTGTGGGTTGGCAGAGCAGTATGTGTCTGAACCTGACTTGGATACAGTATTTTACTGATTCGTTGTTTTCTAATTTATTTAATTTTAAAATTATTTTCCTATAGAACAGTATTCTGTGCAATACCTTTATCAGCATGTAAATTACATACATGAATACTCTGAATTCATATTAAAAAACAGGTTATGAGAGAAGTCTCAATTTCAGATTCTTCCTCCTATCTACAACCTAGATGCTACAAGTCACTGGATTTTAAAAGCCAAGGCAGAATTCCTCACAACCATCAAAAGAAACACTATACTGGAGACTTGGATTTCAAGTTGCCTTTGCTAACTGATTTATTC
This sequence comes from Myrmophylax atrothorax, assembly GCA_026770055.1. Lineage (NCBI taxonomy): Eukaryota > Metazoa > Chordata > Aves > Passeriformes > Thamnophilidae > Myrmophylax > Myrmophylax atrothorax. The sequence goes on along the minus strand of JAOXXN010000364.1, from coordinate 20,643,336 downwards.
TTAAGCTGTTACTAATTAATGACTTGACCACTTTGCTAATCATTAACCATTACAGAAGCTGCAAGTGATGAAGAAAACATTCTAATGAGGTTTTTTAAACTACATGTAAGATTAACTACTTAAAGGATCAACTGTGTGAACCAAAGTCTTCAATTTCATCTTAGTTCCTGTTTTCAAGTAATTTGGTTAGACTATTAAAGAACAGAACAAAGTATAGGCAATCATTAGAATACAAACAAGATTACGTATATTCCAGATATTTCTTCTTTAACCTTAACAAGGACTTCTGAAATGCAAACTCCATGCACTAGAAACAAGCACAGTAATTAAGCTCCGGCATCATAAACAGCTTTTTTGCAGCTGGGTGTGCAATGGATCTCATGCTTTTAATCGTTCATCAGGGGATGACTAATAACTGGACAGAGAAGAGTAGGCCAACAGCTCTGATCACAGATGACTAATAAGCTGATGGTCACTCATGGAAAGCACCTCTGCTCATGCTGTGTGGTACATCTGCACCAAACTGCTGGGCAGCCCTCTGTCTGGGGGCTTTGCTCATCTCCTGCAAACTGCTGACCCAAAGATAACCATATAGCCCTGAGGCAAATGTTTCACACAGCAATGTGACGGGTTAACTAATAGCTGTAGTTCCCTAAAGAGATGCTTGCTGGACATGGGATGGGGCAGCAGATGGCAATCTAGGAAAAGAGAGCCCAAAAATGAGAGCAAAGACTAGAAAACAGCAGAAATGGCTAAAATCAGTATGATAGAATGAAACAACATGAATTATGCTCATCCAGGAGTTTTTCTTTAAAGGTCATTACCCTTTCACTTTTGCTTTCAGGATTTAATCTATTTTTAGAGGTAGGAGTTTAGTATTTATCTTGTATGTAACCTATTACATGGAACAGATTTGCACAGTCAGCACACTATAAATATGCCAAGTTTTTCAGAAATATTCCTGACAATAAGGAATTGAGAATTACAGTTATGCATGAAATAACTTGTGCATCCAGTATAGGACAAGTACAATTACAGTTGTCATTACTTGCTTTGCTTCAATTATTACATGATAAACTACCCAAATTTCAAAAGTACTAATTTCCCAGGCTTACCAAACCTAGGTTGTAAAAGAAGCATATGTATATGTGAATAAATTTTATTTCTTGGCTCTCAGTAAGTATTCTCTCTGCTCTTCAGAAGTCAAACTAAAAACTGATGATACAGATTCAGGGCTTTTTTTCTATAACTACTATGTGGCATAAATGGATACATAATGCATACTTCTCTTCCTCCAGTACACACTTTGCTTCAGAAGCAGCAGAAACTGCTCTGCAAAAATTTAAAATTAAATGTAGATATGAAGTTTCATATTCCACTTACCTGCCAAAATTGGCTGGCAAAAACTCAAGAAAAGCATCATTCAGGTACAGCTGTGTTAGGTTTAACAGTTGAGAAAATCCATCTGGAAGCCTATATAGAAGTAAAAAATATACCACCTTAGTTTCAATTACATTCAAGGCATTCAGTTGTATTTTCTTAAGCAACAGGATAGTAATGAAGTCCTACATATTGACAACATTAAAATTAAGGGGGTGAATTTCTACAGAATCACACTAGACCCTTGCTCTCTATAAGCTTAGTTTCAAAATTATTCATAAGTATTGAGGACAATGTCTACAGAAATTAAAACTAGAAATAAATGCGGTCTTGCTCTGTATTTGTGATCTCCTGACATCTAATATGGAGAAGTCATTCATTAGAGACAACAGGATAAATTAAAACATACACAACACCTTTGTCCCCAGAAGAGTTGTAATCTCTGGCAGTGCTACTTCTAGACAATTTTGTCACTATAGTAAGCAACAGGGAAACCTACTCATATAAGCTAAATTTGAAAACAGTGGTACAGGCTTTAGAGGCAAATTTATTTTTGTTATTAGGAAAGAAAATTCTTCACATATTTCTCTAAATACACAGAGAAGTGATTGCTTTTAGCCAACTCAGAAAGCTATGTGGTATAATTCAGGATTGTCCACATAGTCTATTAACTTGGGCAAAACAATAAGATAGGCACACTGGATCACAGTGCAAGAGGTTAATGAAGATAGTTCTCAGGTAACTCTGTTCCTTTGAGACTCAGCAGTATCTGCACAAAATACAAAACATCAAAAAAAATTACAAACTTACTTTGAAATTGGATTTACGCTTGCCTCAACAACTGTCAAGACTTTACAGTTTTTTATATTTTCTGGAAACTCCTGTATGCCTGCAAGATACAGAAAGAGGTATGAAAACAGCCTTAAATTGTTAGACTCCACCACATGCATAAACATGATGCACATGAAACCACTTGCCCCTCAAAACTTAAATTAGTTTATCAACCAGTGGACTGGTTCTCTGATGTTTCATTTTACACACAGCTTTCATTAAAGAAATACTCTTGAGCAATATCAATTCTTTTACAATTCTGTTCCTAAAGCTTTTCATGTCGCAGTTTAGCAGGCAGCTCACTCCCCAGCATTAGAGACATATAGTACCCTAATAATTCCCACTGCTCACTGGAATGTACTTAAGACCAGAACCTCAGTTCCATTATTACTTATTGTAAAAAGAGGCATTTATACACATGGTAGAATGAAGTTTCCAACAGGATCTGTTTATCAAGTGCACGGCTTGTTCCAGGTGAAATGGTAAGGCTTCAAATCTTAAAGTAAATTATGTTTACAGCTTCATAGTTCTGAATAGATATTCCAAAATGTGACATATGCTTGCTGTCAGCTTCTAGATTACTTGTAGAGAAGGAGAAAAAATGCAGCAGATGCACTTCTATCTGAAAATTAAACCAATATGTAACCTCCCATTTTTCCAAGGTTATCTCCGGAAATGCCAGAGTGAAATTGCAATCCACAGATCTGCCTAATTTATATTTGTCAGAAACTGATAAAGCAGGCCTTGAATATGGAAGACAGGTATCCACCCTGTCAGAAGGAAATCAGTATTGAAACATTCTACCATTCAAGACTTTCACCTCCATCTTACTATACCATAAAACCTCCAAATAAAACCCCTGTTGTCACAACTGCAGTTGTTTTCCAATGTATCACTACATTGCTCTTATATCCTAGTACAGCTGTTTTTATTTAAACATGTTTGTCCTAACTACAGTAACCATTCATACTGAAATCCTTCCAATGGGATTAAGAATACACTGTTGTTTCCAAGAAAAACCCATATTCTATAGTTTAAAATGACTTTCTTCAGGTAAGAAATCCTAGCTCTTTGTCTTTCCATGAATACATGTAATTGTGTCTGTGAGCGCTTTATCAGGTATGTGGAAAGGGCAACCTGAACCCAGGGTATGAGATCACGGAGAAGGAACTATACTTTGTGGATGTTTTCTTTTAGACTAGTGAGAGTGTGAAATTCCATGCTGCTGTAAGTGACATCAACAGTCCAGCTGCAGAAAGACAAGAGCAGTGTTGCTTCTCACTCAGAGTGGCAGGTGGGACTGGTTTTGTCTCTCCATGTATCTGCTCTGAGAATAGGAGGTAAAGCATCAACTAAGTAATATTTTTACTTACATAAGAAATTGCACAATTATCTGATGCTATCTTATAGTTTGGTTCTTTCTATGTTTGTGCAGTAACAAGACTGACCTGGTACATCAGGACTTAAGAGATGGCAATACCTCCATAACAAGAAAAGGAGAAACAAAACCCATACTTTTACCAAGTAAGTCAACTGGTGATGTTGAGTGGCAAAGTCACCATGCTGACTTTTCCATAAATTCTGCTGAAGTAGTAACACCACTTCTTTTAAAGTAGACTTTTAGGTCTTTCTTGACAGGAATTTGTTAGTCCTACTAACTGGTTGAAACTATTACTTTTGACTCATAGCAGTATTGTACTCTGTTCCTGACAGGTGAAAGGTATGAAAAGCACACTAGGACATCCAGGTAATCCAGATGTTTACATTCATCTAAGTACCATGGATCTTTTTGGGAAACAGCTTGCTGGACTCAGTACCAATAAAATACAGAAGCAGAGGGAACCAGGAAGAACTGAACCATCAAAAGTAATATAGGCCAAGATTCCCAACACTTCTGTTTTACAACCCCACATGTTCATGCATATATAAATAAAAATCTAGCTTTATGTGTATATATATGTGTGTGTGTACACATGTGAGCTCAGCCATGTGAGGTTTACTGGGGCTGCAAGTGCAGCCAAAGCAGAAGATGGCAACAGTGCATACTGAACACTTCATCACTCAGTTCAAAATCATAACTAAAAAGGTAATATTTATAATGTAATAAAGTTTCATTTCTGGAAAGCAGCAATGACATTTTCAAGTCCAAGAAAGATTAGGAAACTAATACAGAAAGACTACAACTGTACCTTACCTATTGCTGTCATATAGTCTTTGTATTAAGAGAAACACAATTCCAAGAAACCTAACTCTTGGAAACCTCTTTCAGCAAACAAGAATACCCACACAGATGGAAAGCATCTAAAATGACACAATATTATGAGCCTGTAGAGATGAAATTACCAATGATTTGTATGAAGTTGCCTTCTAGTGTCTAAAAAGTAAATCAAGACCTCTGTATTGCTGGTGATACAACTTTACCCTCTTAAAATAATTATCTACATTGATCAGTGGAAACCAGTGCTAAGTTCTTCTGTGGAGGCAGAGTTGTGTCTCAGACTCATTCTGTGCCTTTAGTTTTGCTGTTTCAATCATAGTTAGAGATTCTTAGTTTTTCTGAAAGATGGCCTTGGCTTGGTCCTTGGATGAAAGACTGCTCTAGTCCAACACATTAAAGGTCATGTTTTTGAAATTAATATTTCAAGAACTCATAGAAGCACAAAAGACAAAAATTTGTGATAACTACCTAGAAAACAAAATGCACAGCACATCTGGTAGGGAGGAGAATGTCAAAGTAAACTCATTCTCAAAAGAACAGCCAAGTAAAATATTAGCTATCCAAATACAGACATGTTAAATCAGCATGCTTTTGTACATAGTCAGACAACTCTGCAGTACTCTTCTGTTTGACTATGCCTTGGGCAAGAGGCAGCAACAGTTTTAACAACAAATTAGCAACACAAATGCAACTGATAGGAGAAACCTAACAATGAAGGAGGCTGGGAATTTAATTTTGCTTCCTCTTCAAGCCAAGATTATAATGGTACACACTACCCTAACCAACCTCACTCAATATTTCACTATGAATAAATGGCCATAATTCAAAATAGCAGCATATTGGAAATGACAGCATGAAACATACCTAATATTTGTAATACATACTCAGGAGATGGGGGGTGGGGGAAAATCAGGAGAGTGCTACTCTCTACCACATAAGGTGGTGCATTTACTAATTGTCTATACAACAACTTTCTGCCACTCACTTTTTCTATGCTCCTCCTGCATGCTACAAACATGCAGTTACTGTTGGATCAGTGTTCTTGCATTTCTCCCACCAAGAAAGCAAATTGAAAAAGCAGGAAAGAAAGAAGAGCCAATAAGAAGGCCGAGAGATGCTGGAAAAAGCTATAAGGGAAGGGAAAAAGGGCTGTAAAGAACTCTTTATAGGAGGATCTATTCCCTGTTTCTCAGCTTTCCATCTATCCTCAGTGTTTTGAATATTATTCCCCATTAAGGAAGGTCAGCAGATCTCAAGGGACTCTGTGACCACATCTTTCTGCACTCCTGTTGCAATTAATCCATTCAATAGCCACCTTGATCCTTGCATAAGCATTTCTCTTCTGTTTTGAGCAAATTAACAGGCACATTCCTTTTTAAATTCCATTTCTCTTCTGTTTTTCTTACAGCTTTCTTTAAACACTGATAACTCATGGATTTGAGAAGACAATGCAAGAGACCACCTAGTCTGTTGAATCCTTATCCCACTTTCATTGAAAGCAGCATACGGACAGGTTCTTCATCCTGTTATTTCCTACTTCACATAATAACCACTGCCCCCAATACATTTCAGTGCTCCACGTGATTTACAGATCATGCTTCCTGTTTTCAAAAAAAATAAAAAACAAACACCAAACCATCTCACTTGTGGAATATGACCATTTGCAGAGCACAACAGGAGAAAACACAATTTGCTGATTACTTTTAACCACCAAATAAAAAATGCAAAGCATTGGGAGCAAAGTGCTTTTTGTGTACTTTAGTGTAGTTTCCCATAGAATTTATATTTACTAATAGCTTTTAACAACGACTTCTCTGTTCCTTCCTGTCTTCCTAAATGTCAGACACTTTTAAACTCACTGGCCAGTTTCTACCAAAAACAACACTTTAAAAAAAGATTAAAAAAAAAAAGGAGTAGGGCAAGAACTGAAAGATTGTTAAAGAAAATCTGGCAGTAAGGTAAGGCAGAGGAATTTAAAATTCTTGTCCGGACAAAGCCAAAAGCAGAAAGCACTCATCATTTAGAACTCTACTTGGCAAAACCTCACCAACTAACCAGCCTAACCTAGAAAGTGGCATTCAGTTATGATCCAAGACTAGCTGTGGCACATGCTCAAAGGACATACCAAAAAGGTCACACAGGGATTTCAGGTCAATGGCCATAAATCTGGAAGTAATCAAATGCAGTTCTGGATCACATAACGTGGCTGAAACACCAAATTTCACCTGATTTCTAATTCCTTGGAGAGCAATGATTTTTTTTGGATCAGCCTGTCAGAGTAAGTGTGCACAAATGTCCTTCCACCTGTATTAAGGCAATTCTAAGTATAATTGGGGTCCCGCTCACCATCTGGAGTTAACACTTATCTCCTCCCCTAAGTAGCACAGTGCCCTTTGCTATCATGATGGTCAGCATAACTTGTAGAGTAGGAGAGAAAACTGGGACAATTTTTTCTCTCCATCAGATAAGATTTTTTTCACTCTATTCTGTATTTACAGAAAACTGTGCAAGTCAGATCCACTGTAGGGAGAACCCTTTACTGCTATGGATCCCAGAGCTGACAGCCCCATACGCTACTGTTTCAGCCCTACTGCAGGTGGGGCCTTGCTCTGCTGCTCATATTGTAGTTACGTAGTTGTATTTTTCTGCAGAAACAAATGCTAAAACTAGTCTGCCCAGACTTCAGTTACAGAACCATTTCTGCTATGCAGAAATGGCAGTGCCTACAGATCAAGTTACACCTCTTCTCACACGGAAACATTTTAAACAGGCTTGAAAAAGAAGAAATTATTGGTTCAATTCCTAAATAACACCAACAAAGAAAATCACTAACACATGAGAGACCTGTGGAAGCCATATGGGTGATGTCCCTAATGGAAAGACTTTGCAACTAGATCTCTCAGATTGTGGACAATGTGAGGAAAGAAAAATAACAGGCACACTGAAAAGCTCCCTCAGAGTGAAATAAATGAAGCTGCTGTGCACCCATTCTATTCTGCACCCTTACAAGTATAGAGAACACAGAGACAAACATACAGGTTCAGTTTGCACAAATGCAAACAAACTTAATTACCCACTTTCTTCTCTCAGCTAGTCTATTCATCCTGGTTCCAGCTTCTGGGGGAGCAGCTCCACCATAAAAAGAGAAGCTATTGTTTGGTTTTCCCCTCGGGCCTCTGCTACAACTGTCCTTCCAGACAATATGGTTCAAACACAGCAATCAAAATATTTTCAAGAATACAATGAACAACTCACCCAAAGATAATGAAAAATCTGCTTAAAAGCTGAAATTTTACAGTGAAAACTTTAAATATTGGTCATAGTCTATATTCTTATATATTTATGTATGTATACGTATGGCCAGACTTTGGGAACACAGATTTGGGAAGGTCTCTCCCCACATGGGTGTGCCCTTCCAGCCTGCACAGTGGATTTTTTAGGTGAGGCACAGCATGCCCAGAACTGGCCCCACTGTTTTAAGTCCTAAGGTCCATCTGCCACCGCCGAGTGAGCTTGGACAGTGACAGTGAAGTCCTCGGGACTGTCACAGCACCCGGTACTAACCGGGGCTGACCCTGC
>JAOXXN010000364.1:20618251-20632147 GCA_026770055.1 Myrmophylax atrothorax | reverse complement strand
GGATGGGATGGCAGGGAGGCATTGAACTGCCAGGGGACGGTCCCACTGAGACTCGAACTCAGGTCCTTGGGATTCAGGGTCCGGAGTGCTCTCCATTATACCACGGGACCACCCTATATATTTATGTAATTTACTTTAATTTGGGAGTTCTGCATACCTTCTAAACTGAAACCAGCACTCTTTACTGTGAAGAGGGTGAAACTCTGGCTGTGTAGAGAGGCTGTGGATCTCCCATTCCTGACAGTGTTCAAAGTGAGGTAGATGGGGATCTGAGCAACCTGGTTCAGTGGAAGATCTCCCTTCCATAGTGGGGAGCTGGAACTAGATCATCTTTAAGGTCCCTTCCAACACAAATCACTTCAGTCTAGGATCCAAATCTACGCTGCCTTTACATGTAAAGCCACATCTAAAAACCCAGTAATTATTTCTACAATACCTTTTCTGTGTTACAAACCTTTTTTTTTTTTTTTGAGTTCAGGAAGAGATTTTTGTTTAACTTCTTTTAGGATTTCAGATACACACACTCATATTTAACATCCAAAACCTCAAGTGCACTGAAATTCCATTCTAATTGCATCTGCTCTTACACAGAGATAATTTTATTCTTAACAGACAGATCCTTTTCAGTACCTTCAAGAAGACAATGTGTTTAAGAAAAAATACAACAAACACTTGAACAGAAAACTTTAAATAGAACGGTTGCCTGTATTTGAGATAAATTTATAACCTCTACACAATGATACACTATAGTAGAGCTACAGACTCAGAAGTCTGCAGCAAATCAATTATCTTTCATTTCACTTTCATGGATAAAATGAAATCCCTGGTTCTGTCTGCCCCTCTAACCTTCAATCAGTACAAGCAGAGAAATAGCAAATTTACAGCAAGTTATTTTTGTATTCAGCATCTTCCTCTCTTACTCACCTGCAGAAAGCAAAACTTGAGCTGCCTCTCTCAATTAACTATGACTAATTCTCAATTCCTTGAAAACCATATTCCTAAGTGTACCAGATGGGCAACATAAGACTAGTTTCCTGAATTCTTATTCTCCAATTCCCCAGATTCTAGCATACAGTGTGCTAAAGATAGCTTCCCAAATCAACAGATTATTTTAGAACAGTGAAGAAAACACATTTGATCTGAATTTGGATCTGTTAACAAAATTCTTTAAAATTACTAAGACGATTTTATAGACAGGCACGTCTGGAGGCAGGAAGGTGAGGGGAAGGGAATGATTTCTTGGATTCAGTTTATGCATTTTTCGATGAAGATTCCTTGCAATACAGACTGACAAATGGACATGTTTAAATTTGCTGTAACATCACTGTAAAAGAAAACACACCTTAGTACCTAAGAGACTATCAAAGATACCAAAGCCCCATGTTACTCTTGGTCTTGCTAGTTATTTTCTGATTGTGCTGTTTAATCCTCCAAAGGCCTGAATAATGTGGAACTTAAAAATTCCATCTTTTTCTTTCACCACCAGCATTTAGGGAAAATTAGATCATTTCACTGTTTCCCACTAGACTAACTCCAGACACAAGCAATTTCAAGTGCATTTCCCAGGCTTCTAGGAAAGCCTGATTTTCCTGGCACTCACCTCATCCCATGTTTCAGTCCTTCAAATCACTTGATTCTACTAACAGACCTTAACTCTTTTGTACATTTATATACGCCATCATCACTGTATATAAATGCTTTACCCTTCTTCAAAGACAGCCCAAAATATTTCCTCAACAGTCTTCCATGCTGCCCGAGATGCTAAGACTGGCATCTCAGAGTCCCAAGGAAATGATTATCCCCTAAAGGATAACAAACCCTGAAAGAATAGGGGTAAACAGGGGTGTTGTGGGATTCTTCAGTGGGTGGTGGGGTTTTTTCTGTCAATACATACATTAGTTGGCCATACAGAATTAAAAGTGTTTTGATTTTCCTTTAACTTCATAAATAAAACACTCATTTTTCTATACTGGTCTTACATTCTGTATGCTTCAGCTTCTCTTTAGGACATAACACATCAAGTTACAGGACTGGGAGAAAATGGCATTTCTCGATGCTTTCTTCAATGCTGGATGTAACTTCTGGTGTAGGAAGGCAGGTTGTTTATTCTACCACTTGCTCAATTAACATTCCATCTTTGTGAGTAGGATGGCATTAAGTTTCTGCTAAAAAATTAAAGCTGAAGAATCCTTGGAAAGAGGCAATGGGATAACTCTGATATTAAGGGTTCACAACAGCCTAGAGAATGAGGTTAAAATGCCATAAAGATTTACTACCAAAAACTACTGAATTTATTGACTAATACCAATAAATAACAATAAAGGCAAGTTAGAACTAATTCTAATCTATGCTTGCTGCACATTCAGCAGCAATTTGGTATTTTTAGGCTACACCTGTGGCCATGACCATTTTAGCAGCCATGAACAATACATTCCAAACCACACTCTTGTACAAAGGCTTCTGTGGGCTCCACAACACACAACCAGTAGAGCCTTGTACTCCATAAATCAGCACGTCTTGAAACATACATCACTTCAAAGAGCAGCTAAGTGAAAGAGAAGCAGTCAAATGAAGACTACTAAATAAAAACCCATCTGTTTTGCTCAAGGAGGGCGAATAAGCGAAGGTGCTGGACACTGGGAGTACACAGGGAAACATGCATGTCTCCTGGCTTCCTGTATTTTACTGAATTTTTCCTAGGCTTCTGTTTTGGGTCACTGCTGGAGACAACACCAGACTAAATAAATCCTTGCTCGGATTCAGTATGACTAAATATTCTGAAGTATCCCCATGTGAACATCTGCTGTGTATCTGTTACAAATTTTCATGTATTGTGTGCATGAAACCAGACATATTTAAATCAGAAATTAAAAGGGAAAGATTTTTTCATGAGCTCTTACAGCACCATAAAGATTGCTTTCATGGTCTAATACCTTTTAGGAACAAATGTGGTACCTCGAAAAATTTCTGTAATTTTGATCTTTCATCTAAATATCAAATATTATGCACACACACATATATGCATGTAGTTCTACTTGGAGAACTGGGGACTCTTCTGTTCAACAGGTCTCACTTTGAGCCAGACTGCAACTCACGAGGTAATCTGAAAACATTTTAAAATTGAAGCTCAGTTTTTCATTTTTCTATCAGCTTTTTTAGGAAATTAAATACTTAGGACAATACATTTGATTAGGCCTATGCCACAAACAGTTAAAATAACTTATACCAAAATCCTATCGTATTTCATGTATACTAGTATTTGAAAACTGAAGTCTAAATAACTGCCCTTGTAAAAATAAAACCTTTAAAACAAAATGCACATTTGATGGAAAAACATGTGCACTTCAAGATTTAGCTCCACCCACATCGGAACAAAACACTTCACAATATATCAATACTACAAGAACAATACAGGAACCATCACTTTTCACTGCCCACAACCACAGGCATCTGAAAAACACACTGAATTATTTTAGAGTTCGGCATCTCTCATCACCCCGCACTACTGGGGACACATCTCCATTAATTGGGGTGTTTTTATAAATTAAAGGAAAGCAATCCCTGTACTTCCCACAAAGGTCACTGCTTCCACACTTATTATTGCGATATGCAACAAAGAACTGGAGATTTTGATAAATTTTACTACTCTTAGAAAACTACTAACCCTCTTCTATTAGGTTCTATTATACACTTACATCAGAACGATCATGGACAGTGGGAAACTGAGCAGTAAATTCTTACGAAGACAAAAGCACACACAAAGGAAGAGAGTAGGTTTGCAGCTGCCAAGAGAAAAATCTTCCATGATTGCAACAGTGGAGACAAAAGAGAAAGGGAAAGGCACTTGAGCCAACAAACTGAAGTCTGAAACAAACTGAAATAATACTGAATTTCTTACACAATAAACAGCACTATTTCTTAGTTCATCCAAAAGAGACAAATAGGGACCCTGATTTGGTTTTTTTGAGTTTTACAGAGGTTTCAGGACTAGTGGAAGACAACATGTCCCCAGTAACCAAGCTTGTGATCTCAGGAGTACTTTTTATGTGCAAGCCTAGTCAGAGAAGCTACACAAATTGAGATAAGACTGAGAACAGGCACATAACAGTTTAAATAAGGTTGTACCCTGTCATTTCTCTGAGAGGTGTTAAAAAAATCCCCAACCTCTAGGAAACACAGCTTCACAGTTCACTGGGATACTGTGCTGTATGCCACAGAGAACAAGTGCTCTTTCAGCAGCTCTCTGAAGGCTTAGCTAAAGGCCATGCCATTTTGGAGGGACAAGCAGCTCCCTAGTTCCAGCTGCCTATTTAAGTACATGAGCTATGGAATTAGCCAGCATTAGCACTCAAATTGCTTTTTGCTGCTTTTAAGTTTTCTGAGTTGAGAACTTGCGTTGCAAACAGTTAATACTTTCAATAGTTCAGTCTAGGACAAAAAGATGATTCTTTCTCTGGCGTGTGTTACTGAGACAGTTTAAGCCCAGTGTTCTTTAAGAAAAGACTAGCAATCCACTTGTACCAGGAACAGAGCAGTGACAACCATGTCAATTTATCACACTAAATGCTGTGTTCATTAGGTAGAAATAACACAGTAACAGTTTAAGTACAGACTGGGCTACAACAGACAATCAAGCAAAATGCCAACACCTCAATACTGGGATATTTTCTTAGTAAAGCAGTACTCTGTGAAATCATTATTAGCTGGCAGCCCAAATAAAACAGTGAGTATGACAAGATCTTTGGAATAGTTATGTAATTCTTATTTAAAATATGATTTCAATGAGAGGTCCTCTTATTTCACTTTGAATCAGTAAGACAAAACTATTCCATCCTCCTCAATTACCATGACTTAACTTTTCTCTCAAATAGGTCTCACAACTACTTCTGATGACAATATAGGTCAATTTCCTCACAGCTGCACACATCTGCCAACTGACCAAAGCAGCACAATCAGTAAAACCCCATGTGTACAATACTTAGCTGACAAAATTTAATTTATAAAAGGCTGATAGAATGATACATTTTAGCAAGACAGACAAAGTTAACCAATTCATGTCTACAGACACAAATACTTTTCCCGACACAGCAGAGGTCTCCATCCACAGAGAAGAACAGCAATGCAGTCAAATCCTATTACACTTTTCCAACAGCTTTTAAAAAAAACAAACCCAATTTGTATGTGAAACAAAATATAACAATAGAATCCAGCAAAATTTCACAAATTGTTGTGCAAATGCTCTTCACCATAGTGACAGATAGCAAAAGTTACTAAAACTAACACATTTGAGCTTGTCCATTTTGAGAGAAGATGAGCTACTTGACAGTATCATTTTTCAGTAATGAATATCGAAGTACAAACGAACCAGTTTGAGACATACAATTAAGTGTCACAACCAGATGATAAAACAGCATGTTTTTATGCAGGGGTTTAGAGCAGGAATTTAAAAATTACTAGCTGTGTAGCTTCTAGAAATTATACTTTCACTAGTGTCTTTGTACACTCAATGGTAATTTGCCTTTTAGTTACCCCAATGTAATAAGCAAAGTGACTTACCATTCTTGCTGACATCCAGTTCCCTGAGATTAATGAGATTTGCAATGGATGCTGGCAATGTGGTTAGATCATTGTCTGGCAAACTCAGCTTGTGTAGAGACTGACAATTAAAAAGTTGCTATTGAAACAAAAAAAAAAAAGTTCATGTGATTTTCTCTCAGTTTCCTCTATACAGCTTTCGTTTTTAATCCCTTTGAACTTCTGACCTCACAGCCTGAAGGCCTGATTATTTAGAGTTTCTGAAAACAAAAAACTTTAACTACTTTCACTGAAAATTGACTAAGTTTACAATGCTTAGGAAAGCAAAAAATTGCATATGGTCACAAGCCAGCAGCTATTCCTAACAATTCCTACAAATTCCCTCCAGTGTCTCAGGAATTGTGACCTGTAGTTACACACAGACCTGCAAACATTGCAAAACACTTTCCATAATACACATGCCATGTAATACCCCAGAGGTAATTAGAGTTTATTCAAAAAGGAAAAGAAAAAAAATTGATAGACACATCTTTTAAAGTCAAATAGTTCTGGAACACAAAATTTCACTAAGTACTGATCTACTCAACAAGTTTAAATTTCATTTTGTAGTATTTTACAATATTTTTTCCCTTCATGCTTCCTAGCTCAAGTACAAAAAAATCCAACAAAATTATCATGAAAACTAATGAAAGTTTGAGCTATGGGTATAGAAAATTGTTTAATCTCTACAGCAAACATGCATTTCCACCACCTTTATCAAATACTTGCTCAGAGTCAGATCTCTTCCTATATGCAAGGTACGCAGAGATTCTTATCCAAAAGCTTTACAAATTGACAATAGGGCAAGTCAGACTACTGCAATGGAAGAAAAATCCACAAATGCTATGTAGGGAACTTACAGACAGTACAAAATAAATATCTCTAAGAAAGCAGTTTAAAAGGCTCATCTAAACAATTTATGATGAATATTTCTTTCCGACAATTTTAGAAAAGATCATTCATAAGTACCTTGACTTAAGTGTTCTTCTCTTTTGGAATTCTGAGAGAAGTTCATAAAAAACCAGGAAGGGTTCAGTGACTAAAAAAAATTTTATCCCAACACCATCATAGCAATGGGCTTCGTTTTACCAAAGTTTTTTGTGTCTCTCTCAATTACGAGGCCATTATTTCAACCAGAGACTCTTGAGCAAGCCCCATTCCTGCAACATTTGCATATATCACCCCAGAACAAGAGCAGACACAAATTAGCAAGATGAACAGTTAAAGGAATGAGCTTTAACTTGCCTACTGCTGTTTCCAATTCCTCAAAAATGTGTATCTGTTAGAACTAGTTGATACCATTAAAGCTTTGAAGCGTTACAAGTTACTTAGGATATATACAGGAAGGACAACTTTGATGAGCTTGTGTTTTGGAGCCTCTCATTTATTTCAAGAATATATTAAAGCCCTTCCCTAAAAACAATAATCTAGATTCTGGGAATCATTAGAAATTTCCCTTATTAATCATGTCAAAGCACATGCAGCACAAGGAATTGCAAGATCCCTAAAGGAAAATGAGGGGGTGGAGAACTTTGAATGGTGTTGACTTTGTAGTTGTTTCTTTTGTTGTTTTTCGTTTTTAGTGTTTACATATTCATAATTACTGCTAGTAAACAATGGAAGTCATATAATTAAAGACTGTTTTTCTGCAGAATCCCAAGTTCTTCCAAACAGTAAAGTAAGAGAGAAAAGCAAAACTGTTTGAGCTTTTTAGCTCAAATGCACACTATGGCACTTGGAATAAACAAGATACCTTTTCCGATGTGATTTAGCACACAAGATGAAAACATAACAAAAGCCCAGTCAATTTTGAAACTGGGACTATACACCAGCACTTCATACAAAGTCAAATGCTTCTCTACAACAATCTTTCTGTCCACTGCAGCTTGCTCATGCTGCACCCTCAGTCAGTCCCCTAAATTATGGAGCTATACTGCAAGAACCAAATTTTGAAGCAAGCTGGAATTCTGAAAAGATTCAGGGCAACCAAAATTATCCAAAAGCCACACACATTGATGAGTCATTTCAGTGATGAGGCTGACAAGCAGCCCTAAACCAGTCCTGCTGGGGCTTTGTCATCTGCTGTCCTTTGTATGCACCACCAAGGGCAGAAAGAAAAGGTGAGAGTGGGAATGTCTTAGCTAGGCTTCAGAAAGCTAGAGGGGACCTGATAACCACTGCACCCTTCATATTTGAAGCGGCTTAATTAAAAGCCTTTTTCAGAGCTGAAAGACTAAATAAAAGGAAAAAGAAATACAAAGGCTGAAACTCTGGCTCCCCATTGGCTAGGATCATTTCAAGTATTACAGGCCTTCCCTTTCAGTTCTTTTATGTATAATTTTAGTATCGCGGTTTCTGTCAAATGAATAAATAAAACATTTCTACCTGTCCCCACTACCCCCTAATCTCTCTGCTTGTATTCTTTACGGTATTTGAATTTATATATGGGGGTGTTTTCTTCTGAAAATTGGAAGGGTAGCAAAACACAATAATCAAAATTACTTAAAAGGGGAAAAAAATGTTTAGCTTCTAAGCAATAAGCCTGTAAGTATGACTTACTCTAACGTACAAACGTTCACTTGAAGCAAGAGTAGACTATTGTATGTCCCTGTAGTTAAGATAAATGAAAAATCAAAAAGGGACAAATGTTCCAGTCTTGCTAATCACATGGATAATTAAACCTTAGACTAGCCCAATGCAGGCCACAACCTGCCCACTTCTCCTTGCACATGCTGACACTGCCACAGACATAAAAATATTAGCCAGTCTCTTCTACTGTGTACCTCTCTTGGGCTGGATCAATTGCTTAAGCAGTTTCATTCCAACCCATGCAGCAAAGTAATCAAGCTGAAATGCATAAACTTTCAGTCTACCAAGGCTGCTCCACAGCAAACTACAGCCTAAAAGCTGAAGCAGGAAACAGAGACACTTACTATCAGCTTCTACAATGCAGGTGAAGTAAAGAGTTAGTAAATGTATCTGAAAGGAAAACCACCCAACATACCTTTGGAAGCTCTTCAATCTGATTAGCATCTAAATACAGTTCTTCCAAGGTCTTTTCAAAAGTAAAAATCTCCTTAGGCACCTGTTCCAGGCTGCAGTGAGAATAATCAAGGGTAGTCACAGTTTCTTCCTCTCCTCGAAGACAGCGGCATGGCACCAGCCGCAAAAACAAATTCCGCTTTGTTGTCATTTTCAGGCACTGTAAAACAGAAAATGGTTGATTTAAAAAATAAGACAACCTCAAAAATACTCACATGTGCAGCTTCTCAAACTTCCACTGGCTCTAAATACTGAAAAAAAGAAATTAGCATGTGTGTGTATATATATGCATATGTTTGTATAAACATGTCAGGCACAGTGAGGGAGAGGGTATTATTTTCTTTCAACAGATCTATAATGACCTTAAATGGGGTTAACACACCTACAGACACCAGAACATAAAGTCAGAATTTAGCCTGCCACTTGTCACATGCTAAAACAGCCCTACATTACAGAGAATCAGAGAACTTCAAAGCAGCATTTCTGAACTCTCAATTTTGTCTTTCCAACATAGCTTATCCCAGCGTTAACAAAGGTCAATGGAGTATTTTTGTTTAACATAATAAAACCCACCATCTATAGAGAAATAAAATGTAGCTACAGGAAATCTAATGGGTTTTTTTGTACATGTAAATACACGTACCTTAATTTCAATCCCTCCTTTAGTGACAGAATAGAATAAAAAGAACCGGCATGGTCTCTACAAACTGTTCTAGCTACAGTTTCAAATAAAAGGTTTCCAAACGCTAAGATAACAAACAAACTCTTTTTGCAAATTCATTCACTTTGGAAAACTTGAACACATCTTGTGGTGTACATTGGAGCTAAGGAAACTTCACCCTGCTATGGAAATGTATCCTTCTTCCTTTGAACTCAATCACTGTTACAACAGCACCTTCTGCTCTCAGGATGACTAGCTGATGCCTGACAGCACACACAGCCATGTGCCTGCCTCTGTTCTCCTCAGCCAGGGCACAAGTTCAGGTCTCCTCCTCTAATCAGCAATGCATTTCCACAGAATCTTCAGAATGTCACCTCAAGTTTCAAGTTTGTCTGAAATCAGACAACAGACTCAATTTTTCAGGAAGGACCAACATATGCAGACCAACAATATGATCATGTAGAGCTTCATTTCCTCAGGAAATTGGCCTAAAAATACATCCTTCTCCAAAATGGCACTGCATATTTACTGTCTCATTGCCACTTTTTTTTGGCATTGCAAAAATTATACTTCAACTTCTGGACTGGGAACAGGAAACTTTCTTCTCCAAGTGCCAAACAAGTCTTTCAGACACATTCAGCAGACTGCACTTCAACTTTCAGACAGTATGTTAGCAATACTGTGAGAAAATAAAAATAAAATATGATGACCACTGCACTACATGGTCAGAGGCCGAAAGCCTCCTCTTGTTATGAAGACATGAGATAAAGTTTGATTTTCCTCTGTGCAGCTGAGCTTGCCAAGTACTTCACAGTATTCATAGTTCATACGACAACAGATCAAGGAACTGATTTAGTGTTTTCATTAACAAGAACTTCTCACTCAGGCTGTGAACAGTCAGATTCTACATCCATCCACCAAAAAGATGGAAGACAACTCTTCATTAGAATAGTGGGATATCAAAACTTTGTTTTTGAACAATGCTTCCATGTTGCTAGGATTTTGCTAAAATTCCAGCCATGTTATTTAAATAAAACATGAGCTGAAAGTAAAAGTATGGAGATGGCAAATACAACAGTGGGGATTTCCACAGAACTGGAAAGTCAGCAAAAGAGACAGCACAACCTCCTCCTTCTTCTTCCAGAGGAAAAGGCTCAAGCATGACATCCTCCAGCCACCTACAGACACCAATGATGCTATGGAAGCTTTTGTGCTCACTTGTCAAAGATGCACACGTCTTCTCCAAGGCTCTGATGCCATACTATTTTTCATTCAAACCCCTCAAAATGAGCATACGTTACACTGTTTGCCCTCTCTTCCTCAGAGGCTGTGCTCCTCACATGTAGTGCTACTCGCCCACGTCTCAAAAGCTTCTGAACCAACCAAACTCATGAGGTCCAACAATGCAAAACACATATACCTAGTTTTCCTAACTTATTCCTTTATTTTGTAAGAGAAGTCTTGAACTTTTGGAAGGGCTGGAGAGGAGGGATTTTTTAAAAGATCACATGCATCCACAGCGCTATAAACACGGATTTGTAAACAAATGCCTGTACAATATCATAGTGTTGGGTCATATCTCCTACCAGTTAAAGTACCTAAACTCAAAGCTCACATCTTCAACCAAAATAGTCAAAACTCATATTTAAGTATCAAATAAACAACAGTTCCCCCAAAGCACTGATTTGACCAGCTTGAGTGTGTATCTGATTATAACTCTTCAAAATCCAGAATGAACCAAGAAAGCTGCATTTCAGTAAATGCAGGAAACTATGCAATGGGATTTAGTTAAATTTGTTTCACATTTGTTCAAATTTTACTTCTACACACACATGAATAATTGTTTAGCACTTACATTCCACAGAGATGGCTGCCAGCACCAGGAAATGGGTGCACCAGGATAGTCACAGAAGTATTCCACACCAGCACTCTTCTGCAAGATGTATTTTATAAACCAGCTATCAGAGGTATACCCCCCCTCCCTATCTATCTCTATCTGCCTATCTTGTGGTCAGTTGCCCAAGCAGAAAAGCTGTAATGGATGAAAGGAATCACAAACTACAGAAGAGCATCCACTGCTAGAACTACAGAAGATAGGAAAATACCTTCACACAGAACATGTGCTTCACTTACATTGCTCTAAATATTAGCTTTTCCATGGATAGTTTGGGTAAATATAGGTAGAAGGGAACACAAAGTATTGCTTTTTTTCCTTCTTCCCACAAAACACTCAAGTTTAGCAGGCAGAAAACTCTTCATTTCCTAATATACCACAATGACATCAGACCACCAGAAGGCAACAAATCCAATGTCAAATTGGTTTGCAGATACACAACATGGTGATGGCTCATTTTTCTCCACCAATTAACAGCTCCAAATTTTTATGAGGTAGATATAAAGAACTCAAAGGAGGGGAAAACCAAACCAAACCAAAACACATATACAATTCCCTTATTCCCTAAACCACTGGAGCCTTGACACAAGTTTACCTGAGATTCAGTGTTCACAGCCAACAGGAAAAATTAGGATCTTCATAAAGTTGTTGGGGATTTTTTTATTTCTTGAAGGAATAAGAAGTTGAAAAACATCACTCTATAATCAGAAGCTTTTCTTGAGAATAATTAAAATTCCAAAAGCAGGAAGGCATAAGGAAGAAATAACTGTATTCTGCTTGTGAAGACTTAATCTACCAGCCCCAAAAACATAGTGTTAAAAAAAATACCTAATTTAAATACATAGGTTTACTGCTATAAACTACTAGATTTTCTCATTTTGTCTGCTTTTTTTCTCTCCACAAATCATTGTTAGCATTTATTTTGCACTCCCTCCTCCTCCTCCAGTCCTGTTTGAAGATCACACCTAAAGACCAGAGATTCTGTAGCATCTGCAGAAAATTCAAAAAGGAGTAGTTTAAACTACAGAGATGAGTGCATTTCAGTGAAGCACAGTCTTCACTCATTCATATACATTAACTGGGACAGCAATAGAAAATAAATACCACAGTAACTACCACCAAATGAAACTAAGGAAAATGTTATTGACCTGCCTATATTGTGAAGACAGCAATGAGTATGCAGATAGGTTTTTCTTGAGGGGGTTCAGTGTCAGTTAATTATTTTGTGAAGTCTCAAATTTCTGAGACAAATGAAGTATTTCCTGATACAATTATGGTAGTGTATGTAAGTATGGTATAAAAGTGGTGCTGAAATAGTATGATCAAAAAGAGAGGTAAGAATTTACAACTCAAAGATGTTTTGCTGTGAGAGTCTATATAATTTATTTAAGATGTCAGAAATACATCCTATTTTTTCTGCCTATTATCTATGTAACTAGATAGGTAGGTATCAGTTTATAAAGCCCATCCCATTTGAATCTATGAATGACTTGGAGCTCTTTAAAATTTTAGAACTGATGAAAAAGGCCAAACTGATAAAGAAGTATTAGGGTAGTTATTTACAGTATGTAAAATTACAAATCAATTCTTCCCTTTCGAAATTGAGGAATGTCTATTTCTAGGTACAATCTCCCCTTCCCAACTGATCAAATAGCAAAGAATCTTTGACCAGACTCTGATTTTACTATGGGTATCAGCTCTCCATTGTAACAAGCAGTGCTTGACACTCGATAAAAACCAGTAACAAGTACAGAATACTGAGTAGTTAATTAATATCCAGGAAAAAAATTACCGTAGCAAGCCAAAGACTATAATCCTATGAGATCTACTGTAACAACAGTGGACTGTATCTATATGGTGGGTTCACCTTGACTGGCTGCCAGGTGCCCACCAAGCCTCTGTAACTCCTGACATCTCAAACTCCTCTACCCCAGCAGTGCAGAGAGTCAGGGAATGGGGTTCTGGTCAGTTCATCATATACTGTGTCTGTCACACTATCCTTCTCTCATTTGTTCTGTGCTCCAGTGCAGGGTGTCTCCCATGGAAGACTGTCCCCCAAGGACTTCTCCAAAATGAGTCATTCCCATGGGCTGCAGTTCTTCACAAGCTGCTTCAGTTCCATGGGGTGCAGTCCTTGAGGAGCAGGCTGCTGGGTGGGTCCCCATGGGGTCACAAGTCCTGCCAGCAAAGCTGCTCCAGCCTGGGCTCTTGTCTCCATGGGGCCACAGGTCCTACCAGGGGCCTGCCCCAGCATAAGCTTCCAACAAGGTCATAGCCTCCTTTGGACATTCACCTGCTCCAGCATGGGGTTCTCCATGGGCTGCAGATGGATCTTTGCTCCCCCCTGGACCACGATCTGCAGGGGAATCTCTGCTCTAGTGCCTGGAGCACCTTCTCCCCATCCCTCTTCACTGACCCTGGTGTCTGCAGGGTTCTCTCTCTCATATCGTCACTTTTCTCCCCTGGCTGTCATGCAGCTGATTTTTATGCTTCCTTAAATATTTTACCACAGAGGAACAACCAACGCTGCTGAGTGACTCCACTTTGGCCAGTATTGAGTCCCTCTCGGAGGCAGCTGGAATTTAATTCCATCCAGCATGGGGACAGCTTCAGGAAGCTTCTGCGTGTGGTGCAGTCACACCTGCAGCCCCCCTTGCAGAAGCCTAGAAGATAAGGGCTAATGTGTTTGTCTCAAACACCAACAGCTTGACAGCCATGGAGCCAA
>JAOXXN010000364.1:20579516-20602230 GCA_026770055.1 Myrmophylax atrothorax | reverse complement strand
ATAACTTGTGTAAGTGTGTGTTATATTGTAGTTTTCTTTTAGTTTTCTCTTTTCTGTATAAATATATAGTTAGTTTTTCAGCATAAACCTGATTTGGAAGGGGTTTTTTTCCTCTCTCTCCTTCCTTTTCTCTTGGCTGGTTGGGGGGAAAGGAACACTTTTTCTCTGTTCTTGGGCAGCTGGCATTTTGCCAGCTCAACCCAAGACAGTGCTCCAACCCACCAATGCCATTACCACATCAAGGTAATTAAATGCATTAACATTAAATGCAACAAAGTCAAACTCTACTTTCTTAAGCTCAGTTTGTACGACAGGAAGCAGATCAGTCAGCTCATTTGGAAACATTTCCAGGGGAAAGAGCTGAGACACTGGATTTTCTGTGAACCATGGAGATACGTGTTTCTGTGCCTCCACTGCAGCAAAATTGTCTACTCAATGTTATTATTCTTGGGTATTCATTTTCCAAGTGAAATAAAGCAACCGAGTAATTACACATTGATTCAAACTTATAATATACAATGCTCCATCTCACATGAAAATAAAGGTATCAGGAAAATCGCTTTACAGAACTAAGATGGATTATATCAATACACTTACAGAAGAGAACATACATTCATACATAACATACATTCACCAAAGTAGATTCAGTGCTCACAGACTTGCAAGTTATCAAATTCTATAAATGAAGATTGTGTTCCAGAATGGTAAATGTGAGGGTAATTAAATTGTTACTATGTGCTGCTGCTAATCATTCTGCTTAAGGCTTTGCTGATATTTACTGTCTGTTACTGTGATGTCATTGCATTAGCTCAAATACCCAGAAACCAAGCCAGGAATGAAAGCATAGAAAATAAGAGTCACAGCACTGATTTTCTACTCCCAACTCAACACTATAAACTAAGAATTTTAGGAAGTCTTTAAAATACTAATATTCCTGGAATCCTTAAATGTTGTATCCATTTAATATATACCTTTTAAAACACATAACTAACAGGTTTAGTGATGTCTTTTTATGACGACTTCATTCTTGTCTTTAAAGTACACAATACAGCAGTACTTGAACTTTTAATAAAAGACAAGAAACAAAACAAGCACAACAGAAATCTATCCTAGGTCTTTGATCACTTACCTTGGCCTCACAGACCATTCTTAGGGACCACCATACCTACACCTTTCAGAGCAGCAAGTCTGCACCCCGTGCACTGCACGGTCACAGTTCTTTACCAAGTTATTTTTCTCTAAGTGGCACTCATGCTAACTCACTGAGTAGCTGAGCCAGGTTACCCACTGAGGTCTGGTTAACCCTGAGGAAGCTTTATTATCAGTGGTAACACAGAGTATCAAACTTGATTCAATCTACAAATTGAAAGTAAAAAAAACAACCCATCCTTTGTAAGTTATGACAACTTTCAACCAAGCTTTAGCCATTACTAAGATTTCCACTGCTACTACAGAACTGACAACAACTTTTGGAAGAATTGGAAAGTACCTATGTCACATCAGGAGGCCAATTAGCACCACAAACAATGCGATATGAGCACTCAGGATAAGAAGACAAAACTACAAATACAACAGAAAACTGTTTGGATCTGGTGCACACCCCCTTTGCTCCTGTGTGACTGCCTTCCTTTTCACTCTTTCCCCCCCATTCTCTCGTTTCTCATCAGCACAGGGATGCTAGACAGTGACGACTCTGAAAGGTCAGAACTCTTTCAGCCCTATTATTGTTAGCCCCAGCAAATGTGTTCAGACCTCAGCCTTTTCTCACAGCAGCATGAGAGAGACTGATGATGAGAGAGACTGATGATGAGAAAATGGAGGAATGTGGAGAATTCAGAAAACAAATTACTAAGAGAATAAGAATACTTAAGAGACAGAATATACCAACAGAATCAGTAGTAAGATTTTGAACTAAAAGTATGAAACTGAGTTATATATACACACACACACTAAACACTAGAATGTACACTACTGTTTCTAGAAAGGACATATTTGACCTAAACCAAATAGGTGGTTAACTTGTATTATGTTATTATCAAGACCCTTATTTGTTTTTGCCTATTGCATTCATCAGACAAACTTTCACCTCCTGTACTTCATCACGCCCACATCCTTTATTAGATACTGAAATAGTTTAGGAAGGGACATATCTAATTTTATTTGTGCAGTACTTCAGAAATACAGCACCACGTCTTACAAGGACCATGGGCATATACAAACAAAATGCTGGTGGCAGCCAACACCCACACTTCTGTGTGCAAGGAGGGCTTGTCCAAACACTGCGTTTAGGTGATGACTCACTGACAGATAATATGTTGACTACTGAGAACAGAAGGAAAACAGAAGTTATGTAGATACTGAAGTTGGTATGACTGCCAAGCATGAGAGAAAGCACAGGGAATAAGAACCTTTGGCAATGATTTTGGGCACAATATTTAACTGCATACTGAATTCTCCAATAGCATGTGGAACAAATCAAATTCTGGGATGAATCACGCATCTGAATAACCCCAAGACTGACATAGATTGTGCATTCCTGTCCTAAAAACACAAAGGCCCTAAGGTTCAAGTCCTCCTGGAAAACATTTAAGTATAGGCTTCCAACACCTCAGATGAACGATATATTTCTTACACACCAATAATAAGACTAAAAAGGGTGATATTATTTCTCTCTGTTTAAAACCCAGGCAGGCAGACATACTCTTGATATACCTGCTGGCCAATGCTTTGTCAGTTATGCTACAGCTTTGGGCGCCACAGCACAAAACTGGACCCCAGAGCTGTTTCAGACCATCAAAATACAGAAGGCTTTGACAAAGTTCAGTCTACAAATTTTACCAATTCTGTGAATGTTTGTGGCCCTAAATGTATGAACTCATTTTGCACCTGCGACCTTTTATTGCTATTGGCTAGTCCAAGAGATTCTGCAGCACAGTTTGAGCTGTTAATCAGCTGAGGGTTTACATTTATCAGATTATGCATATACTGCTAAATTGTTAGAACCAATAATGACCCAGTCTTGACATACATGATAAAATAGGTATCAGGAACTGGATGAATCTTCTACATTTCCCGCATTTCAGAAATGCAATTTTATAGCACAGTGACTATTTCAAATTTAAATTATTTCATAAAGAGAAGAAACTAACAGCAAACAGTTGCTATAATTGTATACTTAATAATAGATCTCACACTACCAGCCAAGTCATTGTCAGGGTATGTAAATTCCTGAGTTCTCTTTCCTTCCAGGGCAGAGGTGAGTGGTGCTAGTCAAGCAACACTTAAATGTATTTTTAGATGTCATTTTCCCCCCTACATGTGTAGAGGCACAACTTTCCAATTAACAATTGCTATTATGCATGTTTTACTTCCTTCTGCATTTATTTTTGTCCCTGACTGCTTTACAAAATTGAATTAGACCTCACTGACCAGTCTGATTACAAACACAATTAGCAATCAGAGAATCTGCTTGCAAAATCGCTAAATATTCATAGTCATGAAGGAAATTCACCTCAGCTATGCTCCTAACATACAAAATGATACAAAAATACTGAGGTGTTACTGCTTGTCTGAGTGGGTTTAAATAAAAAAAGAACTATCAGAAACTTGCTGTAGCTTCAACTGTCAATTACTGTGCAAACCTACTCACTGTCATAACAGTGTGTCATTAACCCATCCCACACACACATTATGAGAATCAATTATTGATCGTCAGTATTCACTATAAACAGTAACAAAGGAAGACACCAGGAGGAATAACATACTTCTATATTTAAAACTAATTAGACAGTGGAACAGGAACAACGCAGAATCAGACATGAATTTTTAAAAGCACACTGATCTGAAGAAGGGATACACTCTCAAAGCAAACGTTCATTATTAAAACTTTTTTGTAAGCTGTGGACAACTGAACAGTTGTCTTACTGGAAGCTGATGTTTCCTGTTTGAATTGATATTAAATTTGTAACTAACCACAACAGCTACTGGTGGTGACTATACATATAAAACACCTCACCAAAAAGTATTTTTACCCTACTACCCTTCACGTAGGCATGCACCATCTGTCACCGAGGTATGATCTGTTACTCTGTGACATTATCACATTACTCTTCAAAAGACTAATGCTGCTGCTTACTCTCATGGTTTGAGCCAATTTCTAAACACTAAGCCTTGGCTTGCTGTCTGATCTCAATACCTGCCAGAGAATCAATGATGGAACACAACTGTCACTTTACCATATAATTTAAAGCTACCCAAACCTCATGTTCAAGCTAACTTACATTCTGCAAATACTGTTCCAGAAGTTATTTGTTTTGTGGATTAAAAGCAGCTATAAACTCACCCTGGATTTTTACTATGTAACAGCATAACAATTCTCCTCTAACAACACAAGACAATCCAGGAGCACAAGTCACCTGAACTAAAACACAAACAGCTTATTAAGGTAGTAAAGAACTTCTATCATTTGAAATTGCAGGGCTGCAAGGTAATTAATCCCCAGCTCACAAGAAAATTTCAGGAAATTAATATGCTAAATTCAACTGATTGGAAAATATTCTTAGTTTTTCCCGTCAAAAAAACCCCAAACCCCTCGACTGATTGAACTCGCAGTAACCCATGCAGAGACAGGTTCTGAATCTGAAAAAGCAAAACACCATTGTTATTTAAAACTCTGCGTAGATGGCAGTGTCTGGAAAAGAACAGGATATGAGTTTATGTTCCCTCTGATAATGAAGTTACAATAAGGGTTGTTTTACCTCAATTCTTAATGGCTTTTTACGAAACTTAATCTAAACCAACAGAGCTGACACACAGAAACTGCTGTTTTTGTGTAATCTGCAAATCACCAGTAGGTTTCTCCACATTCTCCATTTCTCACTCTTTGAAGGGTTGTCTTGGAAAAATACACTGCCTGGAGGCATGTGCCCTTCACATACTGACAGAAGCACTACCAAACTGCATGCCCTAAGATGCATTTTGAAGATTATATCCATACATCTTCCAAAACCCCTTCTACTGTAAGTTACCCATTACAGTTCAAAGTGTCTTCCAGTAAGAACTGAACTGCATTATTAGATTTGGAAGCCAAACAACAGAGGTTTTTAGGGGTTTCTGGATACAGCTCCTTTCTCACTCCTGAGTAAAGACAAACAGTTAGATGTGAACTCTATAAAAACTACCTGACATCTGTTTGATCTAACCTAAAACCAATTTTTCTGGATCTTTCAGATCTTCCTCAACAAGCTAATACAAGATCTGGACAAAACAATTAAGTCCATATTTAAAGTTTCCATAGCAATAAAGCAAATCAGTTGTTTACCTGCAGATTACTGCATTCTAATTTCTTAGAGAGAAAAACTGTTAGATGACACCTATATAAAATATTCTGTCTAGCAATAGAACACCAATTAAAAAAGAAAATAAAATCAACCTTTTCCAACAGGTTGATTATTAACACACCAGCCATCTTTGTTAACAGCTGAAAAATCACTAGAAATTTTTTTCTAGTATAGAAAAAATGTAAGTAGGAAAGATCAGTAGTGAGATTAATGGACTAAATCCATTCTAGATACCAGCTTTCATTTTAATATCATTAAGTGATCAGAACTAAGACAGATTTAAAATGATGGATAAAATCTTTCAACACGGTTTTAATGCATGCGCTCATGAAACAGAGTCCAGTTTTTTCATAAAACTATACAAATCTCAAAAAATAATACCTTTGAAGTTAACAGTTGTCTGGTGTTCACACCAGTAAGAGACTGAGCTGAGAATAAATGCTAACACCATGACATACACAAATAGAGACCAGAAGGAACGCTAGCAGTTAGACAGCAGTAGTGCTATTAACACCTCATTTAAAAAGAAAGAAACGTTCTCAACTGCTTTGATTAGACCAGCAGGCCACTATCTAAACCTGAAATAGCAAACACTGAGACGCAGCTTAACCAATTTATCTAACACCACTCACTAGTTTAAGATTAATGAGTCTTAAACTTAGATCTTGCTAGATGTAAAAATGCCTGGGTAATCGCTCCCTACAGAAACCGCTCGTCTCTCACCAGTTCTGGTTGCTCTACACGCAATGTAAAGAAAACTACAGTTGACATACTTCAAAATCAGAGAAATTTAAAAGAGGAGTTTTGATTCTCAGTCAAAACGTTTGACTCTTCACGAGGTATGGGGAAAAAAGGAAAACAAGGAAAACAGAATTATCAAAATACAGAAAAGCGAAAAGAAAAACCTGGTTGGGTTGCTAACCTTTCCTATCAGCCCAGGGTTTCTCAGAGACCTAGTACTGTTCTACAGGTGATCCTTCCAACAGGAAAGTCCTCAAAATTGGAAAGCCTGGAAAGAGTCCTCTCTCCTACACCCTCATGTATTCATTCCATTGTGATTTCTTCTGCTGTTGGTTAGCTTGTTCCTCTACATAATTCTGTTGTTTCTTCTTTTTCCTGTGTTTTCTTCACACCCCAAGTTGTTTCCCCTGCCTTTCTAACACTACATTGTCCCTGACACACTTCCATCTCAGAGGAATGCTCAGATGATGAGCATATCTGGGGATTGCCTAATTAAATTCAATGCATAAAAACCAGAACAATCTCAACCACCACCAGGAATGTTCTTACCACATGCTTCGATTACCCTGCCCGTTACTCTGACCCACAATGCTCCTCGTTTCTTTATGCCTGGAGTTCCTGTAGTCACACTTGTCCCCTGCCCCAAACACGCAAAACAAAACCTTACCCCCAAAAATGCATCATTTATTACAAAAATAATTTCTAGGTCATCACTTGACTGTACTGCTGGTTTAAGTATCCCTGTTCTCCAGCTTTTCCATTCAAGAGATAAATGGCTTATTTTCACCTATTCTTCAAACTATTTTCTCATTCAAAATCAAAAGGGAGACTCCTTCTCAGTCAATAAAGTGAGCTTCTACCACTTTGATCGATTCTTCAGAGCAACATCTGACAGCATGCCCACACAGATACATAAAATGAACTCCCTAAGCATTCCTTGATTTTTTTCATTATCTCTCACCTTCACAAACCAGTTAGAAGTAAATTCCTGACAATTGCCAGGCTGTTGTTCTGGCAATACTGCTGCTCATCTCACTTACCAGTGTCTCCCATCACCACCAGGGTATGTGCTCCTCTCTCCAGCTATGTCACACTGAAGGACATACAACCCTAACTCACACTTGTGTTGAGCCATGACTGCCAATTCCAGTTTGTTTACTAAGACTCCTTTAGGTTGCACAGAGGGTGACCATAATGCTTATGAAAAGAATGGATTTTACCCATTCTGCATAAAAATGCACTACACATTACATCTATAAAAATATACACACAAAAACCAGAAAGTGCATATATATATATATTTAGGTTTTCTAAGAAGAAAACTTAGAGAAGACAGATCTACCTGTTCTGTTTCTTTACTGTCCAAAATAGCAGCAAGCAAAAATACAAATTAAGTTTAATAAAAAGCAGAATTCAAGAGAAAAAATACACTAAGCCCTGATTGTTTCATTCAGGAAGAACTAGTCCATAATTCTACCTTGATCGGCAGCAGCCAAGCAATTTTCTTGATATCTGAAAGAAGGTGGGGGGTTTTCCCTTTGTGCTCCATCCAATTAGCTCAGCTTCAGCTGCAGAAACTACCTTCATGCTCTCATAACATCATAAAATGGTTTGAGTTGGAAGCAACCTTAAAGACCATCCAATTCCAACCCTCTGCCACAGGCAGGGACACCTTCCACTAGATAGGTTGCTCAAAGCCCAGACCATTTACAACTCCTCAGTGCCTCACAACCCTCGCACTAAAGAATTTCTTCCTAACATGCAATCTAAACCTACTGTCTTTCAGTTTAAAGCCATTCCCCCTTGCCCTGTCAATATATACCCTTGTAAAAAGTCCCTGTCTGGCTCTCTTGTAGGCTTCCTCGAGGTACTGGAAAGTGCTGTCAGACCTCCCCAGAGGCTGAGCAACACAGACTTAGCCTTTCCTCACAAAGAGGCGTTCCAGCCCTCCAGTCGTTTTCATGGTTCTCCTCTGGACCTACTACAACAGGTACAAACTTTCAGGAAGTTTTTCCTCTGGGGAGGCATTTCATCTTCAAAATAAATCACAACATTTGTAACTGAATGGAGATTTAGAGTAAATCTGGAATACTTTTAACTTGAAGTCAGCATTTTAACACAAAGGGTAAGGAAAAACTGAAGGATCAGCAGCAGCCATTTAAGCACCTAAACTGAGCAAGACCATTCTCCTGCTTGAGTTCTACACGGCTTGGTATTAGCAAAAGGACCACAGAGGCTTCTACATCTGGCCAAGAGTGACAGGCAAATCAAGCAGTTTTGTATCCTAAAGCATCAGCAGTTACACGCAAAAGATAAACAGTGTTCCTTTCTCACTGGGAGCACCAGTGTAAAGCATTATTTCACATGGTACACTGGGGAAAATAAGAATTCTCCAACCTAAAACGAGATTGAACCAAACTAATGATAAGATTACAACCCAATAATTTTCTGATCGATCCAAAAAATCTAAAAAGTGAACCATTTGTCTGTTGAACAAGTTTAACAAGGAATCAGTCTGATCATCAAGTTCTTCTCAGTTTTCTCCATTACAAAAGTCTCCTACTCTGCCAAGCAAATGAAACATATCTGTTAAGTTTATAAAAAACAAAGAGTTGGTATATTTTAACTTGTTCTCACTTTAGTGGTCCTAACATTAGCATCCTATATATTTGAGGTGGACTCCCTTCATCTTTCACTTTCTGAAGCCTTCAGCTTCAAAACCAAAATTCACTAGTATAGCTTTTTACCTTCACTTTATTAACAGATTGACCCTTCTCACTATGGTAATTTTAGCCCTTTTTTAGCGTTGATGTTTTCTAAGCATTTAGTAAAACATCCTTTAACTGATTTCCCTTTAAAACTGAGTAAAAAAGGAGTTTATATACAGACGATTTGGCTGAACGGCTTCAAAGTGCTCTTTATAAAAAGGAACAAATAAATGCTGCTGATTAAACTTGCTATTTATTATGTAAAATCAAAATCAGTTCATAGTAATTTATACTTTATCAAAAACAAGGAGGTTTGAAATACGCAATTGGTTACTTGTCTTCCTTCAGTGATAGGTGTGACTCCAAATCCTTCCATAATTACTTGTAAGAATATTGCATCCATCATCCTTTTTAATGAACACTTTAGTATTAGTGGAACAAGACCACCTGCACATAAAAATTAAGTTTCCTGTACGTGACTGCAATTTGAGGGCCCATAGCAAGTTATTTCTCCTGTGGGTTTACCAGAGCAAAAACTGATTAATAAGTGTGGGGGTTATTTTCAGTTCTCAGAAGTCAAAATGAGGTAAGGCTAACAATCACAAGAGCATAGTCTTTTTCCTTCACTTTGTCATTCCTAAACTGTAGACATCAAACACTTCACTCATCCTGCCAAGAGCCAGCAATACTACACAGATCAAACACTAAGTTTTCTCTTCTTCTTCCTCCATATTGAGTACCCAACACTTATTTCTTTGTAAAGATTCTTAGAATTATCCATCAGTCCTTGGTGAGAAGTATTTCCAGTATCTTGGCTTTGTATTAGAATAAGTTGGGTTTTTTTCTTTCTGCATGTTTTAATAGATATTCTATTTGGCTCTTCTCTGTAACTGATGTTCACTTCAAGCTACTCTTTTTTGAGCAAAATCCGTCATCTCTCTTTACCCTAAAACCAAGCTACTGATACATAAGAGGAAAACTCCCTCCTTTTGCATGACTTACACCTCTCCACACACCACTGTTGTACGATCCTCTAGACACAGCAACACTACAGGAAGAAATCTGTACTTCAATTAAATTTGTACACTCGGACCATTTGTACTTCACATAAAATAAAGTGTTTTGTCAAAAACCAAACTACAGCACACCCATTACAGCTCCCCACAATTGCTTAAGACAACACTGAAAGTAAAGCATCCTATCAGGCATTTCTGTCTCACTATCATTTCTTCCCTCTAGTAGGAAAATATACTTTGATATTGTAATGGATACAACTGTATCATAAAGAAAAAAAATTGTGTGCTGAGGGTGGAAGCAGCAAACAAAAAGGAAAGGAGGAAATCGTCAGAGAGGTCCATTCATGGCACAGAAGCCATATAGCCATTTCTTAACTGAAGAAATAGGCACTGACATTCAAAGACAACTGTCAAAAGGAAGTTTACTTGCATACATTAGCTAGTACTTGATTCTATCTCCATGGAACAATGCAGATGGAAAAGGAGAGAGGAAAGAGGAAGCCAGCATGCACCGTGCTATTTAAGTACACTAAAAGTCCCTGCATACTTCTCTCTGACATCACCACACACATTTATGGCACTGTATAAGAAGGTTTTATTTGCTAATTGCTAAATTGACAAATAAGAGTCAAGAACTGCTTATGTAATGCAAGCATGAGTTTCCCAACATCTAGCCTTTACATACAACCAAATTTGCCTAGACGGAGACAGGATGTTTTCCTCAGAATACCCAACTCTGGCCATGTGACAGTCAGCTTATTCCACAAGCCAGCCCTCTGATAACCTAATCTTGTTTAGACTCTGTTAGCAGTGCACACACATTTTAAGGGACAAACTGACTACCACTCTTCATGAATCCTTAAACTAAAATGCCACTCAACGAAGTAACTAAATTATGTTAATGCTGAAACACCCATGGCCCTGAGAATTATTTCACCTACTGAGACAGTTTGTCCATACCTCTTCTGAACTACAGGGAACACCAGGCTGACGGAACAACGAGTTCCCCAAGTGCACTGCCAAGATAAAATTCATCACATGCTAACTGGATTAACCTTCACAGCTGAGCCACCTGAGATATGTTTGAGTAGGCACTTCATGCCACAACTCGTCAAATACAACTAGGAGGGGGAGATTTGGGACAGCATTTATTGCTACAAGGAAAAATGAATCAGCAAGTCAGGAAGGCTCACAGATTAAATATGCAAACCAGAGCTTATATAAGAATCTTGGAATGTGCCCAAAACCTAATGAAATAAAGAAGCCAAAAGAATACCAAAGGGATGGGATACAGGGGGCCCCTTTGCTCACCGTAGGATAGTGAGTGACTTCTTTATTCAGGTGGAAGTCTGGATGGCAAGACAATGAAATAGGGTTTTTCTTAACTGACTGTAATTACACACAGCTTCAAAATGCTGCCCTTAAATAAAACATTGTCAGAAGACCAACACACTCTGTACACAGGAAGATTACAGGATCTTGTCAGCTTTCCTTTTCAGGAAGCAGGCAGTGTATGGATTACAAAAAGTAAAAAATCAAAATCAAACAAACAAAACCAAATAAAAACAACTGAAAACACACATAAAAAACTCCCACCACACCACTCTGACAAATTCTCGTATTTGATGTTTGGTCTTAGGTTTCTCTCCTGTACTTTGGCAATACACAAGTAAAAACTCATTTATGGTCTGTACTGTAAATACACATTGATACATTACCTTCACATTGGGCCTAAGCATTTAGCATTGTGCTCACTGTGAATCTGAAAAAATACAGCAACTTTCACAGAAACCTATTCATTAAAAATCTTTGAGAAGTTGGAGAACACTAACTCAACTGGTATTAAGAAGCCTCTATCCAAGATGATCACAGAACATCTGGAACACTTACTGGGTCTCTTGCAAAGCCTGCCATAAATACTTCGTAACAACATGCTTCCCAATTCAAGTATTAAAGATATGCAGGCAGCCACAGGCCTATCACAAAGCCAACATTTGCTTCCCAATCCTGTTCTTTTTAGCCACTAGAGATTTTCTTCCCCCAATAAGGACTCATTAATCACATTTGCTAATAAATCAACAGTTAGGAGTGAAAAAGGGACTAGACTTAAGAGCAAACTACTACAAAGCAAAAAGAAATAAACTCTAGATTAATCATACCATTTGATTACTCCAATAAGACTTAAGTATTTCAAAGTGAAAACAAGTAGATGCATAATGAAATTAGGATTATAAAACAATATTCTAATTAACATAAAATTATTTGTGACATTTAAATATCTGTATTCACATATTATCTTATACATATTCAATGTTGTTGAACAATATTAGTAGCATAACAAAGGAAAGAACTTCCTCTAAATCCAAGCCGTGCACTGCTGCCTGAATTCTCCACTTTCTTATTGTTAGCTTGGCATAAATAGGACAGTTATAGCTTATTAGAAGACTCAGCCTATTCAAATGATAAAATTTTTTATCTTTTGTGATACTGTATCACTTGCTAGTCAGAGAACTGTGAAAGAAACTTCAAAAGTTTAACAGAGAAAAATGCTGCTTTATCCAATTCTCTGTAATCAAGGATCTATGGAAACAATAATTCCAGAACTCTCACACAGAACATCAAGTGCTTTTAGCATATATAATTAGGATTTTCCTCTCAAAAAAGAATATATTCCTCAAAATAAAAATTCTTGTCTTTCTTCTTTTCTAACCTTTTTATTAAAACCCATTCCTTCCTCACAAACCCATTTTCAAGAAATGTTCAAACTTGTATTATTTTTCCATAACTTCTCCTAATTTAATTATCGCAAGACTGCATTTTCAAGCACACCATTTCTACAACACTATTAAGCATTTAAAACACTATTTTTGCTATTAAAGTACTTCCCCTATTGAAAGTCAAACATTTTCTGTAGCTGGTTACAAATATTTGTGAGTGTACTCTAACTGCATTCTTGAATCAGAGCAAGAGATGGTGAGAGCAGAACAAAAAATGTATTTGTTCAATAGCCCTTATTAGGATTAAGTATATTATCCTACTCCACTATATTAAGATCAAAATATACTGTGATCTACTAAAGGTTTTCATGGCACTTCAATTCGGCATACACATTAAAAACAAAGGCCACATAATTCTAGTTATTTTGCCCCTGTTCTCCTGTGTCTCCTTTCTGAGAAGCTCTGTGCATCTGCTATTGAATTATGGGATGAAAAGTAAGTTTAAAAAAAAAAAACCTTCAGTCTTAGCCCACCCAAAACATACCACTGACAATGTAACAAGTATACAGAACCGAGTCAGTACATGCATGCAACCAAAAAGAAAAAAAAAGCTGCCCCTCAAAACAACAAAACCAACCCCAGCCATATTAACCTTCCCCTAGACAGGAAAATAGCATCTAAATTAGCTTATCCAGGGAGATGTATTTGTTTGAAACTGTGTTTATTTTTGCACACAGCTACCCGAATACATTACCAACAAAAAAAGAGTAATTAACTTGCATATATTACGTAGCATTCAAGGTAAACAAATAATGCAGAAAAACATGGCAGAAGCAAGGGAATACAGGTTGCCTCTACACAAGCGCTCACACAGAGCTGTGTCAGCTTCAAAATGCAGACACACAGACCATGTTCTGTGTCCTACGAGCAACAGACTGTGCCACTGCAGTGGATACCCCCAGTGCCTCTTGAGAGAAAGCAACCACAGTTCCCAGTTCTTACACATCACCCCAACAAGGTACTGCAATGCAAATTCAGCAGTTGAAAGTGTGTCATTCTTACATGTGAGGGCAAGAGAAGGCATTATTAACATCTCATAATGTAACTGAAACATTAGCATGCCCAAAACATTTCTTTCCCCTTATCTGCTTCAAAGCATCTGGACAGTCACCTACCCAAATCACTCCAACACTGCCAATTTACACCATAGGAGCCTGAATCAGTTTCTCAACTGGGACCACAGATTCACCAGGACGTCGAACAGTTTATTAAACCATCCACATGGATCTGTGAAAGAGAATTAAGAGGTATTTTCAAGATGACGGCGTAATGGGCCTTGCACAAAAAAACAAGACAGTTTCAAATCCACATATTTACTTACACCAGAACCAAACACAGACAACACAGAAGAGGTAACTTGTAGTTTGCCAGCACAACCACTATTCCACCAGCATTCATTTTTGTCCTTAGTCAAACCTGAAGGTAATGGAAACAGAGAAAGCAGTGTGCCAAAACATAGAAAAGGTGAACTGATTATCATCTCCTCCTTCTAAGGTAATCAAAGCTAAAACATATGCATGGCCAGCAAGCTAGATGTCAAAATAGTTCCCTTTCTGTTACTCACACGAATGGAATTCTAATGCAATTAGCAGGTTACCAAAATGTGACCAAAACCAACAAGAAGTTATATTCAGGACCTCAACAGAATTACTTCCTCTTAAAGCACAGTTACTGTTCTGGTGACTCTCAAGCACGTTCTCTGAAATGAATCCGTACCATCCACACTGACACAAACACTCCCACAGTCCTTGTGGCAAAATACAACTTCTTGCAACAGATGAGCCTTTAAAAAAAGCTGCAATTATTTTAACTGGATCTGACAGCTGCCTTTCATTTAGCTTAACGTGAGGTTTTCTGGGAAGTCTGGAGCCATGGGAAGAGTGGAGACAATTGCTTTCAAGTAGCTGGATCTGTTTGTGAGAAGCTTACTCTGCCTCATGAGCTTTTGTGGAGTATTACCATGTACTCTGTATGTTGAGGATACAAAGTTTAAAAATGAGGTCCTGGCTAGCAGGCCGGAATAATGCAATAAATCTAAGATGCATGTGGAACACACCCATGGCCTCATCTTGATGACATTTGTTTAAGCCAGTTCAAATAAAGTGCCAAAAAAAAGAGAAGATAATAAACTACGGAAGAGTGGTTTTTTCATCTGTTTTTAAAACAGCAAATACATCCCACCAAAAAAGAGAAAAGGTCTAATAACTCTACACTTAGATGTTCATCAATGGAGATCAGATCCTGATTAGCATTCCATATACAGTCATAAAAATGAGTTTCATAATTACTGGAGTTTCATGATTCCTAAAGTTTCTAAGACAAGCAGCAACAGAATTGTTATTAAGTAACTGTTGCTGCCGCTTCCAGAAGACTCAGATTTAACAAGCCCTAAATACTCCATATTAATACAACTGTTTCACAGATTTTAGCTACCTTTTCCAAAACACTTCTGGTATCAGCCCCTCATGGTGTCATGGCCAGCACAGCTAGAAACTCTGAAGGATGCCAGAGTTGAAGACTTTGCTTTCCTGGCTTCTCAGGAATGAAAAAATTGTGTTGCTGTCTCTTTACAGCAGTGGCTCTGGAACTTTCGCTCTAAAATCTTCCTAGTGCAATCCCACCTACAGCCAAAATTTTTGTATGACCAAAAATACTAACATAATCATCCTATTAAGTCAAGTTGATATCTAGCCAGGAACTCCCCTCATACACATTCTGTTTAGGAACTGCAAGTCTGTGATGTAAAGCATGGAACAGCTTTTTTAGCTCTTAATTAAGTCCCTCTCTCACCTTGCATTCTTCTGAGCAAAGCTAAACCTGCAGTTTGATGCAAGATACACACAGCATTCCTATGGATAAACAGTGGCCTGTCGAACATGCTGACTCTGTTCCAGACTGTGATATCCGGCATCCATGGCACAAGTGCTCAGTGGTAACCGAGACACCCAAAGTTAAGGGTTGAGGTGGGGTAGACAAGTAAGAACTTTAGACATCTATAGAAGAATGACCTTTTACTCCAACAGTTCTTCCCCACAACATGGTAGAAGGTAACTAGAATTAAGGCTACAGTCCACTTCTGTTTTTTCATTAATACAGACTTGTAATTTTTAATTAAAACAATTCCTAATTAATACCAGTAACCCATTCCAATTCAAATCCCTGACTGGCAGGTCAGCATATGAAAAAGCATCCATACCACATATAAACTCATTGCAAAGGAGTTATGAACAACCAGGACTTGTCAGAACTAGATGGATTTGGGCTGTTCAATACACAAAATCATCCCATGCACACAACATCTTACAGCTTTTGTGGCTGCCAGGACAGAGAACAATCAGTTTGGACTTCACTTCATTACCACACTGGTGAAAACCATACTGCATTTCAAAAAAATTCTAATCACACAGCAGAATAAATATATATACAGTTATCTTTCACAGAATTTTAAGACATGACACATGAACTGAAACTAGACTTCAGACCCTCGAAGTCTCTGACTCCTTCCCAAAAAAATGAAAACTACAGCATCAAAAAACCCCAACCTACTCAGTGTTTTAAGCTGAAAAATCCAGAAGAAAGATAACTTAAAAAAACAGGAACAGTGAATACAGTTGATAATATTTCAGTCACACACTCCCTTGGAGGGGGAGGAATTAATACAAACATGAAACTGCACAGAAAACGTACAGTCGCCCTCAGGTTCAGAGTCAATTCCAATTTAACACATTCTAGATCCTTATTATAGATAGACTCTCCCAAATGAAGCAAACATATGAAGGGAACATGACAACTATGTGCAATTGTATCATGCTGATTTGCAAGGTGAACAGACAATTCAGTTCTCTAATTTTTAACTAGACTGCAAAAGCATCTAAGAAAAAATCTTAGTGTATTTTCAGTCTGGGGTGGGGGAAGTAAAAAAAATCCTCTGCACCACATTTTCAAAATTTAAGTCCCATGGAACTTAGTATCATTACAGGAGTTCCTCTCAAGCATGCAGAAGATCATAATTTGGAAACTACCTTAGGGAAAGAATTCACTATCTCCAAATCCTGTATAGCTTAATCCTTGTACTACATAATTCCAAAGAAAACGCCTAATACAGACATTATCTTCTCAAATACAATATTCAAGATAATTTGGCACTTAATATATTCTGCTGAGCTTTTTTCCCATCTTTGAATCCTAGGAAAAGAAATTTTCCACCAATCACTACTTCCCCTGATGTGCTACATCAAATACTTACCAATCAACAAGACAAGCATTTATTCTGCAGATTAAAGAGCAGGACATACAAATAGACAAGTACTGTCATGGGAAATAGCTTGACTGCTTAAGGATGTGTTCAGAAGTCTACAGCTCACTCCTTACTGTTCCAGTAAGCAGGCAATGTCCAGCTAAGCTGTCCTGCAGATATATGTAATTGGTGCTAAAATGCTGGTGTGCCTGAAGAAGGAAAAGAGTCTATACAACTCAACTTAAAGGTTTCTCATGTAATGGCTTTAAGAAATGCATTGCAGGGAGCAACTTAAACTCAGATAACAAGAAGTAATTTTTCTACTCACTAGTGCTTTTATAGACCACTGCATTCTAGTCTCATCAGGGAAGCAGAGATAAGCACAGTATCAGAGAGTAAAACATAGGTACCACCACAGGCACCAGTTGTTTCTGTTTACCTCATGCTCCTCAGTGTCAGCTCCTCCACACTGTATGGGCTTGGCCCTTCTGGAAAGAGGAGGGAAAGACCAGAAGCTCTGCTACCTGAACTTCATGAGTGCTGTTCAGCCAAGTGAGGCTGCCATACACGCCCCACTCTGGAGCCACATAGCACCTCCACACCCAGGTGGCAAATTTCCCAGAAGATCTTGGAATTATGAAGCTAAATGTCCGCTATTCTTCCACCCCCTGCCCCTCAATTATGATGCACTTCTAGTCCCTCCACGAATGAAGGTGATTCTACACTGCCCATTTGAAATCAAAAAGTAAAATACTGTAATGGCATCCCACATGGTAAGCAATGGACATTTGTGAGTCCATCCTTCTACTGTGACAAAACATAACTTGTTTACTAACAATACCAACTGCCCCTCACCTGTCAGTTCTCCATTCACACTAGCCTTGAACCTAATCTGAAGGCACAGCATTCAAACACTGCTGACCTACATACTTCAATCAAAAGATGTCTCCAGACAATTAAAAATACAAAGCCACCAGAAATCCTTTGGAACTAAAGAGAGTAGGTTCGCAAGTCTCAAAAGCAAGTGCTCTTGATGCAAGGTAGCTTTTAGGAGAAAAAGGACTGCATTGTTTCTTCTCCTTTTCCAACCTGAGTTCTTACTAACTAACTAACTTCTTGAGTTAGTTATTTCCCACTCCTGTAGCAATTAAAAAACATTTTACAGATAGACATGAAATTCCCACACTACTCTCTGAAGTCTTAGAAGTCAACCTGCCTATGGGCAAGAAAAAGTAGGAAAGAGGAGAGGTGGTACACTTTAAAGCTGCCCAAAAAGAGATAAAACTGGGGTTTTAACTGCACTTTTGACTTTTATGGACATATTATTAAGGATCAAATCATTGATGATGAACAGTAACATTTACATTTACTGTGACTAAGTGAAAGATGATTCCAAAGGAGCAACTGGAACTCAAAAGGTAAGTCAGTCTCCATTATGCTAAATTCAAGCTAGAGCCTGCTGAAGAAAGTGTAATCCCTGCTTTCCCTTCACACCTGCCTTTTATTAAATCTAGAATTTTTTTCTGTTTAGATCAGCTTGCTCATCAACCCACTGACCTTCAATATCAAGTCTTCACATAGGACGCAAAGAACCACACCAGAAGCAAAGACAACACACACTGCAGCACAATGTAAGACTCTACATTTAGCCACAGGCTTCCTAAATTAAGACTTCTTCAAAGTAAAGGTCATAATTGTCATTGTTACTGGCGTTTTGCTCTTAGCACAAAAAAGATGTATTAAAAACCATATGCAGGCACATTTAATGCCCAAAACAGCATATGCTGATGGCAAAATTCATTCATGTCGGTCACATTTTATAATTTAGTCTGCCTAGGACTCATAGTTTTGGTGGAGGTTGCAGGGGGGAATGATTAAAACCAAAAAATTATTAACCATGCTAAATATCTACAGGCAATCAAGAAGAAGCAGAGATGCTAAGTCAGTTCAGTAACTAGTTATGGCCCAGACAGTGAATGTATGAGCAGGTTGTGTTCTACAGAAAGGAAAGAAATATTTACAGGATGTGGTCTTAACTGCTAGACACCCCTGCTCAGCAAGGGCTGTGAATGTTTTTGCAACAAAATTCAATTACTTTCCTACAATGAGAGCAATGCTTTGAATTCATAAAAGCCTTGAGAGAATGAGACTAAAATGCATACAGACCATCAATCCCAACACAGGAAGTTAAAAATTTAAATACACTTATTTTCTTTCAACCAAAGAAAAACCTGTCTAAATGCCAAAGTGACCAATACAAGAAGGTCCCTGTCAAAAAGGCCTAATGATAAGAAGTGTCAGTTGTTCACTTTGGCATGTTAAAAAAACTTTTAGAAAAATATCCAATGAACATCAATCTGTAATACAAACCATTAACAGATACTCTGAACAGATTTACAGATAAATTGTAGATTTCCCAATAGATATTTATATCCACAACAATGCATTGATCTAGATGCATCTTTCATCTGTCCCACTGCTCTTAACAAGTAACTCAGGAGGCATAAAATGCACCTTAAGCCTCCCAGAGCATCAGAAGCTGCCACTTTATAGCAGAAAGATGCCCATTACGTAGACCAGAATGCAACCTACTTCAAACCTTAATGGCAAAGGTGATTTGGCCTAAATGAAATACAACAGATTCTGTTAACCTTTAAGTGTTGGATATAAAGCAAGACTATTAATTGGTATGGATAAAACCAGTACCTACAGTGCATCCAACTAACTGATTAACTGAGAGTCACACACATCACACACCTGAAAAACACACTCGGCAGTAAATCCTGACAGAGCAAAATAGAAACAGGGCGTTTTAATGTTAAAAAAAAATTATGCCATGATGCTGTCTTCTGGTCTGCTCCTGTCAACATTACCAAGGTTTTGGAGAGCCTGTGGGGAAGGGACACACTCAGGAAGAAGCCACAAGAAAGGATGAAACAAAGCGTAATAGTCAATACGCTTTTAAAAGTCACAGCAATTGTACGTCAAGGTTAATGAAATCGCAGGGTAAAATTAAGTTAAAAAGTACTTAAAAAAAAATAAAAATAAACCCCCACAGCTCCATAATGGAGAGGTATAAAAGAGATATTTACAATGTCATCAACAGCACAGAAAGATCTTAGGAAAAAAGTGGAATAAATATCAAGGAGGCAAAGAGAATCCCCTAGATGGCATAGCCTTACTTGTATTAAAACCACAAATGACAAGTGCTTTGATGGAATTTTAGGTTGGCCAAAGACTGAGAAAAGACAAAATAACTGTTCCAAATATACAGCAATTCGCAACACTTAGAGGTTCCAAATACCAAAACCCAAACTGGTGTCAGTATCAGCCTTTGTGGAACTGCATTAACACTACCATAATAGCAAGTCCAACTTGAACACACGCACATGAACCAGACAACAACCAACTTACACACAGATGAATGCAGTCCATTTGAAAATTAATTCCTGCTACTAGTGATGACAAGGGCTGAAGTGCAAGTAAGTGTTTAACTTGATACTTCATACTGTAAATGCCAGCAGACCAGGCCAGTCTCAACAGAAATAACAGATAGCTTTAAGGTAGGGGGAGGATGGGGACACCCATAGGCATTTGCCAAGGTACACTGGAAGTACATTTCAGATGCTCAGGCAGACAGAAGGAAAACATAGACCTGACAGAACATTGTTTGTGTGGTACTTCCTCCAATTCAATAGCTTCAGAACACTGCTGTAGCCATGACACCCAGGAAACAAGCAGAAACACTGAAATTATTTGTGCTTGAGCAGGTCAGGCCTCTCTTTGCTAGCAGGACCACTACTCCTTCATAGGAAACAGAATTTGGTGACTAGAATGAACAGAAACATCACACTTCACAGGAGAATGAAGGCTGAGGAGGCAGAAACCTGAGGAGGAAACCTGAACATGTTCCTACAGATTTTCTTGTCATTATCTTAAAGAAGGCAGAGATCGGTCCGACCGACGCACATCACCATGAGGGAAGACTGGTAGACTGTCAGCAAAACCACAAAAGCAGATGATAAGCCAGCTGACTTGGGCCTAGGTGCAGCAAAGAGGCAACTACAGAAGTCGCCGTATCTCTCAGCAGATGAGCACACCTTTAAATGATGGCACCATTACCATGGGACCGGGAATATCTCAGGGAGTGAAATTCAAAATCTAAAACAGATTAAAAACCCACTAGCATCTCCTCTTTCAATCCAGGAGAGAGGAACATACCAAGCTTCCAATCATGCTTTGCAACAGAGCTCTTAAGACCACCCAAAGAAAGCAGAGAAATTATAGTAATTATGGTCTTTGCTTCATGTGAACCTATTTTATTATTAAATGCTTGGTTTAATCAAATCTATGCCTTCCACAGCTACGGAAATGGAAGACTTGCCCTCACTCTCTTCTCTTTCACGGATCTCTCACTTCTTACACAAGACAAAACAACAGTAAGGACGTTATGCAAGTTTGTTCACCAAAGTTAATTTTTAATTCTATGTCTAACCACAGTGATTGAAAAGAAAAACACACAACAAAGAAAGACAAGACAAAAACAGCATTCAGAAAGGACAAGAAAAAATACTTATAAAAGATACATACTTCATTCTGCTGGCTTCAAGACAGCTATAAAATTAAGGCTTTAAAATTATTTCAGGTAAGAAAAATGAACACAATATATGAGTTAGAAACTGATCAGATGAAACTACATGTTCTAGAGACACATGTATTTTTCTGTCAATGCAATTTTTACCATCTTTGACTTCCAACCAGGAGAAAAAAACGTGACTACCACCTCCTCCAAAAACAAGGAATAATATAAAGTGCTTGGCATTCAGCTTGGTTCTTTATAATAATAAAATCCTGTAATATTTGGAGCTATTAATTGTAAATGTGCTTACTCCATGTCTTGAGAACTTGTGGGAATTAGGTATTGGACAGAAACAAAATCCCTCACTGCTCATTTTTTATTTTCATCAACCCTTGTTTTCTCCCTGCAGCATCAAGCAACTACCTACATCTCTCATGGTGATGTAAAGACACACATATGCTACCAGCCTTAAACAGAAAAACAAGCAAACGAACAAAAAGATCCAAAAATAAACAAAAAAATCAAAAAATAAAACAAAAAAAACCACCTCCCCAATCAAAAAACCCAAACCACCCACCAATGTATACTGTGCATAGGCCTTTTCCAAGGAGAATTTTACTTTTCCTATACAGCACCCCAAATGATAGACTGCTTGTTTCAATTTCCTTCTGTGGCATATGTTAACCAAAAATAAAAATAGGGGATGGGGAAACAAATAGCAGTGAAAATGCTGAAAGTCAGCAACTGGTATTTAATACTATCCTCAATAGAAGTCCTTTTTAACCCTTAATTCAGGAGATAAAATAGGTCTGAAAAACATAACTGTTCCACATGAGTATGATATTTTTATTCCTTTGACATATGTTGCTTCCTGAATGGATTTAACGTATTTTGGCATTCCAGAACAAAACTGCTCTCATAGTGCTTGGCACTTCACGTACAACGCAGCCAGGAAGCCACTCCTTAAGACTATGCAGCCATCTGCAGCAGAGCCCAAAGGTTTTTGACAAGCAAGCTGCACTGCTGTAAATACACAGTATTTCAATATCCAAGAAAAGTTCTCGTCCTTTAGCTAAACTCTCCACATAATTGCCTGCAGACAAATTCAGGCAATCTGCAACACGTAACAGCTCAGTACAAATGAAAACAGAAAGGGGAAAAATAATAATAAAAAGATACTATTTCTTATCATAAAATTTCTGGTTACTTAATTACTTTGTTTGCTAAACTGTGAGGTCTACATACAAAAACGAAACAGCCCCTGATGCCCTGCCTTATATGCACTTCCTCACTTCCTCTCAAAATGTAACTGCCAGA
>JAOXXN010000364.1:20533681-20563408 GCA_026770055.1 Myrmophylax atrothorax | reverse complement strand
GAGACTGAAGCAGCTACCAGCTAAGAATCAACAAGGCCACAGCTGCTGTTGACTGGTAAAGGAGAAATCACTCCCTGGGAGATCTCAGCAACTC
Organism: Myrmophylax atrothorax; assembly: GCA_026770055.1. Lineage (NCBI taxonomy): Eukaryota > Metazoa > Chordata > Aves > Passeriformes > Thamnophilidae > Myrmophylax > Myrmophylax atrothorax. The sequence goes on along the minus strand of JAOXXN010000364.1, from coordinate 20,563,314 downwards.
CCTGGAAGTTTCTCATGAGAACTCCTCAAGCTTCTCACAGGACTCTGGAGATGCACCCATGAACAATCAGAATGTTTTCATCAAAACACTGGACTTGCGAGATATGGACTATAACCAATTAGAATTTGTATTTTGATGGTGTGAGATTCAATTTAGCCAACAGAATGTAGCCTTAACCCTATATAAACCATGTGCAGTGTGCAATAAAGGTCTTTTCACCATAAACCATAATGGCTTGTTGTGTGAAGTCTGTTTCCTCTGCGTAATATTGTTTACTTTATGCAAACAAGCAAAAGGTCTCAACAAAAAGCTTTGCTTTGCTAAGTACTTTGAGGAGTCCATTTTAGTCTAGAAGGTGTAATTACTCTTTATTATGATTTCTAAAAATAAAATATTTTAAATATTTTATTAAACTAAGGTGAAAATGCATAGATTCTAATTAAGGATGCTATTAGCAATGTAGCGGAGTTTCCATCTGAGCATCATGACAGCATCAACTCAACACGTTTCCATGAACACCTTTGTAAGTGCTGTGATCAGACAGCATACATTCAGATTAAAAAGACATACAGCTCAGGTGAGAAAGACCCTCACTGAATTTTGATAGAAAAGATTTCTCAGAAAAAACCTCTGAGCCTTGCTCCTTATCGTACATAAGACAAATCCATTTCAATCTAAATGCAAGTGGTACAGAAACCTATCAATTAATGCAAAAACATTCAGTGTTAAATACAGCTGCTATTATGAGGCCTTAGGGCACTGCTCACCAACTTGCACATAGTGGTTTTTCCTTAGTGGAAGTTAAAATTTATTGTATTTTTTCCCTTCTTTTTCACATACCCATTCCATTTGCTGTAGAAATAGCACAGAATTCTTTCAAGTAGAAGATTACCTTTCTTTTGTGCATTTTTAGAGTACAGTAATGATGCTGTAGCATTACACTCTGTGATATAAATTAGAAAAGGTTTGTAGGAGATGTGATACCTTTAATTACATCAACTAATAGAATTGGAGAAAACAAGGGGTTAGACTTGACTGAGATGCATTAATGAGATCTGACAAGTAGCAAAATCAAAACTAAATCCAAGTGGAATGTGATTGTTTTCAGTTCAGTAAAATTATTTTAATCAATTAAATGAGTTATGAAAAAACAACTGCTAACATGAATGTGCAGGGATGAATCAGCAAGAAAACTGTAAGCTTTAAAAGTAATGTTGCTACTGTCTCCAGAATTTGTTTATCCACTGATAAAAACTTAGTTCCCTAGCCTGTTTTTTAAACATGACTTGTAGGTCCCCTGTTAGCCCCTGGACTGTGCAAGAGATGGACTACTTTCTTTATGAAAAAAAAATTCTCCTACCCTTTGCTGTGTTTTGTCTGTGATATGTTTTCTGTGTCAGTTCATGGTAGTGGATAATAGTTGATTAGTTTTTCATGCACGTAATTCTCATGGGGATATGTGATGTGTTTAGTGTAATATATCACATTTCAAAAAGTGTATGAAGAAAACTCACGGAGATTAATGGTTCTTTTGGGCACTGATATCAATTAGGGTAAATACATAGATGTTCATGAATTTTGCTTTTGCTGTGCCAGTAAGGTTTGGTTCTAATGAGTTTTGTTAGTACAGGTGAAGTCTGCTTTGGGTTGTGAGCTTAATACTGTTTTTTGAGAAGAGATGGGGAAGAGTGTGTCAGGAAGAACTCTTCAAGGAAGTGTTTTAGTAGATGTTCTAATTATCTAACAACTTTTTATATATATACACTGAGTAGTACAAATAGACAGGAAGATATTGCCAGTGAGGGGTTTCATTTTGTGTTACTGGATTAATAGCTGGTATTTGAGTGGTTAATTCAAAGACAAAGCCTGCTCCTTGCAGGGCAGTTCTGAGACTTTTTTCCTAGTGTGTTTTGCATGGTGGATAATTTTCTGAAGAGGTTGTTATTTGTGAATTCCTCTACAAGGTAATTTGTATTGCCATCTTTTGTCAGCCGTGTTATCGAGAGAGTTGATGTTCATCTTCTAGTACCAGAAGGACAGTAAATGCTTAATTTAACTGTGGAAATTTGTGGAGAAGTTCAAGTGATAATTGTGTATCTTTTACATATTGAGTAGGTTTTGTGGCACAGTTCTCTAAAACACCTTTCCATTAGTAGTTCATGAACACTCTGCCATTACTTGTATGAGGAACACATATATAAGTAAATACATGTATAAATATAAATATATATATAAATATATAGAAAAAATAAATATATAAATATTTTCAAGCTTTGGCTGCCCTGCTGTACTGATTCCACAGTTCTTCAGGAGTGGCAGCCAGCTTCATTTGAAAACTACTGATTTAAGTATATCAATATCATACTAAATGAGAGAAACAATTATTGTTTTTAAGTTCTTTCTTTATCCTTTAACAGAAACCATCGTGAATTAAGCCACAGAACAACCAAGAGACCTTGGGAGAGAAATCCTCCAAGATGTGAATATTCATAAACTGCTTTTTAAGACATTCTCATGTAAATGGCACTGTCCTTGTCAAGCTGTTCAGCATTTTAGATCGACAGAGATATTTTCTTATGCAAACTCTGAAGAAACAAGAAATTGGCAGGGTATGATTGTGTTCTTTTCCATCACATATCTGTTTTTACTATATAAGCTATTTTGCCTGCAGCTCAGCCATGTGTTTAAGTGTCAATACAATCATGAAATAAATAGAATTCTGTATATATACATATACTCCCACACGAATATTGATGTACTATAAATCAATGTGGTATATACACATATATATGTGCACAAGTATCAAAGTGCTAAGCATTCACCTTTACAGTGTAAAATTCCTATATAAATTTAATTACTCTTTTAGACAGATAAATGTCAATAAAAATATATGGACATAAAAGCTATTTGAACGACACATAAATCTGGGAAAAATGAGTGATGTGATGTCCCAGAAAGTGAAGTAACTTAAGAGGCATGCTGTTGTTGCAGGGATTTAAAATATAAAGAACTGCAATTTCAGATGGGGAGATACTTTCCATATGAATAAGCTTATTGCCTTCACAAATCTTGCTAATAGAAATAAAAGTACTACACCCATCTCTAGATCTGTGACCTAGGCTTGTTTACACTGAATCAGAAAAGTACATTAAATCTATGTCTATTGAAACACCTTAATTCCATGTGATACAGTTATTGTACGTACTCACTGTTGAGATAACGTAAAGGCTCTATACCATTTCAAGCGTACTAAATGGCGCACACATAGTGTTTTACTGAGCTCCTGCCTTCCTGACTTTCCCAAGCTGAGAATATGCTGGAGTGATCAGGAAGGTAAGAAAGCCCTTATTTGCCCCTGAACTGTGTGCTTCCTCATTACAACATCGCAGGCTCAAAACACAGCAGAGCAAGGTCTTTTCATCTCCTTATTCAGCAGAAATCAGGTATAGAGCTTCAGAGAGCACTTACAGACCCTCCTGACAAACACACGCCTCATTCATTGCTATGTGGAAGCAGCTTAGATCTTGCTGGAATGAGGACACTGTGAAAGTCTGGCTGCCATAGGCAACTCCTCACACTTTTCCTGCTGCTCTCTTGCCATGCCAAATAAAGTATCATAATCCAGTGCAGGAGAACAAAAAGCAGATTACCAGCAATTCTCATTTTACTGGCATGTGTTAGGAAAAGCTTGAGTGGATTTTGTTGTGGAAAGACATGTTGAAGTCAGTTTGCTGTACGCAATGTGTATGCTAGTGAGAACTCCCAGGCTGAAACACGCTGTTGTTAGCAAGTCTCACATAAAAGCCAAGACCAACCATTTTACCTGACTACCTGATCAGGCTGATTACATCCCAGGGTAGCAGGACAGGTGTTCAATTTGCCATTCTTATGGACTACTTGTGCTAGCAGTCCTGAGAAAGGAACATTACCCAGTAATCTCCTTGTTTTGCCTGGTTAATATGCCATTAATTTTAAAAGTTACACAAGAGGTAGCAGTCTTGTAGTTCTCAGATGAGGGAGTATGATTTGCATTGTTGTTTGTGGGCATTTAAAATTCTTCAGTTCCTAACAACCAGCTGCACCTCTGCAGGTCTCTTCTCTAACTGCTCAGTTCAGTTGCCTTCATTTATATGTTCGGACAGTGACCATGACAGAAGTTTCAAGAGTTAGTTAAAAATAATGAGTCTCAGCTAATATAATAATTTATGCACTCTCAGATGTTCAGTGGAAAACACTCCTTTCATTCCCTTGCTCTCCTCCCCCACCATAGGCATTTTCTCTTTCCTCCCCTCCCCCTCAATTTGAGCTTAGAAGGGAAAAGTCCTGAAAATCTCAGTGTTGCAGCAAATGTGTCAAAGTTCTCTGCCCTTACCCCTCACCAATAAAAGAAGAGACATGAAACACTGTTAGCTAATGAAATTTTGAATAACCAAGCTTCACTGAAAACAAAGCATTTCTTAGGGGAATAAAACCTGAATTTAAGATGCCAAAATTATTATTGTATAGCTGTCTTGTTCCTTATTCCAACATTGAAAGCAGTGACTGTGCTTCCAAAGGAGATGAGACTGCTTCTGTTCCACTATATATAGGAAACATCCTATGAATTCTTTCTTCCTACAGTGATTTTATGAAGAGGGAAATCACCTGGAACCAGTGTTGCATTCTTTCTCCTATTTATGGGACTGCAATAAAAAGGAGAATGTTTAGCTGTTACTGAATACTGAAGACCTTCCTGAAGCTCAATGAAATAGTTCAGCTAACTTTCAGAGAATGACTGGCCTTTGAAGGCTGAAAAATAGAATGATAAACAGAGGTGTTTAGGTCCCAGGTGAAGAAGAGTGCTGCCTTGGGAAGAGGTAATTCAGTCCAGGCAGACCACTGTGGAGTGAGTGGAAAAGAGGTCAGTTGTACCATGTCCAAATACCAAGCAGGTATCTCAACAGTTGCTTTATTTTCTTATGTGTGAAGTAGATTAATTCCAGTCCTGCTACCTGTGTATACAGGGTTTTGGAAATTAAGAAGTAAAAAGCAGATGCTACTTTTCTTGTAAAGAAAGAACCAGCACTCTGAAAATTATGGAGTGACCCTTAGGAAAGAAGTAAAGATTTGATTAAGAAGCCTACAGTGTAGGAAGGAGCTGACATGGAGAAACACGAAGAATAACACTTAGGAAGTAATACCTCTTGGTATTATACAGAGGAAATGGATGTGAGCAGTTTGTAAGTACTCCCAAATTAATGTAAAACTGTGAAGAAATGAAGAATATAAATGAAAATAAATATTATCAAATAGAGCAGAAGGATATTCAGTGGCCTTTTCAAAGCCCTGTGAGAACAGAGAAGCAGATCAAAAAGGAAATTAAAGAAGGCAAACTAATTTTCAAAAATATCTTAGTCACATATGTCTGGGGAAACATGGGCACTGTGCAAAATCATTCAGCAGCATAAGCTGGGAAACGCAGTCAGGGTGAACACTGTCATAGGCAGGAAGCTGCCATGTCCATGTTTCCTTACTGCAGTGGCAATGGTCACACCACCCCCTCATCAACTGCTCCTTCTCTCTCTTCAGGATAATGTGCTTTTTTCTCTTAGGACTTTATTGAAGAGCAGTAGTGATGACCTGATGGAAATGACATAAAGACAAACAAAGGGTTGGGAGAAGGGAGAAGTGACTAAGTCTGTGGGTGATGATGACTACAAAGGAGAGGGAGATTAGTAAATGGAGGGTTAGAGAGGAGAGAAAGGTAAGGAGAGGACAGAAGAGATGGAGAGGTAATAAAATATGCCCTTTTAGCCCAGCACACCACTCCAAAACCACAGACCTACCTGAATACTCCACTTAATGAAATCAGTGCATACATAACATCAGGTCTCTGGAGCTTCTGGCAAAAGATTTAAACACAATTTCAGTACTTTTGCGTTTTCAGCCTTACACTGAGTGGTACACAGAGCCTTGTGGTTCTTTACAGCCACTTGAGAATTAAAAACTGAAATGAATGAGAGACTTGGGAATAAAAGGCTGGAACCTAGAGCAAATAAACGTATTTTGGCATTTAATTCCATTTCTTTTAGGGGAAGTAAGATTCCTAAATGCTTCCTCTGATGTGAGCTGAATTGCTTACTCACAGAAAGGACATTTACAATGGATGTCCTAGGACTCTGCTAATTTATCCCACTTGGCAATTCTCATCACAGATGCAGGAAAAATCAGCTGTGGCAGTATGATAGTGCAGCAAACACAACTCACCTAAATTAATTATATTTTGCTTGTACTTAGTAAGATAAATTCAGATACACTGTCAATCCAGTGCTCTGTTTAAGGAATTAAACTAGAATATATTTTAGTTGTTCTTTAATGCTTGAAATTAATTAGTCAGGTGTTAAATACCATTTTTGTTTGCTGAGGCATCCAAATGAATCATAATGCACACAATCATTTTATGTAACTTGCAGCCTTTTATATAACTGAAGTACTAAACATTTAGTAAGTGTTTGTATATACCTGTAATTTTTTAATGTTTTGTACTCTTTTTTTCATTTCTCTTGACTACTGAATATTAAATTACGGAGTTTCAGTTCAAGTGATTTTTGCTGTCTAAATTACATACATTTTAAACAGAGCAAATAATTTTTTTATATATATAGAAACCAACGTTTATTCCCTGGTTGGTTTTAAACAACAACAAAAAACCCCCACCCTGTGTAAATATTCCTTCTTGTTTGTGTTTTTGGATTTTTTTTGTTTAGTTTTATTTTTAAGGAACATTTTCATATATGTCAAAGATGACTATTACACTTTGTTTAAAGAACAGTATCTTTTTGAAAAAGGCTGCTAATGTTACATAGCCAACATCATTGTAAAGTCCATCTTTTATACATATTCTGCTTTGACATTCACCACTACTTGTTCAGCTTTGCGGATAGATATATTAAAAGAGTGGCAAAGTTACACTGCAGTTAAAAAATTACATGGAACTGTCTACAGTTGTATAAGTTTCCCATTTCCATTGATGGCAATTTACATAACACAACCTTAAGTTAAAATTAATTCCTTATGCTGTTTGGGGAGCAATAACACACAATTATAATAATACTGTGCTGTTTCTCTCTCCCACACTCAGGTATTTTTGCATAAATTTCAGATTTCAGTTACAAAAGGGCAAAGTAAACACGGCAGTGATAAAATGAGGTCGATTTAATCACACTTAAATATAGCATTGTCCTGTTTTTTTATTTTCTACAATACAGCACCATTATTTTCCAAATGGGATGTCCCACGCTAAAGAAACACAAGACAGTCCTCCTGTCTGTGTATTTAGGGAATGCACAAAATTAGTTTGAGTAACAATATAGCATTTCTAATGATACTGTTGTGTGAGGTCAATATTCTGTATATCTACAGTACAGGCTATTACTTTACAAAAAGTGAAAGACACTGTTATACATGTCAAGTGAACACAGAAAACTGTTACTGCCCTTCAGCAGCTTGACAGAACAAGGAAAGGGATGCCAAGGCAGATGTTTAAAAGCCACCTGTTGTGGTAAATACACTAGAACAAAGGTCAAAGAGGGACTTCCAATACAAGTCTACATTTCTTTCTCTTAAGTATGTTTCTGAAATGTTCTAAAAATGCTAGATTCATTAAGAAACAACTAACCCTCCAATGCAGATAGCTTCGTATGGGACAAGGGATTGAGTGGCCTTCTGTCTGATTAACATAAAATAACTTGAAGATGCCCATATTTCCCAAAATCCCAGCTAAAAGTATTTTAAGTTACAAAATAAATTCACTGCTATGAGCATTACATTAGTCTTCATCCAGAAAATTCAAAATCCAGTGTGCCTTACACTGTCATTAACTTAACTTCTATATATGCAACATGAGATTTCAAGAATTTTATCTTATGTTTTCCAGCATTAAGATTTTGTTTGAAAAAGGTATATTGGGTTTTCTTATTTATACTACACTCCTGAGATTCTGAGCAGCACCTGCAAGTGCTGGGAATTTACTGCTGAGTGGACCTCAAACTAAATTAAGAATTAAAATAATAGGCATCTATGCAATAAAGAATAAGAATTTCTAAACCCTATTGCCAGTTGGAAAACGATAGACTCATTTAGATCTTTTACAGAAAATGGATGTTTACATTGTAAGGCACTGATTTTCTTTAGGCTGGAATGGAGAAGGAATGTGGGTTTTTAGCATAAGAAAGCTAAGCATAATACAGTGAAAGTAGAAACACATTTGCTTAGAGTTTTTTGTGTCATGCATTTTGACTGTAAAATATAGACTCACCATTCAGAAGTTAGGGGTGCTGATACACTAAAAGAAGCAGAGGCAATTACTTAATTAATTAATTCCATTCATTATATTGATATTTTTTACCCAAGATCCAGTACTATTTTCTCCAGTAAAATATTTTTCTGGATAAAACATTTAAACCATGTTTTATTGGAAGAAATTCAAAGATAATATTTTCACACTAGCTAAGCTAGTTTTACAGCATCTATGCTAATGCAACTCAAGTAACATTTGAAGAAAAGACATTCATTTTTTGGTCAGCAGAAGAAAGAAAGCAGAACAAGCAAGGGAATTTTTGGTTTGGTTGGTTTGGGTTGGGCTTTGTTTGGTTTGGTTTGGGGGTTTTTTTGATGGTTTGTTTTTGTCTTTTTTTTTTTGTAATTATAAGTAATCTGATTTCTTGGCTGATTTATAAAAAACTGCTTAGGACACAGGAAAGCAGGTTTTATGATTACAATTAACAGCCACAGTTCTGTTTCAAATCTGATGCCTGTACAGTACTTATTCCATGCATCGCTTTTGGAAAATGCTTTAAGGAAGAGCACTCTTTTGCTATGGCATTATTGCAGCTTTAAAAGAGATACTCTAATCTTTTTCTTAATCATTCAGCTTCATTATAATACTGAAACTTGCCTACAAATAAATTCTAATATTTATTTGCTGGAAAAATATGTACCCATGGTTTACTACTTCTCTTGGCCTTCAGTTCAAGAAGGACTGCAGCACTAAGACAGACATATCACTACTATTTTTATTTTATTGTTCTGTCTTGGAACACTGATAACTGGGTTTTTTCTAAACCATTTTTCTCCTTGCTTAGAGAGAAACTGCTAAGTGGGATTGTATTGTTTCCACCATTACCGTCACCAATGAAATGGCATTTAACCTCCTAGAAAAAACAGCAGACTTTTGCAGAGGCCACAGAAATACAGCAGAGGATGATGATAAACACCCAGGATTATTAACTCTGTTCTAACCATATTATATATGTCACTAGTGTATTTTGTTGCTTAGAGGAGAAAAAGACCTTGTGGAAAGGTGCACTAAATTCAATAAGCAAACAGCAAATCAGATAATGGAAGTAGTCTAAAGATACAATTAAAATGGGCTGAACTGAAGGGGCTGTAAGAATTTTGTTGAGTTCATGGAACTCTTTTTCTAAAATACTCAGGAGAATGTGAACCTTTCAAAGTCAGTTTGGTAAACATGTATTTTAGGGTTCTGCCTACTTGTAATACTTTCACTCTGTACCTTGTTAACCTCAGTTACTAGACAATCTTTATTGGGAATCTTGATTGTATATCCATGTGCTAGTAACTTCTGAAATATATCTTATTCTAATTAGATAGTTAAAAACAGTATCTTATGAAATTCCCACTGAACTTTGGTCCTGGCATATGTGTTCAGCACTAAAAGTCTTATATTTTAGATCACTTTTATCTTAAAATGAAGTGTTTCTCTCCAGTGTTCATGTGCCCTTTTCCAGGCAAGAGAATTTAACAAATGAACTGAATGCAAAAAAAAAAAAAAGAGTTACATTAAGGCATATTTAGGCCAAAACACAATACATACATAATTGTTAGATGACTATGTAGGGTAATTTAAGATTCAGGGCAACACCATGTATAACAGCAGTTTGGAAAAGAAAGAAAGAAATTTCATGCCAACAGTTCATCCAGTCATGCAGAATTACAGTCTCCCCATGCAAATAATTCTATAAAGAGCAAAATGAGGCGAGTCTTTAAAGGTATATATCACAAAATTTGGCACAAAGACTTGGCTAACAGTAGTAGAATGCGTACACTCTTTTCTCTGTAGATTCTGTTTTCAAAGCTGAAACACCCAGGAGGGGAAAAGGGGAATTTTCCAACCCTCCAGCGCAGGCATGCAGCATGCACAGAGCATTGTAATGGCAAGAGGAGTCTCTCGACCCCAGACCTGGGGGCAGACAGCTGTCACTGCCATTGGTACCCTGGGGAAACAGTGCTCCTGGGATGGAGAGGGCAGAGGGGTACCGGCAGCACTAACTCAGTGCTGCCACACAGTAGAGCCTCCGGGAGGGTAAGGAAAATACCAGGCATTTTCTGACTGCTCCTGACCCATGCTGTGAGGTTTGCACTTTGGCCCTGACTAAGGCGTGGGCTGCAGCACAGCACACAAGTGGCATTTACTCTTGTTGTTAGCCAACAGGCAGTGGCAGAGGCGTGAAACAGCCCCAGGGGAAGGCTGGTGTTTGCAGCTGCTCTGCTGCGGATTGCAGATCCTGTGGCCTGTGCAGCAACGTGCTGAGGGCAGTAGGATGATTTGTAAATCTGTAAAATCCCTTCCTGGAGCATGGACATTCCTAAGGCAGTTTGGATGTTGCGTATTTCCAATTTCAATCTACAGTGGATTTCATACAGAAAAATTATAAACATCAGGAAAAATTTATGGAATAACACAATAAAAATGTGAATTTAAACATCTACAAATGGATTTCAGTGAGAAAATGAAGTTGAGCTCCTTGCGTTGGGAACATGGTAACACTGGGAGATGTCCATTAGCCATTACTATGACTCTGCTTCTCCTAATTATCATGGTCTGCCTGAGTTTTGCTGAAAATGCAAGTCATGCTAATAAACTAAATGATAAAGCAATGCAGTTCACAGAACTGGGCTAAGACAGATTGTTATTGTTGTTACTATTATTTAATTTTCCTGGATAGCATGGATATTCTCTCTCAATATGACAAATACTGATGGGAGCACAGATCCAGTTATGCAAACATATTAATGGTAGTTTTTCCACTGCTCATATTCTTAACACACAAATTTCAAGCAGACACATGTACAGTTTGGTGATCTTTGCTCTCTCCCTGAGGCCATGTGATGCAGTGCTGGCAGCTCATGGGCACAGCCACTGTCATACTCAGGAACTGGTGCCTGGAGTTCAGATGAAGTGCTCTGAGACGAGGTCAAGCCAACAGAACCTTTTAAGGGGACACTAGAGGGACATGTGGATGAAGATCCTTCTATGGCATGTACTGAATTTAAAGCTGACATGATCAAACTCTTCATAACCTCCAGGATGTGCTAAGTGCACATCCAGCCGTGTGACAGGGCACAGTTGCTTTTGGCTCTACAGAAGGTATACAAGTAGTCATGTGGTGGGTATATACGTTGCTGTGTGATGCTAAAAGTGACCTATACACTCTGTGCTGGCCTGAGGAGAGAAGCAGTCTGGGTGTCCTGACAGTTCTGCCATTGCACCAAAATGCTGTCAGGGTTTGAGCAAAATGTGTGGGAAGGAGCCAGATGGAGGCTAGACCCTATCATAGAAGGGCTTGGGTTGGAAGGGATCTTACAGATTACCTAGTTCTGATACCCCCAGCTGTGGGCAGAGATGCCACCCACTGGATCAGGTTGCTCAAAGCCCAACTAACTTGGCCTATGGACATCCTCAACACCACTCAAAGACATGCACAGGCTGCAATGTTGATCAACCTGCAAGAACCTGGTCACAGAGGGCCCACTGCATTGTTCCATCCTCAGCAGACCCTAAAAAACACAGAGGCTGCAGGGGGAAATATTTTAAGGAAGAAAGGAATGGGTCTGTTGGAAAAGATTGAGAAGGCAAAAGAATAGGAGGGGTCCACCTCTGCTGCAAGACAAGCTAGGGAAAGTGTGTCATTGGATTTTTGTGAGAGATCAGCTGAAGGCACCTTTGGATTATGAATGTCTTTGCCACAGATTCATTTTAAATTTGTCTGTGACTTTTTCTTTCCCTGATACAATTCATTATTTTGGCCTGGCTGCAGCTATATTGCTTGGCCATAACACAGTCTGTCATATAGACATATCGTAAATGTCAGGAACAAGTTTATCATAGAAACACAGACAGGAGCCTGAGAGCCCAAGGCTGGGAGCTGCTCTGCAGAACTGCATGCATCCAGTGCTTTGTAAGAAAGTCTTGTTTATAGAAGACCCACCTGTTCTGCCCCTCAGTGGCATCTCGGATATCAGCAGAGCTGTTGATCAGGACAAACTGCTGCTTCTAATGCCATTAAGCAGAAGACTTCGGCATGGCAGCAGTGTGTATTTAAGTACTAGGACATCTGCATTTTCAGGGAACAAGTTATTTTCATTATGAAAGCATTCATAGTGTCATGGGAGCTATTAAAAATAAAAGGCATGTCAGTAGTATAACTTTTGAATAGCCTCACAACTGGTGTGACTGTATCTGTATGGTCAAGGTGGCACTTTTATACTTTACCACTGAGTTGGGTTTTTTTTTAACTAAGTATAAAATCTAATATGCTTTACAGTTTCAGGCAATTTAATGTAACTTAGTTTTGGGTGGCCTGTTGTTATCAAAATCTCCCTCAATCTTGTTTTCAGAGTGAAAGGATAATCTTGTTAATTTGCTGATCTAGGATTTAGAAGCTCTGAACTCTGTATCCTGGTCTGCGATGGACCGCGGGTAGCATGAGCACTGTAATCCCTCCAGCTTTGGATGGTACACAACCCCAGGAGAGGAAACCTCCCTTATTTAGTGTTTGCAGCACTTGATATGCCATTGTAGTACGAATTATAGGTGCTGCAGGGTGGGAGGAACCTAAAAAAGTCACTGAACTCCTCTTGGTTGTGTGTCAGTATCTGCTGAAGCGCCGCAGGAAGCAAGACAGACAGAGGCAGCTTGGTCACCCAGCACGGGGCTGGGCTGCAGCAGCACAGGTCCAGCAGGGCTGTCTGGTGGCCGCTGTGACCTGACCAGCAGAGTGTGACCGGCAGCAGGGGGTCTGAAACAGCCTTGCCTTCAGCTTCTGGGGTCTGAGGAGTGAATCCTTCAGAACTGCTGGCCAGCAACAGAACTGCTGTGCTGCCCCTCTCCTCACTGCTGGAGGCCCCTGGCAAACCACAAACTGCTTACACCTGGCAGAGGAACAGAAGGGATAAATCAATTTAAAAGGCAGTTCAGCTTGATAAACCGGATAAGTTTCTACACTTGCAGGCTCGTGACATCAAAACATTATGGTAATAGGTTACCAGGAGAACAGCAAAAGTGATCATATGTGTTTTCTTTGGCCATTCAAACCCCCCAGGACTGGCACAGCCCCTGTGTGGACTTTGGCACGCAACCAACCTTACAAAAGCCTGCGGTGCTGCATTTCGTTGCTCAGGGGTAGTGAAGGGCACAATATGCTTGTGTTTTGCTGTTTTCTTCCCTGTAAGTCAGCCTCAGGCCTAGGAGAAACATTTTGCCAATTTAGCCTGCCAATAAGAACAGGTGGTTGCACAGCTTCCTCTAAAAAGTGTAAAAAGCCACACAGCCGAAAACACATGAAGGGAATAAATAGACGTATCTGGGGACAAACTCAAGGGCAGAAGCAGCCCAGGTGAATGGTTTTGTTGTCAGCACAGCACAGCTCCAGGGCCTCATTACCGATGGTACAAATGAAGGCAAATCCAAATACAGGAAGTACATTTCAGTGGGATACAAGCTGCAGTGTGACTGGAGCATATTCTCTCTCTAATAGAGGGAGAGAGAAGTTATAATTTTGTTCCTGCAAAGTGGATTTAAACATGAGTGCAAATATATGGAAATGGCTTTCCAAAGTACCAATCTAAGCTATTTGCATCTTGTGCTAGCAATAGGTCCTACCTTCTCCCACCCCTGTCCATTAGCTTTTCCTCTTCACTAAAGCACATCCGTATTTGCTGTTCACACAATTCCCTCTGCTTCCCCTTGTACTTTACCACATTTTTTTCTTCACTCTCCCCTAGTTCAGTTTCATAAGAATTCTGCTTTCAAATACAGACACTTAGAATGAAGTCAAATTACTAGATATTCTGAATGTAAATTTTAAGTGTCTGACAAACCAGATCTGTTGATCCTTTTCTCCGACCCAGCAGTCTGCAGCCTGCTGTGTTAGATTCCCCATCTCCAAATGCCAGTTGTTTGTCTGCTCCACAGAACGCAACTGAAGATGAGCAGACTATGTTATTGTATATTCAAAACAGCTTTTCTTTCAGTTTTTCAGTGTCAGATCATTGCTATTTCTGTGTAACCCGATTAGAGTAAACATCCTTAACTCTGCTATTTCTTTTTGTAGACATTTATGAGTATGTTATTGCTAGTTTACCCTAGATGCTGGGTCAAAAAGTTCTGCTAAATTTCTCCCTGAGGAAAATTTGGATGACAGCCATCTGACTGCCAGGATGTAAAACAACATCATGTGCTCTAATTTAGCCTTCTTTCTGAACTGCAGGGAACTCTGAGTTTTATGGGAGATGGGACATCAGGCTCTGTAGTAGGTCTGCTCAGATGCAGAGAAGATTTCTAAGAATTGGTTTTCCCATGCTTCTCTTCCCAGAAGATATCTTTAAAGCATTATGGCAGAGACAGGCAAATGAGATACCTCCTCTGGTTTATTCCAACTCTAGTGGGGCTGGAATATTTGACAGACAGACATGTCCCACATGACAAAGCAATCTGTAGCACAAAGCAATCTTGTAACACAGGAGAAACATGATGGACCTTTAACCCCAGGTATAAAGGTATAAAGACATCAGTAAAATAACAATAAGCCAAATGAGGACAAGAGGATGGCACAAGATGTTATTAGTCTCACACTGTTGTCTTTGTGTAAACACTCTGTGGAACACTGATAACCAATAACATGGTTTGTTTTTGTAAGTGGAAGAATCCAAGGAAATCATAGAATCCTTAAGGTTCAAAAAGATCTCTACCATCAAGTCCAGCTGTCAACTCACCAACCCCTTTTGAGCTCTGAAGTTCACTGAGGCAGAAAGCAGGATACCTTAATATTTTCCCTTGCTCAGACTCCACTGATATCACTTCAGAACCTTCACTCCAGGGCACAGAAATGTCATGCTTGGTTTTGCTGAGCACAATGAATAACCAGCTACCACAGCCTGGAATCTGTGCTGCTTCATAAAGAAAACGTGAATGTTTCACATTTACAACATGCAGGGAAATTCCATGACTACGTGCTAAAAGCCTAAGTATCTAGGACGTTCCTGCTGCTGATGGCAGCCTAAGTAAGTTTAATGCTGACTGCAAGTCAGTGACATAAACCATTCCAAATACAGTCTGTTTACGATTTCAGACACGCTCGAAGCGCTGGTGGGAATTTCTTCTTTGAAATTTGCCTAGCAGACTAGGCCCAAGAGTCAGGAAGTGGCAAAGCTGTTGTTCTCAGCCCAGAAGGCTACAGGAAAAAAGATAGTTGCTGAGTCAGACAGAATTTCCCCTGAGGACTCTGGCTGCAGACCAGACTTTAGAAGACCTGCCAGCTCACCTAAGGGTAAAATCAAAGCTTTAAAAAGCCAATAGAGCTCATAAAGAAGGAAACTAACTTTTTGGATACCTTTTTTGGTATTTTAACTTAGATTTGTGACAAAGAAACCTATGGAATCTTGGAAAATCTGTATGCGCGGTTTGTACAGTATCTTTCCAACCTCAGCCACTACTGACGTAGCCAAGAGCTCTGCTCGGCTGCGTGCTGCTGTACCTGTTCCTGTTACCATGGGAATGGACACTGGCAAAAGTAGGATAAGAGCTTTAAAGTAATTGTGAATATAATTAGCACTTTCACCTTTTGGAGATTGGTTCCTCAGAAACTCCCAAACAATGAAACGATGCAATTCAGACTCATCAATACAGCAATTAGTGTCTAAAGAGGCATCAGTTAACATGCTCAGTGTGGGAATGACACGCGAAAAGGAAGGCATTGCTGGAGCCGGGACGCAGTAGGTTCCTGTGGCCTTCTTTGCTTATTACTAATAAGGAACTCTGCTTCTTTGCTATGAGTCACTGTTCCAGTTTCACCCTTAACTAATTCAGAGTCAAGAGAAAGGGCACTAACGTGAAGAGAAGCTCCCAGTGATGGCTCAATGAAGTTTGCAGAGGAGGGGGAGGGGAAAGAACTCATTATAGTAACAAAATTGTAGATCATAGTGGCGAAGAAACCTCATGGGGAAAACAAAGTAGCAGTGTTTCTTATTACACTGCCTCTGCCTGAATGAGGTGCGTCAGACAAAGAAATGCGCGTCAGTGGCGCTACCCAGCCCGACGCACAAATCTCTCACCCAGGCAGTGAGTGCATCAGTTGGTACACTGTGATCTGCACCCGTTTCTACAACATTGCAAAAGCCTTCAAAGGTCTGTTTTTCCAGCAACATCTCCTTTTTTAACTACCGAGGTCAGAAGGGAATTTTGGAATTTGGTACAATTTCACACTTCTTCACTAAAACCACAATAGCCTGTTTGTATTCAGGTTGAATACAGAGCTCACCTTCAGTGACCAGTGAAGTGACTGCTTGCATAATTATCACTGCTTCTAACAACATTAACATTTGGCTGGCTACCGCTTGAAAGGTTTTGGCTGTGGTTTTCTGGCAGAAAAAAGATGCACTTTCAGAAGAAATTGATGAATGCTCTGAAGAAAGCTAGGGCAAGATAGTAAGTAAAATTTTGTAGATTTCTTGGCTTACTAGTGAATCTTGACAACCTCTAAACACATATTGCAATTTAAAAAGAAAGGTACTAATTAGTTCTTCTTGTACTATTCTTTCAGGCTGCCTTTGAGCAAGGCTAGGAAGCAGAGCCAAGCTCCAGGCACAACCATCTGAAATGAAGCTGTGTCCCTGGGGATGTCTTTTGTGCAAATCCAACTTGTTGGTGTGGCTGTACCTCACAACCTGTTCTCTTTGGAGTGTCTTGTTACTTAAGTATTATCACACAGTCTAATCACTGCACAGCAGAGAAAATAAAGCATCTTTGTACCTCCCGTCCCCATCAACAGTGATCTGACATAGCACAGTGATCTTTCACTTTGCTGGGCAAGGGGGGGAGGGTGTTGCTTTAAGCTATGTTTTGTTGTACAGATGTTTCTCATGCATCTGGATTTTCAGGACCCTTCAAGATGTTGAGTAATTTTCTCCTACTTAGTGCAGGAATTCTTTGTAAAGACACTGTGATCCAAAGATACTGTTATTCAACAAAATACCACTGAGACAAAAGATTGTATCATCCAGATGGATTTGTCATAGTCTGTCTCCCTGCCTGCCGCTGTTAAAGGCCTTCAAGTGACTGTGAGGGTTAGGCCAAGTTCTTCCATTAAGGGCAAAATATTGCTGTGCGTGGAACACTTCTCTGCTTTCCCCATGACGACATAGACCTAACTGGCTGGACAGCTTCCTAACAATAGAGCACCCTTGAGATATTTGTGCATGTGAAAGACAGACATTTTATCATGGCTAGTTTCAGAGAAGGCTTTTCCTACAAGAAGAGGTAGGCAGGGGCATGAGTGGTGCAGATCACCCATGTAGAGGCTGCTGGAGGAAACTGTCATGCCACCTGACTCTGTCAGGAGGTGCTGTGGCTGCTAGGCACTGTGTGTTGCTCCAACACAGTTTGGACAGTTTCCAAAATCATGTTGTCTGCTCCAGATGCTCCAAAAAGCTTCCAAGATTCCTGGGCTCCCCAGCTGCTATACACAGCCGTCCCAAATAGCTCTCATTCCCCAGAAAAACAAGAAAGTCCTCAGTAACAGCTTTATTTTCTTCACAGTCTACTGCCCAATTTCTTCACTAACTAGCTTTGAAAAGGTAATGCACAGAGAAAACCCACTGATGCTTGCATTAACCAAGTAACCATCTTCATCCATGAGGGTCACAGCTCATACAACCACGGTGTGTTTTCTAGGCCAGCACAGCTACACCAGACTGAGTTCCAGGGCAAGCACACGAGTTAAGGAGGTGCTATAATTAAGGTACACAGGGTTAGGAGGTTCATAATTACGTTCAACCATAATTACACCCACTGGTGACTGTGCTTTATGATATAGTCTTCAATTACATGACCACCTCCTTTCTTCTTTTCCCAATGGGATCTGTGCCTGTGCCAGGATCGTCTACATGGCACAGCACTACAGGATTGCCCAAATTGCCACTAAACATGCCATTTAGCACACTCGGAGTTCACTTGCACTGCATTTTGTTCAGGACTATCTACCTTCTTGTGAAGTTAGGCTCACAATAGAGATGTCTGAGGCATAGGAAGTCCGAGCTTACAGCTTAGAATGTTCTCATGCAGATTTGCAAAAAGATCTGTATTTGCATGTCTGACTTACGTATGATTAAATCCTATATTTATAAACATCTGCTGATACGCAGCATCTTTATGAGCTGCTTTCATAACTTTAGGATAAGAAGTTGCTTACCAGGACTGAACTTTTTCACACAGGCAGCCATATCCAGCCTCAGTTTCTGTAGTAAAACTCTTCCTTACTAAAATGGGATCAGGCTCATGCCTCTGACAACTGCTATCCTGCCTCACTCCCAACAGAACATTGTTCAGTTCAGCCAAACCAACAGGAAAAACTGCAAGAGTAATTTCTCAAATCAGAGCACAAATACATGCACATAGCGTGACAGACTGAAAGGCTATTATTATTGCTTGCACTATTATAAATAAGTGAGCTGGCTCTTCAGATATATCTGGGAGATCTTCTTGTATGCATGCTGAAAAGCAGAGTGGAGCACTCATCTTTTACAGGCACTCACATGTCAGCATCATGAAGAAATATTAATACTGTGAGCAGCTAATAGCAATCTTTCGTAATTGCTGCTTATTAACATCTCCATACTTTTGAAGCATGGTGGAATCATAGTTTCAGCGATACTTTTGAAATAACTAATGCAAGGACAATACAGAAGTGTAACTGTTCGTAATTTTAGGCTCTCTGTCTGAAATAAAAAAATCTATATAGCAACTAAAATACAGTCACAAGTGACAGGCTAACCTAAACCTGTTTTTTTAAAAGGATACCATTAAACTGTATATCTCCTTATAATTTAAAACTAGACAACTAAATGATGGAGTGTACTTGAAAATTCAAGATTACATGTACCAAGTGAAGCATACAAAGACCTTACTTAGGTTTAATTAGCAGTGTAACTATGAAATAGGAAGAACTGCAAAAGAAATTCAAAATATGTGTCTATCAGACAAATATGCAAAAGAGGTACCAACTTACTAAGGGAGTCCTAACAAAACACAAATGTCAGAATTAATTTATTTTTTATTTGCTGTGACCAACCTGGGAAACCATTCTATGAAGCAACTCCGTGAGGCTACTTGCCTTCCTGCAGCAGTGCACTTGGCATGGCATTCTTGGCACCACAAATTCCATCAATAAATCTCAGCAAGATTTTTGGCAGCAGGAACAGAACTATTTCTGCCTTACTTTAATTGCACTGGACAACCCAGATCACTGTTGTGATTCAGTGCCCCTGGAACAACTGGGGAAGATTTTCTGATGTATTACATTACAAGAGGATAAATAAGATTAAAGATGTTTATTATATATCTGGAAACAAAACAAGTGTCTCGATAAAATTGTATTCCCTTCCTCCATCCTTCCATAGAAATAAATATTTTTAACCTCAATTTGTTATTTATATCCTGTTTATAAACACACAGTTTTCTTACCAACATCTCGTTTACTCTAGTTCATACTCTTGGTGATACCTTTTCATGTTCCCACTTTCAAAAGTTAAAATATATCAGATTTCACTATCAAGGAAGAATTAACTCCAAAGCTGAAGATTATAGTCACCTTATTGTTTACTCCTACAGTTACTACCCACACAAGTGTCATCCCACTTTTGGTTTCAACATATCTTCTACACATACACAGCACATACATGCTGTTCTCATCTGGTTACTTGCTTTTCCTGCCTTTTGCTCCTTTCTTAGTCTGTGACATCTACATTTGCATGTCAGCCTGACATCCTTTTATCCACAACTCCAAGTGTTCGACACAGGGAAGCAGACACATGGATATTTAGCTTACTTCCCTTGCAGCAGCAGCGGCAGCCTTGTCAGGAGTTCTTCTCACCAGTAATGCACAACTCTGGCTTTGATGCCAATGTTTGAACATACAGTTTGAAATAACTGTCTTGATATTGTCATTCAGGCTTTCACTGTTTTACAGCTTTTCCCACAGTGTGAGATTTCAGTTCTAAATGAGAACACAGAGGTAGTAGTACAATACATATCAATTAAATAACAGGATGGCTGACATAAAACTATCCCCTACACAGGGATGTTTTCTCTTTTTAAAGTTATCCATAAAGTTAGCTTAGTGGATATTTAAATATTTGGTGACCCTCATAGTTCATTTATTCTGTTAATGCAAGCTGAGCAGACAGCTCACTTAACAAAGCTCTGTGGCCTTTTAGCAGACCTGCATCAGTGAATCGCTGCTGAAGATTCATTTTCATCCAACAGCCAGCCACCTGAAAACATCTCTTATTCATGTTAGAGTAAAACTGAACTCTAAACCTGACCATTCTATTAAAAAATCTTTTTTATTGAAAGGAATATGTCTGTAAGCATCTAAATGAAAAAAATTATTTTCTCCATTAATACTTCAATTAGTATTTCTCAGTTAATATTTCAGGAATTTTTCAAGTCCTACCACTGACCAAAATCTAAATGATACAAAAAATCTGATGAAATACATGTTGAGGAAAAAAAGATTACATTGAAATCCAAAGCTCCAATTAAAAATATTAAAACATTTTAACCAGTACCAACTCTGAGAAACCATTCCAAGGAAGTCTTACTCACTTTTATGAACTCTCACCTTATACTTAGAAGTTACTTTCTACATGTGGTAAACCACAGTTTGGGCTGATAAACCTGACTGCAATTTAGGTTGCCCAACGATTCTTATTATAATAACCTGTTTTCAATTTATTTTAAATGTGCCAAACTGTAACAGTTCGAGCTGAAGCTCTCCATGCTGAATACACTCTCTAGGGTGATTCTGGTGAGGAAAATTTCCCTGAATTACTTTGACTGCCTCTGAAACCAAAGTATTACACGTATTATTTCATTAACTGAAAACATCTGATGCTTTATACTAAGAGTTGAAACGTGGCAGAGAAAAAATCAGTTTTGAACTGTCTTTTCTGCTACTCTCATGAATATACTCCTATATTTTTACCCTGGTTATATACCTCTAAGAATATCCAGTTTTTTAAAAACCTGCTGCAGTTACATAGCTAAAAATCTCTGAAATCCCTTGGAACGCTTGAATCTCCCACAGGTTAGACTAGGCTCAACTGCAAATGAGCCACTTTATCCCATGCAAGATCTCCCTTCAGGCCACAACCACAGAGGTGAGGTTGGGCAGACTATAATAACAGCTGCTAAAGCACTCAGGCTATGGCACCATAAACCAGCAGAACTGTGGGAGTTCTGCTTGTCCCTCCTGTGCCCTCAGTGGTGGATTTCCTGGCTGCAGATAAGGAAGTCAGAGGGAGCTCCCTGTTATTAATGCAGAAGGAACAATCTGCAAGGGAATTGACTGAATAATTTTTCTAGATCTTGAATCTGAGAAATAAACTGTAGACTGTGAGTTAAGTTGTTGCACTTAAATCTGTGTTGTAGAAGATTATCTAGATAGTACCCCGTTATTTCCTTTATGATCTCAGTGGACTGGGCATGCATAATTAAAAAAAAATGTAGTCTGTGCTCTTTCTTCTAGAGTCAGTCACTGTGTCCTTGTGAAATGTATTTAAAACAGGTGTTATTTCTCTCCATGTTAGGGACTTCTTTTCTTTTTCCTCCAAGACTGACAATCTAGTCCCTTACTGGCAACCACAACAGCACCAGCACATAAGATCTGTGAAAATAATGGCATTACTGGCTGAAATGCTCAGCATAAAGGGCCACAAGTCTCTCCACCCAAGCTCATCACCTTCTTTGTTGTAACAAAATCCAGCACCGTAAGTAACAAATTACAAGACTTAGAACTTATTTTAATTTTAATCTTTAATCATCAGAGCATTTGCTCAAGTGCTCTCAAAAGAGAGGTGGACTGGAAAACATGTTGGTGTGTGTTGAGAGAGCATGCAAAACAAATAATTATTTTCATAGCAATTCCTCTTGTGCATTTTGATCACTGAAATTGCACTAGTCAGCAAAAATAACCTTGAATATTGTCACTTTTTCCATAAGAAAATTACTGCAGCAATTTATGTACCTCTTTGTATAATAGACAAGAGACACTGACCCTTAATTTTTTACTTTTGTGTCTATCATAAATGATGTATTCATATTTGTGTTTTCTGGTGAAAAGCCATAGCTATAAAGTTCTTCCACTGAACAGAAATCTTATCACTTTACTGATCTCTTATTCATATTCAAACCTCCTGCATTCATACCAAGCATTTTCTCCTTTTCTGGCTGAACACTATTGCTTTTTTCCCCCCCAAATTAAATAATTTACAGCACTGGAATATTGGTTCTCTAAAGAAAAGGGAGATTACATAATCCACAATAACTACAGCATAAAGAGATTGGCATCTATGCTTACATTTTCAAATCTGTGACTCTTTGATAATTGCCAAAATACACACCTTCTCTAGGTCTCACTTCTATATGTGGAGAGGGATATTCTTATCCTTGTTATCCATTCTGTAAAATGCTTTAGACGAAAAATGGCCAGTAAGAGGAAGAGAAAAACTTCTAAATGCTAGGCAAGTTACTATGGTATGATTTTTCAAATCCTTTAGCAATGGCTATCACTGAGCTCACTAGTTCCTTATTCTCTGAAAATCAACTTAAACAACTAAATAACAATACATCACCCAAATAACTAACCTTGGGCTCTACATTTTAACATGTAAAATTGCAGCTATAAAATGCTGTTAATAAATACAGGTTACACATACAGGAGATAAACTTCGTGCTTGAGGAAAAATCAAGTGGTTATTTAGATTTACTCCTTCCTTTTCAGTCAGCAGAATAAAAAAAGTACTTACAAATGTAAAGCATTTCAAGGTGGAAGCAGCTGCAACACAGGTAAAGAGGGTTCACAGAGGCAGAACTGCTTCCAGAGCACAAGGCATAGCTAGGCCTTATGAAAAGTCATGAGGAGAACTTACAACCTTTGTTCAACCTGTATTTACAATGAAAGATGGCTCAGGGTCTCTAATGACCACCTGATTAAAAGTGAGCACAGAAATGTTACATACTAAAGACATGTTGAAAGAATCATATATGATGCCCAGGTGTGCTGCTGCTTACACTGAGGTATCAACTTGCAAGTCAAGTACAGAAAGTTTTCACACTCAGGACTGTTTCAGAAGTCACTAGTCTGAACTCATATTGTCCAATTATTGATAAAACTGTGCAACACCCAAATCTAATTATATATCCAGAAGAAAATTATATTCTTTTGTACTTCCTTTTAAACTAAGGAAATTCTTTTTCATTAAGTCTATAAGAGGAAATTAAATCTCTTATTTTCTGAAACATCTTGTTGATTTTTATGATATACAGCAATATTTCACAAATAATTATTTGTTTTATACAATCAACTGAACAACCTTGCTTAGCCAAAATTTCTTCTCTGAGGATACCTAGCACACATCAGAAGGAAAAAACACAATACAAAATATGTAATGCTTTAAAATTAGGTAACATACCAGTGAGATGCTCTGCAATAAAATCCTTGGTGAAACACTCAGCACTAGAAATGATTGATTTATTCTCTTATATCTAAAATTTTACTGCTGAAATTTCCAATTCTGCTGCTGCCTGAATTTACTATCTTTTACTAAGTTCTATCTTCTTATCATAATGCTTCTGCAGAAACTGAAACTGCCTTCTTGTTAATAAATTCAGCAGTATCTTTACCACTTTGATGCAACTTTCTGTTTCAATTAATGCTGTACAAAATAAAATAAAGGAAAATTGTATCAGCAACTGAAACATCTTTGTTATCATGGGAATGTAATCTAGAGGAGCATCATTTTTGTTACAGATGAGGGCCAGCAACAATAATAAAAATGTTTCAACAATAATTTTAAGTATTTCAGGAACTTGGTTGATAACTAAACAAAAACTACTTTAATAGACACATTGGGAATTTATTTGGCAAATCATTCTACAGTGGCCTAAGAAATCACACCTCTGCAGCTTCCCAACCAATGAGCTGAGTTAGAGAACTGAGCCCAAATTCATGAAATTCAGAGGCAAGTGTATCAGGCAAGGATTTCTATTCTCTGAGGCTTCTCCGGCCCAGAAAGCACTTACAGAGGCTTGAATTGCCTCTTTTCCTCTTTTTGTTTTGAGATAGTCAATTACAGTCTCTGCTTTGGATGTGGAACCTCCAAAGCTAAGAAAACTGAAATCACAAAGCTACTCTGTCACCTTTAAAAACCAGGGGACCCTATCACCTTTGGACACCATGAAGAAATGGCACTTTCTGCTGCAGAAACAGTCTGTGTCTTGGATCCTTGTCAGTTATCTTCTAATTGCAAGATGCTTAAGAATCACAGGATACCAGGCTGGAAGAGGGCATCAGATATCACCTGTTTCATGCAAAAACATAGCCTAGACAAGATGGCCCAGCACCCTGTCCAGACGGATCTTGACAGTGTCCAAAGGTGCAGAATCCACCACTTCCCCAGGGGAGATATTCCAACAGCCAATTGTTCTCATTGTGAAAAATTTTCCTCTTGTGTCTGGGTGGAATGTCCTTAGCAGTAACTTGTACCCATTACCTCTCCTCTTCTCCATGTGACTCCTTGTAAAAAGAGAATCTCCATCTTCCCTTTATATACTGGATCATGGGGATAAGGTCTCCCTGAAGTCTTCAAGCCCCTCAAGGTTAAATAACCCCAGTTCTTGCAGCCTTTCTTCACAAGGCAGGCTTCCCAGGCCTTTGACTGCTTTTGTGGGCCTTCTCTGGACCATCTCCAGCCTGTCCACATGTGTTTGGTACACCAGGGACCAAAACTGGACATGCTGTTTCAGGTCAGTGGCCCGAGAAGCACTAAGTAGAGTGGGATAACGACTTCTGACAAGCACTGAGCAAAGTGGGATAATTCTCCATCTCTGCTGGTGAAGCCTTTGTTGAAGCCACCCATCATCCTGTTGCCTTTCTTTGCTGCAGGAGCACACTGCTCACTCAGACTGAGCTGCTTGCCCACCAGCCCTCCCAGGTCCCTTCCTACACAGCTGCTCACAAGCCAGGTAGACCCCAGCCTGTGCTGCTCTCCTGGATTATGCTTTTCTGGATGCAACTTGTCCTTGTCGTACTTCACACTGTTCTCATTAGCCCCCTCTTCCAGCTTATCCAGGCCTTCCCACAAGTTGGATCTCCCTTCCTAAGCATCCACTTCCTTATGCAGTTTATTATTACTGGAAAACTTCATCAGGGTACACTTGACCCCATCTTCCAGATCACTTATGAAGACATTGAATAGCACTGAACCCATATCAATCCCTTGGGACAGGCTGGCTTTGAAAAGGACCAATTACCCACACCAAGGCTCAGCCAGGTCCCACCCACCATAACCACAACACTTCTGGACCATAATGCAACAGTATCTCCAGCAGAGGCTGTGGAAAGCCCTATAAAGAGTAGTATCAAAAACCTTGGAAAAATCCAGGTAAGCCATGCCCACCACTCACCCCACATCAGCTAAACCGCTAACTGAGTTGTGCAAGGTAACAAGGTTTGTCAAGCACAATTTGCCCTTCGTCAATCCATCCTTTTCTCTGTCATGTGCTTCACTTGACATGTGATGGCCCCAAGGATGATTTGTTCCATAACTCTTCCAGGGACTGCAGTTAAGACCGACAGACCTGTATTTCCCCAGACACTTCTTTAAGTCCTGCTTGGAGATGGGGGTGACATTAGCCTTCTTCCAGCCTTCTGGGATGTCCCCTATTTCCACAACTTCTTGAAGATCATGGAGAATGGCCTCACAACAACATCAGCTAGCTCTCTTGACAGCCTTGGGGGATATTGTCAGGGATCTTGGAATTGAAGAGGTTAAGCCTCTATAACAGCTCACACATCAACTCTACCTTCATTTGACAACAGCCTCTGTGTTTGCATCAACCAAGATTTTTGTTCCCAATTCCAGTGCTGGTGAAGACAGAGGTGAAGAAAATGTTGAGAACTTCTGCCTTTTCAGCATTGCTGGTGACAGATCCACCTCTCCTGCTCAACAGCAGGCCAGTTATTTCCTTCTGTTTCTGCTTGTTACTGTTTCTGAAGAACTCACCTTGTGGTTTTTGACATCTCTGGCCAATTGGAATTAAAGCCGAGCTTTTGCTTTTTGAATCACGTCTCTGAACACCCTGAGAATACTCCTGTACTTCTCAGTGGGTATTTGCCATGAAGAAGGTAGTATGTGATTTGCAAATGTAACACTTGCCATTCCAGCCTGGGCAATTTCTGTGATTTGAGAATTTACAATGCCCAGGCTTAAACATGCTTTTGACGAATCCGGCTGGGATTTTCCACTTGAGACTGACTATTTCTGCCTTGAAACCTGTTATGGGCTCACCTAGGTGGGCCTAAATTTGGGGTTTTGAAGTCCAGACAAGGCCTGGAGCTGTCAGCTGATTTGAGCTGGGCTGAGCTGGCAGCTGACTTCTTCTAGCCAATAGTGTTTTATTCCATACCATATTACATCATCATTTTTCCAGGAAGTAGTGAAGCAGTGGCAGTGGTTTAGTCAGTCACTCTACAGCTTCCTTGCCGAGAGGACACACACGGTGGAGTCCCAGGAGAGATGGGGAGAACTAGGCCCAGCACTGGCCCGGCAGTTGTTTTGGGAAGTAAAATGTTTGTTGTGGGTTCTTCTCTCTCTGCTCGGGTCTGACTTTCTGGGGACTGAGTCGTCTAAGATAATTTGGGGTTAAAATAGTACATTTGTGTGTGTACTGAGAAGTAAGGAATTGTGCCTTGTTGCTTTTAACTTGTGTGAGTGTGTATTTCTACTTTCTTCTAGTTGTTTCTTTCTTTATGTAAATATATGTAGTTTTAGCATAAACGTGGGTTTGAAAAGGTTTTTTTCCCTCCCCAGAGGTTCTGACTCTCTGCCTTGGAGGGTTGGCAGTTTGCCAGCTCAAACCAGGACAATATTATTTCATCCAGATGGTTTCAGGTCCATGTCCGGAGACCGGTAAGACAGTTGAGGCATTCTCATGAAAACACTTTCAGGGAGTCAAAGTAAGCTCCTTGGGAGTGACCGTTGCCTAACGGACAAACAGGAGGTGTGTGTTCTTGCTTAGCTGAAATATCTGTACGATTCTCACCGAGCTAATGCAGTTTGGATTGCTCATAAATTCACTTTCTGAAAGAAACCTCTCAACAGTAGCTGAGGCCACTTTACCCAGGATGAAGAGCACAGTCTCACCAGGGCCCTTGCCTGTGGCCTTCAGGTGCCTCTGGAGCTCGAACATGGCACAGTGGGAACAGGAGTGGACCAGAGCCACTAGGATGTCACTCATAGCCACCATCACATCATCTCTCACACCCCGAACAAGCACCACTGAACAAGCTCATGGCTTCCATTTCTGGTGGTTTGACACCGTAATGGAATTACAGTGGTATTTTTTCCTATTGTGGGTGGGTTTTCCTCTAATGTATGTGCTTTGCCCATGGAAATAGGGAACCTCCGCTTTCCAGGACGGAGCCATCCCAAATGTCCTGTTGCTCTGCTGGAAACTCCTGGAAGTAATTAAATTGTCCAGGTTTATTTCCTAACTGATTCCCTCTCCCTCTCGTTTCTGCTTGTGAAGCTGCACCAAGCAGCTCCACTATCAGTGTGGAATGTGCAGAGAACAGAGGCTCTTTGCCTCTTTGTTCCCTAAAGCATCAAGTCCTTTGGCTCTTTCTCTGGAAACCCCCCTCATTTCCACACAAAACCTATTGATGCATATCTAGCACATGAAAGCAACAGTGGAAAGCTGATGTGGAGTAAAAATTCTCAGACTTCCTAGAGCTGGGCACCATGTCACTTCCAAAATTCATTTGCTGCATCTTGTTTCCCCCACCTGCTGTAACACTGTGTCAGTGCCGAGGGGGTCGCAGCGAGAAAGGGAGGAAAAGAGAAAAACTACTCCCAGAAATTAAGAAAAGCTGGGACTTGCCCTATAGGAGAGAACGGGTAGCATTTGGCTGAGGGTCTCTGATTCTCTAATTGGGGGTTGGTGGGCAGTGACCTCAGCCCATCCAAACCCCCCCATGGAAAGCCAGGAGCTGCCTGGACACAGGGGCAGGAGAAGGTCCCCATCCCAGGAGGGGTGATCCCAGATTCCATAAAATCTCTTCCAGGGGGGAGCAGCCCCCCAGGCCCTTCCCAGTCGCACCCCAGAGGGAGCCCTGACCCCGGTGCCAACCCCGGGCTCCAGCACGGACAGAGGGACACCCTGGTTTTGAAGGCTGTGCCACTGAACCACCACCAGCCCTTATCCCTCTTTTCCACTCCAAGCAAGTGGTGCCCTTCACCTTTACAGGGTAGAATGAAGTCCTGGAAAGCAAAGAAACATCAGGTTTTGACCAGCCTTGCCTTTCCCACCTCCTCTTTCCCGACTCTGTCCATCCCTCACACAGAGATGGGGCATTTCCCAAGGGGTTGGCTCCAGGCTCCAGCACTGGGAGCAGTTTGGGGCCAGGCAGGTTTGGGGCTGGGTTTACACTCTCTCTTTCCCCACATTTTCTACCCTGGTGCTGGCACAGAGGCTCAAGCCCAGTTCTCACCAGTGCACCCCTGGTGCTTATGATGGCCATGAAGCTCCCAGGGCCTTGCACCTTTCCTGGCTCATGGTCCACTTGCTCTCAAGACTCACAAAAGTAACAGCATTTTCCTTGGAAACCAGGCCAAGTGTCTGGGCACACACAGCAGAATTCCGGCTGAGGGAAATGGGATCTCAAAATGACAACTGAAATAGAGAAACCTGAGTGAGATACAAGGGCAGCCCTAAAAAGCAGGAAAATGGGGGTCATTTCTTGTTTTTCTCTGGCAACTGCAAGGGAGAAACTAGGGATGATGTTCTTGGGGAAAAAGCAATGGTGTGATGGAGTGAGGAGCACATGCCTGGACCATGGTTTGGGGAAAAAAGGGAGTCATCCCCAAAGGGGGCTTTGCTTGGGGAGCCTCTCTTGATGCCAGGAAAATCCTGGGATCCTCCATCTCCTCAAAATGGAGGTGCCTGGCCTGGATCCTCCCCACAGAGATGCCTGGATGGGACTCATCAGGCACAGCCACAGCCAGGCTGACGCTGAGGGACCCCAGGAACACACTCAGAGGGAGGAGAACACGCACCGGGTGGGATGTTTTCCAGTCTGACTTGTTTTAGTTGGATCCTGGGGGAGGAAAACGCAGGACAAGGCTGGGCTGGGTCCTCTCCCCTCTGCTTTGCCCTCCTGTGCTGGATCCTCAGTCCATCCCAAACCCCATCCAGGACAGGGACCCTCTTGGGGCTCAGGAGGGCAGCAGAGCTGATG